>CM060319.1:17660844-17703344 GCA_030674155.1 Stramonita haemastoma
GAGAGAGAGAGAGGAGTGTGTGTGTGTGTGGTGTGTGTGTGGTGCGTGCTGGTGGTGTGTGTCGTGTTGGTGTGTGTGTGTTGTGTGTTGTGAGATGGAGAGAGAGAGAGGGAGAGGAGTGTGTGTGTTGTGTTGTGTGTGTGTGTGGTGTGTGTGTTGGTGTGTGTTGTGTGTGTGGGTGTGTGTGTGGTGTGTGTGTGTGTGTGTGTGTGTTGCCTTCACTAACTTCTGACACTCACATGACATTTAATTACTTGAACTTTAACGTGCATGTTTGATCTGCTTTCCACAAATACATAAACGTAGTAGGAAATTCAACCACTGGAAAGCCTGGTGGACCTAAACCTGATTTTACAATGGATTCCAAGCCACAGACCTCTTGTTTTCTAGATGGGTGTGCTGTTATTAATTGATCTCTAAACGATCTGATCAAAATCAGTTCCTACTCTTACAAAAAGCGGAACAGGATTTAACGTGTGCGCAAGATGTTTCTGCGTGCGTTCGCACACGGGGCCTCGGTTTATAGTCTCATCCGAAGAATTTGTGGGGAGAGTGCTGTCAGCACTGATGTTAACTCCAGGGGAAAAATCCCTCGATCGGGAATTGAACCCGGGTCATCAAATTGAGAGCGCAATGTTCTGACCACAAGGCTATCCCCCCCCCCCCCCCCCCCCCCCCCCCCCCCCCCCCCCCCCCCGGTCGGTCTTTAGATGCCAACATCTTTCCATAAGTTTTTGGATTATAGCATTATAATTGATTTTTGATGACAGGTACATATCTATTCCTTACATAATAAAAACTGTAATACGGCGACTAAACACTAACAAAATTTGGATCGTAACATTCGGTTTTTTTATTGTAACATCTGTGGATTTTTTGTGATATTTATTTTTTTCCTTTTCGGGGTAAATTGCCTTTCGTCGTTGTTGTTTTTGATGCTTATGTTGTGTTTCTTGTTTTCAGAGCTTTTGCGTTTGGTTGGGAGCTTGGGGGGGGTTTATGAAAGTGTGGTGTGTGTGTGAGAGAGAGAGAGAGAGAGAGAGAGAGAGAGAGAGAGAGAGAGGAGAGAGAGAGAGAGAGAGAGAGAGAGAGAGGAGAGAGAGAGCACTGAAATGATCTAATGTACATTGGCCTTGGACCACAATACATTGGTTGGGCTTGGGGTGTACCAATGGGTTCTTCCATATTACTTGTAAAGAGACAGACAGACAGAGACAGACAGACTGACAGACAGACAGACAGACAGAGTTTCCTTGTATGTTTCTTTTTATGAAAGTGCGTGCGTGCGTGCGTGCGTGCGTGCGTGTGTGTGTGCGTGCGTGCGTGCGTGGTGTGTGTGTGTGTTTCCGTTCTTTTTTGTTGTTGTTTGTGGGCTCTGTTTGTTTTCTGGAGAAAGTGTCTGAGGGGTTTCGTGCTTTTTTTGTTTGTTTGTTGTTGTTGTTGTTGTTTTTGGTGGGTTTTTTGGGGGGTGGGGTTTTTTTTTTTGCTTTCTGGTTAAGGGTTTTTTTGCTTGTTTTGTGTGGGGGGGGGGGGGGGGGTCTGTTAGTTTTGAGTCTCCTGTCAGGAGTTAATGTTTTTGTTGTCTGGCGTTTATTTGTTCGTTAACTGTTTGTGGGGTTGGTGTTTTGTTTGGTTTGGTTTGGTTTGTTTTAGATGGCTTCTCCTTTTGGGGGAGGAGGGGGTGGCGTTTCGGTGGCGTTTTTCCTTTGTTTCGTTCTTGTTTTTTGTATTAAAAAAAAAAAAAAAAAAAAAACAAGGGGGGGGGGGGGGGGGTCCTTTAGCTTTGCTTTAATTTCTTCCACTTTTCAGTTTCTCCCTTAAGGTTGGAGAAGATCAGTATGATGATGATGATGATGATGATGATGATGATGATGATGATGATGATGATGATGATAATAATGATGATGATGATGATGATGATGATGATGATGATGATGATAATAATAATACATGGAATTTGTATAGCGCTAAATCTTGTTAAAACAAATCAAAGCGCTTGCATTCGACCTACACAACAAACAAGCAATCAACAACAATGATAGCTTGCAGAGACCCAAAAACTCTGATGTGGGAGCAAACACTTTATAGCATTCTCTGTCTGTCTCTGTTTCTGTCTATCTGTATTTTCAAATTAATGTAACACTTTTTTCTTGCTTTATTTTCAGCTGATAGTGGAGGAAAAAAAAACCACAACAGACTGATGGTCATAGTGAGTATCATTGTGTGTGTGTGTGTGTGTGTGTGTGTGTGTGTGTGTGTTGTGTGTGTGTGTGTGTGTGTGTGTGTGTGGTGTGGGGTGTGTGTGTGAGTGTGTGCCTGCAGGCCTGCCTGCCTGCCTGCCTGCCTGTCTGTCTGTCTGTCTGTCTGTCTGTCTGTCTGTGTGTATTTTTTATATATATGTGCGTGCGCGTGTGTTTGGTGTGGTGTGTGTCTGTCTGTCTGTGTTTCTCTGTCTGTCTGTGTTCAAGAAAGTTTCGTCAGCAACAGACGAGTTCTGCGTGAGCATTGGGTTAGCTGTCCTTGGCCTTGATATACCTACAGGGGATTGGAGAACTGTCCCGCCTTTCTTGGGTGTCTTTCTTTATTCCACTATCCTCGATATAAAAGAATAAATAAATAAATAATAATAAACAAACAAGCTCAATATTTTATGCACACTTTCAAAAAAAAAATCCCGTTTTCACAAGAGAGGTGGCCAGTAATGGATGACGAAATTAATGATCGCTGGAGTAGTGCAATACCCCCAGCAGAAAGGACCAAAACCTGAAACTCTAGTCATTTGAAACTGTTGATGTTCCAATTTTGTTTTGCATTCAAAGCTTTATCCGGTGTTGGCTGCATGTTTTAAGGGCATGGTGATATTCACAGGCCAATGGACCATTAAGGCTGACGCTGTGTCATACTAAAAGACTGACATTGTGTCATACTAAAATAATGGCAATAATAAGACTGACATTGTGTCATACTAAAATAAGATAATAATACGACTGACATTGTGTCATACTAAATAAGATAATAACAAGACTGACATTGTGTAATTACTAAAATAAGACAATAATACGACTGACGCTGTGTCATACTAAAATAAGATAATAATAAGACTGACATTGTGTCATACTAAAAGACTGACATTGTGTCATACTAAAATAAGACAATAATAAGACTGACATTGTGTCATACTAAAAGACTGACATTGTGTCATACTAAAATAAGACAATAAGACTGACATTGTGTCATACTAAAATAAGATAATAATAAGACTGACATTGTGTCATACTAAAATAATAATAAGACTGACATTGTGTCATACTAAAAGACTGACATTGTGCCATACTAAAAGACTGACATTGTGTCATACTAAAAGACTTACATTGTGTCATACTAAAAGACTGACATTGTGTCATACTAAAAGACTGACATTGTGTCATACTAAAATCAGCACATGACTTTGTTCCAGCTCCCTGCCCAGTAGGATGGACAGAAGCGTTGCTGATGGGCCCGCTTGACTCCAGCAATGCATCTTTACACTCAGGTCTGAAGCCTCGCCAGTCTTCTACAGTCCTCGCTTCTGCTTGTTCTCTTTAGTATACAGCTAGCCATTAAAAACTGTCAGTATTACACGTCCCATCAACAGGCAATCTAAGAAAACTCTTTTTTTGCATTCAAAACGTGTGCTTGGTTTGTTTAGGTTTGGGGTTTTTTTTTTGGGGGGGAGGGTTGTTTTTTCTTCTTTTTTTTTTTAGGTGGGGGGGGGGGGGGGGTAATTGATTAATTGTTTCAGTACTGATGTAACTTCTAAACCAATCTCCTTGGCCTGGATGCTTCAGAATCTCAATCCGCTTTTTTTTATCTACAATCTTTTTGTTTGTTTTAGATATGGCATTAACAATGAAAATAATAATGCTGCCCAGAATTATTTCCCCTTTATAACGAGATTCACCTAGACAATCTTAGTTACATTGTGTACATTTTTAGAGAAAATATTTCCAGCAAGGCCCGTTTTTGCCTAGAAATAACACATCATTTAAAAAAATAATTTGATTTGAATGAGTATTCAATATCTCAGATCAAGTATTTTTAATCATTATTGAAATGCATTGCTTTGCTATCTTCAGTCTAAAATTAAATCATAGGATTAAACTGCCATACCGGCTAGCTGAAATAACATCGGTTTATTTCAAGGTATTCAAAATTTTCTGGTTTTGTGTATGCGTGGTTTGCCCTATGATTCAACATTAGATATGCATCTCCAATATCAATCCTTGGTCTACCCCAACTGTCTACTGACGTTAGTATTGAATGGCATTGTGCCTTAACCTGTGTGCCTTTAGAGTACTCTTCTAATGGCTGCTTTTAGTCATTACACTTTTCAAATCATCAACTTCAAAGCCTGCCTGCTCCTTTGCATGAGTGAATGGTGGCATGGCCTGCCTGCCCTCTCCCTCCCTCTCTCTCTCTCTCTCTCTCTCTCTCTCTCTCTCTCTCTCTCTCTCTCTCTCTCTCTCTCTCACTCACTCACTCACTCACTCACTCACTCACTCACTCACTCACTCTCACTCACTCACTCACTCACTCACTCACTCATCTCTCACTCACTCACTCACTCACTCACTCACTCACTCATCACTCACTCACTCACTCACTCACTCACTCATCTCACTCACTCACTCACTCACTCACTCACTCACTCACTCACTCACTCACTCACTCACTCACTCACTCACTCACTCACTCACTCACTCACTCACTCACTCACTCACTCACTCACTCACTCACTCACTCACTCACTCACTCACTCACTCACTCACTCACTCACTCACTCACTCACTCACTCACTCACTCATCACTCACTCACTCATCACTCACTCACCACCCCCACCACACACACACACACACACACACACACACACACACACACACACACACACACACACACACACACACACACAACACACACACACAATTTTCTCATGCATCTGAGCACACACACACACACACACACACACACACACACACACACACACACACACACACACACACACACACACACACACACAATCTGAAACACGAGTTTCTGCTTCAAAAAGTATTGGAAGCTATGATATTGGAAACAGAACACACAATTGTACAACAACAACAACAAAAAAAGGACTACAAATGCGCACAGACTGTGTATACAGGTTAAAAGTTTACAACTGTATGGACAGCATCTAACAGCACCATGTCACATAATGATAAACAGGAGAGGCTGTGCTACATCACACTAGTTTGATATCAACTTGCTATAATGTTATATACAACAACAGGCAATTACGAAAATCCGTCACGCACAAAATGGCAGAACAGGGTCACATACTATTAGATAAAAAAAAAAGTTAGATATTTGACGATGGAATAAAAAATTTCCGCTAAGAAACTCACGGTGAAAAACAGAAATCTGATACATCATTTTACTGACCAGAGAGAACATCTAGCAAACATCTTCAGTACAAAAATCAAGAGCTTTACAGGTAGAAAGTGTCTTCCTCAAAGTTTTTCAACAACAAATAAAAAACTTGCGGAGAGATAAATCATTGTGTCTATCTTACCCACATCTCTTATGACATAAAAAAAAAAAGTCATCAACAAACAATACCCCCCCCCCCTCCTTCCACCCCAACCCACCCACCAAAATTGACATCAATTATCAAATTGTCCAACCATTTCCATATTGTCCTTATTTTTAGCACAAACTTGTACATACTTTTAACTTTCTTTTTTTATTTCTTAAAGAGTTATTGTCATAACAACATAGGTATTTTTATATATTTTTTTGGGAGGTTCGGATGATGTTGGGTTGGTTTTTTTAATTTTCTTATTTTGGTAATTTGACATATGACAATTTTGAAATTCTGACACATTTCCTAGTCATGTATGCACATGCATGCATGGAATGCACGCACACACACACACACACACACACACACACACACACACACACACACACACACACACACACTTACACACATCTCAGCAGTTCAGATCAGTAAAATGCAAACAAAAACAAATACTACAAAAGTCTTATTCGATTCTTCTAGAACAGATCAGAACTGATATATTAGGTCAAACGGAAATGTAACAGAAATAATTCCTTTTGTCTCATGTGACATGCAGGTTTCTACTACTGAATGAATCCTATCAAATACAAAAATAGTCATCTTAAAAATTATCATGAATTATCCTTTCCAACAAAACAAAACAATAATGATCCCAACTTCAACACAAACTCTAGATAAGCAACCAGAAATGACTCATCACAACTTCAACACAAACTGTAGATAAGCAACTAGAAATGATTCCATCTGTTTCCATTTCTTCACTGAAAAATAAAAAGTAAACCTGTACATTCCTTACCTTACACTGAAAATGATCAGACAATCAAGTCACAGATTGTCTGACTCTGCAGGTCTGAATAACAATAAACAAAAAAGCTTATATACGGTTTCCTGATCTACACATCAACAATAAAAACAAAACAACAAAAATACTTAAATTTAAACAAATAACATTTAAATGTCTCAAAGGAATGTTCACGGGCAAATCACAACCTCCATAACTAGATTTTTTTCTTCTTAGCAAGTCACTGTATGTTCCATCATGTAACTCCAAAAATGCACAAAAATGAATATATCATATGCAGAAGAAAAAAAAATGTGTAAAGATTTACCACTCCTCTTCTGAAATAAATAGTGATATGTTCCAACTTTAGAGAACGTAATTTTCAACATACTTTTTTCACTGAAGGGTCAAAAAGGCACTTTCTTTTTTTTTGACTGAAAAATTTCTCTAATGTCGTAAGGCAAAAGAGATTTAGAAAAATTGCATGAGAAAAAAAACCTGATATGTAGACCTGTTTTGCATATCTTTTGAAAAACCCTTGTTAACTACAATTTGTATGTATCAATCAGATGTTTTGCATATATTCTGAAAAAACAGCATAAACCACAGGTCGTGTGCATCAATCAGACATGATGAATATTGAGAAAAGCATTTTACAAATTCTTAAAATGTACCAAACTATCATTCAATCCTTCCTCATAAAAATACACAAAGTAATGATACATCAAGCGAATGTTTTCTTTTTCTTTCCATGAGCAAACTTTTAAGCACTTGCATACAACATGAAGATCAAGTACCTTTTAAGCACCTGCATACATCATAGTTTTAAACATTTGTAAACAAAACATTCAGAACAACAACACAGACCAGAAGTTTCTAGGAAGCTGGGGTGATACTGAATCTCAAGGTATATCCGATGATCGAAAAATTCAGAAATGAAAAAAACTAGTGCTGGGTAACAAAAGCTTTACATGTCATCTTCTTGATCTTCTTCTGTTCACTTTTCTTCATTTTCTTCCATAAAAAATAGTGTTGGTATCTCTATTTTCAGTAAATGAGTTTATGAAATACAGTTTTTCACATTGATGATATATACCATACTTCATAGTTTTCCTTGAATAATCAGGCTTTTGCTCCAACAAAGTCTGGACTTTAAAATGTACAAATCAGTGGGATGTATATTAGATACCAATCCCAATGAAACATATCAATGCCATTCACAAACAGATATATCAACATCAATGGAATCGAATGCATAAACTCTATGTTTCACAGATTAGCCTGTGTTTTTTTCCAAGCAGACTGTGGCTCTTTACCATGAGATTATTGCCATCCATATCCTGCAGTTTTTCCCCAAAATATGCTTAAGTAATTTCCTATAAAAGCATTCTCTCTCTCTCTCTCTCTCTCTCTCTCTCTCTCTCTCTCTCTCTCTCTCTCTCTCTCTCTCACTTGTCCACATGCATACACAACACACACATGCATGCACGCACGCAAACACAACACACACACACACACACACAACACACACACACACACACACACATACACACCCCTTAAAACCTTACTGATTTTATCGAATGTTTCATTCACGCGAACTGAATAGATGTCTACATTTTTACACAACGCGTTTCCTGATTATCTCAATTCCTTTGACTTTACATTCTTACCTTTAAATTTTGACTTTTTTTTCAAATTGATTCACAAAACATTTCAAAGAGGAGTAAAGGACTCAAAAAGAACAACATGCTATCATTTATAACAAAAACATAACCAAAAACAAAAAAAATGAAGTCAAAGAGAAAAAAAAAGCAGCTGTAACAAAACAGATAACACAGCAACACTACCTTTTTTCAAGGACCAGTCAAAAATATGAAATCATTTCATTGCAAACAATACACATCAACTTAACCAATCACTTAACAAAGTCACCAGTTTTCAATCTGGAAAATAAAAATGCTGATGGAATGAAGAAAAGGGCACAACCAAAGCAGGAGAATGAAACGAATGGCGCTTCTAGGCAAAACTGATATGCATGTTGACAATAAATCAAACTCTTCTTTCCACATGCTCCTTTGTGAAGACACATACAATGACATCAAAAGACTGAATAAATTCAGGCACAGGGTTGGATAGATCTAATGATCTTTGGCAACAAAAAAATTGCTGACTTCAACTCAAGGAATTACCACAAAATCTGTTAGTTTGGTGAAATAATTTTGACATCACACAACTAAAATAACTTTGTTTTTATTTATATTCACTTTTCTTTAGATTTCATACTTCATGGACCACGAATCATTCAAAACAGCATCTGTGTTTATCCATGTCATCTATATAAAGATATCAATGGATAAATGCTAATGGGTCTTCTACTGACCTATCTGAAGAAAAAAAAAACTGGTCTAGTACATCAATGAGATTCTGTAAGGGGTCCATTATGATGTATTATAAGTGGTGAAAGATGACACATTACATTTTTCCTCAATGACAAGAAATAACTATGCATCTACATTAGAGAGCATGAAATACCTCAATCTGACTTTACACTTCAGTACACTGGACTTTAAAAAAGACCCAATAATCCACAGTTTTATATCTTCTGACACTTTCAAATTATCCAAAGTGCATGGGAAGCAGAAAACATTCCACTGCATACCTAGTGTCTTAGAACTAGAACCATTGTCATGGCAGATTCCAATTCAATGTTGCAAATGCCCAAATGAAGTAACCTGTGACAAGCCTATCGCACGTGACATCTTGAACACAGACCTGAGAATTTGATTTTTAAAGTTAAATGCTTAGTGTGATGCCACATCATTTTGGCAAATCAGTTCCAATGAACACTAGCTAACTTGTAAGATATCTTTTTTTTTTCTTTAATCAAAACAAACATCTTTCTTTGCTTTTCATTTACTTTATACAGTGATGTATAACAAATCTGCAATATTTGTTAAAACTTTAACCATTACCTCTCTTCACAGCTTGAAACACCACTGTATTAAATGGTATATAATAAATGTGAATTTGCTTTTAAAGTCAAATACATTGCTTACTGGTATCTTGTAAAAATCCTATCACTTATAACCCTGAGCTACGACACTAAAGCTACAGGAGTCAAAATACCAGCATACTGACATTATAACAAATCCACACATTATGTCATCAAACCTATATTTGTATCTTACACACAAAATCTTGCTCTGTAACAAGAGTAATGTTCAGCTTTATAATGCAGAAAGACCCGGATTACTGTCCAGTGCTTGCTGGGGTTTCTATATTCTTGTATACAAAGAAGAGAAAAAGAACACTCTGATATACATGTGTTTTGATGGATGACACTTACAATAATTGTGCAAGGAAGAAATTAAAAGTTTAAATCCAAATACTGAAATTATCCAGACGCAGCCTCAGCCTTCCTCTAGAGGATTCTAAGAACAAGAAATCTCATATATGACAAACATGTGGCACAGGGAAAACTGTCACAATCTTCAGCTCTCAACATTACAATATGAATATGCATTGATGACAACCGATATTTAGCGTAAAAAACTGACAAGTCACTATGAGTTTCCTATAATAAGCTGAACTACCGAAAGAGCAACTAGCAATACTTTCAAGGCAGAGTACTAACACTGCAACTTCCAGAGCATTTTAAAGGCTTGAAGATGATCCCTGAATGCATTTTACAAAAGCTGAAAAGAATTTATACAAAGAATGATGACACACATGATGATGTAACTGTAAAACTGACTAAACGGTGCATGTAAATTATTTAAGTACAATTTGCATAAATATGACTGGTGTAAGAAAGCTCTGATAGGTCATTTTGTATAGTATCAACAACATAAACAACCTAGTACTGCCTTTCATGCATATTTATTTGGATATAAAAAGATCAAAAGTCATCTAGTATCAAGTTTTAAAAGTTAAATTATTTGAAACAAGGGCTCATCTGAGCCAATAGACTAAAGAATTAAAGATACAAAAAAGCTGGCATCGTAAATTTTATATAAGCCAAAACAAAAAAAGCAGCCTTTACTTACATATTATAAACAGAATTATATATAAATCTACACAAAACAAAATAATGTGCAAAGTAATTAAACTGTTAACAGGTGGAAATCATCACTGTTATTCGCGGACTGTGTACACAACAGAAGATGGAAATCCTGAACACAAAACGGATCTAGATCAATCAAAACCAAACAAAAGACAGAGGAGCAACTGGTCCATTAACAAATAATTTTTCATGTACCACAACCTGTAAGTATACTATCCACCATCTGAAAGGCTCTTTAACCCTCGTTAGTCCTAACCCAGGATGTGCTGGGATTAAATAATTGCCCCCCTTGAATTCCAACCCGGGATTTGCCAGGATTCACACATAGTGGTTTTCCATCACGCAGTGACCTTCACCAATCGCTACCATATGCCGAAGCTCTATCAGACCAGAGGCACAGAGCCTGCTGTGAGAATCTGGAAGTAATTATAGCTGCTGGTTTGTAGTGAGAAGGATGGAAAAGGCAAGCAAGCATGTGTGCCTGACCTGATTTTGTGATGGAATGCGAAATCTAGGGGCAGTTTGTATTCAGAGAATCCAAATGCAAGAGGGTTAAAGAAAATTCATGGGATAAAATTAAATTTTGCGTTGAGTTACGTACTATGATGCTTGACAAGATAAAAAAGGATTTTTCATTTTGTCAAATGTGCTTAAAAAGTACTAGTTTTGCCTTTTTTCTCATGACCTTATCCAAAAAGGCAAAAAAGCACCACCACCACACCCCCCCCTGAGTTCATTAAAATCTTAGGCAGAAAACCATTGAGTTTTTAACAGAAAAGAAACTGACTACTCACAATGAAAGTGAAAACAATGGCTTGTTCCAATGTTGAAACCCACCAAAAACTAAAACCTTCGCTTCGCATGAGCTTAAAATACACCTGACAAAGCAGATCTTCGATATATTTAATAAAGACGTCCTTTTTTGAAAGTTTTACAAGGACTGAATTAGAATTCAAAAAATGGGGTTAATTTTTGTCATCAAAGAGACCTGATTTCAAATACCCAAAACAGGTTCCAAGCCAACTGATATTAGAGATAAGAGAAATTTATGGGAAAAGTGAAGACTGTGAAAATATACTGGACTCAAACTCTTCCATCAAAAGCTGGACTATGAGGCTACAGTTACAATTCCTTTTCCACAATGGAAATTACACATAAGAGAACTTGATGAAAACAGCGAAGCATGTGAAGGTGTACATGACTCTGAATCTCTTATCAAAATCTGACAACTTAACTGAAAGATCTCATCTCCTTTTCCAAGACTTTCTCTTCAAACACAAAAAATACACACAGAGTGGCGTGGAAAGAGAATTGCAAACAAGAATGTTGTCAGTCAGCCAAATAAACAAACCAGTAGTCATCACATAAGAAGAACGAAGGAAAAAAAAACCACCATGATGACCATCCAAATGCTCTGATGTGCTTTCTTTCACTTCTGTTTCCCCACACATCAGAGAGACTGACAGAGAGGAGCAGAGAGAAGACAGAAGACAAGATAATATGATAAGAAACAAAGCCAGCAAAAATATTGATTGATAAAACATCTGAGTAGGTAAAAAGGTAAGGTGTTCCCATAATCTACATGGTCATTGAGAAGTGAGGTGTCAGGACAAATCATTTTCACTTAAGGCCAGAATTTTTAGGGTGGCGCCCGTTTACCTTCCCTGACCCTTAAGAGGGCAGGTACCCTTTGACAGGTGGGTGAACTGGGGGACTGTACTGAAACAAGGGCATGAACAGTCACCATCCACTTGGTAACCACACTCAACAATGCTTAACCTTAGCTTGGCGAGAGCAAAAGCTCTGACCACTGAGCTACCCCATTCCCTAAAATGAGTTGAACAAGCTTTAAAACAGTGATTAAAATACTTTGAATAATTAAAACACTGAACAAAGGATTACCAAAATATAAACTCAGCTCTGTCCCGATAATCACAACCATGTCTCATCGAGTTGTCTACAAAACAGCTTTTACATACATAAAGCAAACGAAAAGGATACATATAAACACAATACATACATGTTCAGCTCTTTGTTGTATTATTATTATATGTCGTTTATCCTTTATTGTAGAGATGATATGCTGATATTCTGATGATTTTGGTTGGAAACTATCACATCCAGGAACTCGGGAACAAACTGTAGTACATTTCCATTAATCAACAATGGTTTACCTTGCTACCTGTGAGCACGAAAAGTTTCCTTCCATAAACACCGTTTTTTCCAATACAACCTGAAAGCAAGGCCTCTTTCTTCTGCATAGGATGGCTTTCAACCAGTGTTGTCAACTCAAGCACATCAATTCACAACGTACCTACCACACAGTAACCCTTGAATCTGAGAGGGCTTTCTCCTTTTAATCAATATTGCCTCACCATGCCGCATGAAAACAATAGATTAGTATGCATAAAACATTGCTTGTTTGCAAATAATAAAAAAAAACTAAACACATAAAGAAACGTTTCCTATGAAAAACAATTAAAAGTAGAGTCACACATACAAATGGCTCGAGTTTCTTAAAACATCACCAGAACATCTCCCTCCAACGAAGCTTTGAGAGTGGACTTGGTTATACAAGAGTTTGTTTGGGGGGGGGGGGGGGGGGGTTCCCACAGAATCTCCTCTCAACGTTTTCCTCTTTCTGTCCTTAAAATGAAACGAAACCTTTTTTTGGCTATAAAAAGAAGAATCTCCTCAGGGGTGGGCTAAAAGCTCACCGAAAGTCATCGGCATCAATCTCCAGAGAATAGTTCGCGCTCGATCTGTCTACAAGCATCCTCAATCTTTCTAGAAGCGTCACACTTCTACACAGGGATTCACAGCTCCGTTGTCAGTGTCACCTTCCGTTCTTTCTTCTCCGGAGCATTGACGTGCCAGGGTGAGAGAGGGTTGTTCCCCTTGTTTTCCAAGGAGGAGGTGGAGGAGGTGATGACGGTGGTGGTGGTTTTGGCGTTGGAGACTTTACGGGTGACGTGCTTGCTACCAGTGAATGAGGTTTCCTGATGGGACAGATGAAAAAAACATTGCTTAGTTACCCTTCTGATGACTTCTTCAGTGATGTTTTTATCAATGATTAGTTTGTCTGCTTCATTCTTAATAGTTGGTTCATCATTCATTCAATAGTCGTTTCTGTGTGGTCAAATTTGGGAGAGATATGTGTCACGATGGTGGTGGTGGTGTGTGGTGTGTGTGTGTGTGTGTGTGTGTGTGTGTGTGTGTGTGTGTGGTGTGTGTGTGTTGTGTGTGTGTGTGTGTGTGTGGTGTGTGTGTGTGTGTGTGTGTGTGTGTGTGTGTGTGTAAGTGTGTGTGTGTAAGTGTGTGTTTGTAGTGTGTGTGTCTGTATCTGTGTACATGTTGTACATGTGTGTGTGTGTGTGTGTGTGTGTGTGTGTTGTGTGTGTGTGTGTGTGTGTGTGTGTGTGTGTGGTGTGTGTGTGTGGTGTGTGTGTGTGTGTGTGTGCTATGCATGCTGCATGCATGTGTGTGTGTGTAATTCTGTGTGGTTGTGTGCATGTGTGCTAGAAGCTAAAAATACATATTTCATTACTTGCTGTCCTAATAACATTATTCATTAATGTACCCGTTTTCAGACAAACTCTGAATACAATCCGTTTAAACCAAACATTTCTCCTGCATGTGCCCCTATGGCTTCACTAGTTATGAAAAAGTTTTCTCATTCTAAAGGCAAATTCAGGAAGTAAGTCTCCTTTTAATTCAATTGATCAACAAAGAACTGAAAAACAAATAATAAAAAAAAAGCAAAACAAGTATCAGTAAAACTGAATATTTAAGCTGTGCAACATGCACCTACTAAACAAGACAAAATAACCCAACACACTGCTCAGTTGATTATTAAAATAGTGTGTGCGTGTTGTGTTGTGTGTGTTGTGTTGTGTTGTATGTGTGTTGGTTGGTGTGGTGTGGTGTGTGTGGTGTGGTGGTGTGGTGTGTGTGGTGTGGTGTGGTGTGTGGTGTGGTGTGGTGTGGTGTGTGTGTGTGTGTGTGTGTGTGTGTGTGTGTGTGTGTGTGTGTGTGTGTGTGTGTGTGTGTGTGTGTGTGTGGTGCAAATGCATTTTACAAAGATACATGTATGAGTTTGTTTATCTCTGATAACTTCTATATAAAGTGAATAAACTATCACTGCCTACTAAAATTGTACACACACCAATCCTTTTACTAACCTAAAAACTTGCTTACTACATCTATCTTTAAGTAAGCTTTCAGAAATACCTCTGAAAATATAGTCAAAGTATATGCCTATTTCTTTTCAAGTTAAGCATAAAGTGTCAAATTCAGTTAGTTGATGTGCATGTACTTTACAAATACTGTGCAGATTACTCTAGTCTACAAACTAAATTAGTGCAGCAGTGAATAAAGCCATTCAGTGCCATTCTTAAGCACTGTCTAAAATTCTGGTAACAAGATAATCTACAAATGATTCAATAGTCAACACATCAGTTAACCACTCCGTGAGTTTTACTACAAACGAAAGAAAATTGATTAAAAATAAATGCACAAAGTGATCAAAGGATCAAATTTATGGGAAATAACAAAAACAACAACAACAGCAACAGCAATATTCAAACAGAAGAAAAAAATTGAGTAAATGATAACCTGTTTCTGTCACTGTAAGAACTATGAATGAATCGATGTAAAAACTATGAATGAATGAATCAATCAGATTTTTTAGAGCACATTAAATCTCAACAAACCTTGTAGTCATCACAGGTCAGCTTTTAACTCAGTGCAAGATGCTGAGATGTTTGTTGCTACTAAAACTTTGTTGATTGTCTGATATCCTATTAGAAGTACTGACTTAATAAAAATTTCCATAGTTGACTTAATGTATAGTTTGAGGACTCAACACACACACACACACACACACACACACACACACACACACACACACACACACACACACACACACACACACTCTACACCATGAATTAAAAAAAAATCAATTAGAGAACAATATCTGACCATTAACCCTTCATATTCTGCACAACTACATAACAATTTCTTTATTTACTACTAATGCATACCAGTATGCCATGAATGTATTCATGATTGTTATCAACAGAAGTAAAGATTCATAATCATCCCAGAATCTAAATGTTAAATACAATACTTACCAGCAAGTGCAGGGTACACTTGCTTTGATATACATATACATAATATATGGCTTCACAAGGACTGTTCTACATCATCATAGACGTGTGATGATATCTTAGGGCATGGTGTAATACACAATCTTTTCTTACACTTTGGGAAAGGAAGGAAGGATATGGGTAGAACTGGTGTGAGTAGGATGAAATGGTTATTCGGGAACTTTTTTTTTTTAGTACAAGGACAATAAATATTATAGAAATTAGTAAGGAACACACAAAGAGAGAGAGAGGGGGGGAGAGAGAGGAGAGGGGGAGAGGAGGGGGGAGAGAAGAGAGAGAGAGAGAGAGAGAGAGGAGAGGAGAGAGAGAGGAGAGGAGAGAGAGAGAGAGAGAGAGAGAGAGAGAGAAGAGAGAAACCCGAGTCAGAAAAAAATCATTGTCTACTCACATATTAGAATCCGCTAATCTATAATGACAATTTTTTCCACAAACCACTACACACCAGAAAGTTATCCAGCACATTTTCACCTATAGACCCGACGAGTAGCACACATCATTTTCAAATGTACCTACATCAATGACATAACTGTGCTTACACAAATGATCAGACCTATGTGAGACTTATTTAATCTGCAAGATTAAACACTGAATGGACACCATTGATAAGCTGGGAGTTTGGCACATGCTGTCAAAGCAGCTGTCTAAAAGTTATGATTTAATTAAGGTGAGTGGGAATAAACTCAAGAAAAAAAACCAAACAAACTATAAATCAGATACAAGAAATAAAATAAAATGAAAGAAAACTTAACTAAATTCCCCAACAGAGAATGTTAACAGAAGAAACAAATAACATAAAATATATCAATAATAAGTGAAACAAACATGAAATAAAATAAATCGATAATAAATGAGCTAACACAGAGTAAGAAAATCATTAGTAATCAAAACTAGAAACAGACCAATAAAATAAGATAAAAATAAAACTCAATCCACTATTACCTGACCCTACCCATGTGACTATCTAAAAAAAAATACTCTTCAGCAGTCTTGTGGTCATTCCCAATCAGCCACCAACTCTATCACACAGTCTCTGAATGCCAGACAAGGCAGCTACTTCTAAACCAAAAATCATGTTAAAATGTGATCGATTTTATAGGTAGTTATTGTGTGGCATCTCATATCACCAAAAACTTACAAAAATGGAAAAACTTAGATTCTTCAAGCTCAGATTGTAAAGAAAATTGTTTAACATAGGCTGAAAAACAATACCAAAAACCAAAAAAATTGAAACTTCAAAAACTGGCCCTTTTTTCTGTCTTTCTGCAGTTTGACTTACCATAGATTACAGTTACTTTTTAATGGTAGGAACAACACTGTATTCTAGAATTGCACTTAGTCCTGTTTTCGATTAATGTAGGCTATTAATATTTTCTTGATTTCTAACACATAAGCACCTGATATACAAAAACTTTTGAAAAATTGCTTAAATGCAGAAATAGGTACTGTATTCATAAAAAGAGTTCATAAGGTTATAATGCATTTCTTTTCCTTTTTTAATTTGGGCTCCAATTTTTCTGGAATTTTCACAAATCTACAGTTATAACATAAAAACATTTATTTTGAAAGTTGCCTAAATGTAGAGAAGTACTGCAAACATAAAAAGAAGTATGCAAAGTTTCTAGTTTGTGCATGAGTTCATTCCAAAACCTTGCTGATTTGAATATGGTCACAACACTGAACACAGTAGACTGTGGGGAAAAAAACCTAACTGAAACAAAAGTTTCTTTTATTTCATATGCAAACTTCAACTGTCATTTACTCATGAAAAACAACCGCCTTAAAAGAAAAGATATGTTTTGGATAAAGTAGACACTGAAGTGTCAGAAATGACAAAATCCCCAAAACACAAAGTCATTACTTCAATGGCCATGTCTAGCCTTAAAATTACCTAGAACTGGACACTCCTCACTCTAGCTAATTCAGAAGGTGAGGGAGTTAACAACTTGTAAGCATGACCACAACAGTCTGTTAAAAAGCATTTTCTGAATGATATAAAAGATTAGTTCTTCAAAACAACAACAACAACAACAAAAAAAAGCAAAATTAAAAAACAACACTACCCTAAGTTCATAAAACCATCACTCATGTTAGTTTGAAATCACCAGGGTAGCTTGTCAGTACGTAACAAGAGTTAGAACACCACCGCAATATCGAGCAATCAATCTCAACAACAACAAAAAGCACAGCACACCAATATAACCACACATACACACTTATCATAGGTACACATACACACATACTGTCAAGCTCAAGCCAACGTACCACAAGAACGCTAAGAGGCAGCATGCAAAGATGGGGGGGAGGTGAATACTTCTCTCACGGCGTGTCACTTACAATGACCACGGCATCCTGGCCCCCTGCTGGCGACTCTTTGGAGGAGGGACCTTGGGGACTGTTCTTGGAGCCGGGAGGAACAGGAGGAGGAGGAGGAAGAGAGGGCTTAGAGGCGGGGGCCCCTCGGGAAGACAGACTGGGGGAACTAGCTCCACCCGCCCTACCAGACACGCTAGACTGAGAAGGCAACGAGGCCGACGTTCGCGTCGGCGGTTTCTTGGGCGGGGTGGGGGATCAAACGGGTTCATGCTAACATCAGCTTCTTCTACTTCCTCATCTTCATCATCCTCATCATCACCAAAGGGGTTTTTAGCAGAGTCGTACTCTAAGGTGGTGGTGGGGGGAACAGGACTAGGGGCAGGACGAGGGGCGGGATCAGGGGGGGTGACGGGCTGAGGACTGCCAGGAGCCCCCTGGGACGCTGCTGCTGAAGACACTGGGGGCAGGGGGGCCCTACGCCGCTTGCTGGAGCGAAGGAGGCTGTTGGTGTCGCTCTCACTCTCCTGCCCGTCCTCCACAAAAGGGTTCACTTTCCGGGGCTTGGGTTTGGGCGAGGGTTTGGGACCTTCCGCTTCCACATCGGATTCAAACGGATTGGTGGTGTCCAGATCGGAGTTCACCCCGGGAAAATCTATCATTATCTCCCCTTTCTCGTTTCCTCGCTGAGGAGCTACTGGTTTTTGAAATACGGGGGGAGGGAGGACGGGCGGGGGGTGCGGGTTTGGGCAGAGTGTTGGAGGACTGAACGTCAGAACCCCCGAGCTCTCCCTGAGGAGTGACGGGAATGGGGTTGGGTCGGAGTGGAGGGGAGGCATTAGGAGGTCGAGTAAAGAACCCCCTTTGGCCTTAGTTCTTTCTACCGGCTGAGGAGAGAAACAGAAGAATAACCCAAAGCTGTGAAAAAAGAAACGACGCCACGACACAAACAACTCACAAACAAAATGGAAACAAATTCCAGGCACGGTTCACAAATTCACAATACACAACAGCAAAAATTCACAATAAAAAATCAAAGCCCTAATTAAGTCAATCCCTATGCATGCTTTGATTTCAATCTCAAAAGTTTTATGGACAATTCCAATCTCAGTATATGTTTTAGTTTCAATACCCCACACACACTTTAGCTTTCACCTACCCCTGTAAAGCGCACACACCCCAAATCCAAACGAGATGTACCCCAAAAAATGAAAATGTTATCACTGAAAAAAACCCAGAACATTTCTCTGCAAACACAACGCCTCACCATCTGTAGCAGAAAACAGACTTTTCATGAATTGAGTCCCCCTCTACAGTCACCTCTACACCTGCAAGTTCAATCAATTATTCATATCAAAATTTACCCCATTCAGATTCTAAATTTTCTTCAACTTTATTATTACACCATGCCAAAAAACTAACATGTTCCTTTAACTTGAAATTCCCAAAGCTTTCCTTATGCTTCAGCAAACAGAAGTTGATTTTTCATGTTTAATGTATTCAAGCATATTAATAAAACTGATAGCTCTCTCATTATCAAAGCCACACAAATGGAAATGCATACACACATCAACACTACACACACACACACCACACACACACACACACCACACCACGACACACACACTCACACACACACACACACACACACACACACACACACACACACACACAACACACACACACACACACACACATGAGAGCTTATTCCATCATGATTGATATAAAAGAATAAATGAATAAATTAAATAAATAAAAATTAAAGCACACACACAACAATATGTAACACTAGAGACTTGTCACAAGCACAAAAACAACAACACTGAAACACAAGTGCTGAAACAATAATTTCAAAACTCTCACAGACACAGATCAAAGGCTTTAATCGACAGATACATTGGTCTTTTCCACCTCCTCAAATCAAAGACTTATCCAATAGATGCATTGAACTTTTCTACCTCCACAGATCAAAGGCTTTTTGTGGAGGGGGTGGATTATTGTTTTTCTTCAAACAAATACGTTAGCAGACAATATGGTGGTGTACTGTGTACTGTATATGAAATACTCCACTTACTACGATATCTTACAAAAACTGGAGAGAAAAAAAAAACACTGTTATTTTCCTTATTTCTTTTCCAATCTTGTTCATATTTCATGACTACTTTGATTTTTTTTTAAACAAAAACTATTATTTAAATTCCAGTCAAAATATATACAACAGCAATCACACATAAATAGTCAATGCAGCAACAGATAGAACACAATTTTTAAAAAGCCGATAAATGCATCAGCAAAAACCACCACTGATTACACAAGAAAAGATTATTTAAAACAGCAAGTTTACAAGAAAACATATCACAGAAATTCCAGCCACAGAGCTGACAGAAAAGAAAAAAACAAAAAAAAAAACCAGCTTCAAGAAAACATGCCAGCCCCTGGCCAAATATATTCAGAATCAAAATATAATCTGATTAATATTCGCAGCTTTCATACACATAAAAAAAAACCCGAACACATCAGAATAAAGAAACATAGACCCTGTTGCACCAAGACAAATTCATAACAACAACAGCATTCTCTAACGCATCAGAACTGTTCTGCAAAAATTTTGATTCTGTGCAATACTATACTGATTCAATGACAGGTAAAATAATACACCTTAACAGTCAAAGCCAGTTGTTAAAGGTTGTTGTTCATATATATATATATATGTAATATGCTCTGTTTAATAAAGCCAGTTTACATAGCACAATTCTTGTGTCAAAGCATCAGGGTTTTTTGGTTGGTTTATTTTGGGGAGTTATGGTATTTTTTGTCAAATAATGATTGTTATATTCTTTTCAACACTTGTAATATTTTTTTAACAGAACAAACCCCCCCCCCCCCCAACGACTTGGTTCTTTTTTCTTAAGGAAAAGGGGAGAGGTAGTTTGGTTAGGTTTGTCTTGCCTTTTACTTTAAGGGCAAGGGGGGGGTGGGGAGATTTCATCGAGATTCCAAATTTTTATCCAAAAAAAAAATCAACCTCTTAAACAATCCTAACACCCGTTTCTGACAGCAAAGCTAAACACTCACTCAGAAACACCTACAAACAAAAAAAAAAAAAAAAAAACAAGCAACATACCTGTGGAATCCCTTTAGCTGTCCCTGAGGGCAAGAAAGACATCGCTGGTCTGGCTGACGACCGCTGACATGCTCTGCCTGTTCGCTGGTCTGACTGCTGCGCTTCCGTCGCTCGCTACCCTCGCTACTCTGATTGGACCTTCGGGTCTGCGGTCAATGCTGCCTGTGTCGCTCATCTGGCTGGAGTGACTGCGACGACCCAGCGAGTCGTACCTGACAGGTAAGAAGAACGTTTTCTGTTCAGTTTTGCATTAATATCAGTTTGGTGTGAGTGGTATTTCACGAGGGGGGGGAAAGAGAAGAAAAAAAAACAACAAAACTAACGTCAGAATAACAGAAATCAATGAGGAAAAGGGAGTTATATAAAAAAAAGCAAGCGCTTAACTACAGGTGATAATGAAATATGTATTTTTGAACACATATTTTCTTCTGGATGTTTTTTATATGTTAGGTCTTTTGTCACTACAGTACCTCACGTCTGTACAGACTAAGTCTTAAATCAAACTGATTTGACTGATTGACGATTTGACTGATTGATTGAATGATTGAATGAATGATTGATTGGACTGATTGATTGATTGGTTGGCTGATTTGTTGATTCATTGTATTTTAAACCTTTCAACCTCACATAAGTGGAGACTCACCCTCCATTAGGTCATCAGCCTGTAGGCTACCAATATAATAATATTTTGTGCAAAAGTTAAATCCTGTTCTGCTTTTCATAAGAGTAGGCCATCATGTGCCGGTGGGAACAGATGACAATATTTACAAAACTGCATACACACAGGAACTGGATGTAAAAAAAAGCATATGAGCACTTATTCCACTATCCTTGATATAAAATAATAAATAAAATAAATAAATAGATAAAATACTACATAGTGTTTAATTAACTGACACTTTTTTTCCTAAAACCTGATCTTGCCGACAAAGGGTGACTGGAGATGAATATAATTTGTTGCTACATTCTGGCTTAGCCCTCTATGATGCGGGCAACCACACAAACAAGTGGAGACAGATGAATAAATAAAAAATATATGAAGTAAAAACATTATCTTGGTTTATTTGTTGGTGGGGTACATAGCCAATCATCTTAAACTGTGTCCAGAGAACTGTTTTTTGTTTGGGGTTTGTTTGTTTTTTAATTTTACAAGAATGGCAAGTTAGTGCATTAGGCTCACACACACACAACACACACAAAAACACACAAAACACACACACACACACACACACACACACACACACACACACACACACACACACACACACACAAACACGCACGCACCACACGCACATACTCGCGCACATGTGCGCGCACAGACGAAAACATGTGTGTGAACACAAATTTTACCCATTCTGAAAACTGGTATTCAATTTAGCAGGCTTGGGTGGTGGCACAAGATTGGTTCGGTCATCTGAAGTGGTGACACTGGAAACATGCCAAACAATTCATTATTTTCAAAACAAAATTTTCTTTTTTTCTTTTTTTTTGTTTGTGTGTTTTGTTTTGTTTGTTGCACTGAAATGAAGTTTTCACATAACATTTCCATCCCTGGCTTTAAAAAAAAAACCCAAACAAAAAAGAAGAAAAGAAAAAAAACAAAAAGCAAAACATTTGCCTTGCAGGCGTAACACCAGTGTATTGCCTGGATCAAAAAAGACTTTCTTATTTACACAACACACACACACACACACACACACACACACACACACACACCACACACACACACACACACACACCCCAGATAGATAGATATAGATATATATATATGTCAAATCCTTTACCATCTTTTTCACCTGTTCACTTTTGCAGAAACATTTCTTTCTCCAGGCTGACATAGACGGTCCTTTCTCTTCTCTTTCAATAAGAATATCTATCATTTCTCTGTGTGTTTTCACAACAACAACAAAAATCCTTTTTGTGCAGATCTACCAGTGCTTTTCTTTTGTGCATACAAGCACATGGAATATGAACTGTGCATATCAAAACCCTATTTCCAACGCCACTACATTACAGACACACTTTAAAGATCATCAGAAATCAAAACTCAACATAATTACATTGGTGATGGTGGTTGATAGTAGGT
This sequence comes from Stramonita haemastoma, assembly GCA_030674155.1. Taxonomy (NCBI): domain Eukaryota; kingdom Metazoa; phylum Mollusca; class Gastropoda; order Neogastropoda; family Muricidae; genus Stramonita; species Stramonita haemastoma. The sequence continues at coordinate 17,683,974 of CM060319.1, forward strand.
CCCTAAATCAAACAGCTCTGCTGGACAATCGTACAATCAAAACTGAAAAAAATTAGCACAAAATTTGATGATATAATGACCGCTTCTAAGGTAAGAGCACTACTCCAAGCTAGTTTCACATATATCCATCATGAGTCTCTGGAGACAGATGTTGAAGAAGATCAGTATGGCAAAGCCTTGCTCTCAAGTTTATACTTTAACAGCATACTGCACACACCTGCCAACTTGATGGACTGCATTACCCTTTCCTGTCATCATGTACACCCCTTTCATTTCACATCATGTCATGACCATGAGACAGACAGACAAAGACAGACAGACAGAGCAACAGAGCAACAGACAGATAGACAGAGCAACAGACAGAGGACAATAGGACATACAGAGAGAGCAACAGACAGACAGGACAAAGAGCCAGAGGGGGACAAAGGGGAAAATGAAAGGTGGAAGAAAAGCTGACACATTTTGAGAGAAGGTTCCACTTTTCAACAACCATCACCACCACTGCACCTCTGCAGAGAGAGGGGACATAGAAAAGATATGGATGCAAGCTCATAACACAGCTTTGATTCCCCTCTCTTTAAAAACATTGAAATAAAATAAATAAAATAAAATAAAAAAACCCAAACAAACAAAGAAACAAAAAAACTCTGACAAAACTAAGTAGCCAAGAAATGAATGAACATATGAAAAATACACCTAAAAAAATTAATAAACTTGGTAAGGAACGGAGGAGGGAACAGGACTATGTACAACCAGGGGGAAGGAAAGTGTTGTGTACAGCCATCTTTGAGACTGATACTGCTCATGATCTCTCTCTCTCTCTCTCTCTCTCTCTCTCTCTCTCTCTCTCTCTCTCTCTCTCTCTCTCTCTCTCTCTCTCTCTTTTACACACACACACACACACACACACACACACACACACACACACCACACACACCACACACACACACACACACACACACACACACACCACACACACACACCACACACACGTTACACACTTCACACACTCATGTTCAACAAGCTTTCACAGTACACAACTTTCTCTTACACACTAAATGAAAGCCGTCAACAAAGAAAAATAACAATCCTACTGACAACACACCAGACAACTGCATGAGTTTCACTTGACAAAACATCACCATCACCAATTGTCCAGTTCACATAAAGGTTGAACACACTGAGGTACATTCTGTTCTGCTTCACACTCATTATCTTATTAGTCTATTGGTTGTAGATTATTTTGCCAGCTACTAACAAAAGTGTGAGCAATCAGAATCCCCTATAATAACAACAGATTAACAGACAAATGACAGGGGAGCAGATGGGAAGCGTCACTCAAAATAATAATCATTGTTCATCACCAACAGCACCAAAAATCCTTTGAACTCAACAAAAATGTTTTAGGATTGACAAAAAAATATCAACAAACACTTAGGTTAAAGATACAACAAAAAGTTTACAACAGCAGAACAGTTTTTGAATTACGTGAACCCTTAAACCACATAATACAAGCATGCCTTACATTACAAACAGAACACCTCTCCCTTGCTCCGAGCCATATAAAACAACTTGAGGTGAAAAACACACACAGAACAAAAACAAAATGATAAAATAAACATCCTAAAAAGAAAAATCCCAAATGTTAAAATATTCTAACACATGTTATTCCCGCAATGTTACACACAGTCGACGCTGCTCCAACAATTCTGACAGAGACCAATTGGCAAAAACTACCTGTCCAACTCATCTCATTGTCTTCGTCATCATTGTCTTCGTCGCTTTCTTCTGCTTCTGCTTCTGCTGCTGTAGCAGACGCTTCTTTCGCAGGGGCAGCAGCATTTTCATCTTCGCTATCGCTGCTGGAAGCAAGGAGCAGAAGTGCAATAATACCGCATCATGCCATTAGATCAGATACACACCACCCATCTTGCCAGCCCCACCCCCCCCCTCCCCCTTCTTTTCATCAGCAGAATGTGTTTTAATCGGTACATTTTGGATATACATTCTGTACAGGTTGCGTGTTTTAAACTTTGTATTTTTACATGGTTTGGTTACAAAACGATACTTGTAAGAATGATTGGTTTTAACACAATTACATAAACCATTTTGTGTATTTTACATGGTTTCCTCATTCCATTCAGTTTGCTTATGAAAACTATTGATGTCAGAATTTTTTTTTTAATTTAACACTGATATATAAATGTGTCAATACAATCATTAATATCATTATAAACCTATACCGATTTAATTAACTTTAACACTTTTTTAACACACGTCATTTTACTGATCATTTAAATTGCACCTTTCTTTTTTTCAAAGTACTAAACTTTTTTTGTACTTTCTATTCTAACTGGCGCAACCTCTTCAAAGACACAATAAACTTTCAAAGATAACTCGCAAATATAAAGCTGGTTAGCTTCATAAAACAATGGTAGCTTATTTATACCACATAACATTCATGCCCTAAAGTACAAAGAAAGAAAAATTAAAACACCAAACCAAAAACAAAAAATTATAAAAAGCAAACCAAAAAAAGCTACACTTTTAATACTTTTTCTGCATCTTCAACATTATTTGTCATTATTGAACACAAAAAAAAACGATATCTGCAAGTGGCATTAGTTCGCTCATGAGCACTTCATAAGAAGAAGAAGAAGAAGAAGAAGAAGAAGAAGAGAAGAGAAAGAAGAAGAAGAAGAAAGAAAAAAAGAAAGAAAGAAGAAAGAAAGAAAGAAAGAAAGAAAGAAAGAAAAGAAAGAAAGAAAGACAAGAAAGACAGTAAGAAAAGAAAGAAAGAAAAAAAGAAAAAAGAAAGAGAAGAAAAGAAAGAAAGAAAGAAAGAAAGAAAGAAAGAAAAGATAGAAAGAAAGAAAACGAAATCAACTGAATTCTTCAAAAATAAATTCTCTGAGCAATTAATGAGCCCTTTAAACCTTGTAACTATATAAAAAAAAAAACACCAGATCAGTTACTTATTGATGACCACAGTACTGTAGGTTTCAGAAGTTACAGACAAACAGTAGACCATGCTGACAGACTATGTTAATGATGCATCTTCCAAATAACTGGGGGGGGGGGGGGGGGGAAACATGCTGCTGTGAGTCAGGGGGGAAATAAAAACAGTTCATGAGGTTACCATCTCAAGAAACTGAAAGAAAAAAAAAATCATTCTCAAGAACCAATCAGCAAGCTACTCAAATCAACATCATCTTTCTAAGCGAACAACCAATTTCACTGATTTCAGCTACAGTGTACATTCATTGTCATATATTTTCAAATGTCTTTTCATTTGGAAAGCCTGACATTTGTGTTTTCATTATTACTTATTGTTATATGATATCTTTTCAATACCTCCCCCCCCCCCCTTTCAACCAACTTTTTTGTGTCTTTTTAACTGTACTTTATAGCAGTTAAACGGAGACTTGTTTATTTTAAACTGACAAAGCAGATTTTTCTGTGATTTTCAAGCAATGATTCCTTTTTAAATATCAGTGATATGCCTCGCACATCAATATTTCATGAACACCTACATGGAAATGCCACAGCTTTTTTGTCAATAGTACCCGCTTACAATTTACGCATATGGATAAAAACACAATGATACTGTTTAGCTCCTGAACAAGATGCTCCTAAAAAAAAAAGAAACATCAAAATGCCAACTGTAATTTGTAAACCACTATTCAATATAAGGAGGGAAGTACATTTGGTGGGAGCAGGGGTGACAAACACATCTTTACTCAACAAGAGCATCCTAAAGCATTTTTATCATTCCACATTTCTGATTATAAGTAGGTTATAATAAACATGCAATATGGAAGAAGCAAGACAGAGTTAGTTAGTTAAAGTCTGTCCCGAGCCTAAGGCTCATCAGGCCGGTGTTTATCCCGGTTCTGTGGCGCTAAGCGACTGAGAGTCATAGACTCCCCCTGGTAGGACGCAGTCTATCGCAGGGTTAACCCCCAACACAAGGTGGTACCCTTTTACACCTGGGTGGGGTGAGAAAATAGCCGTAAGTGCTTTTCCAAGGGCACAACGCCATAGCGACAGCTGGGATCGAACCCGCAACCTTTAGATTACAGTCCAAAAGCAAGACAGACAATACCGAATATTCCCTCTAGTTAGTGACAATAACTTCAACAGCAACAACAAAAGATCTAAACACAGTTGTTTTCATGTCTTCATAACATGCAGGGTATTGCACTGTGTTGTGTAAAAATGATTCATCTAGTTATAATTACAATAAAACAACAATTTCAAAATGTGTGTGTGTGTGTGTGTGTGTGTGTGTGTGTGTGTGTGTGTGTGTGTGTGTGTGTGTGTGTGTGTGTGTGTGTGTGTGTGTGTGTGTGTGTGTGTGTGTGTGCGCGCGCACATGCATGTGTGCGTGCGTGTCTGTGTCTGTTTCTCTGTGTGTATCTGCACAGGCATGTGTGTGAGGTAGTATACATGTGCAAATGTACATGAATACATGTGAAGACTTTCATAAATATCAGTCACAGTCACAAAATTCATTCAGCAAGACCACCACATTTTTCAGGTTACAGGCTACCACTTTTTAAGCCACATCAACCCCCATGATGCTTACACAATGAATGTAACCTATGAACAGATGTTGAGAGCGGAGTTTTCCCAAGTTCATTTTCCCAAGTTCATTTCCAGCACTGAGATCAGCCTCTTTCTGACCATAGCTATGACCTTGAATGTCTGTAGTGTGATTTGATTCTACATGTTTTGCTTTTAAAATAAACGCACTGTGAGTGAAATGTTCCACATTTTTTCACCTTAAAAAGTCTTTTTGCAGCAATGTCTGATTCAGTATCACCATCACCCTTTCTCATAGTTAGTTCAGCAAGTCTGACAACATTTTTACATAACTGCCGACACTGTCAGCCATCTTGCTTTGAAAGCTGTATGAAGTGCCAAAACTGCTTCAAAAATATTGCTTCAGCCAAAAAAATCTAGTACCTTATGATTTGTCATCAAACCTTGCTAACTTACGTTTCTTTTATTTCCCAGACTCTGTGCACTGGAAATGATACGTTAACAACCAAATGTTTGGCAAAATTGTGATAAACGATTGGTTGCCTTAACAACCAAATTCTTGGTGCAATTGTGGTTTCCAACCAGATCAGTACTTCTATTGCCTGTTAGTTTGATGTATCATTGCGTGGCTTATTGCTCAAATGCAACTTGTAAAAAATGGATTTAAAGTTTATTTCTACAATTCTGATGAAGCGGCTTACACAGCAGTATACCTGCTAACCAAGAAATACAGCATCAAAAAATCCATAAAATGTGATTTATGATATCATCACAAAAAAACATCCCAAAAATATTATTTTAAAAAGACACAACTAAACAATCATATCACCAATCAGGGGTACACACAATTTTAAAGCTCCAGGAATACACAAATCTGTCAAAACACAAACAATTTCCCAAAAGCGGAAAACTCCAAAAATAATGGTCAACAACCAACAATAAATCAGTAACCCCAAAACACCACCACCATTCAGGAGCACACATCAGAAGTATCTATATTCTTTTTAACTTCACTAAATAAATAAATAAAATAATAATAATAAAAAATTAAAAAAAGAAAACAAAGAAAGAAAGAAAAGCCATGTAAAAACTCAGAGGTCAGTTTTTGAACTTCCTTCACATATCCAGGGACAAAGCTATAAATCAGTGCAAGCTAGGACAACAGCCCCCTCTCTCACCAACAGTAAGGCCTGCCTGCATCTGATGCTTCTTGATTAATGCACATGATTCTGACAGCTCCTTCTTAGCAAACACAGTGTTAAGCTCCAGTCATAGCATGCATGTTTCCTTAGTTGTTAGTCAATGAGAAAAAGGGGGTAATGGTTTAAGAAACGTAACGATATTTTATTGACAGGAATAGGTGTGTGGGGTCTATTTGTTCATTCTGAAGATATTGAATATCAAAGTAGAAACTGAAAGAAACATGTCAGAGAAAAAAAAAATGAATAAAATAAATATATCATTCTATATAACAACACAAGCAATGGTAACATTAAAAAAAATGATGATGATCACTTAAACACGAGACTTCTTGTTGTAGGCACACAAGGAAGACATCGGAAGAGGGAAGATGGAGATGTCGAGATAAGGGGAGGGAAGAAAATATAGGGGTGTTGGGTTTTGAATTTAGCATTCCATACCAGATACAGATTCCTGAATATCCCTGTGATCTTCCATGCACATACTTACATTCTGAAGCATGCAGGACAGACACATTCACAGACACAAAGCTATATCCCACAATCTCCCACTTAAATTATTGATATATCCGATTATATATGAGCCAGTGCTAGACTGATCTGAGTATCAAACCATGATTTCCCACAAACAATAACATTGATAAATGATAATAACAACCACCCAAACAGAATCGCAATATCAATTGCTAAACTACACATTCTATCTTTTTTTTTTTCTTTTTTTTTTAAGAAGAGTGTGATTTTTATTACTATATCAGTAATGTGATTTGCATTTATATAAACATTTCAAGGTGTCTGGGATGAACTCAATAAACATTTTCTGTGCCTTGATAAAAACGATTTCTTTACATCGCAACAGAAAATAATAATAACCAAAACTGAAAACTGATACAAGGTTTGCCTGCATTTACACCAACAACAACAAAATAACCAAAAATGGACATACTATAGGAGCCACCTCATGAAACAAGACATAACTGCAACATGTTTCCTTTTCATGACCTCCAAGGATATCAATGCTTTTGGTCAGAGGAGTTAAACGAAAGCAATAGGGTCAGATTTGATGAATATGAAAACAGCCTTTATACCAGACATAGCCACAAATGCTCATAAATATAAACAATTCTTGCTTTGAAAAAATATGCAAGCGCTGTGACAGATCATATGGAATATTACGCTTTCTTTCACACTCAAAGTCCCATTGATCACAAAGAAATAAGTCATACTTTTGTTATAATAAGACACTGTATTTCATACATTTAGAAAGAGCAAGTCTAGTGTACACAAATACTTGAACACTTGTATGCACCATTCATTGTATGCGCCTGCATGCATGCATGTGTGTATATATGTATACTCTGTGTGTGTGTGTGTGTGTGTGTGTGTGTGTGTGTGTGTGTGTGTGTGTGTGTGTGTGTGTGTGTGTGTGTGTGTGTGTGTGTGTGTGTGTAAATGTACACATGCACATGCAAAAATAAACAAAAATAAAACATGCATAATTTATGGGTCCACTCATACAAGGTTTGCAAGTCTGCATTCAAGTGCATGACAGTAACTTTCAAAGGAAGACACAAACTGTGTGCTGGGCAGCTATAATGCAGAGTGGTGTGTACGCAGCAAAAATATGAACTAGAGTGTGTACATCTATGCTTTTGTGTGTGTGTGTGTGTGTGTGTGTGTGTGTGTGTGTGTGTGTGTGTGTGTGTGTGTGTGTGTGGTCTGTATGTGTGTGTGTTGTGTGTGTGTGTGTATATTATATGTCTGTGTATCTGTGTGTCTGTGTGTGTGTGTGTGTGTGTGTGTGTGTGTGTGTGTGTGTGTGTGTGTTGTGTGTGTGTGTGTTGTGTGTGTGCATACATGCCGTGCATGTGTGAGTGTAACATCCAGGTATCACTTAGATCACAAATGAAAATCAAGTAGATAGAAGAAGATAAAAACCAGAATGGAAGTGAAATTCAATCAGTGAAGCTCTCACTTCTGAGGCGGGCAAGTTAAATCACTTATTAAAAGTTGTGCATAGAGTGAGTGAAATATTCCACCTCAACAAAAGAATGACTTCACATTGTGATTATGTCAATGTCATCACATATTCACAACATCTACCATGGATATATATGTTTTTCTTTTATTTCTTTTCACACCAACCAAGGTTCAATGTAAAGTTTGTTTGCTTGGTCTTTGCCTCTGTACACAGAATAGCGCGAGGAAAAAAAAGACAAGAAATTAATTGGCATAAAAGGACAGCAGCCATGCACAATAAAAAAAAAAATTTATTTGAAAAAAGATACCTTTTTCTGGGTACTTTCTCTGGACGTACTTTCTCTGGTTGCTCTTCCTTCTCCTCTATCTCGGCTGTATGGAAGAAAAACAACAAAGTAAGATCATGTTATTACGTCTTAACAAAAACTGTCTACATACCGCTCATTCACTAAACACCATTCACTCTGACAAGGATGTCAATGACCAGCTACTTTGAGAAGTTACTGACCCAACCAGCCATCAAGTTTCAGGAATTTCACACACTTTCTCTCAAAAAACAAAAAATAAAACAAAGGGAAAAAACACATATATATCACCTTGCTTTGATTAAATTCAAATTTTCTATTTCAAGTTTCATACAGTAAATTAAAACTGATTGACATGACTGTAATAAAATATTAAGAAATTTGTTCCTATTCAGTAACATTTAGCTCAATAAAACAAAACTCATCAAGCATCTTTAGACTACTTAAGCCCCAGTATACTTGTATTACCAATAACTATTTTCTAAAGAATTGAAAACAGATTTTGAAGCAAAACAGACTCAAATCATCTTACATCAATTGAAAGCATCTGCCTAATTCTGGCACCCCCAAATGCAATCATTTACTGAAACAGGGTCATATTATAAAAACATTAAAAGCTTTGTAAGTCAATTAACTTTTTTCTATTTAAAAAAAACAACAACAAAAAAACGAAGCAAAACAAAAACACTTGGAGATGTACCTGATAAACAGTATAATTCACTTCAGCACTAACATCAATTTACTTCTACAAATACTTTGGTGCTAACACCAATTCACATCAAAACATTATCTTTTTTTTCATTTACTCTCATGTCCACATCAGTTCACATCTACACTGAGATCTCCTACTTCTTGAAAAGGGGAAAAAATAATATGTTAGGTTAGTATGATTTTTTTTTTTAATCTGTAAAACAGTTAATAAAAACACATGACAATGGCCACATTTATATATCTTTCAATTAATTCTTTTTTTGTGTGATAATATGATATACAGAAAGCTGTGCAAAAGAAAAGAGACACACACGCTAGTATTTACAACACCCATACAAGCCAACTTTTTTATTAGTACTGCTGCTTCAAAATTATGCACCAAAGAGTCAGTATCAGAATGAGGACTACACAATACCACAACAGCAGACATATAAACACTACAATTTACTCATCTAAATGACGAGGATCTCAAAGCTAGTCAGGTCAGTCTTTACTTAACCCTTCGCCACCTGTGAATTATGGGCACAGCACATTCTGGCAACAGCCAGTTTTAAGGCAGAAGTAAGAAAATTACACCTGCTGGCTTCAACGCTTTCAAGTTCTTTTTACTTCTGCATCAAACAGCATTGATCAATAGCTAGAGATTTCGGTGTATTTTTAGTATGACCAATGCTGCCTCCAAAGTATGATGGTTAAGTATAATAACAAAAGTGAACAACAGGGCCTGTTTGCAGCATAAATGCAGTATCAGTTGTCAGCCAGCTTGCCATACAAAAGCAATGCAGAGAAAGCAGAAGGTTTACAGGTGACATGAAGCTCTTCAAATTCACTTTACACCATTGAAGTCTTTTTTCAACCAGTCCAAGTCAGAAAAAAAATTGATTACTATATGCGGACAATACTGGTGGCTTTGTTTGTTTGTTTGTTTATCTTCTGGTGATTCCTACATCTGTAAATTGTCACTGCCGTGGGATTTAAACATATGTATAGAAGGCAGATCGTATGGATAAATTATCGTTCCTCTCTTTTCTTTAAAAGTCTACTTCATAGTTTTGTCATGCTTGAAGACAGTGTGCAGTTTCCAGAAAGAGATGTGATACAGAACCAAACAGAAAGCACAGTGACACTGGCTGTTTTACTCTTGGAGGGCAGAGCAAATCTGAAACCAGGCCCTCTCGGCTAAAAAGCTGCTTTCCCAGAAGTTTCTAGAGAATTGTTCCCCTTTCATGCTAATAATGGGCAGGCTAGGGACATTCCAATACAGTCTGGATAACAGTGACCATGGCTGACTGTGAAATTAACTTTTCTTATATTGTTGTTGTTGTTGTTTTTTTACACAGGCACCCAGAAAACTTTCTCCTCTGCCCCCCACCCCCACCCCCAACTCAACCCTGAAGTATAATATAACCATACACACAAACACCATAAGTAAAAAAAAATTTTTTTTTTTTTTAAGAAGCAAACATGATAAGTTAAAAAGCAAGAGCCAAATCCCTTGACTGCTAAGACATCAATCATCCTTCAGAGTTGTTTTTTTCTTCAGAAACATAATATCAAAACCAGCCTTCTTTTTTTTATTGGGACAAACTTTTCTGATAGTACGACTGTTCCCATCTTGTGCAGATTGGGATGATTCAGTTTTGTTCCTCTATTACAAAAATATCACCACACACTTCTCTGCAATGTGGACTTCATTTTGGCAGTCAGGGGACTAAGCATTGATTCCAATGATTAAAAAAGAAAAAAAAAAAAATGAAGGAAAACTTTAATAAGCACAGGTGAAGAGTCAAAAGTGGAGAAAAAAAATTCAATGTGAATGTGTTTATATCAGTGAACAGTCAAAAAAACACACACACAAATATAAATAAGCATGTGCATACATAGGTGAAGAGTTAAAAAGAACGAGTAAGCAAAGCATCAACACGGTACATCTAAAAGGGGAAAAGAGAGAAGGAGAGAGAGAGTGGGTCAACCTTTTTTCATGTCTTCCTCGATTCGGGCTTTGAGGATATTACATTTCATGTTTTCAGGCGGGATAGAGCTGGCGCCTCCGGTGAACTTGACCTGGTTGTTCTTGAAGGTGTTGACGTCTTTGTGCTTCACAGGGGCCGGCTTGCTCTCGTCCAGGTTTTTCATCCGGGCGATGGCTTGTTCCGACGCTTCTGCAGACAACACAGCATTACTGTATTGAAACCCCAAGATACAAACATCTATTTTCCAAAAATGCACGAGTATGTATGAGAACACACACATATGCACACTCATGCATACATGTTCCCCTTTTGCATGCGTACACATGTGCACATGCACACGCACGCACGCACACTCGCACACACACACACACTATATAAATGTCTCTTACACATGTGCACATGTACACGCATGCACGCACGCTCGCACACACACAATATAAATGTCTCCCCCCAACCAACCACCACCCACAACCATCCAAGTCCACAAATTAAACTTTTTCTTCATCAAACAACAAACTAAAACAACCTCTAAATCCACAAATTAAACTTTTTCTTCATCAAACAACAAACTAAAACAACCTCTAAATCCACAAAATTTAACATCTTCCTCAACAACAAACAACAACAAAACTAAAACAAAACCTACACTCCACAATCTAAAACAAAAACCCTCGTCCAACTCTCCACAATTTCCCCCAAACACCCCCCCCCCCCCCTTTTTTACCTTTCAAGTTCACATCAGCAGCAGAACGGAAGAACCACCACCACCACCACCACCGTCCGCACTGTCCAACGACACCTCCCCGTTGACCTTCTTCTCCTTCTTTCTCTCCAGGGTGGAGCTGCTTTTGATGAGCGTGTCCAGGCGCTCGAGGGCCGTCTGGGCAGGCTGGGGCCCGGGACTCTCCACTCGCTTTCTGCCATCCCCTTCGGAGGCGGGGCTGGCGGCGGTGGGTGTGCGGGTGGAGGAGGAGCTGCTGGTGGACCTGACTGAGGCCCTGGGGGAGCTGGGGCTGGGGGACTTGGGGGGAAGGTCAGCGTCGAAGGTCGTCTCTACCGTCGCCTTGGTGGTGCTGCTGGGGGGCTTGTCTCTGTGACTGTGAAAATGGGAGAGTTATTTATTTATTTATTTATCTATCTATTTATTTATTCTTCTATATCGAGGATAATGGAATAAGCACTCATGTGCTTTTTTACATCCAGTCCCCGTGTGTATGCAGTTTTGTCAATCTTGTCATCTGTTCCCACCGGCACCCAATGGCCTACTCTTATGAAAAGTGGAACAGGATTTAACGTGTGCGCAAGATGTTCTGCATGTGTTCACACATAGGGCCTCGGTTTATAGTCTCATCCAAAGGACTTTGGTGCGTGTGCGTGTGTGTGTGTGTGTGTGTGTGTGTGGTGTGTGTGTGTGTGTGTGTGTGTGTGTGTGTGTGTGTGTGTGTGTGTGTGTGTGTGTGTGTGTGTGTGTTTTGTGCGTGCGTGCCTGCCTGCATGCGTGTGTGCGTGTGTATGTGTGTGCATGTGTGTATGTGTTTGTGTGTGCATCAGCGTGGGTGGGTGTGCTGGCATGTATGTGCATGAGTATGCATGCACTGATGAGTATGTCCATGAGTGTGTACAATTTCTATTAAATCTGGCCAGAGGGATGAGTAAGAGTAGAAAAAACCATGAATAAATTTAATTTCTTTCTAGCCAAGTATTCTCGCAACAGTTAAAAGACATTTTGAATCTAACTCGTGAAAGTTCTAATAATGATACCTGAAAAATCAACCAAAATACTTCAGGTAAAATAAAAACTGAAACTCAATCAGAGAATGTAACATATCAAACAAGACAAATCACCTGGGTTTTTCCTCGGAGTCTGTGTGCCTTTTTTTGTCGTTTTCTCTGCGTCTGGACTCCCTCTCTCTCTTCATACGCTCTTCTCTCTCCCGACGCTCGAACGTTGGTCTGCGGGAGTACCTCTGGCTGGGTTTGCGTTCAAACTTGACGCTGCGCCTTGCTCTGTTCATGGTGGAGGTCTGGTATTCTGTGCGCCCGCTGTCAACACAACACAAGACAATGACTGAGGTCGACATGCGTTTGTAGTTTGACTTACTTATGTCTTGTTTCAGTACTTTACAAGATTCAGCGCTATATAAATTCAATATATTACCATTACTAATCAAAACAATGACAAATTTTACTGACACTGTTTAATAGATATTGCTGTGTAAAGCTCTTTCAGAGAGGGGTTTTTAGGTTGTTGTTTTTGTTGTTGTTGTTGTTGGTCTTTTGAACAAAAATACCACTGCAAGACCAGCATGGTTAATGCACAGTGTTCAGTTTGCCTTTGCATTTCATTTTCATCCAAAAACTTTTCCTATTAAGACATACAGTCATTAGCCCATATTTGCTACATTTCCAAAGTAGTATTTTCTGTGGATGCCCTGAAATACTTTTACATAACTCACCTCAACAGTTAGGAAATATTTTTAAACGATTTCTGACATCTTGAAATATCACTCTTCTTCCCCTGCATCTCACTCACTGTCTTGAAGATGCATACCAATTCATGATCAATACCCTCTTTAGCAATGAATCCTTAAAGAAAAAAATTCTCCATGCTGAAACAAAGAGCTGAACATGACCAGCTTATCACGCTACAAAATTGCTAAAAACAAACCAAAAAAATTTTTTTTAAAGCCTACCAATTATCACTAAGTTTCACAGAAATTTTGCTGTGAGGCTATTCAACAGTCAGATTCCACATGCTCACCAGAAATTCTGTCAATTCAACATATCTTTCAACCACTTATTTTCCTGTAGCACGTACCACCTGTTACTTTCCTGTAACATCTACAAGAGAACGTGTCGACACGGACCTGTAACGGAAGCGAGAGCCCATTCTGAAGAAGTTTTGGCGAGCGTTGGGTCCTTGGACCGGTCCCTTCAGGCGGAAGAAGGCGTGGTGCTCCACTGCACACTTCCATAAATGCTTGCAGGCCTTTTCGCTCTGAAGGCGAAACACGAAGATGTGGTCCTGACTCTGCCCCTGCAACACCAATGACGACACACACCTTTGTACAAATGCAGGCTTGATGTGGTACATGTTCATTGAGTGTGAACAATTGTGATCCTTCTTCTTCTTCTTCTCGCTGGTTTAATGTCCATTCACTACAAGGTCATTTAGACAATGGTACATACACTTTAGAACGCACTGAAAAGGGGATGAGGGGAAAGGTGAAAGAATGAAGAATGTAATGGATGGTGATAAGTTTATACAATTTCATTTACAGTAACAGTCCTACTGGACACGTCCTACTGTGATCCTATTTTGGCCGCATATGAACATTATCTACAGTCTGAAACAATGCAGAAACTAAACTTTTCAGGTATGTCTTGTTTATATGCAACAATACATTATTACTTTTCTGGTAATCCATCTTTTCTTTTCTTTTTTTTTTTAATCAATGACAATAACATTGACACTTACGTTTTCATCATCTTCTACAGCCACAAGGGTGAGTTTCTTCCCTTTGAAATCCAAGCGGGTCATCTTCGGCCTGGAAAATACAAAATGTGGGTGTCATCATTCAATTGTGATTGGCCTGGAACTAAAGCTTTGTCTACTGTTTTGCAGCTGCATATTTTTTTAGACTATAGAGTACAGTAGTATTAATGCTGCAACTCTAATCAAAACAAAATATACAGATTTCAAACAATAACAACAAAACTGAGAATAAGCTATTAACACTTTATGTCACATCAATAACGCTATGCAACACTGACAATATAAACAAAGCCTGCACATTAAGGAACTCCACAATACAGGTATATGGAATGTAACAGAAAGACTTCTTTATTTTCTATTTGCCACAGTCATACTTTCTGCACCAGCATGTGTTGGTAGGAAATAGCGAACAGCAAGGTCAAAATATGTCAAAAAAGATTCAGACATATACACATGCATGCACGTGTACACACACAACACACATCTTTTCACAATTGAAAAAGAGCCTCTTTTCTATTATTCAGCTTTTAAAAAAAACTTCTAAAATCAGCACACAAAAAAAAAGGAAAATAGGAAAAACAAAGGACATACTCGTTAAATTCAAAATGATTCCTTAATTCAAGTTCACTAATTTGCATAAAATTTTGTGGACACACCAACACCTTTTTCTTTGATTACTTCAAATATTTTAGGAATGACAGTTAAAGATGTGAATGATCTGTTTGCCACTATTGCTGCTCAACTTTTCCAATCAATCAGACAAACAGATTCACAAACATTGATATCATATTTACAAGTGTAACAGGGTGGGGGTATTTGATATGCAGCAACTCTGTACAACTTTTCGGCTATGACAGTGCGAATAAAACAGTGAGGATGTGACCTCTTTAAAAGAGGCTAAATAAATTCTACTTTTTACCACCAGGGCAAAGCGTGTGCAATGGACTGGTTCAAACCACCATCCAATGAAACAGTGTTGCACAATTCGTAGGTGTCTCCCGATTTAGAAACATGATGCCGCAACAGGTCTCTGATCGCATGGGAGGTAATTACCTACTGCCCCGTCACACAAGAAAACTTTTACCAGTAAACTTCAAAACTTGTAATACTCACATGAAATTTCTAAAACAATAAAGATATATCAAAAAGCAAAACAAAATAGTGCAAAGCCCACTGGAACTCACCAAAAGAAAAGTCCTATTTTCTGCGGCCCCTCGAAGACCAGAATGCCTGTTGGCGTCAGCCCAAGTCTGTACTCATTGGTGTCACGACCCTGAGGAAGAAAATGAAACAATGATGAACCATAATGAAATGATGATACAACAGCTGAGTGGTTAGGATCTTTCCACTTCAATCCCATGGGTCCATGAAGTCGTGGGTTCCTATCTCAGCCCACTGATGTGAACATTAATTTGTGGTTTCTTTTTTCAAAAGTTACATGTAGTCAGTCCCCTATATACAAACAAAACCTTACTTCCAATAGATCAAAAAATTGATCAGTCAATTCATCAACGGGGGGGGGGGGAGGATAGTGGGGATCAGGGGAGGCAAGTAACCTAATGACCAAACTCCAGGAAAAAGAAATCTTGTAAATTTGTCCAAATCATCAAATGGCTCCATATCCTGCCTGCCCCCACCCCCCCCACCCCCCACCCCCACCCCTAATGCAGAGAGAAAGGGTTTCCATCAGTCTCATCAACAAATATGATATATTTTAACATTGTATCACAACGAAATGCATTTCTAAAGCCAGTGAAGACTGAAGCAAAGTTTTACTAATCCAGACCCAGACTTCACCTAAGTTATGGCTTTGTATACCAGATTTCTGGAAAGTTGTAACACATACGCACTCCTGTAAATAAAATCATAATATATAAAAATGTATCTAGAGGTTGATCAATCATTCTGCTTACTAGGGGAAAGGGAAAACTACAGGATACTGTGTGGCTTTGTTATCTATCATATCTTATTTTAAAGGGAAAAAAGCAAACACTCACCATGACAATGTGCATGTCCACGCCATACATTTCCAACCATTTGGCTTTGTTCAAGAACTGCAACTCTGCCTGAGCAGGATTCAGGCCCCTGAAACATAAAAACAGGAATACATCTTTCCTTCATAATTGTGTTTTTATACAATGGCATGTCTTCTCATTTACATCAGATTAATGCTCCCTCCTTCCTCCCCTCCCTCCCTCCCTCCCTGCTTTCATGATAAGTAAGAATGGTCACACACACAAAATCTCACTTACTGATAAACCTCCAGAACTCTAGTTGAGAAACAAAAAACAACAAAACAAAAGAAAATCATGTGACCATCAATCAAATTAATCGATGACAAATCATTATT
Organism: Stramonita haemastoma; assembly: GCA_030674155.1. NCBI lineage: Eukaryota > Metazoa > Mollusca > Gastropoda > Neogastropoda > Muricidae > Stramonita > Stramonita haemastoma. Next base: position 17,700,533 of record CM060319.1, read on the forward strand.
GACACACCTCGATAAAGAATATATGTAAAATCTGGACAGTTTCAGCCTTAAAAGACTTGCTGGAAAAAATTCAATTGACTGTATGTATGCTTTTGAGACAGTCTAAATTTCAGGTAAATCTGTAAACTGTATGTATACTTACGAGACTGACTGAAATTTCAGGTAAATCCATAGACTGTATGTATACAAGTTACCACACTAGATTTCAGGTAAATCTGTAAACTGTTGTGTATACTTACGAGACTGTCTTAAATTTCTCGTAAATCTCCAGCTCGAGTTCCTCTGTCTGGTGAGGAATGAATCTGAACTCGGAGATGAAACCTGGCGTGTGGGTCTCTGGATCATAGTCCCCCAGCTCCGCTGCAGAACAGACATAAATGTTTATTTATGATCAGCTGAAAAATAATTCAGCATAAAGGAGACTATGTTCAGACAGAAAGACAATATATGCACATTTTTTTGTGATTTAGGGTCAAAGTGTAACACGCACCACAGCAGTTGATGGTCTAACCACAGAAACACATATGCACACACACACAAACACATGCATGTATGCACGCACCCACCCATGTACACACACACACACGCATACGCATACACATACACACACACACACACACACACACACACACACACACACACACACACACACACACACACACACATCTTATGGGAGTAGGATGGTAAAGAAAATTAACAAGTGAAACGGTACAAACGAACCAACATTATATCACAGAAACATTACTGATTTGAAATTACAAAGAATTTCAGTAATGAACCTCTTCATCCCCCCCCCCCATCACCCTCCCTATCTACATACCTATCCCTATCTCTACCTCTAGCCTTATCTACCCTTACCCAGACAACTCATGAAGGAAAGTTGGAAAAAGAGAGAGAGAGAGAGAGAGAGAGAGAGAGGGGAGAGAGAGAGAGAGAGAGAGAGAGAGAGGAGAGGAAGAGAGAGGAGAGAGAGAGAGAGAGAGAGAGGAGAGAGAGAGAGAGAGAGAAAAGTAAATAAAAGTGATAAAAGCTTATGATGTCTTTTTTTTTTTCAAACACTCTACAGCACCACAAGTAAAACTTGTGTTTTAACAATGTCACAGAGTGTAACAATTGAATAAGAGACATCCATGACTTATGAAAGAAGGAAAGAAGAATGAATCAGGAAGGATGGGGGAAGGAAAGAAAGACAATAGTCCATGGTCATATAACCTGACTGACCGCTGTTGTCATTCCAAGTTACGGTTTATGAATGATTATTGAACATAATGGGAAAAAAAGGAGGAAATTATACAAGAGAACCACATCAGGAACAAAACATGATATGAGTACATACATGTCCTGTTGTGTTGTGTTGTGGTGTGGTGCGGTGTGGTGCGTGTTGTGTGTGGTGTGGTGTGGTGTGGTGTGGTCTGGTGCATTGCAGTGCGTTGCATTGCAGTGCGTTGCGTTGCATTGTGTCGTACTTATAGTGTCATGCCATGCCATGCAGTGTAGTGTACACCACGTTTTTCTTTTTTTTTTAATATCTCTGTGAGAAAATTAGGTTGTTCTCCTTGGGGACATCTTGTCCTCCACACAGCAGCATCCCATCCTTCCTGTTTTCTTCTCCTGTTTGCCAGTGTCTTTGTTTCCTTATGCACTGAAAGTGGCCTTTTCTACTGACTTTTGCCAGATCTATACAACTCTCTTTCTGCTGCAGGGTTGTTGTTGTTTTTAATGTACATGTATAGTGTATTTATTTTTATTTTATTTATTCATTTATCAATTTATTTATTCTTTTATTTGGAGGATAATGAAATATGCACTTGTGTCCTTTTTTATATTAAGTTCCCGTGTGTATGCACTTTTGTCAATTTTGTCTCTATTTTGTCATCTGTTCTCACTGGCACACAATGGCCTACTCTTCCTAAAACTAAAGCAGAACAGGTTTTATCGTGTGCCCAAGATGTTGTGCATGTATACACAAACGGAACCTCAGTTTATCATCTCATCCCAAGGACTTTCTGGGGGAGTGGAGTCGGCATTGATGCTCCAGGGGAAAATTTCCCTTTGAATGGAATTCGAAAATGGGTTGGCAGATCACAAGCACAATCCGCAACACTCTTACCAGCCAGGCTAACCCATCCTGTGTGTTTGTGTGTGTGTGTGTGTGTGTTTATTTTTTTTATATTCTTTTATATTTTGTGTGTGTGTGTGTGTGTGCATGCGTGCGTGCGTGCGTGCGTGCATATATATGCGTGCGTGCAACAAGCAGACACACATCAGACACAACAGACACACAAAACAGACACAACAAACACACTCATCAGACACAACAAACAGACACAACAAAACAGACACACAGCAGACACAACAAACAGACACAACAAACAGACACAACAAACAGACAAAGACTGTCTTACACTGCAGCGACAGCGCGGCCAGGTCAATCAAGGTTTCCTCTTCACAGGTGAGACGTCCAGCATAGATGTCGTGCTTCAGCTGTAGGAAGAACATATACCTGCAAACACACACACACACACACACACATACACACACACACACACACACACACACACACACATTCTAACTTTGATTCAAATAAAGACATCCTTTCTTTACAGTTTGACGGGGGGGGGGGGGGGGGGGAAATCACACTGAATGTCACAGTCCTTCGGGTGAAACTATAAACGGAGTACCCCATGTGCAAACACTTGCAGATCATCTAATGCACATGTTAAAACCCCATTTGGCCTTTCAGAAGAGTAGGCCATTGTGTGCCCTTAAAAACGGGTGACAGAAAAAAAAAACCAGCATGCACACAGGTGTC
>CM060319.1:17710844-17713344 GCA_030674155.1 Stramonita haemastoma
TCTAAACCGCCTAACCATAGCAGAGTCATGGTCAGTTGGGCTGTATAAACAACAACATCTCCCCTGCCCCTATCATGGCCTATGTCTCATTTCCTCTTTCGCTCTCTTCATTTGAGGCTGGGTCACTCGTGTGTCAATTCTGTTTTTCTATGGTCTATGAAAATCTTTTCTTTTTTTAGCTAGTCCTATATCCAGTTCTTCTGTTTCTTGGGGGACGGGATAGCCTAGTGGTCAGAACATTGTGCTCGCAATTTGATGACCCGGGTTCAATTCCCGTTCGAGGGGGGTTTTCTCCTTGAGTTAACATCAGTGCTGACTCCACTCTCCCCAAAAGTCCTTTGGATGAGACTATAAACGGAGGCCCTGTGTGTGAACACACGCAGAACATCTTGCACGCATGTTAAATCCTGTTCCATTTTTTGTAAGAGTAGGCCATTGTGTGCCGGTAGGAACAGATGACTAGATAGTAGATTTACAAAACTGCATACACACGGGGACTGGATGCAACAACAAAAAAGCACATGAGTGCTTATTCCATTATCCTTGTTATTAAATAAATAAGTATATATATATAAATAAATAAAAGATAAATAAATAAATATTTTCTTGTTTCAATTTTCACAAATTCTCTCTCTCTCTCTCTCTCCTCTCTCTCTCTCTCTCTCTCTCTCTCTCTCTCTCTCTCTCCCCTCCCTCCTTTAATAAGACCTCTACTGATCATCCACACACAGAGAGAGACAGAGACTGAGACAGAGAACAAGGTGGAACAAGGTTCTACACCACTGAAGAATTTCAAGCATTTTTATATACCAACACAGAGATTCTAGTAATACAAAGATTTTTCGCAACCTGTTCGTTTAAAAGTATCAGTTTTCCAGCAGCCATTCTTCTGTGTCTTCTTTATTGTTTAATCCCTGAACTTTGCAATGTTCACCACCTGATTCAGTGACAGGTAACTATCCAGACTGGTCCTAGAGGCTGCGGTGTTTATACAGTTTATAGTCTATGATATGGGTGTCTGTACTGTTTGTCCCAATGATCCTATCAGACTGAGTCGGAGGATACAGAATTAGGACAAAGAGAGGGTTGTGTGGAAAATAGAGGAAAAGACTGAGACAGCAAAAGAGAGAAAGAGAGTATATATATATAATATATAACAGTGTGTGTGTGTGTGTGTGTGTGTGTGTGTGTGTGTGTGTGTGTGTGTGTGTGTGTGTGTGTGTGTGTGTGTGTGTGTGTGTGTGTGTGTCAGTGTGTGTGTGTGTCAGTGTGTGTGTCAGTGTGTGTGTCAGTGTGTCAGTGTGTCAGTGTGTGTGTGTGTGTGTGTGTGTGTGTGTGTGTGTGTGTGTGTGTGTGTGTGTGTGTGCATGAATAAACACAGGTTTTAGACAGTGATGTATATTTTTTAAAGCACATTATGTACATCATGTATGTACATACTTGTATACATGTACACCTAGCTGTTTACAGTGAGTGTGTTACATGTGTGTGTGTGTGTGTGTGTGTGTGTGTGTGTGTGTGTGTGTGTGTGTGTGTGTGTGTGTGTGTGTGTGTGTGTGTGTGTGTGTCTGTCTGTCTGTCTGTCTGTCTGTCTGTCTGTCTGTCTGTCTGTCTGTGTTAGGAGGGGGAAGATGAGAATGAGAGTGAGAGAAAAAGGGGTGGAGGGTGGTGGACAAAAGGAAGATAAATTCACATGTCTATAGAACATATGTGTGAGTCAGTGTGCTGTATACATAACGTATACAACATTGCACGCAAACCACATAAAATCATTCTCCTGATTTTCTGTCTTGTAATTTATCTTACAAATAACACAACCAAGGAATCCACATAAAACCCACATAATGCCACATAAAAGCCTATTTCATAGATCATATCCTGAACCAATAAAAAAAGAAACTGACTCTGGAATCCACACTAATTTTCACCCCAAAAAACTATGTGTAAGGTAGCAATCTAATATTGGCTTTAAAGAAAATGTAAATGTTCAATTCCGGAGATAAAAATATAGACCAGCCACCATGGCACAGTGGTTAGCACCTTGGGTTTTGGACTGGAAGGTTGTGGGTTTGAATCCCATAAGAGTCATAGGGATTTTTCAGACTCCAGCCGGCTCCCACCCAGTCAGAGTGTGTTATGGGCTCAGAGGGGAGACTGGGACCACACAGTCGAGCTTCATCCACTGCCGGATGTGAGTTTGAGACTGTTACTCTAATTACCTGACCAACACTGAAGTAGTCTCATAGCATATGCACTTCCACAGCAGTATCATTACATCATCCCCATTAATGGCATTATTGTTGATCATCATGCAATAAAAAAAAAAAAGCCTCTGATTAGGTGGTTGCAGTTGCTCTGGTCTCATGGTGACCACATATTCAGTTTACCCATACACTTCTGTGCCTGTGGTGAGTTTGTGTCAAAGCCTTCGGGCTTGGAGGTTTATGGGGGATGGTCATTGGAGGGACCTTGTGGTGGTTGCTACCTTGAGTGGGCAAAT
>CM060319.1:17718344-17720844 GCA_030674155.1 Stramonita haemastoma
AATAAATTATGGATGGTGTAAATAGTTGATACAAATGGGTTCTAATCAATAGCAGTACCAGTGTTATGACATAAACAATGACAAACTGAACATTCATGTGAGGTCATGTGTGTGGGTGTACAGCTATGTTTAATGTTACTACAAAAGCACTTCAGTTACCACACAATCAAATAAAAGCTGACACAAAGAGTGCCAAGAGAAAAAAAATCATCCATAATCACTTCAATACTAAAGAACTAAAATTTAATGTGAAACTGGTCAATGCTAGGCAGACTCATTCTCTCTCTCTCTCTCTCTCTCTCTCTCTCTCTCTCTCTCTCTCTCTCTCTCTCTCTCTCTCTCTCTCTCTCTTTCTCTCTTTCTCTCTCTCTTTTCAGATACAGCTCTGGTTAGTGCAGACATGCACATGTATACAAAGCAGATCTACACAAACAACACTTCAGTTTTGTTGTTACTGTTGTCCTTTTTGTTTAGGGTTTAGTCATTTCAGCAAGCTTAGAATAAGATATTAAACTCTTTTGTTGAGTATTTTCTAAATCATTTACAGTATGCACAGTATCTTTGGTATTGGGGGGGGGGGGGTATTTTGTTTGTGTTTTTTGCTGCCTCCTCTCTTTGTGTGACATTCCTGTGTTGCTGTTCCCATTCTGCTCATAACTATCCCCTAGCCCTTCCCAGCTATAGTATACTACAACTTTTTTTTCTTTTTCTTTTTTCGGGGGGGGGGGGGGGGGGGATTATACTACAACTTGTTATATTCTGCTCATAACTGAACTCTCCCATTCCCAGTAATACCACAACTTGTTATATTCTGCTCATAACTCTCTCCTTCCCAGTTGTACTACAACTTGTCATGTTATATTCTCTGGGTCAGAAGTCCATGAGAAGCTGATCAATGTTAGGCCACCAACCAGAGGGGCCCTACACTGCTACTGAATCACTTCACAGGTGTTCTGTGGTCCCCTTTCTGAACCACTATACACATGACATCTACTCTGTCCCCTTATGATGACAATAACAGCTTACACAGCCAGACTGAGTGAGACATAAATTTATCTGGAGAGGTAACTGCCACAACATCCCTTCGCAAACTTTTCCCATGAATCTCTGATCCTGAAAGCCCTGAGTTGACCTAACTCATCATAAACACAGAAGTGTATAATATAATACGTACATGTATATAATACATGTACACAAACCAAAACTGGGCTCACTGAGTGACAGACCAGAACAAATATCACATTAATACTAGCATCAACTGGGCCTGAGAATTACAGACACCTGTGGTGTTGGTCAACTTATTTGAGCAAACCTCTATTTGCAATAACTATGTAAGATCTACAATCCTGGGTTCATGCTAATCTTAGAGGAGAGAAGGGAAGACGCTTCACACATGAATGAATATAAAAGAGACCTGTCTCTGGTAACCAAATGGCATCATCCATTACACAGATCACGCAAGTACAGACTTACACTTACAGTGGTGAGATAAAGCAGACATGTGAACATGTGAGCAAATTTTCACAAAAATGAAATCGGTAAAGATCTACACAGAATTCATTAGAGCCATACTTACTTTTGACTTGTTTCCTTATCTGCTTTGTGATGTCTAGCCAATGCTGAAAAACCAAAAACAACGGTCATTTATACCACTGCAGTTTTTTCCAACATTAATATTATTAGCTCTATTTTTTACTAAAGCAGAAAGATCAACAATTCTATTATTAATCACATGTTGTACACAGTGATAGGGTTTCAGTAGTTCACAGTTCATACGTTGATGACGAGAAAATAAACACTGCTGATAATGCCAGACGGTCAAAAACATTATGGATCACAAGTAAACACTGTAAAAAAAAAAAAAAATTCTAAACTTTTTTTAAATTTAAAAAAAGCAAACCTCTAGAGCAAACTATAATTTTTTTTAAAAAAACCAAGGTCTTATGTAATCCATGCTGAATGACTTACATTATGTAATATATAAAAATGCATCTTTTGCAGAAGAATGGACCAGCTATGGCAGGTGGTATGGGTAACAAACACAGTCAGCATGCAATCTTTAACCTGTGAAGGGGGGAGGGGGGTGCAAAATGATGGGATCCACCAGGTTCCCAAGTCAGACAGCCTGGCGGGATAGCCTAGTGGTCAGAACATTACGCTTGAAATTTGACGACCCAGGTTCGATTCCTGTTCGAGGGGATTTTTCCTCTGCAGTTAACATCAGTGCTGACTCCACTCCCCCCAAAAGTCCTTCGGATAAGACAATAAACTGAGACCCTGTGTGCGAACGCACACAGAACATCTTGCGCACACGTTAAATCCTGTTCTGCTTTTTGTAAGAGTAGGCCATTGTGTGCCGGTGGGAACAAATGACACGATTTACAAAAACTGCATACACACGGGGACTGGATGTAAAAAAGCACATGAGTGCTTATTCCATTATCCTCGATATAAAAGAATTTTTTTTTTTTAAGTAAGTGTTAGTCACTTAGTGAGGCGT
>CM060319.1:17725844-17740844 GCA_030674155.1 Stramonita haemastoma
ACAAGTTAACACATTCTTTTTCTTGTCGAGGGCTTGCCCTATTTCAGTTCGGTGCTGAGTGCGACGAGAACGTCGCTTGCTCAGGAACCTAAAGAATGCTGCCATCACAAAGCTTTTCACAATGAGCACAAAGCAGTAAACTCAATATTACGAAGATCGGGATAATAGTCCAGCGTAAAAACAGAGTTTAAAATCCATTTGGATGTTTAACAAACGATGATCTCACATCCTTGTCTCTTCCTGTGTTGGCCGACTGCTTTCGGATTTGATCTTAGGCTGCACGAACAATTACGGAGCTTTCCATATAAGGAACATTACCGGAAGCGGAACGGGATTGCTTCACATGGCTGGTGCCCTTCGAAGTGAAAGAGGGCTAGGCTAGCGAAACGTGAACAATCACTTCTTTACGACGCAACAGACGTGTGTGGTCATCCAGGGTGTTATACATTGCATTCAAGCACGCAACAATGGTAATTACTGCTTTTATGAACAGAAACTTGTTTTTGACGATGTGCGCACGCGCGCGTGTGTATGTCGCTATGGAAGGAGTAACCCTATGCTTGCCTATGTAAGGGGTAAAGGAAGGGGACTGTTTGGAAAGAGCTGGGGTAGATTTGCTCATCGGTCTGTGTGTGTAAATGTTCTCAACTTATTCTTCCCTGACCATGCAAATATTTGAATGTAGGGATGTGTGTGTGTGTACTCTGTGTGTGTGTGTGTGTGTGTGTGTGTGTGTGTGTGTGTGTGTATAATGTGTGTGTGTGTGTGTGTGTGTGTGTTATAATAATGTGTGTGTGTGTGTGTGTGTGTGTGTGTGTGTGTGTGTGTATAATGTGTGTGTGTGTGTGTGTGTACATGTATCATGTACTGTATGTGATTGTGAGTGAGAGAGAGAGATCATGTTGCACTGCTCATGTGTGTGTGCCAGAATATGTGTGTGTGTGTGTGTGTGTGTATTTTCATTCCTATCCTGCTTTCCTCATTGAATGAGATTTTAATCCACACATCACCTCATAATCTAGCTTCTGTTTGTGTGTGTGTATGTCAGTTGTTACTGTTTGTGTGTGTGTCACTGTGTGTATGTGTTTGTGTGTTTGTGTGCATGTCAGTTGTCACTGTGTGTGTGTCACTGTATATATGTTACTGTATGCATGTGACTTTGTGTTCATCATGGTGTGTATTACTCTGTGTGTGTGTGTGTGTGTGTGTGATTTTGTGTGTGACTTTGTGTGTGGGTGACATTATGAATTACATAATGATCATGTGTGTGTGTGTGAAAGTCAAGTTTTTATATCCAGATACTACGTTGAATAAGCAATGCATTTGCTTTTTGTAATCAAGCAGTGTATCTAGGAACAAGAACAACTTTATCAATGATATTTAACTACCTTACTATTACAATAACCATTAAGAATAAAATAGACTCAAAAAAATATATCAATACACTGCAAAACACATACACCTGTAGATCTGTGAGTGTGTGCTTTGACACATTTTATATATCATAAAAAATGTCTGTGTGCAGTCTTATCTACAAGGAGCATGGAAAGGAATACAGAAGAATATGCAGTACGTAGCAGGAGTGGGCACGTTTTGTCTGTGTGGCGTAACAGTGTACCCTCACCTTTGGGGCATTCGGCGCTGTAAGAACCTGCTGCAGATGTACAGAGAGGGGGAACCAGAACCTGTTGACGAAGATTCAAAGCACTATGCGCAACAGGTGTGTAAAGACTGAAGCAAGTTTTTCTGGGGGTTTTTTTAAAGGTTATGAATAATTTTGTTGTAATGAGGGCTGAGGTTTGTTTTTCGCAGCATTGAAAAACTATGGACAGGTAAGGTGACAGAAACATTGTTTGGATGTAAAGGCCTACATGTATCATATTTGTTTTCTTTAACTTGAAAAGCTGCACAAATTAACTAAGCAAGGGATTTTTTGGTTACAGATAGATCTTTTTCATTACAAAGATTTTTTTTTTTAAGTCACATGTAATGATGTATACTAAAAAATCTGACCATTGGTGAACCTTAGAGTCCTGGTTGAGGAACAACCGCCCCCCCCCTCCGAAAAAAAAAAAAAAAACTTACAGCAAAGACTAAAATAATGATTTCAATATACTATAGTAATCAAAACAGCTACTGACGTAGAAAGCTTGCTGCATTGAATTTCTGAACTGGAATTTCTCTGTTTTAGAGATAATAAAGTATTTTTGATTTTCTATTTTGAATTTCAATTTTCAATTTGAATATCTCCGTATGACTGTGTATTCATGGTTAGAGTTAATATGATAGAGATTTTCTCGCTTAGGTTGTGGGATTTTTGTTTATTTTTTGCTTTGTTGGAAGGGGTACAACAGTAGGAGAAAGATGCAGTCTAGTCTTGATAGTGATACACATCATCAATCAGTTAATATCAGATTAATATATGATCTATATGTGTTTTGTAATTACCCTTCGTGGGATGATTAAAGTGTTTTTGACTTGATTTGACTTCATATGCTTCATTGGAGCAAAAAGCACACACACACACACACACACACACACACACACACACACACACACACACACACACACACACACACACACACACACACACAAGGTGTATGATAGAGTAATAACACACTCAGTTTCTTTCAATCTATAACTTATTCAGTAATCGCATTGTCTTCTATTTCTGTTCAGGTGTTTGACAACAGTCTATAACATATCCAATAATATCATTTTCTTCAATTTCTGTTCAGGTGTTCAACAACAGTCTATGACTTATTCAGTAATATCATTTTCTTTTATTTCTGTTCAGGCATTTGACAACTTATTCAATAATCACATTTTCTTCTATTTCTGTTCAGGTGTTTGACAACAGTCTATGACTTATTCAGTAATCTCATTTTCTTCTATTTCTGTTTAGGTGTTTGATAACAGTCTATAACATATTCAATAATCTCAATTTCCTCTATTTCTGTCCAGGTGTTTGACAACAGTCTATAACATATTCAGTAATCTCATTTTCTTCTGTTTCTGTCCAGGTGTTTGACAAAGTTCTGTGGGATGCATCCAGTGAAGCTGCTGTGGAACTGTTCACAGCTTACGGCCAGGATGTTGTTCACCGTGGGTCTACCTTCACCCGCCAGGGAGCCATCATAGGGATACCTGTCCACTTCAAGTACAGAAGTACGTCAGATGTGGAGAAGGACAAGATCACCTTGAATAACACAACTATTGACTGGAATACCACACCTGGTGGTAAGCTGCTGGATTCTCTTATCCTGAGTGAGAAAGCACGCCAGTTCGCCATCGCTCGAGAACTGTTCTATGCTCACACTTTCCACATGTACATCAGGGCTGGACTGTTGTGCACTTCTTTTTTCGCAGCGTATTGGATGGGTGCAGCAACAAATGCGTTGTATGGTCTGTCTCGTCGGTTACCTGTCGCCACCAGAGGTGTGGTCTACAGTTTCTTTGCAGGTATGGGTGCCACTGTGTATTTTTTTGCCTCGGACAGCTACAGCTGGTACAGGGATAGGAAAGTGGACAGAAAGGCAGCTGAGTTAGGCCTGGAGTATGCAGAAGGTGGCGTTGAATTTTACAACAAACAGTTACAACGGAACGTTGCCCTGAGAGCTTTGCTAGGTTCTGACGGAGGGAAGCGCTACACCGCGTATGGAAATGACATTCATTTCTGGAGGAGCCCAACAATGCCTCTAACATCTCGGAGAGACATGCTGCAAGAAGCTGTGAAGTCTTTCAAGGCCGCAGAGTCTTCAGAACTGGCTGAAAGTGCTAACCCAGCATAAAAGTGACAGGTTTTGAATGGTAGCTTAGATCTGCTGGTGAGGAAAGGAAAAGTACAAACTGCTGTATACCGAGTTTGAGTTGGTGTGTTGACAGGGACTGAAACAGTGAAACACAAATGAGCAAGAAATTAGGGCAACCTGACAGAAAGAGAATATAGTATAGAGTCACCATTGCTAATAAGATTAAAACTATTATTTATTGTTATTTATTTATCTATTTATTTATTCATTCTTTATTTCAAGGATAATAGAATAAGTACTTGTGTGCTTTTTTACATCTAGTCCCCATCTGTATGTAGTTTTGTCATCCATTCCCACCGGCACACAATGACCTACTCTTCTGAAAAACGGAACAGGTTTGAATTTGTGCGCAAGATGTTCTGCATGCATTTGCATACAGGACCTCAGTTTATAGTCTCACCAGGAGAACTTTTGGGGTAGTGGAGTTGGCACTAATGTTGACTCCAATGAGAGTGCAAATGATATTTGCTTATTTACATCCACTCCCTGTGTGTATGCAGTTTTGTCAGTTTTGTCATCTGTTCCCACTGGCACACAGTGGCTTACTCTTTGGAAAAGCAGAACAGAATTTAATGTGTGCAAAAAATGTTCTGTGTGCGTTTGCGCATAGGGTCTCGGTTTATAGTCTTATCCGGACTTTTGGGCTATAGGGTAACCAGCCATCTACTAGCCCTTCCCTCTGTATCATTCTGTACTGGGTTATGGTAGTACACAACTATGCACAGTGCATGTGTGCAGGGAAGGAGGGGTTCTCTCCCTTAATGTAGGGATAGTGTTAAAGGAAATATCAGAAATCATGCAAAGATGCCCATGAGAGAAGCAGTGAGAATGTATAGAGTTTATCTTGAAATAAGCAACCCAGAGTGTAGCCTACCCCACATCTGCACTATCAGCTTTTTATTTCTAGTTCAAGCATGTTAAAATGTGTGCAATATACAGTTGATAGCATGTAAAAATTAGTTCAGTCTTTGTGGGAAAGTATTTTCTTTTTCTGGTATTAGTTGGGTCAGGTAGCCTTTTGCTTGTTTCAGGTTTTGACTGTTTACTTTTAGTCTTATTCCCACTCTGACCTCAAGTTTATGACAAAAACTGAATACTTTGAAATCATAAGTTTGTAAATTATTTTCATGGTGTCAATAATAAGCTTGTAACTAAAGCGTACAGAATTAGAGATAGAACATTTCAGTTAAGATGCAAAAATATCACTGATTCGTAAATTATTTGGATTTGTTTGCATGGAGAAAATTTCTCTTCAGTGTTCATGGCTCAGGTTTTGATGTGTGATTGCTTTCAAATTGAAAATTTAGTTTGTGAAATGGTTGCGAATATATATGTGTACATGACATACATGTGTCTGTTTAAAAGTACTATGCATAGAAATAAAATATTTTTCACTGAAAAATTTATATATTCTGTTTCTGTTGATTTTGTTGTCAGAAATTTTAACAACATCAACTTATATAGATGTGTGTTTTACATTATCACGAAGGATGAAAATGACCTGTTGAAACTTCAGAGCAGCTCATAACCAGTGTAGCCTGCAACCCCTTTTCATGAAGGATGCAGAGAACTATTTTTGTTCTTGCAGTGGTTGTTTGAACCTGTACCCCCTTTGCCACAGCTTGAGGCTGTACCCACCTTGCTTCATGTCCCCATCAGCAAAACACCACATATTCCATGTGGGGATGCTGGGGGCCTGTCAGTTAAAACAGCGTCCCCGCCATCTGGAAATTCTGTGCTAGTATTTCCTCTTGTCTATCCCTCTCTTGTTTCTACCTTGTTCCGTTTCTATTACCTCCTGCTTGTCAGTTTTCTGCAATCTTGGTCCATTCTTCTGCCTTTTTTCCAGAAAGACTTGAAAGATAACAATTCTCTCCCATTCCAAAGTAAGATGCACTGGGCCTGATTTGTCAGGTGCTTAACAGCAGTACAACAAATTTTTACTCATATGACAGACAACAATAGTTGCTGTCAGAGCATTCAACAAAGAAGAACACCACATTGTCATTGCATGGAGATGGGACTACAGAGTTCACTCCCAACCAAGAGTGGAAGAGCTTTATGGAGTGTTTTTGTTTTAAATGTGGATATTAGTAGTTGTTCATTTGGTGGGTTGTTTGTTTATTTTATTGCAAAACTGAAGCTCGAAGAACATTCAGAATCTGACCATTATTTCTGTCACGGACTAGATGTCAGTGTTCCAGTTCCAGACCTGACTTCTGAACATCGAGAACTTTCTTTCCTCACATTACTCATGTTGCTTGCAGTGGACACCCTGAAAAGATGGAAGACACAAACATACCCAGCATACACCATATGATTGAAAGAGGAATGGACTCCACCAGGTCAATTTCCTCTGGACTAGCAACAAGTGGAAACCGTGTGCAATAGAAACAGCACTTTAAATATTCATCCAAACCAACCAGTACAACAAACATGAACACAGGAGGAAACCAAAACTAAAAAAAGTAAGAAGAAAAAAAAGCATCCAGCTGCTTTGAACGTAGGAAAACACTGACCCATCAGCTGAAAAGTGCGTAGTAGCTACACAACAGCCACTGAAAGAGTTTACTGGCAAGCTTTTACCAATGGTGAGATTCTGAGTATGCAACCGTTTATCCACCATTACAGTCAGTAATCACAGTCCAACTTTGGGGGTGATATCTAAACATGACAACATTTTTTGTTAATTTTGTCATCCATTCTTACCAGTACAAATGGTCTACTCTTCCGATAGGTGGAAGAGGCTTTAACATGTGCGCAAGGTATTCTGTGTGTTGGTCTCATCTAAAGGACTTTCAAGGAAAAGGAGTTGGCACTGATGTTAACTCCAGGGGAAAAATCCCTTCAAATGGGTGCCTCGAACTGGGGCTGTCAGATCTCAAGTACAATGCCCTAACTACCAGGCCATCCTGTCCCCCTTTCAACCACATGACTCAGGACTATTGAAACCTGTTCTGGTGGACCTGTCCTTGTTAAATGAAGGAACTGGTACATGACATGTTTGAAAAGTGTACAAAGTAAAAAGATTACTGCAAGTTTTTACTTCTGCAGTATCCATCACATACACACAGCATGTACAAAATGTGTTTGTATGTGGGCATGCACATGTACATACATATTTGTTTTGTGTGTACAAACAGAATCTGATTTTGCATTCTTCTGTGACAACATAAAAAAACAATTATGAATGGTGAAATCTTCTTCTTCTTCTTCTTCTTTCTCATGAGCGGAACGGTCGTGGAGGAGACATGAGAGACGATTCTGCAGCCAGCCGTCTCCATCCAGCCCTGTCCTCCGCCTTCCGAATGAGAGTTGGACTGTCCAGGTGGGTCCACTCCTTGATGTTATCCATCCAGCTTTTGGTTTGTCTGCCTCAGCGTCTGCCACCTTCTAGCGCTCCTTGTAGGACTGTCTTGGGGAGGGTGTTATGGCGTGTGACATGGCCGAACCATGCCAGCTTTTCCTTTTCTTGACAGTGGCTAGTAGGGGTTCCTGAGGACCAGCCAGCAATGCGACTTGACTTCGCACATAGGTGTTTGTTGTCCTATCCTTCCAGGAAATTCCAAGCAGTTGCCTGATGCATTTTGTCTTGAACGTCTGGATCCGCTTGGTGGTTTCAGCGGTCATTGTCCAACTTTCGCAGCCGTAGAGCAAGATGGAGATGACCAGGGATCTGAACAATTTGACTTTTGTTTTGAAGCTGATGTTGTTGCTTCTCCATATCTTGTTCAGTTTTGCCATAGCTAATGTTGCCATGGCTAGCCTGATCTTGATCTCTCTGGTGGAGCGTCCATCTTTCGTGAGGGTAGCGCCAAGATATTTGAAAGCGTCTACTTCTTCCAGCTGCTGGCCGTTCATGTAGATCTGACAGAGTGGTGAAATCAAGTGAAAACAAAAAAAATTATGAACATGCAGTATGAAAATATTTACATATAATCTCTAATTCTCTAGCAAAGACAAACAAGGAAACATGCAAAACAAACAAAAAATGAAACCAACAAACAAAAACATAAGACAAACAAAAGACAACCAAAACAAAACAAAACAAAAAAAATGCAATGATATCCAGAATGCCCCAAAAGAAGCCTGTGATGGCCAAGAATTGCCATGGTGATCAAGACTCCAGCACTTGACCTGTCCAGCAGTTGGAGACATACAAAAGAAATGAATTGCTGCACTGTCACTAGCAACCAGTACTGAAGTGCTGTCACTGACCCAGGCCAAAACCTATGTCAGCCACTGGTGTCAGCTAAGTGCCAATAGCTACATTAAAATGTTACGTTGTGAAATGTTATATGGAGATTATCTCCAGCAATGGTAAGCTTTTAAACTTGCAGTCCCCTTTTTGGGGAGAAAAAAATCTCAAGTCAGAGTATGGCTGCCTTAAGATTAAAAATGTACATACAACTTGCAAGCAAACTTCTCATTCAGTACATACCATCTCACAGTGATTCCAAGTTTATTTTATTTATTTATTCTTTTATATCAAGGATAATGGAATAAGCACTCATGTGATTTTCTACATCCAGTCCCCGTGTGTATGCAGTTTTGTAAATTCTGTATTCCGTTCCCACTGGCACACAATGGCCTACTCTTATGAAAAGCAGAACAGGATTTACATGTGCGCAAGATGTTCTGCATTCGTTTGCACACGGGGCCTCAGTTTATCATTTCATCTTAAAGACTTTTGGGGAGAGTGGAGTAAGCACTGATGTTAACTCCAGGGGAAAAATCCCCTCAAACAGGAATCAAACCCAAATAGCAAGCGCAATGTTCTGACCACTAGGCTATCCCGTCTAGGTGGGATGAGTGAGTCAGAGTGATATTCTGGACAACCCCAGGGTGTAAAGCTGGGGAATGTGCAACAACAGCACCTGCTGTCATTTATGGCACTTGTGAACCACAATATAGTTCTTCACTATGTGCAGTTTAATCATTATTAAAATTTATCACACACACACACATGTAATGATGTATCCATGGTACATGGATAAAGGCACACACTGATGCAAGCACACAGTGACTCAGTGTATGATATATTTAGGCCTTTGTATGTATATACAGACCATAAACACATACAACAAAAACTGTGGAGCATCTGTTTGTGCATGTCTGTGTCTCTGTGTGTGTGTTTTATCTGTTTTATTCTATTTAGTCATGTGTGCGCAAGATGTTCTATGTGCATTCACACACAGGGCCCTGGCTCATACCATAGTCTTATCTGAAGGACTTTGACATTCAGTTTGATTTTTTTTATCAAACTGGGAAGAAAGGGCAAGCCTAAGAATCGAACCCAGCACCTCATGATTTAGATGTAAGTTAGGTTAACATCTTAACCTGCTGCTTTTGTACCCATTTCGTCTGGTCGTTGCTGCTCTCGTCGTCTGGGAAAGTAGGGGGGGGGGGGGGGGGGCTCTCTACATGACTCGGCGGTGATGCATAAACACGAAACCAATGTGCATGAGGGTATGTTTGGGGGGGGGGGGGGGGTAATTTTGTTTGTTGGTTGGTTGGTTTTTGTTTTGTTGTTGTTGGGGGAGGGGGGGGGGGGGGGTCTGCCGTCGGGAAGTGGAATAGCTCTGTGATCAGAGCGCTTGCTTTCCCCAAGCGAAAGTTAATATCGAGTGTGGTTACCAGTTGGCTGGGTGATCGTTTGTGCGCCTTATTTTCAGTCGGCCTACAGTCCCCCCCCCCTGCTGTAAATGGGGAGGGTACCTGCCCTCCTTAGGGTCAAGGAAGGTCAAGCAGCGAGGGAGGGGAGATGGGCACCGCCCTCTATATGCTGGCCCTTAGCGAAGCTGATGAGGAGTGAGTTCCATCTCATCTCGTTGCTTCTACAATTTGTAACATTTTTGGGGTGGCCCAAGGTGCTGAAGTGGGAGAACTTGCGGATGCGTGGGACCTCCGACCTTCTGGTTTCTGACTACAGTCCTGATATCAGAGGAATCTGGAAAGGACTATAATTCGACTAAAACAACAACAAAAACAGCTGATGAGGACTCTGATGCCTCGCTCCCCAACGACCACATAGGTCAGGCCTCGGCCTATGGGATACCTTTTATCCTAGGCCTATTGCGACAGGCTGAACCGGTGCGCGAGACGGTCTGCGTGTCAGTCCCTAAATCGGAAATCTCCGCAGGGACGTAACTTATAATCACAACTAGGCTACATACGTTCGCATCCTTTCTTTTGATTATGATTAGTAGAGTCCCAGCAGAGTTATACTATTTAGGAACTGAGCCTGTGTTCGCACACGGGTCCTCGGTCGTCTTATTCGTAGGACTGTTTAGCCTAGAGGCCTTATGACTAGGCCTATCAGGGGAGTGGAGTTGGTATGCCTACTGATATCAACTCCAGGGGGAAAATCCCTTGAGGGGTGTCTCAGTGGCGACTCGATCCCGGGCCGTCTGATCACAGGCGCAACGCTCTGACCATGAGGCCTAGAATAGCCGGTCCCCCACCCCTGGCATAGTAATCATAACAATTTTATCCGCAAAAAAACGAGTTGATGGCAAAGAATGAATGCAGACGGACAGGGATACCATTCATACAGCTACATAACTCTCGTGGTTTAAAGACGAATTTAGCACACACGACGAATTTCCGGCAACCAAAATATCTTTGATCTAGAAATGGAGGGCTCCTCTAATGCGCTTGACGATTAGATCTGTCTATTTGTGTGTAGGCCTTCAGCATACAATTCTATGACTGGAATACGATGAAATCAGATTGTGCAATGGATTCCAGATGTCGCTCCGAGGGACGACCCAGTCTACCGCGGAGACGAGTTGCTACAAAGACTTCTCATGAAAATGGGGATTTTGAAATGGAATTGTCCCTTGCAATCAAGGAAAGTTTAAAATATGCCAAAGAAAAAGAAGGACAGCAGAAAGCGCTTGATAAAGCAAGCCCTCACATAAATGGCGTTAAATCTGATGAATCTTTTTCACGAATGGCGGGGAAAATGTTATCTTTTGCTTCAAGCAGTGATCAAGAACCGAGTTCGGAAGTGCAGCCTCTGAAGGAACTCCTCCTATTTCATATTGAACTCATACAGCATCAGCAAGAGCAGCTGTCAAACAAGGACAAAGAAATTAGGATATTGAGAAACGAAAAAGACAAAGTAAGTTGACATATCAGTTGTATTCATTATTAGGCTATCGAAAGGTTCGTCAGGGGGTTGGAATAGTCGCATGTGAGAGCGGGAGTGGCGATTATCAATCTAAGTCCAGTGTTGATAATCGTCACTTCAAAAAAGATGTGCTTGTGGATCCGACGCATTGTAAAACACACGAGTATTGCAACCATGATGCATGCGGGGTTTTTTTGTTCTACGAGAGAAAGACAAGTTCACAGAAAAAGAATGAATCTTTTGTTCTTAATATTTGGTTTTATTGAGGCCTTGGTCGTTCTTTGTGGACTAGGCCTAGTTCGCGTTTTGGTTTTTAAGGCATAGTTTCGAATTTCAAAACAAATCGGAAGAAGTCTGGTATCTTTTCACTTTATTATATTTATGATTATTTAATGACGCAAGTAGGCCCCCTACTGCATTTGTGAAATAGGATGAGCCTATTAGCCTATAATCTTGTTAGGCCTATTCCTACGAGCATCCCGCCTTCAAAAATTGGGTCATAGGCTAGCCTAGATCGAAACACCCACGATGGTCTCCTGTTTCTAGCTTTTTTTTTTTTTTTTTTGCTGGGAGGCACTTTGATATTCGTACTTCGCTTATCACAAAGAACTATGGTAATTGCTGTATGCTAAAAAAAAATCGTATAGCCACGTAATAAAAACCAACTGCCGGGGATAAAATTGACAACTGCTTCTATCGGCAGTCATTGAAGGACGGTAACTGTGTCTGCTAGGCCTACAGATCACATGACCTTCATGTGACCATTTTGTTGGCAGGTTCGTAGGCCTACTGAGTAGCCTAGGTGTACCATTCAGTGTAGGCCTAGCCCTAGGCAAGTGAATTAGTTTTGCTCTCTGTACACGTACTGAAGTTTTCCGTGCCTGTATATTGGATATGTTTTTGCCGAATTAAGTGAAGTTTCTGTCATGATTTTGTGAATGTTTCTTTTTCTGAAATATTTAAGAAATTCTTGTTTGGGTCCTAGCAGCCCACATAGATTATCTGAGTGTCATGGAATGTAATAATTTTTGCAGGCTGATGAAATGTAAATCTAGAAAAGTTCTTCTGTCTCTATCAAAATTCATAAGAGCTGCAGGTATTTTTTGAAATTTGATTTGATGCCTTTAACCTGTGTAGATTGTGTCTTTTACAGAAATTTACATACCTTTAAAAAAAAAAATGTCATGAGTCTTTAATATTGTTTGTTTATTATTTTTTGATGAATTCTTGCTTTTCAGTTCCTGTTGATATTGATAATACTTTTGGATGTTTTGCTGTAAGGTTTCTTTTCTCCTGTTGAACTTGTTTGTTATCCTCCATGCCCCAAAAGGGGTGAAAGGAATTAAATCTTGAATCTTGAATCACTTACATGCAGGAATTTGAAAATGACTAGGGAATCAGCCAATACTAAAGCTGAAAATTGTAGGTGAGCACAGTTAATTGAATTATTAACAACAGTGTTTTAGTGATTTATTGACATAATTTTTGTTTTAAGTTTTTTAAAGTTATTATGATGCGTACATTTTTACAGAGAAGGTCTAGTGCCAAATGTCATGAGAATGGTTGCTATGGAAGTGACATAGGCTAGCCGCCCTAGTATAAACTGATGAACCCTGCATGGGACTGTTGGGTAATTTCTGTTAGGTACCGATTGCAGCATGTGTGTGTGTGTGTGTGTGTGTGTGCAGTATGTGTGTGTGTGTGTGTGGCAGTATGTGTGTATGTGTGTGTGCAGTATGTGTGTATGTGTGTGAGTGTGTGTGTGTGAAAATTTTGGGGCCACTGTTTTTTGAAGTGCAGCTTGTATACACTAATACTAATAGTAATACAGTGTATTAATTAATTAAACCAGTATTTATTGCATTTTTTAAAAACTGGTTTGAACAAGTCTGTATTTTTAGAACATGTAGAACAGAAAGATCAGGGGGGTTAAAAGGAATAAGAATGTAAAGTGGGTTGAAAACAGTGATTGAATGATAATCATAATTATAATAAGTAGGCATGAGTCTTGTGTTAAAGCTTTGTTAGTAAGTTTGTTTTTCCACTTTAGCAATAATTGCACTAGTTACATTTTATACAGTAAAGGGGCAAGGCCACTGCATTCTGAGTGCCCTCGACAACAATTCAAATCAACTTAAGTGAACTCCAGCAAAATAACAAATATAAGATATATACACAGCAAATTCTTCTTGTAGGTCTACAGTATTATTCATATTATTCCCCCACCCTCTTTTTTTAGAGAGAGAGTAAAGGGAAAACCGAACTAACTCAGACTCATTTGATTGAACCATTGTCACATACTGACAGTGACAAAGTGCCTAAAAAATTTTCAATGTATTGAAAGCAATCAAATTGTTTGAGTCATAAATACCATTTCATTATTAATCCAAAAAGCTGACTTGGGAAGCCATGACAGGCAGTACAGTTTATTATGTTAATTTGATATGATATTGATAATACATGGAATTTATATAGCACTATATCTTGCAATAACAAATCAAAGCGCTTGCTTTCGACCTATACAACACACGCGCAATCAATAACAATTGATAGTTTTAACAAATTTGAATGTACACACAGTGACACACACACACACACACACACACACACACACACACACACACACACACACACACACACACACACACACACATACACACACACACACACACACACACACACTCACACACACTCTCACACACACACACACACACACACACACACACACACACACACACACACACACACATTATCATCAACTTTTCTGACAGTTATGATCCAATTTGTTTCAGTTACAATGCCGCCTACAGAAAGTGGAGAAACGTCTTGTCCAGTTGAAACAAAAAGAGGATCTACTAGAAGCAGAGATCGCCAATGCCAGAAGTACCGCCCATGCACGAGAAGCTACTCCCGCATCAGAACAAGGAGAAAAAGCCAGACTGTACGTGTTGTTCACATGTTTTACTCTGCTTAGAAATTAAATACATTCCTTTTTAAATGTTGTACAGAAATCAGTTGGTGTTCAATATACTAATATATTATATATATATATAACATTTGATGCATTGCATTTCCCAGCTTAACTCTCTGGGGTTCACCCAGAATGTGCACTCTGACTCATTCATCCCACCGGGAATCACTGTGAGATTGAAATAGCGCACTGAATGAGACGTTTGTGTGTATGACTGTTTTCAAGTACCTTGTCATATAGGCAGCACTATTCCAATTTCAGAGGATTTTTTTTATCTCCTTTAAAGGAGAATGTGGGTTGTTATGTTACGAGCTTGTCATAGCTGAAGGCAATCTCAACACAACATTTTACAACATATTATTTTAGAGTAGCCTGTAGTGTAGGCCTTGGCATTAAGTGATTAACCTTACATCAATAACTGACAAAGCTTTTGGCCTGAGTAGCCTGTAGTGTAGGCCTTGGCAATAAGTGATTAACCTTACATCAATAACTGACAAAGCTTTTGGCCTGAGCCAGTAATGATGAATGACGATTAAGTTATTTTCAGTTTTGTTTTAAATTTCTCACAGAGGCCTGAAATCTTGCAAAGGATAGAGAAAATTTTATTATAAATTATCTCATGATCTGTCGAAGATTTTTCTTCATTCATGATTTGGACAAATTTATAAACATTCCTGATTTTTTGTTTGTGTTTTTTAGTGTGTACAGATTGGTTTGATAGCTCTATTTGATATAATTTTTTCTTTGTTTGTTTTTCTTTTTGTTGTTGAGTTTGTTTTATAAAACAAAGCATGTTTAGTATGTTTAAAGGAAAAAAAAAAAGTAAATTAGTTGATTGGATGCAAATAATTTTTCTTTCTTATTATCATAATTGACATTTTAATTAAACGTGAAATGCATCAGAAGTATTACTTGCATGTACTATAATGTTGAATCATTGAAAAAGGAATTCACCTTCTTTTACTAATGGCTGCTTACTATTCAAGGACCATGTCTTTCCCAGAGCTGTCAAGGCAGAGCAGCCGGCAGGCAGGAAACGGCGACAACAGCCCCGCAAGGTCCAGCCAAAGAAACAGCGGCAG
>CM060319.1:17745844-17768344 GCA_030674155.1 Stramonita haemastoma
GAAAATCTTCCCACATTTCATCTTCGTGCTTTGCCGCCATTCTTAACTATGAGAAAATGTGTGAATGAAAATGAGAGACGCTGACTAATTTCTTGAGAAGGGAAGGATGTGTTGTGCCAGAAATAGTACTGAAAAGCCGTTGGGCTATCCTTACTATAGCGGGAAAAGTCACTCATGGTGTGTGTGAACTTGTTCATGCTCACAGCGTGATGGAAAATACCCACTGGCCGCGAGCGATTCTCGGCATGCTGCGGCACGATAAAATAAATGGGGCCTTTTCCGAAAAGCCCGCTGCGGCATTAGAAAATGGGAGAGGGTTAAGCTTACATGTATACACACATTTATGACAAATTTAAAAGCTAATGCTTACACATCATCAGAAGATTTATCAGGATATTTTTTAATGTTTTCTACAGACACAGATGTATAGCAAGACGGTGTACAATATGCTGATGGAGCTGCATGGCTGAAACATTTTCACACAGAAAATAGATTAACTACATGAGAAATGTATAAGTATCACTTATATTACAGAGGAGAAAGAGGGGGGGGGGGGTTAGCATTGAGCTTGAGACTGGTTCTTCTTTTTTACATCTACTTTAATGAAATAACCAAGCTTAGTGTATGTGTGTGTTCAGTAATTTATACTCTCTTCCAAATAATGTGCCCCCCATAGGAATGCTGGATGCTCTTTCAGTATAACAATCCCCATGTCCTCTTCTTCCAAAATGGTGCATATTGTTTCCTTATTTTCTGCCAATGGGTTTTTCCTCTTCGCGTCATGTTTACGGTAATTTTATTTCAAGTCTCATTAACTTACACCCATGCATTTTGATGAAAATGAAGCGTGTAGTGTGTTTGCAACCAGCAATTTAAAAGCAAGCTGTGATGAAATGTCCAAGAATGTGTCTGCATATATATCGATAATGGTTATTTTCTTGTTGCAGTGACTCACATTGAAGGCTCAGAAAATGTTCCTGTTGTAGCATTTGGACGAGCAGTCCCTCTCGTTCAACCGTCGTAAGTATTTGGCCCCAAAAATTTTAACTGTTTTCCACATCATTTGTAATAGTGGTATTGAAGAACGTATCTGTAAAGGACTTCCATGACTTCATGCATACTGTCTCAAGCACGCATGCACGCACACGTGCACACACACACACAAATAAAATTTTGACTTTCACACACACACACACACACACACACACACACACAGGCGTGCAAAGTAACATACGCTTTTGTTGAAGAGGGAGGGGGGGGGATAGAAATCTTACATTATTGTAAACATACATTTATACGTGTTTGGATATCAAAGGCAAGTTGTTGTTTTTTTTAAGTGGGTACTTAGTTTTTTATTGTTTCACAGGGAAAGCTTCTATTTTTTGGTTTTGTTTGTTTTTTTGTTATTTTTGGGGGGGAAAGCTTCTATTTGTAAAATCTTGATTAGCTTTGTGAAAGTTATGCCGTTTCCTTGTGTATCTTTGGGTTTGTTTGTTTGTTGTTGTTGTTTTTTAAATGATATACACCCACCTTTTTTCCTATTTCAGTCAAATATTTAATTTTGTGATGAGCAAGTTTATCTTTCTGTTTCAGAGAGTTTGAGCTGCCCTGGGACACGGGCCCGGCTAGTAGTTATACAAGGAAATCACACGGAGGCAGGGGCCGGCAGAAATGATCTTCAGACAGAATCTCGTATTTACTGTTTGCGGCAGCAGCAGCAGCAGCTTTAGTGGGCCAGTACCAAAAGGCAGGGAAGTGTGAAGTGAACAAGTAACACCCTTTTGACAGTGTTTCATCCTCCCCAGCAGCAGCAGCAGCAAGAAGACTTACTTTTACTGCCAGTCAGTTTTCATCATCCCATTTACATCGTTGGTTGTATTGGTTGTTATGTGTGATAGTAGTCCTACTTGAAAGTACTTGTGTATGTGTGTGTGTGTGTGATCGGCAGGGTGAGCAGTATTGAAAACTTACTTGGTTGCCGTTTGGAACTTAATTTGTTATTCAGGTGACCCTTGTTCCCCACCCCTGTTTTCCATTTCTTCTTACCCATTGATATTCACATTTACCTAATTAATTAACTGAGTATTTTTTTTGTGTTTGGTGAAGACTAATATTCTGGATTAAATCCTTTTGTCTGTTTGGACTTGTTTCCCTGATAAACATGATGGTTGGTAGTTGAAAGCTTTCGTAACAATTTTTTTTTTTTTTTTTTTTTTTAAATGTTTTTTATTGACTGCTGTTTGATTTTCAGTTGTGTTCGCACCTAAAGAAAAACTATTTTGTGTTTGGTTATTATTGTTTCTTTGGTGTTTTGTCGTAACTTTTGTTTTCTAAATGTAACATCTTGTGTTTTAGCAGAACTTTGCACAAAATATAAGCACTGTTTTAAGAAACTGATAAATGGTATTAATATATGACATTTTAGGGACCACTTCAGTGTTTTTATGCCGCCGCGGTAGTCGAGTGGTTAGGGCGTTGGACTCGTAATCTAAAGGTTGCGGGTTCGATCCCAGCTGTCGGCTCTGGCGTTGTGCCCTTGGAAAAGGCACTTTACGGCTATTTTCTCACCCCACCCAGGTGTAAAAGGGGTACCAACCTTGTGTTGGGGGGTTAACCCTGCGATAGACTGGCGTCCTATCCAGGGGGGAGTCTATGACTCTCAGTCGCTTAGCGCCACAGAAACCGGGATAAGCACCGGCCTGATGAGCCTTAGGCTCGGGACAGACTTTAACTTTTTTAACTCAGTGTTTTTATAGTGACAGTGAGAGAAGGGAAGACCCGAGGAAGCAAGAGAGATGGGGAATCTCTAGCGGAGTGTCACTGTGCAATAGATGTGGCGTGTTTTGTTGTGAAGTGGTTCTGAGTTTTCGTCCAAATTTGCCGTGTTTCTGTTCATAACTAATGCAATTTTGAAAATGTCCAAAAGAAATATTGCACTAACAGTGTGCTCAGATTTCCCAGACTCACTTAAAATCCATTTTATTAGAATATTTGATTCGTTCAAGCATTGTGTTGTGAGTAGGTTTGCTTGACTTCACTTCGTGGGAAGTGGTGGGGTTATTCTCATTGATTTACCTTATCTGTTTTGATCTGTAAATTTTTTTTTTTTTTTAAACACATGCAAGCTGATCCCACCGTCAAGTTGATACTGGCCTACAGTGATTGGTCGTGTCAGTTCTAAAGATGATGACAATAAATGTGAGCACATAACGGGTTTTTGTTTGTTCCACAGTATGCTCTAACCTCCCCTTAACTGCAGCACTCTGTGGTTAGATACTGTTATTCATGGCTTAACAAGTGCTCTCCCCCCCCCTCCCTCTCTCTTAGAAAGGACTGCAGCTGATCATAAGCTGCAGCCTTTGTGTTGCTGTGAGTTTGGCACATCTCTGATAAAGCCGGTGAGACAAAAACTCCCCTACCTCTCTCTCTCTGTTGTATTACACCACGGATGAGTTGCTTGGTTGGATATTATCCTCTGACGGTGTAAGTCTGAGCTGTAATCCTCAGAGGCTCATCAGTGGAAAAAGAAAATTGTGGACTGGTTCTATAGCTCATGGTTTTGTTTCCACAGTGGTATATGTTTTCATATTTGATTCAATAGAAATGTTTTGTGGCTTTTGATTTCAGTTTACAGTATGTTGTCTTCATTAGTTCAGTTAAAAAATCTGTTTGCTTTCAATTTTGGGTGACAGTTGTAAAGTATCATGGAACATGCCAAAATATATTGGAAAGAAATTAAAAACTGTCTAGTCTTGTCAGCTAGGAGAGAAGGAAGGAAAAAGCCAGACACATCAGTGAACAGTAGTCAGCCAGAGTGGTGAGGTGTGGTATCCTGATCCACATCTGTTGGTTGTACATTTCATAGCAGTTACTTCAGTTATGCTGCTCAGGCATCGCTTAATTCTTTCGGAGTAAAGCATTGAGTGCCTTCATGACCAGGTGACCTGTAGTCTGTTGCACAGCTGTCAGTTTTCCCCACTTTCAGCTCCTCTCAGCTGCGAATTAATGTATCCCATCCCAGCCTAGCTGGGGCCAGTTGGTGCTATTTATAGCTGGAAGTGACCACACTTGGACTAGGTATAAGAGAAGGGCACACTAAATTTAGCACTCTTGACTGATGTTGGATTTGTGCTCTTTGGTTGATCACAGTAATCAGAAAAATCCTTATTTTCTCCTCTTGTTTATTGACCCATACAGTAGTAATGATGGACCAGTAGCATACATACATGGTTTATAGACACAAAGATGTAGATTTTCCCCCAGTTTTGCCACACCCATGCACAAAAGTTAAATGTTTTTGAGTTGAAGTGTTCAGTTTGTTTTGTCCTCTTTTTATGCTTTAAAAGAATGTAGGTGACTCCTTGAAAGCTGTACGTGTGAAGTAGTGAAATGAACAATGAATGGTTTGTGTATATGAAGTTGTGAAAGGAATCTGTTTTTGATGTGTGCATGGCCTCTCTGTGTTATGTGAGATCAGCAGGCTATGTGCCTCTGATTTCGAAGATGATAGCTGTTAGAAATTATTGATTGTAAACTTGTCATATTTTGTATGCTTTTTTTCTTTTGTATGTTTTTTCTGAGTGTACGGTATCTTTATCTTTTGAAGGCAGCGTCTCTCAAGATAGGTTTGTATTCTGTATTGAAGTGTGCTGTAGCTAAGCATCATCACAATAGCTTGTAAAAAAAATAAAAAAACATTACCAAGACACATGAAGTGTCAGGAAAGATCGAGTGAACATGTAGAAGAAACTGTTGTTAGATGTGATCATCTCATCCTTTTGAATTCACAAATACAGGACAGCACTCAGCAAATGCTGTGTAGCCCGGTACATGTAAATTCTGTGTAAAGCTCATTTGAAAAAAAAAAAGGAAAAAAAGAGATGTTGAAAATGTCTCTATATTTTGGATATTTTTTAATTCTAAGTATTACAACCAGTGCTTCAGTGTATTTATAATGTCAAATGAGAAACTATAAACAAAGTGTTATCACTATGAAATCATTATAATAATTTGTTCTCATTCAGAGTGGAGAGAGGGTTTTTTCCCTTTCTCATATGCTTTCAGAAGTCTTGAAATTCATAATGTTTAAAATTGACGATGTATCCAGCTCGTTTTGGCTACAGACTTTGAAATATCTTAACCTGTTGGAATCTGTGACTCCACTTTGACAGCTCCTAGGAATTTGTGAAATGTTCCTCTACATGTGACAGATGGCAGCGTGGTAATTTGTTAGATGTTGTTTTCCTCCTCATCCTTATTACCACTCATACAGTTATTACTCGTTCTTTACAGTCAAAGAAATCCTCCTATAAACATGCAAAGGGGACAAATTCTTATTCCATTTTTGCTGTTGTTGTATAGATAACGTCCTACAGTGCGTTTAGAATTTGATGTAGAATGTCATCTACATGCACAAAAATATCAGGTGACAGGTGTTTGGCGTTTTTGGCACAAATGACATCCTACAGTATGTTTAGCTTTGGAAAGATTGATGTAGAAAGTCAGATACTGAATGGATATTTCTAATTAGAATATTTTATCAGACTAAAAAGACAACTTGTGAAAATAAGATAGATAAAAAGATTTTATGAGTGCTGATATCAGGTACCCAGAGTGAAAGGCTAGTACTCAGCGTGTTGAAAAGACATTTAAAAAGTTACATTGATTTTGTACAGCTTTCTTGTGTGTTGATCATGGTGAATAATGGCAAAGGTATCGTATGAGATGTTAATGCTCTGCTTTTAATGCACCTTTTCCTGATTAAGTTATTGGAGGTGCTTTAGTTTTATTAAAATAGTAACTGTCTTCAGTGTGTGAGCGGGGTGTTAAATGCACTTTTTCCTGATAAAGTAAGTTATTGGAGGTGCTTTAGTTTTGTTAAAATAGTAACTGTTCAGTGTGGTGAGTGGGGTGTTTACAGTAAGTTCAGAGAGAGAGTTGTAGTTCTGACAAGGATAGATGCTTCTGTTGAAGGCCACTTTGACCCCACCCTCTCCCACTTTTCAAGATAGTAACTTTAGATCATCTACCTCTGCTGTTCTTACAGAAATAGGGGTTGTGCATTACAAACTGAAGATATTTTTTCTCTGAAAAAAAGTATATATAGGAGGCTGATCACTTTGATAATTTGTGAAAACCTGTGAAACACAGAAAATGCATTGGTTGTATAACTGGACCTTGGTTTTGTGAAGTTTGGGAAACAACTATTTGCAATCTGTATTTGATTACAGATACATCCTGTTTGTACAGAAACAGGTCTTGCATTATCAGCTATATCAGTTTCATGATAGAAAATATTGCACAAAAAAAAAAAAGGAAGCCTCGATTTACCTTCCATATGCCAAGAAATTGGGTAATTTCTTGTAACAGTATATAAAATGCAGGTTTATATTTCCTCTCGTGGATCATTCTCTTTCATTCATTTTCAAACAAATCATTTCTCTAGGAACTGTGTGCTAAACTTGGTCCTTCCTTGCTCATTAGGCCTTTTCTAATTCTTGTCAAATGATCGCTGTGTTTTCTGTAATATTGATGCCAATATGCATTTACATGAATGAATATGATGTTATATGGGTTTTTTTTTTATAAAATAAAAATTAGATGGTTGTAATTTTCATTTTGTGAAAGCTTGTGTGAATGAAAGTGGAATCAGAAATTTTCTCTGCATTCTATAATCTCCAGTACAACTTGCAGCTAAATTTACTCTGCATTCTATAATCTCCATTACAACTTGCAGCTAAATTTACTCTGCATTCTATAATCTCCAGTACAACTTGCCGCTAAATTTACTCGGCATTCTATAATCTCCAGTGCAATTGCCGCATTCTATAATCTCCATACAACTTGCAGCTAAATTTACTTGCATTCTATAATCTCCAGTACAACTTGCAGCTAAATTTACTTGCATTCTATAATCTCCAGTACAACTTGCGCTAAATTTACTTGCATTCTATAATCTCCAGTACAACTTGCCGCTAAATTTACTTGCATTCTATAATCTCCAGTACAACTTGCGCTAAATTTACTCGCATTCTTAATCTCATACAACTTGCACTAATTTACTCTGCATTCTATAATCTCCAGTACAACTTGCAGCTAAATTTACTCGCATTCTATAATCTCCATTACAACTTGCAGCTAAATTTACTCTGCATTCTATAATCTCCATGTACAACTTGCAGCTAAATTTACTCTGCATTCTATAATCTCATTACAATTGCACTAATTTACTTGCATTTATAATCTCCATACAACTTGCTACTAAATGTACTCGCATTCTATAATCTCAGTACAATTGCTGCGGAAAAGGCTCAAGAGGGCAATAAATGTTTAGTTTGGGGTTTGGGTGTTTTTTTGTTTTTTTTTGGGGGGGGGGGGGGGGTTCAAAGGGATTGTTTTTCATATCATTGAAAACACTTTAAATTTATTCCATAACCATTCACATTTTATCTTTACTGATGCTGCAATGTTTCAACCATTACATAATATACCACATATTCTTGCCAAACAATATCACCATTACAGTTATTGAAGTAACACAAAAAAAAGGAAAGTTATCAAAGGGCGTTAAATTTACCTCATAGGTTCTCAAGATACTAGAGAAAATTACAGAACTTCCAAGATAGGTTAACAACACTGCTGTAAACAATATTTTTAACATATTATATTCAACAGTGTGTCTGCTTCTGGGAACAAAAACAGATGGGAAGAAAAAAGAATTGAGCAAAGCCATAGTAAAGACATTTTTAGGTTAAAAATTACTGCTCTAACAAATTCTGCAGGCTCAGACGGAAGATACGAGCTAAAGACATTAACCACAGGAAAAAAAATTGTTATTGCTAACTGACCACAAAGGCAACAACGCTGTTCAGTGTGCATAAGATGACTGAACACTTGTGAAAATCAAATTCATGTGGGTTCTTTCTGTCGGTCATAAAAGAAACAATCATGGGGATCTTTTTTTTTTTAATCTCATCCATATTGGCATTCTTAGGTCGTCCGTCTTTTCTGTACATAAGGATGGGAATTTTTACAATCTCCAGTTCAACTTTGAGAGCAAACCTGCCAGTGCCTTAAATACTTTCTGGTATATACACATGCAGAAGATCAAATATGCACATTAAAAGATCCTATAGTTTATATCAGCGTTTGGTGGGTTACTGAACCACAAATGTTTTTCAACTGAAAGAAGATCATTACAGACAAAAGATCAATAAAAACAAAAACGTATTCCCACACAGGACTGAAATGAACACATGCATACAGAAAAAGACAAGAATAGAGCAAGTAGAATCTGAAGAGGGGAAAGACAGGTAAATGGACTGAAAAACGGGCAAAAAACAAAAAAACATCTGCATGATTTATTATGGCAGTGAAATGATGATCTGTACACAATTTCAGCGAGGAATGAAAAAGTCTGCTGGTGACAGGAGTCACTCTATAGCTGCCTGCTGCGCAGCAGTGCTGTAGCTGAAGATGTGCAGCTGGTTGTCCACTCCTCCGGACAGCATCAGCTCTGGCACTGACCAGTCCACAGACAGTATTCTGTCCTCATGCAGCTTCATGTCAAACAGGGGCGCCTTGGGGCTAAACACAAGACAAAAAAAAGAATTGTATCGATTTACAGTAATCTACCTGTTTGTGCCGCCGCTGTAGTCTAGTGGTTAGGGCATTGGACTCGTAATCTAAAGGTTGTGGGTTCGATCCCAGCTTTCGGCTATGGCGTTGTGCCCTTGGAAAAGGCACTTTACGGCTATTTTCTCACCCCACCCAGGTGTAAAAGGGGTACCAACCTTGTGTTGGGGGTTAACCCTGCGATAGACTGGCGTCCTATCCAGGGGGGAGTCTATGACTCTCAGTCGCTTAATGCCACAGAAACCTGGATAAGCACTGGCCTGATGAGCCTTAGGCTCGGGACAGACTTTAACCTGTTTGTACAAATGCCTCATAGAAATGATGAATATGAATAATGGCTTGGTGTAGAAATGAATGAGAATTATTTGTTAACATTTCCTTCAAATTTTTCTCTTTTTAATTTGGGGGAGGGAGGGGGGGGGGAGCTACTTATGGTGAAAAAAGAAAGGCCCGTTTCCTATTTATGGTTTTACTCCCAATTATGTCTTGCGTAGTACTGGTCTTCAAGTGATGCATTCATTTTGCCTAAACCTGGATTTTTGGCGATTACTATCAGTATTACTCTTATCTCTGAATAAATTGCATGTATTCGAACCACATAATGAGGTGACACGGCAACAAAACAGTTAATTCTGGTAAAATTTTGGAGAACAAAAAACCACCATGTGAAAGGTATGCATGAAATAGGAAAAGAACATAAAATAGAAAAGGTTCTACAATGACAACACTCCCTGAGGAAGAAGTTAATAAATAGATCCTTCAGGCTGGTTTCTGAAGAATGACCTTAACACACTGGTTAAAAAAGTCACAGCTTTTACACTGGTTTTTTAAGTCAAGTAGAAGTTAACAACTGTCCCGATGGTGCGTTACCTTGACGTGGTGGGATGGCTTGCGTGTTCTGTTTGATCCCCAGAGCTATGTGGGCGGGGGCTTCGGCCTCCGGCAGGTTCAACCATGCTCAACAGGTCTGTGGGGTAGGAGCCAGACTAAATTTGCACCCTGGTCCTCCAGGTTGGGGGTTGTGCTTTGGGTTAACAACCCATTCACTTAAAAATCAGTATGTTACAGAAACCACAACAATATCTCTAAACAGCGACCTGGTTGGGGGAGAGTCCTCTCTGGCAGAGTCTATGACGCGAGCTGGTGAAAGCCTTCGGGAAGCCAGTGCGCCGACAACTCTTCTGTCAACCAAGTCAACAACCAGGATAGGGACCTGGAACATCAGAACCCTATATGAAACTGGAAAAACAGCACAGGTATGTAGAGAAATGCATAGGTACAACCTGAAGATCCTTGGCCTGTGCGAGACTAGATGGAATGGAACGGGACGGTCAAGACTAGCGAGTGGAGATACCATCATCTACTCTGGACAGGAGGAAGGCCAGCCCCACACACATGGAGTAGCGCTGCTGATGAAACCTGAGGCAACGCGAGCACTATTATCCTGGGAACCAGTGTCACCACGGATCCTCACTGCCCGGTTCAACTCAAAGGGCAGGAAAGTTACCATCCTCCAATGCTATGCTCCAACAAATGCCGCTGACTTAGAAGAAAAAGAAAACTTCTACGAGCAAGTCCAAGCCATAATGGACAAAACGCCAAAGAGGGACATGAAGATCCTAATGGGAGACCTGAATGCAAAAGTTGGGTCAGATAACACCAACAGAGAACTGATCATGGGCAAACATGGCACGGGAGACCAGAATGAAAATGGTGAACTCTTAGCAGAGTTCTGCACCTTCAATGACCTGGTCATTGGAGGCACCATCTTTCCCCACAAGAAAGTCCACAAGACCACATGGACTTCCCCAGATGGCAAGACTGAAAACCAGATCGACCACATCACCATCGGGCGAAAGTGGAGAAGGAGCCTGCACGATGTCAGGGTGAAGCGCGGAGCAGACGCAGCGTCAGACCACCATCTTGTAATAGCCATCCTCAAGACAAAGCTCAAAGCCTTCACCGACAAGGCAGGAAGACCATCGCACAAATTCAACGTGCAAAGCCTTAAAGACAGAGCGAAAACAGAAGAATTCAAGCTGGAACTAAGAAACAAATTCAGCATGCTTGCCCAGATGCCAGAGGAAACAATCGAAGAGCAGTGGCACAGTCTACATGAGACCTGGAAGACAACATGCCAAGCAGTCTTGGGAAAAAATACAAGAAAACACAAGGAATGGCTGACAACAGAAACATGGGCACTGATCACCGAGAGAAAACAGCTGAAAGACCAGATCAACAGAACACAAGATCAGGAAGAGAAGCAGACATTACAAGCACGATACTGGGACAAAAACCGTGCAGTAAAAAGAAGTGCAAGAAAGGACAAGAGAAATTTCATTGAGGAGCTGACTCAGGAAGCAGAGACTGCAGCAGGCCAAAGAAACATGAAGAGACTCTATGAGATCACGAGGACTCTCTCAGGAAAAAACAGTAAACCTAATTGCCCCATCAAAGACAAGAACGGCAATACCATTCCAGGTGAAGAAGACCAGAGAGCAAGATGGGCAGAGCACTTCAAAGAAACACTCAACAGACCAGCACCATCTGTCCCACCAGATATCCCACCACCTACTGAAATCCTTGGCATCAACACCGGCCCCCCCACCAAAAATGAGATCACCAAAGCCATAAAGTCTTTAAAGTCAGGCAAAGCAGCAGGTCCTGATGGTATACCCCCTGAAGCACTGAAGGCAGACATCCAGACTTCAACTGACATGATGTATCCACTCCTACACAAGATCTGGGAGCAAGAGAGTGTGCCAGAAGACTGGAAGAAAGGCTACCTCGTGAAGCTACCAAAGAAAGGGGACCTGTCATCCTGCAACAACTGGAGAGGAATCATGCTGCTGTCTATACCAGGGAAAGTACTGACAAGAATAATCTTAGAAAGACTGAAGACAGCACTAGACAAGACACTCAGGGATGAACAGGCAGGCTTCCGACAAAACAGATCATGCACAGATCAGATCGCCACAATGCGCATCATCATCGAGCAGTCCCTAGAGTGGCAGACCCCCTTGTATTCAGTCTTTGTCGACTTCCAGAAGGCATTTGACAGCGTCGACAGAGATGTCATCTGGAGACTGATGCACCACTATGGTTTCCCACCAAAGTTCGTCACCATCATCCAACAGCTCTATGAAGATGCCACTTGCCAAGTCATCCATGATGGTAAATTGACGGAACCCTTCTGCGTACAAACCGGCGTTCGTCAGGGCTGTCTGCTGTCACCAACCATCTTCCTGTTGGTGGTTGACTGGATAATGCGACAGGCCACAGCAGGCAGGAGAACTGGCATACAGTGGACCATCACAAGGCAGCTGGAAGACCTGGACTTCGCAGACGACATCAGCCTTCTCTCACACAGGCACCAAGATGCACAAGAGAAGCTATGGCATGTTGCGGAGGAAGCCGATAAAATAGGCCTCCAAATCAACATCAGGAAGACGGAGGTCATGAGGGTGAACAACAAGAAACAAGACCCAGTGCGACTACACCAAGAAAACATCAAAGAAGTCGACAAATTCACCTACCTGGGCAGTGTCGTTAGTAAAGATGGGGGAACGGACGAAGACATCAAGTGCCGAATAAATAAAGCACGTCATGCCTTCAACACCCTTCGCCCAATCTGGAGATCAACATCCCTCTCACTCCACAACAAGATCCGGATATTCAACACCAATGTCAAGTCGGTCCTACTGTATGGCTCAGAAACCTGGCGGGTGACAAAGACCAACACCCACAAACTCCAGACATTTACCAACAGATGTCTTAGGAACATCCTTGGTATCAGGTGGCCAGAAGTAGTCTCAAACGAAGAACTATGGGACAGGACCAGACACGCTCCAATTGACACGGAGATCAAGAAAAGGAAATGGGGATGGATTGGCCATACGCTCCGCAAGCCTGCTTCAGATGTCACCAGGCAGGCCCTTGACTGGAATCCACAAGGGAAGCGGAAAGTAGGCCGACCAAAACAGACCTGGCGCAGAAGCATTGAAGCAGAGACGAAAGCAGCCGGAATGACATGGGCCGAGCTGAAGAGGATCTCCCAGAACCGAGTCCGTTGGAGGAGTGTTGTTGTGGCCCTATGTTCCCAAGGGAATCCACAGGCATAAGTCAAAGTAAGTCAAGAAGTTAACAAAGAGATCCTTCAGGCTGGTTTCTAAAGTAAGACCTTACACACTGGTTTAAAAAAAATCATAGTTTTCACCCTGGTTTCTGAAGTCAAATCCTACACACACACAGTCTTACCTGCGAGTGTCCCAGAGCTTGGACACCCCATCATATGACCCAGACAGGAAGAGATGTTCACGAGTTGGGGACCAGTCCACTCCACTCACCCAGCCTGTGTGTGAAGTGAAAGCACACTTTACCACCACTCCATCTGAAAAAAGAGAAGGAATCACAAGTTATTTTCACTACATCATCTAAAGTAATCTGGGATGATTTTATTTCAATATGTCATCAGAAACAGATTCAAGAACATCTTTTACAAATGTGGAACAACTAGGCCTGTGCAGGACAGCTGATAATCCAATGAAATCTGCAGAAATCAGGAACTGTTGTCAAATGAAGATGCAGACCTAAAACCAAAAAACTGAAGATGCAGACCTTGCACGAGTCAGAAAAATGCACAAATTCAGCAAACCATGATGAGCACAAATCTTTCTCTCTCTCACCCTCCATCTCTCTCTCTCTCTCTCTCTCTCTCTCTCTCTCTCTCTCTCTCTCTCTCTCTCTCTCTCTCCTCTCTCTCTCTCTCTCTCTCATTTGATATTACCTACCTGAGCTCCTTGGATCAAAGAGGCGAACATGTCGGTCAGCAGAAGCAGCTATCAACATGTGACTTAGCGAGGAGTAGGA
This sequence comes from Stramonita haemastoma, assembly GCA_030674155.1. Lineage (NCBI taxonomy): Eukaryota > Metazoa > Mollusca > Gastropoda > Neogastropoda > Muricidae > Stramonita > Stramonita haemastoma. The sequence goes on from CM060319.1 coordinate 17,759,348, forward strand.
GACATCCAGGAAAGCTTTAGTCCCAGGCTGATGACAGAAAGGTGTCTGAGTTATTTTATATTATTGACAAAAAGCAAACCCAATACACATTTCACAAAAGATGCTCATTTTCAGTAACAGCTTTCATCACTATTTCCCTATTGCAGAACGGATGTTACAAATTCCTTATTTTTTAATCATCTCTTGTATGATTGGTTACTGCATAGTTGGTGCACCTCTAAGAGAGATTTTTATGAACAACATTTTTCCGAAAAATTATTTTGACACTGATGTATAGCATAAAACAATTTGTTTTCCTTCTTTTCAGTCAGGGTGAACGTGGCTCTTTCACACTTATGGGCAGGAATATATTACAAAAAATCATGAACAAAGATTTGCATCTCCCAGTCTGATACATGGTATTAAGGTGACATCCCTGAGTACTGTACACATCCTGGTGTCCATTTACAAAGTAATGTAGATATACAGCACTGCTGCTGTACTAAGGCAGTCAAAACTGGCACAGAGAACCCTCTGACCATCTTACCAGTAAAGCGGTTTGCTGAGCAGTCTGGAGGTCCCACAGTCGAAGGGTGTGGTCCCATGAGGCAGTCACAACTTTCTGACTGTCCAGCCACCGGACAGCTGAAATGGCCTCACTGTGGCCAGAGAGTGTCAGCATTGGCACCTGCACAGAGACAACCCCTCATGTAATGACAGACATTGCAGACATTTTTCTTATTAGGAAGTTCTTTATTGACCATCATTCTCTCATGTCAGTACAACTTAGCGTTAACCTGACAAAAAACGCTTACGAAGAACAACTTTGCAGATATTCTTGTAAAAATCAACAACAAAAACACACACACAAAACCTATTCAATGGTTCAGACTTTTCTCAAGTTTGGTTTAGTGCATCATTTCCATCAACATGCAGCTTTCACATTTTATCTCCACAACATTTTCTTTATCCAAACTCACCCTAGTCTGCATGCCTGAACTGCTTTTCTTCTTTTTCGTAGGTCTTTCAGCCTCTTGCTCTTGTTCCCCCTCAACAGCTGTACAGTCTGAAAAAGGGAAATTTGACATAAAGTAAAATCTTAAAAATTACAATGATGTCTAAAGATGAAAACTAGACTTTAAATGTTATTTTCTACAGTCAAGTCAAATAACACTTTTGATGCTTTATTTGTTTTCCGCTTTTCATTATTAAACAGTTGGTATTACTCAAATCGCATTGCATGGGTAAAGTGTTTTCAAAAATTATATCGTAACTTGATTTCATATTCACTGCCTTCAAGTATTCTTTTCAGCACACAACATTCATTCACTACAAGCAAAAAGACGACTACTCTTACAAGCGTAGTTGATTTAGTGGAACATTTTTTTTTTGGAATCTGTTACAGTACTTCCTAAAACAATCCTTAAATCAAACAAAAACTTTGCGAGAAAAACCTGATGACTGAACACAAGTTAAAACAAAAACAGCCGGCTCTTCAGAGAAAACTTCAGCATTGAGCAAAAAATGTCAAAGGTTTTGATTTTTTTTTAAAATAAATAACTTAAAATATCCATACCAGTTGAAGCAAAGAAATCATGCCCTGATATGTGTTATCAATTTTTTTGGGACAAAAGTTTCCCTGAAAGTTTTCATCATCCCCCCACTGAAACGAAACGAAATGACCCAAAATAAAAGTTACCTGTGGACCAGAGTTTCAGCATTTTATCCCACGATCCAGTACACATCTGGAAAAAATATCTGACAAATTGGAAACGATACAAGATAATTCCTAACCATCATTACATTTTCTTGTAAACAAAGCACAGAACACAAAAAAATTAAAAGCACTAGAATGAATTACATACACTGACGCTTACAGTATAACAGACTGCACTTCTCTACAAACACACACTTTCTTCAATATTTCTCTCATACAGATCTAAAACAACATCCATTACATATAATATATATCTTTTTCTCATTATGGGTGGGCCTTCACAAAGTGTTGGCACTGATCCCCCCCCCCCCCCCCCTCTCTACCCCCAACCATGGTCCATGTCAAAAACTTAACAAGCAAGCAAAGTACAAAGGCCAACATTAAAATATACTTTAATATGTTGACATCATCTTCATCCCCAACAAGCTCCTGGTATAACAACTTGTATTTTAAAGGAGAAAAATCTACTGAGGTTGAAATATGGCTGCCTATTGAATGAGATACTTGAAAATAGCCATACATGCAAACTTCCCACATAAAGTGTTGTTGCTGTTAGGCATTCCCTAGCATTTCACTGGAAGGTCACCCAGAATATGCACTCTTGACTCATTCATCCCATCTGAGAATCACTGTGAGACTCACACTGGATTGTGTGTATGCCTCCTTTCTAGTACCTTGCCACATAGGCAGCCATACACCAACTTCAGAGGATATCCAGAACATATCTGTTGAGGCTTAAGGACTGTATGAGCCCTGCCACCTGATAGCATTGGCAAACAAGCAAAATTAACATTGTTTACCTAAAAAAAAATATATTATATATATATTTTTTAATAACATTTTTAAAATAAGAATGATGATATATTTTTTTAAATCTGAACTCTATTGTTTACCTGCTCCCCTGTGGAATAATATTTTTTTTTATCCAAAAACATTGTTTACCTGTTCCCCTGTGGAGTTCACTGCCACACAGTCGACACTGGCGGCATGACCCCGACATGACAGTCGACATTCGACGTCGTTAGTGTCTCTCCTCCACTGCCACACCAGAGCTGTCTGATCATGGGACCCCGTCACAAAGATACTCACTGGGTCACTCTCCTCTGAAACAACACGACGAAGGAAAAGGAAAAAAGGGAATAAAATAATAGCCACACTAATTTCTACATGTACAGATATCAATTGTATCATGAAAAAGAGATTGTGAGAATGCATACATGTATGCAAGCGTTACAAGTCAGAGTTGTTGTGTTGAGAAAATGTATGTATGCAAGCCTTGAGGGTCGGTGTTGTTGTAACATTAATCTTACACATTCTTGACATAAACAGAGAGGCAAGAGGGGACAGAAAAAAAAAAGAGTGAGAGAGGGGAGAAGAAAAACAGTGAAAGAAGGAGAATGTACTTGTAAGCATGTGTATTCAAGTGTTGGGTGAAGGCGGCTTATCATTAAAACTGTACAAATGCTGACATCTTCTGCCCACTTACCATGTTTGACCCAGGCAACACACTTCAGAGGGGCTGAGTGGCCTGGGATTGTGACGATAGCCTCCCCTGTTGTGGACCACAACCGTGCAGTGTTGTCATAGCTACCGGAGAGAATGCTGCAACAGGAGCCGCGCATACTTTATGAACATTGCATACACATGGGGACTGGATGAAAAAAAGCACAAGAGTGCTTATTCCATTATCCTCAATATAAAAAAATAAATCAAAATCAAAATCAAACATTGTTCTTGAGACAGTGAGTCACTGAGAAAGTTGTTCAAACGCTTAAATACACTTGTCAAACTTTTCCTTGGGTTCTCACTTTTCTAGAGATAATGCTGACAAATTGTTCAGTAATATTATGTTTTATATATATATATATATATATATATATATATATATATATATATATATATATATATATATATATATATATATATATATTTTTTTTTTTTTTTTAAATTTTTTTTTTTATATACACACAACCTCTGTCTTCTTATTTCATCTCTCTCTCTCTCTCTCTCTCTCTCTCTCTCTCTCTCTCTCTCCCCTCCCTCCCCCCTATTAATGTCTGTTTACAAGTTTGCTTTTGTTTGCTTTTGTTTGGCATCTTGCACCAAGAGGGGTGGCAGGCCAGACTTGTAAAAAACTCTATTTCTCAGGCAGTTGTCAATAATAACCCTTTCCCTTCTTTAAGAAAGACAGTGAAGAAGCCAGAGCAACAACAGTCGATTCTGGAGAGCTGAGATCACTCCAAGCATGGTCAACTGCTGTCAGAAAACGATTACGGTAATATCTATCTATCTATCTATCTATCTTATCTAACCTAATCTAATCTAAATCTAATCTAATGTAATTTGATCTAATCTAATCTATCTATCCATCCCTTAGTCTGGCGACCGTGAGGGCATCCCTGAAGACTTCACAAACAGTTCCCTCCATTCCTCTCTCTGTTGCCTTTCTCAAAATTTTTTTGAGTTCTAGCTAGGCCTGTCCATTTGCTGATGTCCCCCCCATCTCTTCCTTGGTCCACCTATTTTTCTTCCTCCTGGGACAGTGCTTTGCAGGTATTGTATTTGCAAGTCCATTTGATCTTGTGACATGCCCATACAAGTTTACGCTTCTTTTCGATTGTTAGTAGGTTTTCGTAGGTCCCTATGGAGATAATAACCCCAGACATAAATCATCTTCTTCTGCTGTAGTTTTCCCTGGCATGGCCATACTGGGTGGGGTGTATAACGCCTGGTCTCCTGTGCTTGTCACTCTGCAGGAGGTCTGCCTGCTGGCCTCAGCAGACACGCTCCAGCCTCAGGGCTGCTCATGACCAGTCTAGCCAGCAACTTCTCTTGGTGCAGGATGCCAAGAACAAGTTTTGTTTTCATGCTGGTTGTCTGTGCCTGTGCCATGTTTGCCACAGCTTGATACTGTGCCCACCCTGCCCCATGTCCCCACTAAGAGGAGAACCATGTTCACACTGACATGGAGATGTGACTACAGATGAAAAGATGCCTGCATATTAGAACTTAACTCTGCCTAGGACGGTCCCAAGCCCGGCTGAAAAAGGAGGAGGGTTTGGCGTAGGGTTAGCTACCCCACCCTGTGAAAAAAACTCTAGCTACAGAAACGCCAAATAGCAATATAACAGACATCGCGGACCTGGGAGGGATGGACCTCCAGCTGGAAGGAGTATGAAGTCGGGCGGTGAAAGCCAGAATCATCTGGAAGCCGTCAGACCGAAGACCATCATCTCCACCAGGACCACCACATCCATCGGTACATGGAACGTCAGGACCATGTACGAGACGGGGAAGACAGCGCAAGTAGCCGCAGAGATGAGGAAATTCAACCTCACCATCCTAGGAATCAGCGAAGTCAGATGGACTGGTTCCGGGCAGAAGCGACTGACTTCCGGGGAGCTGCTGCTGTTCTCGGGGCACGAGCAGGAAGATGCTGCACACACCCAGGGAGTCGCCCTGATGCTTTCCAAGCCAGCACAGGGAGCGCTCATCGGGTGGGAGGCACACGGACCAAGGATCATGACAGCCTCTTTTCGTACAAAGAAGAAGAGGATCAACATGGACATTATCCAGTGCTACGCCCCAACGAACGACAGCGAGGAGGAGGAGAAAGACGACTTTTATAACAGATTGCAGACCATCATACAAGACAGACCAAAGAGAAACATCATCATCGTAATGGGCGACTTCAATGCCAAGATAGGCAGTGACAACCAGGGATACAAGGAGATCATGGGGCGACATGGGCTAGGCGAGATGAACGACAACGGGGAGAGGTTCGCAGACCTGTGTGCCACAAGCAACCTGGTCATCGGAGGAAGTGTTTTCCCGCACAGAAGGATACACAAGGCAACTTGGGTGTCGCCAGACCTGTCAACGGAGAACCAGATCGACCACATCTGCATCGTGAAGAAGTTTCGCCGCTCCCTACAGGATGTACGCGTCAAGCGAGGAGCAGACGTCGCTTCAGATCACCATCTACTTGTTGCCCGATTGAAGCAGAAGCTGAAGAGAAATTGGACGGGGGGATCCAGTCAACGCCAGCGTTACAACACCATGGCGCTGAAGGACAACAGGAAGCAAGAAGAGTTCAAGGTCACTCTATCCAACAAGTTCCAAGTCCTAGGAGAGCTGCTTGAAGAGGAGACGATAGAAGAGAGGTGGCAGAGAGTGAGAGAGACAGTGACCTCAACATGTCAGGAAGTACTGGGCCCCAAATCATTCACACACAAGGAATGGATTTCAGCAGCTACCCTAGAGAAAATAGAAGGAAGAAGAGAAAAGAAATTAGCCGTCAACAGCAGCAGGACACGATCAGCAAAAACAAAAGCCCAAGAGGAATACACAGAAGCAAATAGGGTTGTAAAGCGAAGCATTAAAGCAGATAAGCAAAACTACTTGGAGACATTGGCAAAAGAAGCAGAAGATGCAGCTCACCAGAACAGCACCAAGGACCTGTACTTCATCATCAAGAAGTTATCAGGGAAGTTTGCCAAGCCAGAGAGACCAGTAAAAGACAAGAACGGAGGAGTAATAGCTGATGACGAAGGACAGAAGAACAGGTGGATTGAGCACTTCCAGGAGTTACTCAACAGACCAGCACCTACAAACCCACCAGAGATACCGACAGCCGCAAGCGACCTGCCGATCAAGTGTAGTGCTCCCACAAAGGAAGAGATCCGCAGCGCCATCAAGCAATTGAGGAATGGTAAGTCTGCAGGACCTGACAGCATCCCAGCAGAAGCCCTGAAAGCCGACGTCGAGACCAGTGTGGAGCTCCTCTACCCGCTCTTCGGCAAGATCTGGGAGGAAGAAGAAATACCAACAGAATGGAAAGAGGGTTACCTCATCAAACTCCCCAAGAAAGGCGACCTCAGTTCCTGCTCCAACTACAGAGGGATAACGCTGTTGTCCATCCCAGGAAAGGTGTTTAACCGCATCCTGCTGAACCGGATGAAGGACGCAGTAGACCCGCATCTCCGTGACCAACAAGCTGGCTTCCGAAAGGAAAGATCATGCACGGATCAGATTGCAACACTGCGCATCATCCTGGAACAGTCCCTGGAATGGAATTCGCCACTATACATCAACTTCATAGACTATGAGAAGGCTTTTGACAGCGTTGACAGACAGACCCTCTGGAGGCTACTGAGACACTATGGAGTGCCAGAGAAAATCACCAACATCATCAGGAAATCATATGAAGGAATGACCTGCAGAATAGTTCATGGCAGACAGCTCACCGACGCCTTTGAAGTAGATACCGGGGTAAGGCAAGGATGCTTACTATCTCCTTTCCTGTTCCTGCTGGCCATCGACTGGGTCATGAAAACCTCAGCGGACCAGAAACGTAATGGCATCCAATGGACACCCTGGAAACAGCTAGACGACCTCGACTTTGCGGATGACCTGGCCCTTCTCTCCCACACCCAGCAACAGATGCAGGAAAAGACCAACATCGTTGTGGAGAACTCAGCTAAACTGGGCCTCAACATCAACAGAGGAAAGAGCAAGGTACTCAAGACAAATGCAGCCAATGCAACACCCATCACAGTCAAAGGAGAAGCGCTGGAAGAGGTGGAAAGCTTCACATACCTCGGCAGCATCGTGGACACACAGGGAGGAACAGACACAGACGTCAGAACCCGCATCGGTAAAGCAAGGGCAGCCTTCAAGCAGCTCAGAAACGTCTGGGGATCAAGCGACATCAGCATCGCCACCAAGACCAGGCTCTTCAACACCATCATCAAGCCAATACTAATGTATGGAGCAGAGACCTGGAGAAACACCGTCACCATCATGAAGAAAATCCAGGTCTTCATCAACACCTGCCTCAGGAAGATCCTCAAGATACGATGGCCAGACAAGATCAGTAATGAAGAATTATGGCAGAGAACCAGACAACAGCCTGTTGAGAAAGAAATCCTACAGAGACGTTGGCGATGGATAGGACACACCCTACGGAAACCTGTATCCAGCATCACAAGACAAGCTCTCACCTGGAATCCACAAGGGAAAAGAAAGAGAGGGCGGCCTAGAAATACCTGGCGCCGGGACCTGGATGCAGATGCAAAAAAGATGGGCAAGACGTGGGGACAACTGGAACGCCTAGCCCAGAACCGAGATGCCTGGAGACAGCTAGTTGGCGGCCTATGCCCCAGAAGGGACCACAGGCAGACATGACATGACATGACATATTAGAACTTAAATGCATCCATGTAATAGCGGTGATATTGGTGACACTTTTTTTTCTCTTTTTTGGGGGGGGGGTCCATGAAATATGTTAAGAAAAATGTTACCAAAATATCATGGATAAAAACAGTTATTAAAATATCATGCTAAACATCAAAATATCTTTAAGAGTGAATAACTCTTTCATTCAACAAATATGAAGACTATGCTCAACGTTGTTCTACTGATTAATACTATTACTTTTAGAAATTTTCAAATAACCATAAAATATGTTTGTGAAAATCAAAACAGGTAACAGGTGTACTACCATTTTTTGTTCATGAACATTGTGAATACTGTGAGACTGAATAGTGCATGTTAACAAAAGCTGTTTAATTTGATTTTGGTTCTTGATATTTTGTATAAACTTTCATATCTCTAAAGGGGTGACAAGAATTAAAAAACAAAAAAGACAGGAACAAAAAAATCTGAATTTCGATAACTGAAGTAATACTTTCTGCTCCAAACAATGCAATAACTGATAAGAAAAACCCCTAACCTGACAAGACACCCACTCACCAGTTATGTGTGGCCTGTATGGCACTGACCCAGTCATCGTGCTGCAGGGACTGCTCAGGGCGTGGGGCTGCCTGCTTCTCCACATACTCTATGTCAAGGACTGTTTCCTGATCACACACATTGGAGCACTTCATGCATAACTCGACCCCCACAAAACTGTTCAAACCATCTGCACAATCCTCAACCCAAATGTCACTTAGCATTAATTTGAGTTGTATACATACTGAATTACACAAAGCAGTTGAAACTGTTGTTGTTTCGAAAGCCAACTTTGGGGCAGAATAGTCCAATGTTTAGAACACTGACCTCATGATCAGATGGAATCTATCTGAGGGTGCAGGTTCAAATCTCTGCTAGAGTCTCCATTTCAGGAGACTTTTTTTCCCATGGAGGTAAAATAGTAAGTGTGGTATTGATTCCACTCCTCCACAAGTCCTTCAAGTGAGATTAAAAACCAAGGTCCCACGTGCAAACACAGAAAAAACATCTTGCATATAAAATTAAAACCCAGTCCTAACCAGGAAGGTGGCAGTACAGTTAAGAAGTTC
>CM060319.1:17773344-17778344 GCA_030674155.1 Stramonita haemastoma
ATATGCTACTCATTTGAAGTAAAACTTAGGCCTAGTGTTTTTCTTACTATTTCTGGACTGTTGCCGCTGATACATTGATTTTGGTGCAGAAAAGAACAGGAATTACCTAGAGTATGTAGGCCTACAAGCTTCCCATGGTAAGTGATAATTGCTGTCCACAAAGAGGCTCCCCACAGAAATGTCAGAGCACTTCTCAAAGTGCGTGTCTGTGGTAACAAGATTGCACTATTAGGCCTAGCTAGCTGAGCGCGTCCAATACTGCCTGCTACTGGGAAGCGGGGGGGGGGGGGGGGGGGGGGGGGGGGGGAAGGGGGGGGGGGGGGAGATCTCATGTTGCCATGGCCACAGAAGATACTGGCCAGCTAGGCCTAGTTGGTCACTGCCAACAGCTCAGTGGTCAGCTGCCTGCCCGCAAGTGCGGTCTTCTGGTATGCTGAGCCTGCAACAAAGGCAAAATCTGATTTAGTGCACTTCTATGGTCATCGCTGTAGAAGGAGACTGCCTGAGCTGTAGGCTTGCGGGTCAAGAAATGGATGGAAGAAGAATAGCCGTTGTGTGCCGGCGCGGTGGGAACAGATGACAAGATTTACAAAAGTGCATATATATACATGGAGACAGGATGTAAAAAATGCACGAGTGCTTATTCCAGTATCTGCAATATAAATATAATAAATGATAATAAAATAGTACTCAAGTCTTGGGCTGTTGCTTTAGTACATTTAATTTTAGGGTCTTTTTCCCCCACTTTAAAACAAGTTATTTAGTTTCCCCAAACCAGCCAAATAGATATTATGTCTCTCAGTTTAGTTAACATACACTATTTTAAGAGAAAACTCTCCTTTCGTCTTCAAGGACTTCATTCATCGTGTTATATATAAAAAAAAATTTTAAGTTGCATCATGAAATCGTTGATTCCTAGTCAGAATGATCTGTTCATTGTCAACATCTATGAAATCAGCAATGGTATATGTGTGAAGGCTTTGTCACCAACCATAAATTAGATAGACTATAGATTTAATCTCTGCGGTTTGTTTCTTTGAAGAACGAAGAATACCTGAGGGATAAATTTCAGTGCTCTGGGAAGCTGAACTGAACAGCACTGCTATTAATGACACTTGGTTGAGACTATAAACCGAGGCCCCGTGTGCAAACGCACGCAGATCATCTTACCCACACGCTAAAAACCTGCTCCGCCTTTCGGAAGAGCAAGTCATTGTGTGCCAACAGGAAGGTTGGCAATAAAAAAATTTTTAAAAGCATGCACACAGGTGTCGTGTTTAAACACCACCCCTGATTAAAAATCGGGGAGTTGGAGTCCCCAGGGCTGTTCGGGGCTGCAGGCCTAGCCTATATGGCAACGTTTTGGCGGCGCCTGCGACGGCCCTGGAACCATTTGTATCGGCGATTACCTTTCCAATAGACCATTCCAGCGACGTGGAGAGGGGGAGGGGGTGGTTCTGCAAGGGTAACAGCTTGCTCCCCATACTTTCTCACCCAGGCTTTGCTCTTTAGACCCCAGAGTACAACTCCATAGTCTTCCGAGACTGATCATGAGGGATGCCTACAGCCTCATAGGCTAAAAGCCTGTCCCATGTTTTGCCACACGCATATAGGGGCTGCGTTTGTAACACAATCATAACTTGTTATGTTTCTGGAAGCTTAATGTCGTAAATGATGTGCAGTAACTGTGCCCCCACCCCGTTTCCCCCTTTAAACAGTCAATAAAGTGGCCACCAAAACAGGATCAGAGAACATTATAGGCTAACCATCAACTTACTTGCTTGTATCGAAATGGGGCTGTCACATGTGTGAATGATAAACTGCATATGAAATTTTAAAATATGAGAAAATAAAAGACGAAAAGGGGCTGTCATTTGTTTGTCTCAGATTCCGGCTGCTACTACTCTTTGACATGATGTCGCAAAACGTCTTGCAACATGCTTTTTGTACAGTTGGCGCCTTGAAAAGGGGTAGCCTATATTGCTGTCTGTCAACAAAGGCCTGAAACATGTGGCCTTCAGTCTGTTTCAGTGCATCTTGGCAATCTTCATTACTGATTCAGTAGTCAGTGATTGTGTTTCAGTCCTCAGTGCATAGCATGGCACTGAGAGTCAGGCCAGACCTTTGCCATCTGAAATATTTGTGACTGATTTTTTTTTTTCAAAATGAAACATGTTTCTACATAACTGACCAAACAAGATATTCAGGCCTCATACTGTGTATACGTACTCACACAACACAAGGCAAAGGCAGCAGAATGGACCAAGAAGGCTGAAAATAGACAAGAAGGAGGTAGGAACAAGGCAGAAACAAAGAGACGAAAAGAAAACAGGGAATTCCTAGCACACAATTCCCAGAACGTGGGGATGCTATTCATACTGGCAGGACCCCGGCATCCCCACGGGGGGTGTCTAACTTGCCTAAAAAAATCTTCTTTTTATTTTATTTTTAGGAACGTACTATGATAACAGACTACACCCACACTATGACTGACACTTGTCATACAGATGAGTATTCACATTTTTCTTTTGGTTTGAAGAGCTTGGTGACGTTATCTAATCCACTCCTGATAGTTTTTTTCTTCTTCTCAGAGCATCCTTATCTCACAGCTGGTTACTGACAGGAAGCAGTGGTGGTGGTGGTGGTGGTGGGAGAGGTAGATGACAATGACATTACACCTTCCTTCCTGGTCCAGGCCAAAAGCTTTGTCAGTTATTGACGTATGTTAAGTATCAAGGCCTGCACTAAAATGTTATGTTGTAAAATGTTGTGTTGAGATCGCTTTCAGCCATGGCAAGCTCTTAACGTAACAACCTGCACGTTCCTTTAAAGGAGTAAAAAAAAAAAAAAAATTCTCTGAAGTCGGTATATGGCTGCCTATATAGCGAGGTAGGCGTACTGAAAAACAGTCATGCACTGATACAGGCAAACTTTCCATCCAGTGCATAATTAAAAAATCTCACTTTGATTCATCCCCAGATGGGTGTTTGTTGTAGTGTTCGATGATGACCTCCAAAACAACAGAGGAGGCAGCTGCTGTTTCGGACACCGGGCAGAAATTTGATTATAGTGGAGATGCCTTACCCACAGTACATCCCCACTCTCGGCCAAGAGGGCGTAAGGACAGTCAGTATTGGAGATGTTCTTCAAAGGCCAACTATCCCCCAGGCTGCAGCACATAAAGACTGTGCAAGTCAAGCCTCCTAGTCAGAGAGTCATAGTCGATCACTAAAGACTAAGTTGTAAAGTGGAATTTCATGAGTGGGAAAGAAAGCCACTTATCATACAGCCTCTCATTTTGCTGTTGCCCCCAGCCTCAATGGTTTAATCAAGAACTGTGATAAATCATAAAGCCTAGGCATTCCCAGATAGGTAAGCCACCGCTGTAGTCTAGTGGTTAGGGCGTTGGATTCGTAATCTAAAGGTTGCGGGTTCGATCCCAGCTTTCCGCTATGGCGTTGTGCCCTTGCAAAAGGCACTTTACGGCTATTTTCTCACCCCACCCAGGCGTAAAAGGGGTACCAACCTTGTGTTGGGGGTTAACCCTGCGATAGACTGGCGTCCTATCCAGGGGACTCCCCCAGGTAGGGGGTTGGACACAGGGCTAACAACCCTGTTCTGTAAAAAAAAGTTTGTTACAGAAACAGCAACAGAGAAATTCTTTGTTGCTGCCCTACATGCCAAGAAGGCATAAAAAGGCTGTGGACTGGACTATCCAGGGGGGAGTCTATGACTCTCAGTCGTTTAACGCCACAGAAACCGAGATAAGCACCGGCCTGATGAGCCTTAGGCTCGGGACAGACTTTAACTTTTAACTTTTATTCCCAGATAGGTAGAGTGAGTCAAAGTGCACATTCAAAATCTGAGTATCCCCAGAGTGATAAGCTGGGGAACCCTCAGCAACAACATTACACCCTCCTTCAAGAACTTGATCATGACCCCCCCCCCCCCCCCCCTATACACAATCACCTGCGCACGCACATGCACACACACACACACACACACACACACACACACACACACACACACACACACACACACACACACACACACACACACACACACACACCAACCCTGACCACGCACGCACAGATCCACGGACAACTGACCATGAGCGGCACATACACACATTAACACTATGGACACACACACACACACACACACACACACACACACACACACACACACACACCACACACACACACACAAAGACACACACACACACACACACACACACACACACACACACACACACACACACATTATATACATTTTTCAAATCATTACTGCACTGTCCTATTGGTTCTTTATTATGATTATTATGGACTTAAAAGTCATTTCCTTCTGTTAATTAGATTTTTCTCTTGTTGGTTAAGGTTGTAAATAGTTTTATTGTTCATGCATTAGATTTTGTTTAGAAATTGGAATTTTTACTATTCTGTATTCAAGAATTATGTACATTTGTTGTTATTTTATTTTACTTTTTTCTTAACTGTTCTGTGTAGATTAAGTGAATTAACCCACTTCCCCACTTCCAAAACTCCTCCTCCTACCCCCGCCCCCCTCCCCACATACACACACACTCACATTTTTTTTTTTTTTAAATGTCTAATATCACATTTTGTGAAAAGACGTAAAATGAATCGAACACACACACACACTGGATGGGGACGGGGTAGGCTGGTGGTCAGAATGATGTGTTCGTGATCTGTTGACCGGGGTTCGAATCTCATTCCAAGAGGATTTTCCTCTGGAGTTAACATCAGAGCCGACTCCATTCCTCCCACCTCCCCCTCCCAAAGTTCTTCGGATGAGACTATAAACCGAGGTCCCGTGTGGGGAACGCACGCAGAACATCTTGTGCACACTTTAAAAACCGTACCGCTATTCGGAAGAGTAGGCCATCGTGTGTCGGTGGGAACGGGATGTAAAAAAGCACACGAGTGTTTACTCCATTATCCTTGAATCAAGGAAGAAATTAAAAAACAACAACAAATGTC
>CM060319.1:17793344-17805844 GCA_030674155.1 Stramonita haemastoma
TATTCCTGGTATGCATGTACTTCAGCTATTGTGTTGTCTGTTGAGGGCTTTGGTTTTGGTTTTGTTGTCTATAGCTTCTCTATTTTTTCTCATTTGGCTTCCTTCTTTTCACTGAACTTGTATTGCAGTTAGGATATTTTTTAAAGCTGGTTTTTTTTGTGTGTCTTAAATAGCTTCCAGTGGATTGAAAATGGACAGAATAAGCCAGGATATAGCTGTGTGTGTGATGGGCAGCATAGAAATAGCAGCTCTGTGACATCAATAGAGATAAAGCAAAAACCAAAAAGCAACAAGTTGTAATTTTCGTATTATATCTGATGATATAAACAAAATCTTATCTTTTTTTTTCCAGGCCAGAGAATCAGACTATGCCAACTTGCCATTCCAACTACAGCAGCAGCAGCAGCAGCAGAAGGCCCAACATGGCCAAGAGCAGGGACCTCGGCTGGAAGATGGCCACTTTGTTCGTGTCCTGCTTGAGGGCTTACCCTGGGACATTTACGAAGAGGAGAAGACCAAAAGAAGATTCTTCCACAATCGGGACACTGGAGAGCTGACGTGGAAGCCACCCCGAAAGGATAAACCCTCCAGTCCTGTGGGCACAGGGCCTCCCCCCATTGTCACAAACGCGCCTGTGAGTACTACTCAGAGTAGACAGAGCGTGTCTCCTCGTCATTGTCATGTTTGTAATTTGATGATATAAGGTTTGGACTCCCCAGTCTGAATCAGTAAATCAGTGTGTCCTTTCAGGCGTAAAGTTTGAGTGAACAGAGTTTGTGGAGTCCTTTTATATCCCCCTTAAAATAGAAAATCTTTTGTTTTGGGGGTCTCCATTTTCTGTTCTTGTAAGTCAGACATTTGGCTTAAGGTACTTAAAAAGTCTTAAATTCTGCTAAATCAATGGTTCTTAATTAGGTTGTGTAAATCATCCTTATAGTTGAAAAAAAAAATACATGAAAGGAAAAATAATCTGAGTGTTTGTTTTGATCTTCGTTGATAGCACAAGTCACTTGATCTGTTGTCATGTGGTCTGCTGATTTCTGCAGGATACCTTGAAAGTTTTGCAACTTAATTATGAGGAATTAGTGCAATGGTAGATTCAGGTCAGAGCAAGTTTATTTTAATATCAGGGTTTGTGTTATTATGAGAAGGGAAAAATATCTGATTGTTTTTATCCAAATTATGACATATGTTACAGCTGAGTGGTTAAGACTTTAATCTCTTGGGTTCATGAAGTCGTGGGTTCAAATTTCAGTAGCATCTGGTGAACTAGGGATGGAGATGTTTACAATCTGACAGGTCAAGTTCAAGTACAGACCTATCAGTGCCTTGATTCCTTTTGTGTGTATACACATGCAGAAGATGAAATATTGCACATTAAAGATCCCATAATTCTTTTCAGCATTTGGTGGGTTATGGAAACACAACCATACCCAGCATACATCCCCAAAGTCAGAATGCAGCTACCTCCATGGAGGGCAAAAGTAGTTCGCATACATGAAATATCACCTTTGGTGAACTTCGGACCTCTAGCCAAAGAATGAAAAGTTTTATCCAAGGCTTATTCCTGTGGCATGTTAGTATTTTGCTGTTGTTGAGGGTTTTGGGTCATTATTTTGGTAACTTAACACATGTGCTTGAAGTGTTTGTGTGTGTGTGTGTGTGTGTGTGTGTGTGTGTGTGTGTGTGTGTGTGTGTGTGTGTGTGTGTGTGTGTGTGTGTGTGTGTGAGGAGAGTGAGAGGGATGAGATGGGATGAGGAGAGATGAGATGAGTAGAGAGTAGAGGAGGAGGATTGAGTGATGAGTAGAGTGAGAGAGACAAGACACAGACAGCAGACAGAGCGAGAGTAGAGAGAGAAGCACAGAGAGTGTATTCATGGTGCTTCTCATGATTGGCAGCAAAGATGTAAGCATGCTGACTGAATCAGAATGATTGAGAACTGGGATGGCAAAATGCATGTCTGCAATTGATGCATTCTTATTCTGCATTTGTTTATGAGTTTATGATACTTGCATATTGCTCAAAGTTCTACAGCTTTGTAAAGTGAAGCGTGTATTACATACATCAATGATCATCTCTGCTTTTCTTTTATGCACTCTTGTTCATTCTAGGTAATCCATATATATGTATTATGGTGCTTCTTTTACTGGTTGATGTTAAGGGGAGAGAAAAAGCCCAAGCCAACTTGGAACAGTATATATTTTTTTCAGAAAGAAAAATGGTTTTGTATTCACTCAAGAAAAGTCAGTAGTTTTCTCATAAAATGTTAGATATATATTGTGTAAGGAAGAAGAAAAAAAAAACAAATGTATTAATTTTTGTGAAAGTCTGAATGGAAACTGAGTCAAGACTTTTCCTGGATTGTCTCATGTTTTCGTTATTATTGTCACCATGATATTCTGTATTGCTTAGAATCATTGGACTTAAGAAGTTTTGTGGCCTGTTTTCTGTGTCGTGTAGGGTTTTGTGGGTCAGGTTCCTAGTCCTTCGTCAGGAGCAGCAGAGCCTCATGATGAATACACAAAAGAGGAAGAAGGAGGGGATGTCTTCTACGTAAATAACTCCACCAAC
The DNA here is from genome assembly GCA_030674155.1 of Stramonita haemastoma. Taxonomy (NCBI): domain Eukaryota; kingdom Metazoa; phylum Mollusca; class Gastropoda; order Neogastropoda; family Muricidae; genus Stramonita; species Stramonita haemastoma. The sequence continues at coordinate 17,795,918 of CM060319.1, forward strand.
GAAAAAGTAAGAACACACCTGTGGCCAGGAAATCTGATTGATCCTTTGAGAATTTTGTGTCCTTTGGACATGACTTGTTTTCATGTAATGATTTGGAAAGTTTTGGGTTTTCTTTTGGTTATATGTGTGATGTAAATTCTGTATGGGAGCTGATATTGACAAGCGAACCTGTGATGGTGCACTAGTTATGTGTGATGAAGAATTTTTTGTTTTTGTTTTGTAGACCTGTAGCTTGAAGTAGGAATTTTATCATATTTGTGATAACAATGCATTCACTGCATAGATCATATAAATTTCCTGAACAGAGACTGGGCATGTATTTGCATTGCACTACTGCTGACAATATTATGTCAACTTTCTTTCTGTGTAAATAAAACTTTAGTTGATAGGTGTTTAAATATAACCTATGTAGATGGGGTATCACTTAGAGCAACTTCATTTTGAGATGTAGCCTTCCCAAAGTTGGCATGGGGCCACCTTTATGGTAGAGAGAAATAGTTGTGCATGCAAAATCTCATCATTGGTTAACCTTGGAGTTGTAGCTGAGGATTGAAAAAATTTGGGGAGTAGTGAGGTATTTTATGTAAATTATGATTATGATCCTAGCATTTTTGGTTTCAGTTTGTTTGCTTTTCCCCCCCAAGGGATAAAAGTATGAAATCTTGCCAGTGGAGTAGAGGGTAAGGGAGGTAACTCAGTTTCCGGCCTTTTTTTTTTTTTTTTGAATTGTTTTCACAAGGTCTTTTGTTTTCACTGAATTTGAAGTGGTGCATGTCTTCACAGCTTTGTAGGAAATACATTTGTAAACAATTTAATCCGTCAGAATAAAATGCTGGAGAAAAGACTCTTAAAAATAAAACTTTATTGCAAAATATGTAACAACTATTGTTCATGATCTAAATCAAGTAAGTTTTTTTTTTCAGACAAAAATACAAAGCAACAGTGCAGTCTTAAAATTAACAGATTTTTAAATTGGTAGCCTAGACCTGCAATTTGCTTGTTTTTAAAAAAGAAAATAAAATGATGTAGGATTAGTATATTTTTTTTCAAACAATAAAACCTCTTGAGCAACATATCAAGAAATAAAATAGTAACAGTAACAAAAATTACAAAAAAATCAACCTGACATAATAAGGGGACTACACTCCTGAAACATCACCCAAATCAGACAAATCACATGGAATTTAACGGCCCCCCCCCCCCCCCCCCCCCCCTTCATTTCTTTCCCTTTTGAGGTGACATCTGGCCTTTATAGGTGGTGAGGCTTTAAAAAACAATATGAAATGATAATGGTGTTGTACATCTATGGCTGAATCTGTACTTTTAACTCTTTCTGTCCCATATATGTGACGCTCCACCACATAATGAGACGGAGTGCACATGAGGTCAATTTTTAGTTATTGACGTGTTATTAATGTGCAATAAAGTGGCTATCAAACACAAAAAACAGATTGAAAATCGGACAATTCTGTGCAACATTATTATGAATTGAAATGATAGGCTGCAGGATGTGACAAAATGAGAAACGGGCAAGTTTATTTTAGTAACAGGTTGTCAGAATGAGGGCTTTGGTATTTTCAAAACACATTTAAAAGCAAAACGAATAAAAATGAAACCGTCATATTTCATTATAAGATAAATAAACAGATCTAGTTTAATAATCAATCAAAATCACAAAACTGACAACTTGACCCCCACCTGCCTTTAAAGGCTCCTAGCGCGAAATTGGGTAATGTGCTAAGCGACTCATTTCGTGGTGGAGCGTCACATATGTGGTTTGAGTTTTCTCCTCCTGCCAGGCATGCATAAAAAGACAGGCATGCTGAGAAAACAAGTGCTAACTTCTGAACCATCAAATGGATGGATTTCAAATTTTCCTGTGTGAATGTCATATAAATAAACTACCATTGGTACAATTTTTATAGCTATTGAGTCAGAAATAGATCTTTGTTTGATTTAATTTGTAAACATCTGGAAAATGCAAAATTTTGCTAATCTAAAACAAAACTTTGAGAAACCAAGGCATGAAAAGCAATAAAAGCATTTTCTGTACAGTTTTAGATAGAGATGAAATGTATTACAATAGCAGAAAAACCAAAAAACAAAAATAACAAAAATAAAGACCATGCTATTTACGCCATTTCAAAATGCACATGGCTTCGTAAATATCTAGCTTTCATTACGAAACAACTGACTCAGTGATGTAATTATCACCTCAGCCTTGACTACTTAGCTTTAATACCTATTTATCTATTTATTGCAATAACTGTAGGAATTTACTTTTAAATTTCCAAGATATGGAAATAAAATCGTCTCCTTTCCACCAAGTATCGACGATCATCAGTGGTTGTGACTGTACTTCACACTACCTACATGAATCACTCAGTAGAGAGTTGATCTGCCAGTCTTCATCACTTCTTGTGTCGCTCTGGTAGCTGATATTAGCATTGTATTCAGATAAACCCTCAGATTCATTGCTATTGTAGTTCATAATCCACTCACAAACCTGCTGAATGGCGTCTTTAGCTAAGAGATGTTGTGAGTGTTTAATCATATTCAGTGAAAGGTAATAGATCAATGAAAACTCCACACAGAACAGAAAGTGCCAATGTGGCTTGTAAACAAACCATTTGAGAAATGAGCCCAAGCATTTAGACTGAGTACTTTATGAAAATAACTGAATACTCAATAGGAACACTCCATTCTAGCTTAGTGCTCTGTTATGAGAATATTCGTGTATTGGGTGATAAGATTGGTTGAAGTTTACAAGTATTCTTGTTAACACTTTGTACCCCAAGGGTGCAGCTGCACTGCAGTCTCTGTGGACCACCCCTGCAGCAGCTGAGTGCAGTGTGCACTGGGTCATCATAGTAAAATCCTCATTTCTTTTTTGTTTGAAGCCCATTTCTTATGAAACTATGGCATTGTGTGGGTAAATGACTGTCCATTATATGCGTGCATAAAAATTATATTGCATAAAAAAGAGTATGTTACTTATGGTGTCAAATTACGTAATTGCTCTGATTTTAAGTGGTGATCCCACTGATGGCTTATGATTTTTACCAATGTATGCAACAAATATAACACAACAACAACAAAAACTATACAAGAATCTCAAATAAACAGGACAACATAGGTACTATACAAGTTTTCTTCCAGCATGCATCAAATGTAATATAATCAAAGGGAACCACTGAACTGTAGACACGACACTGTCACAATAACGATCATGGAATATACAGATAACATTTCTTCCCTAGTCCAAGAAAGTTCCTGAACTTTTCTACACTACTTTATTCATATGTACAGAATGTTTGCACTTCACCAGGTGGCTTGTAGTTTATTTTCATGTAAACAGTTGGTTTATCGTAGCGGTACTCACAGTACCAAGGCCACGCCCCTCCCAGTCACCCCCCCCCCTTCCCACCCCTTTTAGCTGGCCTATCTCGCTCCTCGAGCGGCACACAGTGAGTATCACGAGACTCAAAGCTCTCACGATCTCTATCCAAAACACGAACTTTATCGGCAACGTAATAACTCGTTTAAAACTTCTGTTACTTCGTCAGCAGTGAAAGTATGATGTACAAAGCCATACTACAAGCATATGACACGTAAAACAACAATAAAACCAACAAAAACACGCTCAATTTATATGCAAATTAGCTGTGAACGATGTGCGACCAAGTGGCAGCTAAAGCCAACAAGCTAAAACGACCATGTGAGAATAGAACAGAATGGGAGGGCGAAAGTGAAAGTACCTGCTGTGGTATGGATTAATCCGTACCCCGTCAGGGAGATGATCGCGTGGTACGGATTAATCCGTACCCGGGTAGAAAGTGTTTAATGGGGTAGAAAGAGTTAAAAGAGGATTAGATATTCATCATACTTGCATAGTACATGTATTCACATAAACGCAACACACACACACACACACACACACACACACACACACACACACACACACACACACACACACACACACACATATGATATGACTGAATAATGTTATGCATGGACTATATTATCCATGTCTTGTTTAAATTTGAATATGTAATTGATAGGATGAAAGCGTTTCCTCTTCATTTTTAAATATTTGAAACCATGTGTGTGTGATTTTATGTATTACAATTTGCATGATGGCCTAGCCTTTGCTTTCTCATGTTAATTGAATGTTTTATGAGGTGTTAATATATTCAACCATGTATAATAGTATGCTCTTCTAGTGATGTGTGCATGAAATGAATGCATTGTATGTGAGAAAAAGTGCATGCGTGCAAATGTGCTTGCATGTATGTCTTTACATGTATACCTATAAACACTCTCTCTATGCGTATGTACTCACAGACACAGACAGGTGGGAAGGCAGATAGACAGACAGACAGACAGACAGACAGACAGACAGACAGACAGACAGACAGACAGACAGACAGACAGACAGACAGACAGACAGAAACACACACACACACAAAACACACACACACACACACACACACACACACACACACACACACACACACACACACACTTCACCACACTACACTACACTACACTACACTACACTACACTACACCTACCCAGACTTGGGACTTGCATTTCGTATGCGAGGACCACATCATCTTAGCTAAGTAACAAATGAACATTTTTCTCTTTCGGTCCACGCCTACCTCACCGTACACAACACAATTGGTCATGCATATGAATGATGGTCACGGCGCATGAAGGCTGGCATGATAATGGTTTGGCATGTGTGATTTGGCATACTCTAGTGGCAACAGCTCACGGACCAATCAGGACGGCAGTATTACCACCGCTGGCAGCAGCGACACCCAGTGGGCCCTGCCCTTCACCACACAGCGATCAGTGTCCGAGGTACTGTTGCCTGAAGGGGTGTAGCCTTTTGGTTGAGCACAGATTTACTGAATTTCTGTAATGTTCATCCTGGCTGTGTTCTGAGGTATTGCCTTGAAGGGGTGTAGCCTTTAGGTTTTGGTTTAGCAGAGATTTACTGTTCAAACTTCTGTAATGTTCATCCTGGCTGTGTTTTGAGGTATTGCCTTGAAGGGGTGTAGCCTTTAGGTTTTGGTTTAGCAGAGATTTACTGTTCAAACTTCTGTAATGTTCATCCTGGCTGTGTTCTGAGGCATTTCCTTGAAGTCGCTGCCTTGGAGGGGTGTATTCTTTAGGTTGAGCAGAGATTTACTGAAATTCTGTAACATTCCTGGCTCAGTTTGTTCAGATCGTGGTTCAGGAGAGGAGCAGTGATCAGAGGTAACTGTGCATAAATTACAAGTCGTTCAGTGAAGTGTAGAAACTTGATGAGAGATGTGTGCTCTGAAGTGAGTCATGGATTTATATACACGACTTCGTTGTGCTAAAAAGACTGGACGTTGTTCATCAGCTTATATACAGGTAAGTGAAAAATACAGGTGAATGAATTTAGATTTTGTTACCACAAGCATCACTGCTGTTTAGTTGTATCAATTTGATTAGAAGAAGGTTACCAAAGTTTTGTAGTATTCTTTGTTTCATTGAAATCTGGTTTTGGGTGGGGGTAGGGGTGGAATAGCCAAGTGGTTAAAGTGTTGAGCTCATGATCTGATGGTGCGGGTTTAAGTCACCACTGAGAGCTCATTTAAGGGGATTTTTCCTCTGGAGGTAACATCAGTCCTGACTTCACTTCCCTGAGGGTTGTGTTGGATGAGACTATAAACCAAGATCTGTGGTCACAGAACATCTTGCAATTCGTGCTCATATTGAAAACCAGCATCACCTTTCAAAAGGGTAGGCCATTGCATGGCGATAGGATTGGAAGACAAAATTTAAAAATGTATGCACCCAGGTGTCATGTTTAATATCATCCTGAAGTCAGAAAATGGCTGCCTCAATGATTGACAAATGGTTGTGTATGCAAATTCTTATTTTGGTTGAACCATAGAGCTCAAACTGAGGAACAAAACAAAACAAAAAACTGGTTAAGAAGAGTAGCAACAACCAGAGGTAAGTGTTCATTGAATTTTTTTTTTTACAGATATAGAGATAAATCTTAATCATGCGGGGAAAAGTATTTCTAGAAAGGTCTATATTAAACAAACAGGCAGTGCTGTACAAAGTGGACTGCTCCTAGGAAACTTGATAACAATGATATGGCAGGTTAATATTGTCTTGAGGACAGATATCAGTATTTGTGTTTTATTGTATGGTATTGTATATCAAGGGGGCAGGATAGCTAAGTGGTCAGAGCGCTCGCTTTCCCCAGTCAAGTTAAGCAGCGTCGAGCATGGTTACCAGTTGGATGGGTGACTGTTTGCGCGCCTTGGCTTCAGTACAGTCCTCCCAATTCACCCAGCTGTAAATGGGTACTTACCCTCTTTAGGGTCAGGGAAGGTAAAGCAGTGAGGAAGAGGAGATGGGCGCTGCCTTCAATATGCTGGCCCCTAGAGAAGCTGAGGTCTCTGATGCCTTGCTCCCCTACGACCGCCTAGGTTATGGGACACCTTTACCTTATATATATATATTATTTTATATGTATATATTTTTTTCATTGTATACCACCTTCAGTCATGGCAGATTTCTTTGCATGAAATTTGAGATGCTCTTCTGTGGAGAGTGTGTCACCACAAAAACAGCTCCATCTATCGAAAACAAAAAAAGTTCTGTCTGCTTTTGTATATTTGTTTTCTTATGACAGTGACTTTTTCTACAGAATTTTGCCAGGGACAGCCCTTGTTTGCTGTGGGTTCTTTTCCATGCGCTAAATGTGCGTTGTGTATAGGGCCTCAGTTTATCATCTCATCCAAAAGACTAGCTTCCAAGGTGTAGTGTAGTGGATGGGGAAAGGTTGGGGTTCAAACAGGAATTGAGCGAGTCATGTCTTCTTGCTTCCTGCTTGGGTGCATTATCTCTAGACCATGTGTCCTTTCTTTTGTGTATTGCACGACATTACAGGTCTTCATGTACAAAACTGTCAATTTTTCTCTGGCATGGTTTACTCTTTTCTCTCTCTCTCTCTCTCTCTTTTTTTTTTTGGGGGGGGGGGATGCAGGGGGGATCATATCAGAGTCTCTTTTTTTTTTTTTTCATATCAGAGTCTCTTCTTTATGAAACTTTGCTTGTTTTTGTTGAAACTTCATTTTGTATGTTCACTGTGGTGGGTCAGCATTTTAGCAGACCACAAAGATCCAGAGTTGCAAGCCGTGCTGATTCTGTTGAGTAACTGACCTGAGTCTCAGAGCAGACTGCACAGTTCAGTTTGGCATGTTTTCTTTGCTTGAAAATCTGTACAGTGGGTTTTTCTTTCTTAGTGATAGTGATGAAGCAGTGAATTCATGCAGTTTACTGAATATCAAGATCTATGTGTCTGTATGCCTCTGGCACAGAATACTTGCCAAGTAGCTTCACTCTTTACACTCCTTCGCTGCTACTGCCATTTTATGCTCCCTGATGGCTATTTGCTCAATGGATGTAGGTCTCAGAGTGAGTATTGGGGTGATAATCAGCATAATTATATTTTCCTCCTTTTTTTAGATAAATATTTCTAAAAAAAAGTTTTGTACGAACCCCGTTGCATGCTCATGTGTGCAGAAACTATTTCTTGCAGTGGCTCTTGAAAACTTACTTAATTTATTCACCAGAAGTTCTCTATGAACCCAGCTTGAGGGAAGGCTGTTGACCACAGCAACACCATCCACCTAATGGATGGTTTTTATTAATTTATTTATTTATTTATTTTTTAAATAGAGTTCAGACTGCTTGACTAGCCCTGCAGGTGTGTGTATATCTTGGGCCTGGCTGGTGCAGGTAGATATTACGAAAGGAAACATAAAGTGCACCCCTCTCAAGTAGTTTAAAATCAGGATAGATGTCCACCACATCGTGGTTGGTAAATCATCATGCAGAACAACACAGTGGTGTCTGATTCAGTTGGGCCCTGTTGTCATGGTCTCATGGTGACCTTACTTTCAGCTTCTCCTGTGCATTTATTATTATTAAAAAAAAATTCTTTTCATTCTTTTGTATAGAGGATAATGGAATAAGCACTCATGTGCTTTTATATATATATATTTTTTTTACAGCCATTCCCCATGTGTATGCAGTTTTGTAAATCTTGTCATCTGTTCCTGTGTTTCTATTCATGCACTCCTTGTTGTGTGAGTCTATGTTAAATGTTTGACGTCTGGAGAATTGTGAAAGGAGGGGTGTTATGATTGCACCCCAGGGTGGGCGTCTCAGACTGGCTCCACAACTAAGCTATAGTGTTGTCAACAGGGGTAGATTGTGTCTTCTGTATTTTGGATCAGGAAACTTATACTGGCACTTTTCAAAATTACCACTGTGTCATCAGAAAAGTGCCACTGAACATGACATAAGTGACCCAGCAACAGAGCAGAGCCTTTTCTGCTCAGTTGCTTCATCAAGTTCATGGCAGCCTGTAGATACCTCCATGTAGATTTTGTAGCTCCAGGGAAAAATGTAAAGTGAACGGTTTAGGAACAGCAGCACAGCCATATCAAAGCAGACGAGGCGACAGGAAAAAGAAAATTATGATGATGACCATGAAGATAATTATACAACACTTATGATAACTTACTGGTGACAAAAAAGAAACCAGTGAGGATGAGTGTGATGATGCATCGGTCGTTGTGGTTTTATCTCAAGGGTCAAGATGTCGGCTCGAGAATAGGGGACCCATCAAGTGGCATGGCGGCGGGGCTGTTAACTTTGCCATTCGCCCCATGTCCATGTATGGCAAGATTGAACGCGTGGAACCCAGTGCTTCAGACCCTAAAGCCTGCACACTGCCTCCCAATTTTTCACCAGGGTCACAGGTGTGTCTTCTGTGGTGTGAACGGTTGCTGTGGATGTGGAGATTTTTTATGTGTTCTATGAATCAAACAGTTAACCTTTTTTTTTTTTTGGGGGGGGGGGGGGGGTTGGTTTTCTTTAACAGTTTGATTTGTTGATTTGAAGGGTTTTGTGCTTGAGATGAATTTTAGGATTGTATTCAAATGTGAGGAAAACTCTGGTGTGTGTGTGTGTGTGTGTGTGTGTGTGTCTGTCTGTCTGTCTGTTGTCTGTCTGTCTGTCTGTCTGTCTGTCTGTCTGTCTGTCTGTCTGTCTGTCTGTCTGTGTCTGTTTGTCTCTGTCTGTCTGTCTATGTGCATGCATGCGTTCTTGCTCACTTAATGCTCTCATAAGCTCTTCCTGCTCTAGTGTGTTAATAGTAGGTGTGAAAGTGATGGGTCTATTCCTTCAGGTATATGGTGTATTCAGTGTTAAGATGATTTAAAAGTCGTGTAAAAATAGTATAGTCAACTCTCAGCTGTAAAAAATTGTATAGTCAACTCTCAGCTTTAAAAATAGTATAGTCAACTCTCAGCTGTAAAAATAGTATAGTCAACTCTCAGCTGTAAAAATTGTATAGTCAACTCTCAGCTGTAAAAATAGTATAGTCAACTCTCAGCTGTAAAAAAATTGTGTAGTCAACTCTCAGCTGTAAAAAAAATTGTATAGTCAACTCTCAGTTGTAAAAATAGTATAGTCAACTCTCAGGTGTAAAAATAGTATAGTCAACTCTCAGGTGTAAAAATTGTATAGTCAACTCTCAGCTGTAAAAATAGTATAGTCAGGTCTCAGCTGTAAAAACTGTATTGTCAGCTCTCAGCTGCCTTGCTCAATAGTATTAAAGACATATGAGTTGAAGAAAATCTAAAGTGGTGATCTAAGCCCATGCCTTTGTTTATGTTTTGGGTTTGGTTCTTGTTTTGTTTGGTTTTCTATTTTCTTTTGTGGTTTTTCACTCTGCTAGTCGGCTTGGTACTCTTTGCCCTGTTTTATCTCTAAGCTTTCTTTGGGCTGGTTCTTTGTCTTTGGTCTTTGGTTTATAATTTTATTTTATTTATTAAAAAAAAAAAAAATTATTATTATTAT
>CM060319.1:17810844-17868344 GCA_030674155.1 Stramonita haemastoma
AGAAAAGTCCCTCCCTCCCCTCCTTCCAGATCCATCAACCAGGCCAACACAGGTTTGAGGTTTGTACATTTGTCTGGGTTGTTTGGTTTTTTTTCTTCCTTCTCGGTTCTTATGTTTTGCTCTTCTTTTTTTTTTTCCTGTTTTTTTTGGTTTAGAGTTGTACATATGACTTTTCCTTTTCTCTTCTGTGTGTGTGATGTTAGTTTTTATTTTGTTGTATATATTATTTTTTTTATAATTTGTGTCAATGATTTGTGTCAAAGTCAAAGTCAAACTTTTATTTTCAGATGGTACGTGTGTGTGTGTGTGTGTGTGTGTGTGTGTGTGTGTGTGTGTGTGTGTGTGTGTGTGTGTGTGTGTGTGTGTGTGTGTGTGTGTGTGTGTGTGTGTGTGTTGTGTTGTGTGTGTGTGTGTGTGTGTGTGTGTGTGTGTGTGTGTGTGTGTGTGTGTGTGTGTGTGTGTATGTTGTTCTTCAGTTTAATGTCTATTCACATAAGTGATATTAGACAAGTGTGTATATGTGTGTGTGTGTGTGTGTGTGTGTGTGTGTGTGTGTGTGTGTGTGTGTGTGTATTCTTTTTCTTTTATATCAAGGATAATGGAATAAGCACTCTTGTGCTTTTTTATATTCAGTCCCCTTGTGTATGCAGTTTTGTAAATCTTGTCATTTGTTCCAACTGGCAGACGAAGGTCTACTCTTACGAGAAACAGAACAGGATTTAATGTGTGCGCAAGATGTTCTGCGTGCGTTCACACACAGGGCCTCAGTTTATAATCTCATCTGAAGGACTTTGTGTGTGTTGTGTGTGTGTGTGTGTGTGTGTGTGTGTGTGTGTGTGTGTGTGTGTGTGTGTGAAATGAGAATTTATTGATACGTGTTTTACTGGAGTTTCAATTGGTGGTTTTAATGGTGCATGTGTGTATGTAGGGGTCGGAGTGGGGGTTAAAGATGAAGCAGATAACACTTTGGACATCAGGATCAGTTTGGAATGACTGATTCATGTAAAATCATCATTCTGCTGTGAAAGTACATTACTTACTGATATCTGAAACAATAGCTGATCATCATTTTATTTTAACACAAAAAAGGGGGGGAAAAATCGCTAATGTTTCAAGGAGTTTTGGAAAATGGGTATATTTATCCTTTCAGTTATCTTGACAATATAAATCGGGCTTATGTCAAATAGTGTCACAGAGGCATTCTTCAGTGGTGTTGTGCTTATTGTTTTGTTTTGCTTTTTTCTGTTTGCTCACTTTAGAAATCAGATCCTTTTTTCTTACAGGATCCGCTGTGTGGATACCTCAACAAAACCAAGATAGCTGATATAGGGAAGAAGAAAATCAAGTGAGTCACACCAAGCTGAGATTTCATCTTTTATTTTTGCTCTATTTTATGAGACACTGTGTTCAGCTGTTCATCATTTTATCTTGTTATTATCAGGAATTGTATTTGTGATATTTCTATGCCTGAAAAATACGTAATATAAGACCATCACTTGCTGTTGACAGGTGAAAGAAATGTCATGTTTTGGTTTTTTAATTTATCTGTTTATTTATTTATCATTTATTTATTTATTTATCCTTTAAGATTCCACTTGTCATAATGCTGGGGTTGGCATGGAAAGGCTAGTGGTTAGAGCGTTAATCTGATGGTCACTGAGGGTGTGGGTTCGAGTCTTGGTTGTGGTGTCTGTGTGAGGGTGTTTTCTCCCACCTTCAACAAACATCGGTACTAACTCCATTCCCCTAAAGGTCCTTGTCTTCAGGTGAGACTGTAAACCAAGGTTCCATGTGTGAGTGACCACATACAGAAAATCTTGTTTTGCATTACTAAAACCTCTTCCATATTTTGTAATAGTAGTGGAGTACGCCAGCTCTGGCTGGTGACAAGAATGATACAGACATACCCAGCATGCACTCTGTTTCCTTGAGGGAAGAGGAAGGATCCGCCATGTTCGCTTTGCCCAAGAGACACTACGTAACCTTACAAATTCAGTGCAGTTCACTAAAAATGCCACAGGAAGTATAATCGATTAAGTTAACTAACCAGGGAGGATAAATTAAGCATAGGGGCTGAAATGCTAAGCACATCCTATTTTGGTTTGCCTTTAACTCACTCCATACTTCTCCAGGTCGAAAAGGAAAACAGTGTGAAATAAAACATGACTTGAATGAAAAAAAAAACCCAACCAAACAAAAAAACAAAGACTTGGATGGAACCAGCCGCCATGGCGCAGTGGTTAGCGCCGTGGATTCCGGACTGGAAGGTCGCGGGTTCGAATCCCATGAGTCATAGGGATTTTTCGGGCTCCGGTCGGCTCCTACCCAGAGTGAGTGTGCTGTGGGCTCAATGGGAGACTGGGACCACACAGTCGAGCTTCATCCACTTTACGGATGCGACTTTGAGAGTGTTGCTCAAATTACCTGACCAACACTGCAGGTGTCTGTATCTCTCGGGCCCGGTTGACGCCGGGATATATTATGATAGTAAGCGTAGTAGTACAGCCCTGTCAAGTAGTCTCCAAGCATATGCACCTCCACAGCAGCATCATTACATCATCCTCATTCTCATCGATCATCATGCAATGAAAAAATTGCCTCTGATTCCGTGGGCCCGGTTGCTCTGGTCTCATGGTGACCTCAGATTCGGTTTCCCATACGCTTCTGTGCCCGTGGTGAGTTTGTGTCAAAGCCCTTGGGGTTGGATGTTCGAGGGGAGGGTCGTTTGAGGGACGTGGTGGTGTCGCCACCTGGGTGGTCGACTCACTTAGTCTGGCTCCGCGACTGAGCTAATACTGTCGTTAGTAGGGGCTTAGTAGGTGGTGTCCTGCGTATGTTAGCTCAGAACAGGCACCACTGAACACCACCAAAGTGACCCAGCAGAAGTGCAGGCCCCTCTGGCTGGTGGCCCCGCGGCGGCCTAATGTCGATGAGCTCCCTGTGGACTTCCGCCCCTGGGGATGAGACATGACAAACCTGGGCATAGCTGTGGCGGGGAGATCCGAGCGAGCGGCGTGGGAGCGGTGGGGACAGGAGCGTCACAGAAGATGAGGCAGCCAAAAAAAAAAAAAAAAAAAAAAAAAGACTTGGATGGGGGAAAGGAAAGCGCAGTGGTTAGAGTGTTGGGCCCACGATCTGATGATGTGGGTTCAAGCTAATCTCTGAGATGCTTGTTTGAGGGCAGTTTTCCCCCAAAGTTAACATCAGTGATCTTGTGTACAAATGCACGTCAAAAACATTTTGTGCACATGCTAAAGAAAACCTGTTTTGTTCAGAAGAGCAGGCCATTGCATGGCATGCAATTCTCAATGGATGACAAAAATTAAAAAAACGCATGCACAGTGGTGTAATGCTTAGACATCAGTCTGGAAGTTGGAATGTGGCTGCTTTAATGGTAAACAAACGATGGCATACGTAAAACTCATCATATGTCAACCTTTGAGCTGTAGCCAAGGAATGGACCCCCCACCCCCCCCCCAAAAAAAAAATGACTGGGAAGTAGGACAATATGTTAAAGTGTGTCTGCTCAGATTGAATAAGATTCTGTGTCGTTTCATTTGTAATAAAGGAAATGAATGCAGTTTTGTTGTGTGTCTCTGCAGAAAAAGCTGGGGACAGGCGTATGTGGTCCTACAGTCGACAAACCTGGTGTTCTACAAAGACCAGAAGGCCGCGGCCCAGAAGCCCAGCTCCCCACACGGCAAACCAGAGGGGGTGATCAGCCTGCTGGGGGCCAAGGTCGATTTCAACCCTCCCAAAGAGATCACCAGCAGAAGAAACACTATCATGGTCAGTATGTGTAGATATTGATTTTGTTGTTGTTTGTTTTTGTTTTTGTTTGTGGACTCTGAATTTAAGACCAAGAAGTTTTTTTGGATGAAAGGTTAATAGAGATAAGTCAGATCACATTTTATCTCTGAAGGCAGAATATGACTTCAATATTGTAACACATTTTCTAACCGTTTTGCTTTGCACTATGTATTTATATATCTGTCAGAGCTATGCAATATTTGCAGTCATAGCTGGGACCTCTGTTCAAAGTCTCATCTGAAAGACTTTTGGGGCAATGGAGTTGGGGTAGTGATGTTAACCTCAGGGAGAAAATCCCCTTGAATGGACAATGGACATGTCTGTGGTGGTTTGAACCCATGCTGTCAGACTGCAAACTCCAGGCTCTATCTAACCAGAAGGCTGTCCTGCCCTCCTATATAGCAGAGTGGTCCTGACTGCCTCCGCCATGGCAGGAGCAAGAGTGTGTTCCTGTGCATTTCTAAAATTGGACACACCAGCCAAAGTTCTGACTTCTCCCACTTAACACTTTGCCTTCTGATGACTTGCAGAATTCATACAGCCCCTTCCCCACTGTTGTGATAATACTCCACCGCTGTGAGTTTGTTGCAGAGATTAGAGACCAAATATTTCCACTCTGTTGCATTGTTGAGCTATGGCTTATTAAATGTATGTATTGTATGTATATAAATGTATATAAATATGTATATATATATATATATATATATATATATATATATATATATATATATATGTATATATATATATATATATGTAATGAGCCGGTAGCAAGGATAGAGGACAGGGAAAGTAGAGGAACAATGTACAGCAGCCAGGCAAAAGAAGACTCGGGGGAAGACAGCAGCTGGGCGTTGGTGTTTTTTTTATTACGTCATCTCTCTGCTCCCTCCTGTGCTCTGCTGGACTGCTACAGGTCTAACCCAGTCTACCATAGTCTGCAAACCTATCTCTCCTAGTCTCTCCTAGTCTGCCTAGCCACCCTAACCATCCCTAAATATATACCCTCCCCACGGACTGTAAAGACAGCACCGCGCCGCAGCAGACGATTCGACCACTTCGAACTTAAAATGGAGTAAATTTGTGTTTCCTTACGTGGCTTCAACAGCGATTATCTCGCTGTCCGCGCAACAAAGCTAAACATATTATACATCAAAATAAACTAGGAAACACAAGATTTAAAATGCACTAATGCACTCTGCACAACAACTATCTAACTGCGAGCTAAAGGCGATTAAAGCCTCTGAGTAGACACTTTTAACAGGTTTGCACTAAAACTTTCGATAATAAAACACTAAGAGTCCAGCAGAGCCTAATACTTAATGAATATAAAAGGAAGAATATAATCCACAAATTGTATACATATGCATATTATTAGCTAGCAGTGTCCATGAGATGAGATATTAATAATTAAATAGCGATGCGAAAACACAATTCCCGATCTACTGCGTGCGCATCAATCTTGCATCAGCCTTGCTTATGAAGTAGTTCGTAAGATCGAAAGAATGAACATCTCTAATAATACAAATTATCTATATTAACATAATCTAACCTAATGTTCATTCATATATAAACCCAAAATATACCATAAATCGATAATTTAATGTCTGCATTTTATAAAATGCAGTTCAACGAAATTCAAATTCGTTAGAACAAAGAACGAACGTTAGGCTAAGCGTTAGGCTAATCATCGTGTTCAAACCATCATATGCCTTACGATCTATTACAACCTAAATTAAATTATATTTCATTTACCTAAATAAAGTTTATTACACACGATTCTCAATCGCACACTACAATATATAAAATATTTCTTTACTTATGAATTAGAACTGCTTTTGCCGATCGTGAATTCAATGTTCTTATACTGATATGACGCAATAGGTGACAATACTCATTTACAATGAAAATAGAGAATCTTCACTGTGGTCGAGTTGAATCAAGTCAAGATCAGTCCTTCAACAATGGTAATCAAGTCAAGATCAGTCCTTCAACAATCATATCCATAAATATGAATAGATAATATGATTTATTAAAGTTGTTATTCAAAATTTTCTTTCTTATTTCAGGCTGATTCTTTGTGTTCAAAATGCAAAGTAGAGTTCTCTCTCTTGATAAATCCCAAATCATTACAATAAAATATATCTCATCTCATCCCACTAACAATAAAATCATAAGAACAAAATGAAATACAAAATAACTAATTAATTACATATGAATCATAAAGATCAAAGAAATTCAATTATCAACTTCATATAAAAATACAAATATATCCTACGCATAATAAACTACAATACTTTATAAAATGAACAGAAGATCTTATCTGTTCTGACCACACCAAATATCTGTTTAGCTGTTTAAAACCTAACTAAATGCCCAACAAGCTCTCACACATAGAGCTACACAAAACCACCTGGTTACATATATATATATAATATATATATATATATATTTATATATATATATATATATATATATATGGAGAGAGAGAGAGAGAAGAGAGAGAATATATCATATATATATATATATTCAGAAAAAATATATACATACATACATACATGCATGCAAGCATGCATGCATGCATGCATGCACGCACGCACGCACGCACGCACGCACGCACGCATGCACACACACACACATACAATTTACATACAATTTACCAAGAAAATGATGAAAATAACAATCATAATTGCTGCCCCTTTTAACATGGTGTCAAAGAAAAATGATGTGTGGTGGTGTGTGTGTGTTGTGTGGTGTGTGTGGTGTGTGTGTGTGTGTGTGTGTGTTGTGTGTGATGATGTGTGTGTGTGTGTGTGTGTTGTGTGTGTGTGTGTGTGTGTGTGTGTGTTGTGTAGTTGTTATCTGTGTGTGTGTGTTGTGTAGTATGTATGTGTGTGTGTGTGTGTGTGTGTGTGTGTTGTGTTGTGTGTGTGTGTGTGTATGTGTGTGTGTGTGTGTGTGTGTGGTGTGTGTGTGTGTGGTGTTGTGTGTGTGTGTGTGTGTGTATGTGTATGTGTGTGTGTGTGTGTGTGTGTGTGTGTGTGTGTGTGTTACAGCTATCTGCAAGCTCTGGGAGTCAGTTTCTCTTACACAGTGATGATGAGGTGTTTATACGGGAATGGTTTGTTCGACTGAAAATGGTTGCCAACGACATTACAAAGGTTTGAACTTTTCATTACACTAAAAAAAACACCCATGTTTTCCTTCTTAAACAACATGGTATAGATATAGTGCTGCAATGGTGTATTGTTTGATTTGCATAGTGTTTTCATTTTTGTATGTTCAGCAATGATTAAGTGAAAGTGTTCATATGGACAACAGTGCATGAAAACAACATGATGAATGTTGAATGGCCATGAGATTATGATTGTTCAAAGGATAATTTCTAATGCATTTTTGGGGGGCATTTTAGTTATGATGTATTATGTGAGTGTGTTAGAGTGTGTGTGTGTGTGTTAGAGAGAGAGAGAGAGTGTATGTGTGTGTGTGTGTGTGTGTGTGTGTGTGTGTGTGTGTGTGTGTGTGTGTGTGTGTGTGTGTGTATTTTAATTTGATTAAAAAAAAACACTTTTTATTTTGCTGATAATGTAATAAACATTCATGTGCCTTTTTGCATCCAGTCCCCATGTGTATGTGTTTGTGAATTTTCTCATCCATTTCCACCAGCACACAATGGCCTACTCTTCCAAAAAGCTGAACATGTTTTAACATATGTGCAAGATGTTCACACATGGGACCTCGATTTATAGTCTCATCTGGAGGACTTTTTGGGGTTACTCTTGTGTGTGTTTGTGCACGTGCAGGCTCAAGCATGCATGTGTGAATTTGTGTGCACAGGGACGTGTGTGCATGCATGTGTGAGTTCGTGTGTATGTACATGCATGTATATGTGTACTTGTATTTACTGTGAGTGATTTTCCTTAATCTGTTTTTAGGAACCTTCGCCCAGGGAACAAGATGGTGGCACTTTGGGTAGAAGTGGTAAGAATTCTTTTCTTTTCCAGATAGTTTCTTAAGTAAACAGCTATAGCTCAAAGCAGAATGTTTACTTGGCTACAGGTGTAAAACCCAATCAATGAATTAAGGAAAAAAAGCCAGAACTATTAACAAAGTGAATTATTGCAAGTGTGTGAAATATTTACTATTTCTATTATTATGAAATTTGATATTTGAAGATGGATAATGAATGATATTGCAAGTACAGAATACGCTGATTATTTTGTAAGGGAAAAAAAATCATTTTGTAAAAAGGGAAAATTTTAGTTGCATCCTAATAACAGGTCTTTGTTATTGCCAGGGTTTTTTTTTTTTTTTTTTTTTTTTTTCAGACCTAGTTACTTCTTATCATTTACCTCTGAAGGTAATTCACATTAGAAAAGCATGATTTCATGCACGTTTGCTTGCCAAAAGATTTTTCAAGGGACTGTTTAGATTTGTTTTTGAATTGGGGAGGGGAGGTTATCATTTTCATTTTCTTATTCATATTAAAAAGTTTCTTATTATTTCCTTTTTTTCCCTTATCATTATTTCTTTAAAAAAAATTGATTAGATCAGTCATTGATGACATTACAACATACCAATGTATTTGCTGTTGCAGGTCTGCGGACGATATCGGAAAGTGGCGCGGACACAGGGGGTGAGCGGATGCGGAACATGATGGGCATCAAAGCCAAACTGCTGGGCTTCCTCAACCGCAGGCCCACCCAGGAGGATCTCATCAAGAAGGGCATTATCATGGGTACTTTTATATTTCTATTTTTTCATTTTATACCACTTTATGTCACAGCAGATTTCTCTGCGTGGAATTCAGGCTGCTTTCCCCAAGGAGAATGTATCGCCACAAGTGCAGCGCCTACCCTTTTTTTTTTTTTTTCCTGTGAGCAACTGTATTTGTTTCCCTATCAGAGTGGCTTTTTTCTACAGAATTTTGCCAGGGACAACCCTCTTGTTGCCGTGGGTTCTTTTACGTGCGCTAAATAATGCTGTGTAGCAGATGGGACCTTGATTTATCGTCTCATCCGAAAGACTAACACCCAGACCACCACACATGGTCTAATGAATGGGGGAAAAGTTTTGGGCCCCAAACGAGATTCAAACCACCGCACACTCCGACCTAGACTTTTCACTTTCTAGACAGGTGCGTTACCTCTAGGCCACTGATCCACCTCTGTCCAGTCCTGATTTTACTGGTCTTCTTTTGCTTGTTCAGGTCTGTCATGAAGGGGAATGCAGGCCACAGCATGCACATCCAGCATATTTCAACCAAAGGTCTAAGACCCTGTGCTGAAATTTAGCCCCTTCCTTTTACCAAGTCCAAGTGCGGTCAGTTTCTGCTATAATTAGCACCAGCTGAGTTGGGATGGATAGCAGCTGAGAGGAGCTGAAAGTGGGGGAAACTGACAGCTGTGCACAGCTGTCAGTTTCCCCCACTTTCAGCTCTTCTGAATCTCAAGAGGTAATTATCCCAGCCCAGCCCAGCCCAGCTGTGGCAAGCTGGTGCTATATATAGCAGGAGCTGACCACACATGGACTAAGTAAAAGGAAGGAGCGCGCTAAATTTAGCACTCTTGACTAGGCCCTACTGAGTGATGTTGGATTTGTGCACTGTGTGTGAGGCATGCTGTTTTGATAATAGTTGTTTTGTTATAGGCAAATATTATGTGCGCGCATGCATGCATGTAAATTATTTATTATTTATTTATTATTTATTCTTTTATATCGAGGATAACAGAATAAGCAATCATGTGCTTTTTTTCATCCGGTCCCCGTGTGTATGCAGTTTTGTAAATATTGTCATCTGTTCCCACCGGCACACGATGGCCTACTCTTACGAAAAGCGGAACAGGATTTAACGTGTGCGCAAGATGTTCTGCGTGCGTTTGCACATGGGGCCTCGGTTTAAAGTCTCATCCGAAGTGTGTAAACACACATGCATGCATGCAGACACACACACATGTGCACATAAGAAGATGGTGGCAGGACAGTTTAGATGTTTACTGCCTAACAAGTAAACCATGAGGTTCTGGGTTCGATTACCCCCAGCCTTGCCATTTCTTTCCAGTTTGATGAGAAAATCAAATTGAATATCAAGTCTTTCAGAGGAGATTTTAAACCATTTGGACTTTTACACTTACGGACTTGTGCATGTCAAAAGAACCCATGACAGTTGAAAATTAGAAAGAGCAGGGAGGTAATTCTGGTATGTCCTGGCAAAATCGGTAGGTTCAGTTCCAAACTGTATCCCTGAAGTGGGAATGTGCTACCTTGATGGTGGAGGGGGAGTCACATACATAAAATATCTCACCATTATGAAGCTCAGAGCTCTAGCCAAGGGACGAAAAATTAATTATGCATATATACATACAAATAAGCATGCCTGTGGACACACATACACAAATACACAAACAATTACTCACATTCACACACACACACACACACACACACACACACACACACACACACACACACACACACACACACACACACACACGCAAAATACACCTATAACACGTCCGCACTCAAGTCCTCAAATGTGCGAAATGTTGCAGATGCGGTGTTTGGCTCCAATCTTCAGTCTCTGTGTGAGAGAGACAAGTCCCCTGTCCCCAACTTTGTGTTGGAGTGCATCTCCGCTGTGGAGGGCAAAGGTATCTCAGCACTCATGATTTTTTTTTGTTTAGACTGTTTTGTATTGCCTTGTCTTGTTTTGTTGCATTGGGTCTTGTCTCTCTCTCATTTTGTCTTGCCTTTCCTGTCCCTTTTGTCTTTTTGCGTATTGTCTCGTCTTGTCCTGTCTTGTCTTGTTGCATTGGGTTTTGTCTCTCTCAACTTGACTTGCCTTTCCGTGTCCCTTTTGTCTTTTCGCATATCGTCTCATCTTGTTTTGTCTCATCTGGTCTTGTCTTGTTGCATTGGGTCTTGTCTCTCTCTCAACTTGACTTGCCTTTCCTTGTCCCTTTTGTCTTTTCGCATATCGTCTCATCTTGTTTTGTCTTGTGTTGTCTTGTCTTGTTGCATTGGGTCTTGTCTCTCTCAACGTGACTTGCCTTTCCTTGTCCCTTTTGTCACTTTGCGTATTGTCTCATCTTGTTTTGTGTTGTCTTGTCTCATCAGTGTTTGTCTCCAACCTTCACTGTGTGTGGTGTGTGTGAGAGAGACAGAGACAGACAGACAGACAGACAGACAGACAGACAGACAGACAGACAGACAGACAGACAGACAGACAGACAGACACAGACAGACATACAGACAGACACAGACAGACAGACAGACAGACAGACAGACATTTATGGTGATAAGCAGGACGCCCATTTACAAGGGGACATTGGGGTTGGGTCTGGGCACAAAACACAAAATATCCTATTCTGAGAACTTCCTGCATTACAGCCCAAATGGTCATCATGGCATGGGGGAGGGGAGAGAGAGAGAGAGAGAGAGGGAGGGAGGGAGGGGACGGGACGGAGGGAGGGAAGGGACGGGACGGACGGTCGGACCCCAGCTTTATGTTGGAATGTGTAATGCTGGAGGGTGAAGGTATTTTTGTTGTGATTTAAAAAATAAAAATAAAAAAAGACAACAAAAAAAACACCTGTTGTGTGAGTCTTGGCTTAAACCTGTGTCGGTAGCTTCTGAGGCATGTCAGCCTATCATATAGAGCATCATACTGGTGATCAGTGTTCTGTCTTCATTCACGCTGGCTGAAGAGAGTTCTGTAATGGGGATGTACTAGCATTTATGAAAGAGACTTTAGCGGGGCCTTGCAAGAGGTGTTACTTTTGTTTCTTATGTCACATCGTGTGTCACTGTAGCAGAGGTATTGAAGGTATGGTTCTTGTTGGTGTGTTATAGGGCTGGACCAGGATGGGTTGTATCGCATCAGTGGCAACCTGGCGGAAATCCAGAGGCTGAGATATGTCGTTGATAAAGGTCAGTGGTGGGGTGGGGGGTGGGGTGGAGTTTGGGGTGGTGGTGAGACGTGGTGTGGTGTTGTGTGGTTTGGTGTGGTGTGGTGTGGGGTCAGATGCGGTGTGGTGTGGTGTGGTGTGGGTGGAGTGGGGTGGGGTGTAGTGTGATGGGGTGTGTGACAGTCTGTAAAGTGATTGATGGATGTTTGCAGATGACGACACTGACAGTTCTGTAAAGTGATTGAAGGATGTTTGCAGATGATGACACTGACAGTTCTGTAAAGTGATTGGTGGATGTTTGCAGATGACGACACTGACAGTTCTGTAAAGTTCTGTAAAGTGATTGATGGATGTTTGCAGATGACGACACTGACAGTTCTATAAAGTGATTGATGGATGTTTGCAGATTGATGACACTGACAGTTCTGTAAAGTTATTGATGGATGTTTGCAGATGATGACACTGACAGTTCTGTAAAGTGATAGATGGATGTTTGCAGATGATGACACTGACAGTTCTGTAAAGTGATAGATGGATGTTTGCAGATGACGACACTGACAGTTCTGTAAAGTGATTGATGGATGTTTGCAGATGACGATTACAACCTGGCAGACGAGCAGTGGGACATTCACACCCTGACCGGGGCCCTCAAGCTGTTCTTCAGGGAGCTGAAGGAGCCCCTCTTTCCCTTCAAGTGTGTGGACAAGTTCCTCAATGCCAGCAGTAAGTCAGGCTCCTTCCCAAGCAAATTTGATGCCAAGCGAACTTGACAGCTGCAGGTAAAGGTAAAGGTGTCCCATGACCTGTGTGGTTGTAGGGGAGCAAGGCGTCAGAGACCTCAGCTTCTCTTGGGGCCAGCTTGTTGAGGGCAGTGCCCATCTCCTCTCCCTCACTGTTTTACCATCCCTGACCCTAAAGAGGGCAGGTACCCATTTACAGCTGGGTGAACTGGGGGGACTGTACTGAAGCCAAGGCGCGCAAATGGTCACCCATCCAACTGGTAACCATGCTCAATGCTGCTTAACTTGACTTGGGGAAAGCGAGCGCTCTGACCACTGAGCTATCCCTCCCTGTGACAGCTGCAGGCAAACAAATTTGACAGCTGCAATGAAGTAAATTTGACCACTGTAAAAAAAAAAAAAAATGGACAGCTGCAGTCAAGGTTAGACAGCTGCAGTCAGCAGATTTGACAGCTGGGGTCAAACAAATTTAACAGCTGCAATACGATGCTTTATAAAGGTGGCTTAGAAAGCTTTTGTATTTTTTTTAAACGATAAAATGTCAAGAGCTGTAAAGAGCTTGGCCCCTTGACCCCCACAAGGGATACTACTCTTCCCTTTCCAGAGGAGGGGTGGGGTGGGGGTGGAGGGTGGGAGATAAGCATTGAATCTGTTTGTGCTCTTTTGTTGTCTGTTGGTTGGGATTTTCTTCTTTTGTTGAAATTTTGTTCTTTAAAATCTTATTTTTTATCATTGAATTTCAGTACCATTTTTTTCTTCTGTTTTTGTCTTTCAGAGAAAGAAGTCCGGAAAGACAAAATGAAAAGCTTCAAGGAGGCGTTGGCATCATTGCCAAAGAGCAATTCTGAGACCCTGAGAGTTCTTCTGCAGCATCTGAAAAAGTATGACTATTCAGTGTCTGTTTGTGCTGTTATTCGTGTATCAGTGTGTGTTTGTGCTGTTCTTCATGTATCAGCGTGTGTTTGTGCTGTTCTTCATGTATCAGCATGTGTTTGTGCTGTTCTTCATGTATCAGCGTGTGTTTGTGCTGTTCTTCGTGTATCAGCGCGTGTTTGTGCTGTTCTTCGTGTATCAGCGTGTGTTTGTGCTGTTCTTCGTGTATCAGCGTGTGTTTGTGCTGTTCTTCGTGTATCAGCGCGTGTTTGTGCTGTTCTTCGTGTATCAGCGCGTGTTTGTGCTGTTCTTCCTGTGTTGTTTTCAAGATTACAGAATCATCATTCTTTTGTTTTCTTCTCCTTTCCTTGGCTACAGCTCTGAGGTTTACCAGTGTTGAGATTTGGGGTATGTGACCTTTTTTTTTTTTTTGTACCCACCACTGAGGTAGGTAGCCTCATTCTGACTTCAGGACTGGTGTCAGAGTGCATCTGTTGTCTTCATTTTGTTATCTGTTCTACTGGTATACATCGGTTCTCTCTTCTGAAAGACGGAACGGGATTTAAGGTGTGTGCAACATGTTCTTCGTGCAACATGTTCTTCGTGCAGTCGCACACAAGTCCTTGGTTTCTAGTCTTATCTGAAGGACTTTTTGGGGAGTGGGGTCAGTACTGATGTTAACTCCATGATGCTAGGATTGATAATTGTTGTTAAAGTTATGTTTGAGGATCTTACATATTATGAGGCATACAGTTAACAGTTAATGTTGAACAAAAAAATATAGCCTGTTTTGAAGGCCTGGTATCTTGACTTTTGCTTTTAGTAGTATTGAAATGTAACATATAAACTGGAATATTTTTTTCAGAATCCAGTAGAGGATAAATCTCACAGCATCAGTGTGAAACATTTTCTCTTCTCCCAGGGACGTAATCATAATACTTTTTTTTATGTGTATAAATCATGCATGCATTCATTCATTCAGTCAGGCAGTCAGTCAGTTTGTTTGTTTTATGTGTTTTATTCTTTTATATTGAGGATAATGGAATAAGCACTTATGTACTTTTTTTCCATTCAGTCCCTGTGTTTATGCAGTTTTGTAAATGTCATCTGTTCCCACCGGCACACGATGGCCTACTCTTACGAAAAGCGGAACAGGATTTAACATGGGCGCAAGATGTTCTGCGTGCATTCACACATGGGGCCTCGGTTTAAAGTCTCATCCGAAGGACTTTTGGGGAGAGTGGAGTCAGCACTGATGTTTACTCCAGGAGAAAAATCTCAACTGGAATCGAATCCGCTGTGTGGTATGTGTGCAGTGTGGTGCAGTAATATGTGTGCAGTGTGGTGCAGTAATGTGTGTGCAGTGTTGTACAGTAATGTGTGTGGTATGTGTGCAGTGTGGTGCAGTAATGTGTGTGGTATGTGTGCAGTGTGGTGCAGTAATGTGTGTGCAGTATCCTGCAGTAATGTGTGTGGTATGTGTGCAGTGTGGTGCAGTAATGTGTGTGGTATGTGTGCAGTGTGGTGCAGCACAGCGCAGAGAACCGAATGCAGACGCAGAACGTGGCCATCGTGTTTGGGCCCACACTGATGTGGATGGAGGAGGGGGACTTCAGCAACATGGCCATCCTGACCGTCTACCAGAGCAAGGTGGTGGAGTTCCTCCTGCTGGAGTATGACAACCTCTTCCGATGAGTGGACAGTCTGAGGAATTGTGACCATGAGTGAGTGTGTGTCGGGATGACTTGTTCCCATGAACATTCCTCAGGTGTGGTCATTATAGTCTGAGGAAGTGTGACCAAGAGTGAGTGTCGGGATGACTTGTTCCCATGAACATTCCTCAGGTGTGGTCATTTATAGTCTGAGGAAGTGTGACCGTTAGTGTCGGGATGACTTGTTCCCATGAACATTCCTCAGGTGTGGTCATTTATAGTCTGAGGAAGTGTGACCGTTAGTGTCGGGATGACTTGTTCCCATGAACATTCCTCAGGTGTGGTCATTTATAGTCTGAGGAAGTGCGAACGTGAGTGTCGGGATGACTTGTTCCCATGAACATTCCTCAGGTGTGGTCATTTATAGTCTGAGGAAGTGCGAACGTGAGTGTCGGGATGACTTGTTCCCATGAACATTCCTCAGGTGTGGTCATTTATAGTCTGAGGAAGTGCGAACGTGAGTGTCGGGATGACTTGTTCCCATGAACATTCCTCAGGTGTGGTCATTTATAGTCTGAGGAAGTGTGATCAAGAGTGAGTGTCAGGATAACTTGTTCCGACGAACATTCCTGAGGTGTGGTCATTTTGAAACGCTTAGCTGGTGGGGGAAAAGTCTTGTTCTGGTAAAGACCAGCCTTCCTGCAGATGGATTGTTGCAGTGTGTGGAAGTGAGAGAGTGTGTGTGTGTGTGTGTGTGTGTGTGTGTGTGTGTGTGTGTGTGTGTGTGTTGTGTGTGTGTGTGCGCGCAAGCTCTATGCCAGCAGGAGCAGAGTCATGAATGCTTGCTCAGCAAGGAAGAGGCAGGCACACTCATTCCTTGAGATGAAGGGGACAAAGTTTTCTTTTTTGAATAACCTGACTGTTTTTTTTTCATCCTGTTTCTTCCATTTTGCCTGTTTGACTGACACGTTGGGTGTTTTTTTCTGAATGGAAAGTGCTGGCTGGCTACCCTTTTTTTTTTTTTTTGCTGGCTAGACTTGATCAGAGGCAGTTACAGTGTATAGTGGAAGATGGGTGTTACTGTTTGACATGAAGTTGTGTCCTGTAGAGACCAAGACAACAACGAAGCCGGATCACAATATACAAGGTAATAGATAAATATTTTTTTGTTTTTTTTTTCTTTGTTTTGCATTGAACGAAATAGCCAAGATGTTGAATGCAAGCAACACTTGAGCTACAATGTGATTCCCCTCTTTAGCAGAAATGCATTGTTCGTTCATGCAGGAAAGCTCATTTGTTGATAAATCACTGTCAAACTTGAATGCAAGACTGAACCACAAGAGGATCGAACAGGTCAGACTTTTCCTGGTAGCTGCTGAAATGAGAAAGGATCTATATATATTTAGTTATTTGTTGCTTCATGTCTTCCTTGTTGTTGAGACAGTCCCTCCATAGAGGTATTCATTCCCAAGCAAAGTTACAGTCATCCCACAATATAGTATTGCTCCTTCTCTCTGACAGCTTTACATTGCCTGTGTAGAAGTTATCAACACTGTGAATCGGAGTAGTTTTGGGAAGCTAAACAAGAAGTTACAGGCATATAGTTAGTTTAACTAAAGGTCTTCAATTTTGCAAGTTTCATTTCTTCCCATTATCTTCTCATGAAATGGACCTGCATGTTTAGGAGAAGAAATTTGCAATACAAGTGATAACTAGAGAACAAGGACTGCATGTTTTGCTGTTTTTGATGGTGCTTAAATATATTTTTTTCAAGTTTATTTGTTCAGAGACCTGATAAAAAAGGTCTCCTCTCATGTGTTTTTAAGGGCATACGTACATAATTTTCTGTGTATGTGTGCAAGTCGAAAAAATGGTTTAAGATGTATGACGGCTTTCAGTATAGCGTCAAAGAAGGGTTATTTCATGGTCAGCAACACAGGATATGTGTATGAACATATTGTTGTAGTCTTAGGCATAGATAGCTTTAGCATTGTTTCCTTCAGAACCTAAAAAGGAAGATTTGGGTTTTTTTTCAGTGTTACTTTCAAAAACAAAGGATAACTATTTATGTGCATGTACTGATCGGTGTTTTTCTCAGACGTTCCATATCTGCAGACGAAAAATCCTGTGACTTACATTCATTCATCTTAATCTTTGATTGTGCATGCTTGTTGACGAGCAACGTTCTTTTTGTCTTTTCTTCTCCTTCTCCAAAATTCAATCATGCACTGCTTCAGTGTCTCTTCACCCTGATGTGTTGCTGTCAAAGCCATGTTTGTTTCGCTCTGTTTTTCACTCCGTCATTCTTTGAGGTGATAGTCAAAGCTTTGTGCAAATGTGGTATATATATATATTTTAAGCCGTGCTACATTTTCAGGTATGTTAGATTTAGAAGCTGTCATTTTTTAAAATAACACTTGCAATTTTGACAGCCAATCATATTTTCAGTCTTCCAGATGTTTTTGTTTCAAATTGCAAATAATGGATGGCCTATAATGATTTAAACTTACATATATATATATTAATGTCCATTTTGAACATTCTTGTAGTCTGATGTAAATACTAATAAAATAGTTGCTATGCTGTGCTACAATTGCATGCATGTTGATCCACATAATTCAAATGCAAGAAGTGGGATCTATCACACTACAAGAAGGGTTTTCTAATTGTATGTAAAAATGCGTGTTTATTGCCCTGCCCTCTCCCCCTCTCCCTCCCTGCTCCCTCCCTCTCCCTCCCTCCCACTCCCTCTCCCTCCCTCCCCACTCCCTCCGGCTCCCTCTTCCTCCCTGTCTCTCCTGTTATTCAGTGGAGGTCTGAGGCTGTGTTTTGTGTCAGTGAGTCCATGTAGTGTGTGTGTGTGTGTGTGTGTGTGTGTGTGTGTGTGTGTGTGTGTGTGTGTGTGTGTGTGTGTGGTGTGTGAGTGAGTGAGTGAGTGAGTGAGTGTTTATGAGATGAGAGACATATTGCCAAAAAGCTTTGAGTTATACCGACATTATTGTTTCACACATACTGGTGAGAGGTGTACAGATTTGTCCCTGTCCTATAGACTTGAACCTGTGTCTGTACGATATATTGTTTCCTGTGATGTCTAACAACAGTATTGATCGAATCCATTGATGGCGCTGTTTAATGATAATGTGAAATATGATTTGTTGTTTGTTTTAGCATTTGTGTGAAATGTTTCCTGTCAACAATGGCTAACTTTACCCTCGACAAGTGATCACAAGATCACAGAAAATTGGTGTGTAGATTACAAAAGTCTTCCATATTGTTTTCTTGCTCATTGAAGAAAAAAGGGAAGACTGCAGAGTAACGACAAAGATTACCCGGAACTCTACCTAACAGACACATGTTTTTTCTCTGAAGGTGAATCAACAGTAGATAGATGGATCAGAAACTGTGTAAAGTGAATGTGCTTCGTGCAGAATGAATCCCATGTTTTCATTGTAAACAAGTCTTATGTGGGTTCTTATTGCATTTATATGGTTTTACGATATATATAAAGATTGTTCTTTCGGCATTTGAAAATAAATTCAGAGGCATTAGTTTCCACATAGATTCTCTTTAGATTTCCTTACTCTTCAGATTGCAGTGGTCTCTTTCTGTATAAGGAATGGCGATGTTGTTTAGTCTACCATGAAGAATTATGTAATTTGTTAAAATAATATTTAGAACGAAGCACAAGTTGAAATTCCGTACTCGTTAGAAATGTCATAGACATTGTTCTAGACTTGTCGTGTTCTCATAGGGATGTTGATTATTGAAACCATTTTTGAACCAGCATGTAAGAATCTAGTCCTTCAGTTAAAACAGATCCAAAGCCTGTCGTGCATGACCTTTCCAAAGAAAGAAGTTTTGTCTGAAATTGTGATCAAAATTTATTGGGCAATTTCATTTTCATGAAAAGTTTTGTCAGCCAGAAATGAAGTCTTCTACATGTCAGATCTTAAAAGTAGTCTTCAGATTATGAAAATATTGAGAGCTTTGTACGTGTAGATAGCCAGTGTACAAGTGATGCTCATGTTTTTTTAGGCAGACTGTTGGATCAAATCTGTTCAGAAGCCATTTGCTTTGCCATTCTTCAGTGGTGAAAAAACAGTACAGTGTTGATAAGAGTCATGGCAAAGTTTATGTGAGATTTCAATTTTTGTGGAAAACTCAATATTCCGGAGTTATTGCTTAGAAGCTCAAAGAAATGGATGCCTTTGTCAAATTCTTTGAAGTTTAAAAGATGCTTACAACAGCCACACATGTATGCACATATGCATGCGCACTTACGCACACACAAACACATACCTCAAGCTTTTAACAAAGGAAAGAAAAAGAAGGTCACATGCTTTATTTTTGGAAAATACAACAAGACTTTATGGATTGCATCAGTACTTGTGTGAAAAACTTGCCTTTAAGTCAGAAATTCAAAGGTTTTTTTTCTTTGGTCGCTCCAGTTAATGTTAAATTTGTTCAGACTAAAGCAACTCTTAAGTTTTGAAGAGTCTGTTTTTATGCAATTTGAGGTCTGATGGTGAGTGTGTATGTTTGTGTGTATGTGTATATGCATGTGTGTGTGTGTGTGTGTGTGTGTGTGTGTGTGTGTGTGTGTGTGTGTGTGTGTGTGCGAGACTAAAAGCTTAATTAATTGTTATGAATGGAGGCACAGTGAATACCGGTAATATTGTTTTCATGTAAAAACATTCACAGCTTTATTCCATACACTTATGTCAGGTCACAGCATGTTAATGGGATTTTGTTGTTGTTGTAATGTGTCTGTGTGTAACAGTCTTTACTAGTTGTATTATTGTGTGCAAGTTTCGTCTGTTACTTACTCTCTATAGACGTATTGTTGATATAACAGGTTTATACGTGAATGTTTATAAATGCATGTTGTAACTTCAAAAATAGAGATTTACATTCCAGTATGCAATTAGATTTCTGTTTGTGGTCGGAGAACATTTTGCTAGAGACAGGGTGGGTTTTTAAAATTGTGATTTTCTCTTCTTTTTTTTGTGGCTGTCTCGGCTATAGCTCTGAGGGTCTCTGATGGTGAGATTTTTGTGTAGTATGCAACCATTTTTGTCCACCATTATGGTAGCCACGTTCGAACTTCGGGGGTGATGTCTAAACAAGGCACTTATAAATGTGTTTTTTTAAAAAGATTTTTAAAAAGCTATTTGATTTGTTTTTGCAAGATATAGTGCTATATAAATTCCATTTATTGTAATTATTAGTATTTTGTCATCTCTTCCAGCCAGCATGCAATGGCCCACTCTTTCAAAAGGTAGAACACGTTTTAACATGTGCACATTCGCGACCTCAGTTTATTCGTTTTAATCTGTATATAGTTGCACAGTTTAATTCTGAGATTTAAAATTTTATGAAGTGAGAGCCCCCGATATGGCCTGTGTGGTCGGCAGAGCTATAAACAACATGACTGAATTGGATTGGACCTCAGTTTATTTAGATTCGTCCAAAAGACTTTTAAGGGGAGTGGAGTCAGTACTGGTGTTGATTCCAGGGAGAAATCTCATTGAATGGGTGCCTGAACGATGTTTTGAACCCAGGCTATCAGATCACAAGTGCAACGCTGAAACCATTAGACCACTAACCCCCAACCCTCCCTTTTTTCAGTTTGTTTTTTGGCATGTTCAGTGGGTTGGGTTGTTGTTTTGTTGTTGTTGTTTTTTTCATTTTGAGGGACAGATGATAGATTGTGAACGGTAAGAAATTACCTGTAATCATGTGATTGTAAGAATTTTTACAGCAATTGAGATAGGTAGCCAATTATAGCTTAGTCAATTACAATTTATTCTGTTGTTATTTTTGTTGTTGTTATATGTGTTTTGTTTGTGTGGCGTGGTGTGTGTAGTGTATACTATATTGTATTGTATATCACTTTTTAAGTCAGTGTGTGTGTGTGTGTGTGTGTGTGTGTGTGTGTGTGTGTGTGTGTGTGTGTGTGTGTGTGTGTGTGTATGCACACAAATAAGTGGGTGAGTGGGTGAGTGAGTAATTGAGAATGAGAGAAGAAAAAGATGAGTGTGTATGTGCGTGTGTATGCGTGCACTTGCGTGTATGCATGCATGTGTCAATGACTCATTTATGGCTGTCATCTGGTCTTCCCTTTGATTCACAAATGGTAACATACACTCTGATATACTTTTAAAATCTGGAATAGTTTGTTAATTGTGCTGGTTGCTTTTTTTTAATGTCTCACGGAACATCTATTGATTAAAAATTCTGCCACACCATACTTACCTTCTGACTTATTCAGTCACTGGCTCACAGCCACCCCCGTAGCCCCCTCTGTAAAAAATATCCCCCAGATAAAAATGTTCTCAGTAGAAAGACGCCTCTATTCCATGTGATGTCTGCCTTGCTCACACTCATACATGGGCAGCATTTCTGCTTCCTATTTTGAGGCTTGGAATTTTTTATTCCCTCCCTCCTCCCTCCTCATTCAATGAAATTAAACCTCCCCTCTCCCCCCCTCCCCCCCCTCTCTCCCCCCCCCCCCCCCCTCTCTCTCTCTCTCACTCTCTTTCAAACAAACTCGATTACTCATTTTGACTTTTTTTCTTCTTGTTTTTGAATTAAGACAGTTGAGACTGACCTGTGCATCTGTCAAGCGTGATAGAATCCTGAATGACCCCGCTCAATCCTGACAATCATTATTTTCCATTCTGCAGATGTTTTAGCGTTTTCATGAGCGATTAGCTGCTAACCTAGTACAAAAACATTTGTGTTTGCTTCCTAACAAAAAAACCAACAACAAACAAATACAATGTTTGCAAAGCCATAACTGTTTGCAGAGGTCATAACTTGTCATGCCACTTCTTCAGAGGAGGCTAGTTGTGTTTGTTTGTTTTTTTTAAGTTCAACATTGTTTTTGTTTGCTTGGCTTTTTTATGCTTTTTTTTGTATGTTTGTTTGTTTTAAAATGTATTGAAGCTTTATGTTTCTGTGCAGAAGTTATGAATTTATTTGATGTCTTGCATCTATAGACATGTGTTGCTGAAGAGTCTTGTTTTGTTAGATTCCAGTTCAAGGTACTTATGGCTTTCTAAAATCATGCAAAGTAAATGAATTGATTGTTTGTTTTTGTATTATTACACACTACTGTTATCAAATTATATCACAGGGTGTGTTGTAAATTGACCGTGATGAAATTATCAAAGCATAGAGTGTTGCTGTGGTATTATCACTACACAGTGTTTTGTTATGTTTTAGTATTGCGAATACTGTGTGTATAGCTCAGTGACTGAGCGAGTATCATGGTGTGTACCACTGTTGACTTCAAGCATGTGTAGTCTGTGATGTGTTTCTGTTAAGTTCTCTGCGTGACTCTGGAAATGTGTTGTAATGTGTCGTGTGTTGCTGTAACATTTTGTGTCTTTCAGAAATTTTGTTGGGTTAGGTATCAGATGTCTGTCTTGTTGGTTTTTTTTTATATGTATGTGTGTACTCACATACTCACATACTCACACACATACTCACACACACACACACACACACACACACACACACACACACACACACACACACACACACACACACACACACACACACACACACACACACACACACACACACAGTTTCTCAATTTCTCTCTCTCTCTCTTTCCCATTAGTTTCATCTCCAGGCATCAAGTTACCTAGTAAAAGAAGAAGTTAGATACATGATGTATACAGGCTGAAATGGGGACACTCGCAGTTTCCAGTGGCTTTGAATCTTTGTTCACCTGTTCACAGGACTGCATCACTTCTGTCGATGGCAGTAGCTCCATGTAATGCCACCAGGGTTCGCCATCGTTCTCTTTGCGTCTTATGAAAATTACGCGTATTAGTGGAAACACAATGCAGCACCCCACACACTTTATTTTCAGATTGTTTCTACCTTCCATTTTACCACATGGTTTTTCCTGGCTGGCCACTTTAAAACAAAAGTATTACTCAGTTGACTGTGCCGTGTTGTGTTGTGTTGTGCTGGGCTGTGTTGTATTGATATGTGACTACTGTGAATATGTACTGTACTGCGTCATACTGTATCTTTATGTTCATGGCAGATTTTTCCGCGAGAAATTTAGGCTTTTGTTCCCAAGAAGAATGTGTTGCAGTAATATGGCCCCCCCTCCCCCTCTACCCTTTCACCCTACTCTCTTTTTTTCTTTCCTGTTTGAAAGTTTTATGTCTACATTAGCATGTACATGTGTATTTGTCACATATGGTTTTTTTCCACTTAATTTTGCGAGGAACAACACACATACTGCCTTTGGTTCTTTTACATGTGTGAAATGTGTGTTGCACCTGGATTTTGGTTAATCAACGGACCAAAGACAAGTACCCAGTGATCTGGGTAGAGGAGGGGGGAGGGGGGTGACTTGGCTTCAGATGGAATTTGAACCCACAAACTGTAGTTTTTCCAGGAGGATGTCTGGACTGAAGACTGCTAAACATAGTGTTGTTCTACCTTTCACTCTTAGCTAGCTGTAGTTGATACGGGAGACAAAGTACTCTTGCGTATTATGGTTTTCCTATTACCATCTATCATCAACTTCTTACATTCTTTTGATTCAATAAATCTCTCTTTTTATATCTTCATTCCTATAAATCAAGTATGAAATATTTAAATGTTTGAAGAAAAAAAAGTCACATAGAGGGATGTGATAGCGAATTTGTATTATTCAGAGGTGCGAAAGCATGTTGGCTGTCTTTCCATTAATTTGTTGTTTATACTTTGACATGCTGAGTTACTTTTGTAAATGTTTACTTTGTGTATTATTATGTGTCGACATTCTGAGTTACTTTCAGGGGATGTGTCGTCTGTGTTTGTGTTTATCCTAAAGAAGAATGTATTGAGTTGTTCCTGTGGATGGTTACTTGTGTTTGCGTTTAACAAAGAAAGTGGCCAATGAAAAATTGCAGCAAAGGATGTAAATGTTTCTTGTTACACTGCATGTTATGAAAAGATGACTTGTTTGTATAGTTGCCATAATCTAAGAGCCATAATAATTGCTTATCTCTCTCTCATGAATGTGATACCATATTCGTATAGAAATCGTAACAAAAATGGAAGCGCCATATAGCTACATTCACAGTTCTTTTGTTGATACACTCATGAATAACCCTTTAAGATATGAAGAAATCATATTTCTTCTATACTGATTTTTAGTGTACACAACCATTGTATCTATCTTGTAATGTAACACCCATACTTATGTTGACATCACCAAGTATCCAGAGAGAATATAAATTGTGCATCATTTGACCTTAATCTATAGATTTGGAAATGGATTTGGAACATCAGCTGAATGGATTGTAGTTAGAAGAAAAGCAGCATAATAGTTGATAAGGTTTTTGCCATGATTTTTTGGTATCATGTTTTTTTTTTAAAAAGTAGATAGCTAGTGTAAATTCATATTTTACTGTTGCAAAGGAAAGAGTTTGGATTTACACATATGCATGCACGCACGCACGCACGCACGCACACGCACACACACTCTCTCTCTCTCTCTCTCCTCTCTCTCTCTCTCTCTCTCTCTCTCTCTCTCTCTCTCTCTCTCTCTCTCTCTCTCTCTCTTTCACTTGAATGATCTATTTATGAATGAAAGGAAAAAGATTGTCAAAAAGATGTCTTGAGATTGGTTTTCAATGCAGACTAGGATGTTGAGTTGATCTAGCGGCAAGGAGTCCCTAATTTTTTAAAACAGTGAAATTAGAAATAGGTTCTCCAACTGTCTTGAGTTTGCCTCTCAGAAATTTGGATGGTTCTTCCAAGAAAAAAAAAAACACACAAAAAGAATGAAAAGGTTTGCTTATAAGTACATAGTGCATTCTATGTATAATTATGGAGAAAAATTACACATTAATTGATGGGTAAGCAAAAACATCAGTCATACACTAGCAAAATTAAACATGGCATATAAAATGTTTCACATGCAGCTATACTTTTCAGTATACGAAAAAGAAATATCACCAAAGGAAAATTATTCCTGAAGAACTAAAACTGTAGAGGCCAGACATAATCCTAACCTGCTTCTTGTGTGAAGTAAATGTATCAGTATTGGGCTGGACAGACATATTCTGCTTCTTTGCTCAAAGATATGCACAGAGCTCTTTGCTTGAGGGGCAACTTTTTTACTACAAGGGTTGAATTTTGTTAATTTTTTTCCCCATTATTTGTGGAAATCTTGTTAGTCTTGACAATCTTTCTAGGTCGTTTCTTGTACTTTTACTCGCTTATACTTTTGTGCTCATTCCTTTTTTTTTTCTGTATATCTACCAAAGATAAGATTCTGACATGAAATACAAATGCATTTCATCTTTCTAACTATGATAGAAGCCCAACGTGCTGCTATTATATACCATTTACATTTACAAAGGTAACAGATGCAAAAAAAAAAGAAAGAAAGATATTTGCATGCTAATTCAAACTGCATAGATCTGTTTATCATTATGTTTGCTGTATGCTTTCAGGTAAAAAACTGCATCATATGCTGTTGAGAATACTATTTATTCAGGTAATAAATGAGACATGTTGAAATTGTATACGCAAGTATAATCCGTTTCAGGAATGCAGTATAACTTATGCAAAATCACTCTATAAAATGACTTTTTTTCACTGAGGCAGTCAGAGCAGATAATATATTGTAATATTTTTTTTTATGATCTGCCTAAAGCACAGGTTTTTTTTATAGCATGTTGCACAGAAGAAACCTATTTATGACAACACAGAGTGTGCCCATGAATAGATTAAAAGGTAAAAAGTTCTGTGTTATTTTTTTTTTTTAATTTTGTATAGAAATTAATTTTCTTATGCATGCAACACAAACACAGATGCCAAACAAAACAAAATAAAACGAAAAATCCTGGCTACTTAAATTTCCAAAGTGTGTGCTCTTTGAGGTTCCAGTGCATGTTATGTGGTATTATATTTGATTATATTATTTTGAAATGATCTGTATATGACGAACAGAATAGTCGAGCGTTAAACGCCGTTTATGCAATAAACTCTTGTGTTACTATGGATTCCAGTTTTTATCTTTATCTCATGAGTTATTTCAGTATGCAAAGAGAGAGAGGCAAATAACAGTTTTCACTGCTGATTTTTATCGTTATTATATTGTGCAGCGACTAAAGTATTTTAACGAAGAACATCATATCAGTTCCAGGCATTCCAATATGATTCCATATTGTAAGAAGAGAAGAAGAAAATAAAGCCAAATAGTATATATATCTGTATATTTGTATTAAATTTTAGTGTATCATCCATCCAAATAATCGAATCACACAGGCTGACTTCCCACTGAGTGAACTTACTATGCGTGATCTGATGCTATTGTGATTATTCTTGAAGTCATATTGACGGTTCCCAAACTATCTTTTTTTTGTTGGTGTGAAAGGTAACATTATCGTGGTTGTTGTGTTATGTTAAAAAATTTGATTGGATTATCTTGCTCTGTTGGATGTGATTTGGTGTCAGGATATAAATAATCCTTTTTCCCTTCTAATCATTATAAATGTGTACGTGTTACTATGCACTCTTCGTAATAAATAATAAACATCGTAAGAAGAGTACAGAGTGTGCTGTGTTATCTGGAGATTCTGTATGAGAGTAGTTGACTTCTGTTTTGTTCTTCTCTCTCTATCTCTGTGTGTGTGTGTTGTTGTTGTGTGTTGTGTGTGTGTTGTGTGTTGCGCGTCTCTGTGTCCTTGTCTCTGTCTTCTCTCTGTCACACTCTCTCATTCTCTGTTCTCTTACTCTCTCTCATCTCTCTCTCTTCTGGGTGGATGCCTTGTGTCTGGTCTTCATCTGTGCTTGTACCCTGCAGGAGGCCAGTTGGGTTTGAGCATTTTCGACTTCATGTACATGTTTTTATCTTGCACAGGATGAAATTCTGGTATGTTCATGTGTCTGTAGCCCAATGAACACTTATTTTATTCTTTTTATATCTCAACGGATAATGGAAGAAGCATGCATTTGCTTTTTTTCATTCAGCTCCCCTGTGTATTGCAGTTGTGTAAATATTGTCATCTATTTCTCCACCAGCACACATATGGCCTACTCTTACAAAAGCGGAACAGGATTTAACGTAGTGCACAAGATTTCTGCGTGCATTCGCACACGGGCCTCGGTTTACAGTCTCACGAAAGACTTTTGGGGAGAGTTGATGTCAGCACTGGAGAGAAAAATCCCATTCGACTGTAATCAAACTCGGGTGCGTCAAATTGCCAGCGCAATATTCTGACCACAAGGCTATCCGTACCCTGACATACAGAGTCTGATTTGCATTTTGATCTGTATAGAAAAAAAAAGGGATGGAAGCTAACACAGTGGAGAGATCTGCACTTTCGTGTCCATGTGGGATGGGGATTGTAGAAAAAACCCCATCCTTAATTAATTTACCTGGCACCACTGCCAAGATTGGTACCCATGACTTCATGGATCCCAGGATTTCTTTGAGTGTGTGTGTGTGTGTGTGTGTGTGGTGTGTGTGTGTATGACTGTGTGTGTATGTGTATGACTTTGTGTGTGTGTGACTTTGTGTGTGTGTACCTGTGTGTGTGTGTGTGTGTGTGTGTGTGCGTGTGTGTGTGTGTGTGTGTGTGTGTGTGTGACTTTGTGTGTGTACCTGTGTGTATGTGTGTGTGTGTGACTCTGTGTGTGACTCTGTGTGTGTGACTGTGTGTGTGTGACTGTGTGTGTGTGTGTGAAGAAACTAGATTTCTGGGCAGAAATTAGATTATAGTGGAGATGCCTTTCCCACAGTACATCCCCACTCTCTCGGCCAAGAGAGCATAAGGACAGTCAGCGTTGGAGATGTTCTCCAAAGGCCAAGTAGCCCCCAGGGCTGCAGCACTTAAGGACTGCGCAAGTCAAGCCTCCTAGTCAGAGAGTCATAGTCATCACTAAAGACTAAGCTATAAAGTGGAATACCATGAGTGGAAAAGCCACTGATCTTACAGCCTCTCACTTTGTTATTGCCCCCAGCATCAATGGTTTAATCAAGAACTGTGATAAAGCCCTGTGATAAATTCCTCTTGAACGAGACTCGAACCTTGGTCAGCAGATCACGAGCGCATTGATCACTCTAACTAACCAGGCTACCTTCCCCCCCCCCCCCCCCCCCCCCCCCCCCGCCAGTATAGGAAAGGAGAAGCCAGCCCCCCCCTCCCCCCTCCTAAGGACGTTTCCACCTTGCTTGGTTTGATTATATTAGAGTCCCAGCAGAGTTAAGGACCAACCAACCAACCAGCCACCACACTTGTCAGGAAGTTTGCAGACCCAAAGAGGAGAACTTTCTTTTTTTCCCCCATTGAGTCTGTGCACTTTACCCCCAACTAGCCTACCCCCTTTATTAGGACATAGCCCACGTTTATTATATAGGCCTATATATATATTAGGGCCGCCGCTGTAGTCTGGTGGTTAGGGCGCTGGACTCGTAATCTAAAGGTTGCGGGTTCGATCCCAGCTTTCGGCTATGGCGTTGTGCCCTTGGAAAAGGCACTTTACGGCTATTTTCTCACCCCACCCAGGTGTAAAAGGGGTACCAACCTTGTGTTGGGGGTTAACCCTGCGATAGACTGGCGTCCTATCCAGGGGGGAGTCTATGACTCTCAGTCGCTTAACGCCACAGAAACCGGGATAAGCACCGGCCTGATGAGCAGGCCTTAGGCTCGGGACAGACTTTATATATATATTAGACGTGTCAAGCACAGCTGCGTAGTATGACTGACCAAGTTACTATGAATAAATTCCTAGTCACGATAATCTCCACGTCTCTCCACCCCACTGAGTACGCTGTCAAGAAAAGCCTAGCCTACGTATGTAGGGCTGGCTACACCGTGATTTCTGACCGTCTTTGGTCCGATAAGGCCTCTGTGTTCTGTAGTCGGTGGGGCTAGAGACAAACACAGCAAGATTGGATTGGATAGGATTCGGTCACCTTCAAATCTAGTTCTCTCTGATGAGCAAGACATTTTATTTAGCCTAGAACAGTCACGCTCATGCGGGGGTTTGTTTGTTTGTTTGTTTGTTTGTTTGTCCGTCGTGTTCCACGATGACCTCCAAAACTGCAGAGGAGGCAGCTGCTGTTTTCGGAAACTGGGCAGGAGTACACACCCTATAGATAGATACTCATCGTCAAAGTTTATTTTTAAAATAAAGAAAAAGGATAGAGATAGTAGGCATTATCACCAAACAACGTAACAAAAACTTGTGACAAAAGAGGCTACCATAATGAAAAAGAAACACACCCCACAGCAAAAATTGTAACGAGAGAGAGAGAGAGAGAGAGAGAGAGAGAGAGAGAGAGAGAGGGGGGGGGGGGGGGGGGGGGGGCAAGGCAAGGCAAAATTCTTTTATTCGAGGATAATAGATAAGCACTCGTGTGCTTTTTTTTACATCCAGTCCCCGCCCTTTTCAGAGAGAGAGAGAGAGAGAGAGAGAGAGAGGAGAGAGAGAGAGAGAGAGAGAGAGAGAGAGAGAGAGAGAGAGAGAGAGAGACTTCAGACTTCAGACTTCAAATAAAATAATGTTCATAAGTCTTCAGACTCCTAACATTTTGCACTCTAACTCATGCAATTTCCAGCGGTATACAGATTGCCTGGATTCTGAAAAGGAAACTACAAAGAGTAAACATGATTGTGCACATCTGCATACAAAATATGAATAATAATGTATTGTGTGATACAAATTAAGATATCATGATCGCTTGTGCATGTCTCGCTCAAATTTTTTGGCACACTCATAGTTGATCTTGTACGCATGCACCCCCCCCCCCCCCCCCAAAAGAGAGAGAGAGAGAGAGAGAGAGAGAGAGAGAGAGAGAGAGAGAGAGAGAGAGAGGAGAGAGAGAGAGAGAGAGAGAGAGAGAGAGAGAGAACTCGAACTCGAACTCGAACTCGAACTCGAAATGGTTTATTCAGTATAGGCTCTAGCCCCTTACTGAAGGGGGTACAATACACCAGTTTCAAAGCCAAACAGTGGCCAGGTGTTCCAAATCTTAATTTGTAAACATGTCATTCTCAATATGTAGATTAACAAAAAGTACAAATATTTTTGACAGCAAATGGTTTAAGTAACCTGAAAACAGAAAATGTGTTGATTATGTTCATTCCAGTTCTGTCATCTTTAACTTGTCATCTTTAACAGGGAGAGAGAGGAGAGAGAGAGAGAGAGAGAGAGAGAGAGAGAGAGAGAGAGAGAGAGAGAGAGAGAGAGAGAGAGAGAGGAGAGAGAGAATGAATGAATGAATGAAAGAAAAATCTTTATTCAATGAAAAATCTTCATTTTTCAAGGATTACAGCGTAAGTATTCACAGACTTTTTTTTCACCCTCTGATTAGGGAATAACAAACCAACAAACAACAACAACTAAAAACACAAACAAAGCGCACGCGCGTGTGTGTGTGCGCGTGCGCGGACGTGTGTGTGTGTGTGCGTTGTGTGAGTGAGCTCGCACGTGCGTGCGTGTGTGTGTGCGTGTGTGTGTGCGTGTGTGTGTGTGTGTGTGTGTGCGTGCGTGCGTGTGCGTGTACGACATAACAGTTCATTGATCTGTATTTGAGGTTTAATTTGTAATGATTATAATGAAACTAGAAAAAAAAAGTTAAAAGTCATCTACAGATGGGAAGGCGATGTATATCACGGAATATATATATATATATATATATATATATATATATATATATATATATATATATATATATATATATATATATATATATATATATATATATATATATATATAACGGAATTGCTTAATGAAAATGAAGTGATCTACATGGGATCACCGAACAACCTGTTTACGGTAGGCAAGAACAGAGGTTTAATTCACTAACAGGAACACAGTTTTCGTTAGCGTACTGAAGCAAACATGCAGACAAACACAAAAGAATGAGAAGAATTATGAGCACAAATGAAATATGTCTGTCTGTCTGTCTGTCTCAATCTATCACAGACACACCCACACAGATAGACAGATACGCGCGCGCGCCACACACACACACACACACACACAACACACACACACACACACACACACACACACACACACACACACACACACCTCAGCACAACACACCACATCACAAACACAACACAACAAAATATAACGCATACAAGCAGACACACAGACAGAGACAGACAGAGACAGAGACAGACAGACAGACAGACAGACAGACAGACAGACAGACACACACACACACACACACACACACACACACACACACACACACACACACACACACACACACACACGTTAAAACCCGTTCCACTTTTCGGAAGAGTAGGCCATTGTGTGCCAGTGGGAACAGATGACAACATTTACAAAACTGCTAATACACAGGGACTGGATGGGGAAAAAAGCCCATGAGCGCTTATTCCATTATCCTCGAAAAAACTACTACTACTACTACTACTACTACTACTACTACTACTACTACTACTATATCACACACACACACACACACACACACACACACACACACACACACACACACACACACACACACACACACACACACACACACACACACACACACACTCACTCACTCACTCACTCACTCACTCACACACCCTTCTCAAATCTGAAAGCCAAATACCCACAACAGGCAGCCTTATACCTGTAATGTTTACATTCTCCACACACTCATACCCACAGGCCAAGTAGGGCCCAACCTTTCCCCTCTCTCTGCCTACTGAGTGTATCAACCATATAATATGGGCAAGGCCTCTGCCCAAACAAGGGAGATTTTCCCCGAAAAAGGCTCTTACTAAGCTGGCCACCTCACTCCTTGTTTGGTCACCCACGAAGAAAGCTGTACAGGCCTTAAGGTATAGGCCTATATTAAGGCCAGACCTCGGCCTGGTCTTCAGTTCGCACCCAAGCCATCAAGAAAAGAGCTAGAAGTACTCCTGAGACTGAAACCTTGAGTGGTTGAGTTTTGTTTGTGAAGAAGGTTGAAGAAACTAATCTGCTGCCATCATGTGTGACGAGGATGTGGCTGCTCTGGTGATCGACAATGGGTCCGGCATGTGCAAGGCTGGCTTTGCCGGGGAC
This sequence comes from Stramonita haemastoma, assembly GCA_030674155.1. Classification (NCBI taxonomy): domain Eukaryota; kingdom Metazoa; phylum Mollusca; class Gastropoda; order Neogastropoda; family Muricidae; genus Stramonita; species Stramonita haemastoma. The sequence goes on from CM060319.1 coordinate 17,842,879, forward strand.
GATGCTCCCCGGGCTGTGTTTCCTTCCATCGTGGGCCGTCCCAGACACCAGGTAAGGGGGCTAGGATTATTTATTTAATTTATTTATTTATTTTTATTGATCTATTTATTTTTTATTTTTTTTTATAGAACTTTATGTCACAGCAGATTTCTCTGCCTGAAATTCGGGCTGCTCTCCCCGAGAGAGCAAGTAGCCACAAGTGCAGCGCCTACCCATTATTTTTATTCATTACACTGGATTTTATTTTTTGTTGTTGTTGGTTAAATTATCGTATACATGCTTTGTCTGTTTGTGTCTGTTTTTCCTTTCTGAAACTGATGTATTGTGAAGTAAATATACTGTTAATCTTTTGATTCTGTCCATGTTATATATATATAAATATATAAATATATATATATATATATATATATATATATATATATATATATATATACTATAATTATATATCTCTCTTATGTGTGTGTGTGTGTGTGTGTGTGTGTGTGTGTGTGTGTGTGTGTGTGTGTGTGTGTGTGTGTGTGTGTGTGTGTGTGTGTTATTTTGCCTGTATGTCAATCTGTCTGTCACCCTGTTTGCCTGTCTCAGTGTGCATAAGTTTTCTGTAATTATTCACTTCTGATGGATACTTGTAAAAATGACATCATTGTGTACTCTCTCTCTCTCTCTCTCTCTCTCTCTCTCTCTCTCTCTCTCTCTCTCTCTCTCTCTCTCTCTCTAACTTAAGCTTACTAGGAAGTTAATCTGTGTTTAATTCTGGTGTGTGTGTGTGTGTGTGTGTGTGTGTGTGTGTGTGTGTGTGTGTGTGTGTGTGTGTGTGTGTGTGTGTGTGTGTGTGTGTGTGTTTATGTCACTGTGTGTGTGTATTCCTACGTGTGTGTGTGTGTGTGTGTGTGAGAGAGAGAGAGAGAGAGAGAGAGAGAGAGAGAGAGAGAGAGGAGGAGAGAGAGAGAGAGAGAGAGAGAGAGAGAGAGAGAGAGAGAGAGAGAGAGAGAGTGCGCGCACACGAAATCTTAAGGGAAAAAACAACAACAATTAAAACTCTTGCATTTGAACTGTACATACACAACACATACATACAACAATTCACAAAATAGTATGATCAACTAATTTGAATATGGTTAACTCGTTCAATCAAAAGGATGAAAAAAAGCACATGATTGCTTATTCTGTTATCCTCGATATAAAAGAATAAATAAATAAATAAATAAATAAATAAATAAATAAAACCCAAGAACTGCTGAGCAAGACCAAGTAGTCTCGTCAGTCTTAGCTCTAGCAGCTCTTAGGCCAGGTTTCCATTGTATTGTTGTTGCGGTTATATTTACATTACAATAACAACAACAGCAACGCTCAACAACAACACAATGGGTACCTGGCCCAGGAGCTGTTGGGGCTCATGTTTGAATGAGTGTACTGTAAAAACAACAACAACAGAGAGAGAGAGAGAGAGAGAGAGAGAGAGAGAGAGAGAGAGAGAGAAGAGAGAGAGAGAGAGAGAGAGAGGAGAGAGAGAGAGAGAGAGAGAGAGAGAGAGAGAGAGAGAGAGAAATAGTGTACTGTTACAGTGTTAGATCTCTATGTTCTCAAAGCCTGTTTGGGTTCTTCTACCTAGTTGCAGAAGAGTAACACATTTAAGGTAAAAACGTTGAAATGCCTTTCTGATGTTACAAAACACAACTTAACAGGTTCTTTGAAAAATGAAAATAAACAGGTGGCCGTTAAAAATTCGCTTTACTTTAATTCCAGAATTGATTTCCGATGTATGCTTGGTTGAAAATGTTTAGGGCTACTTTGAATGTTCACATGGCACATGCATGACACCCACCCACACATACTATGCTTGTGCACACTGACTCTCACACACGCACATAAAAAATTGCTTATGAACACACACACACACACACACATACACACACACACGCACGCACGCACACACGCACTCGCACACACACATACAGGATTTGCTTATGTACACACACTACACACACACACACACACACACACACACACACACACACACACACACACACACACACACACACACACACACACTCATAATTACATATATATATATATTTATACATACAAATAGTACATATATATTTGTCATGGCTTATCACCATTTAAGAGGCGGATAAACCATAACAAATCTACATGTCTGTTAATGTAACAGGTGACAAGCCATTATCAGTTGAAGACTGTCTGTTTTGTCTGTATATTTAACAGTGATAAGCCATAATCATGACATAATGTCTGTTGATTAACTGGTCATAACACCATTTCCCTTGCTGCTGCCTGCAGGGAGTGATGGTGGGCATGGGGCAGAAGGACAGCTACGTGGGGGACGAGGCCCAGAGCAAGCGCGGCATCCTGACCCTCAAGTACCCCATCGAGCACGGCATCGTCACCAACTGGGACGACATGGAGAAGATCTGGCACCACACCTTCTACAACGAGCTGCGCGTGGCCCCTGAAGAAACACCCCGTCCTGCTGACCGAGGCTCCCTCAACCCCAAGGCCAACCGCGAGAAGATGACCCAGATCATGTTCGAGACCTTCAACTCCCCGGCCATGTACGTGGCCATCCAGGCCGTGCTGTCCCTGTACGCCTCTGGCCGCACCACGGGAATCGTTCTGGACTCTGGGGACGGGGTCAGCCACACGGTGCCCATCTATGAAGGTTACGCTCTGCCCCACGCCATCATGAGGCTGGACCTGGCTGGCCGTGACCTGACAGACTACCTGATGAAGATCCTGACCGAGCGTGGCTACAGCTTCACCACCACAGCTGAGCGAGAAATCGTCCGGGACATCAAGAGAAGCTGTCTTACGTGGCGCTGGACTTTGATCGGGAGATGCAGATTGCAGCTGAGTCTCCAGTCTGGAGAAGAGCTACGAGCTTCCTGACGGCCAGGTCATCACCATTGGCAACGAAGCGATTCCGTTGTCCTGAGGCCCTGTTCCAGCCCTCTTTCCTGGGAATGGAGTCTAGCGGTATCCACGAGACCACCTACAACTCCATCATGAAGTGTGACGTGGACATCCGTAGAGACCTGTACTCCAACACTGTGCTGTCTGGGGGCTCCACCATGTACCCTGGTATCGCGACAGAATGCAGAACGAGATCACCGCCCTGGCTCCGCCCGGCGTGAGGATCAAGATCATCGCTTCCCCAGAACGCAAGTACTCTGTCTGGATCGGTGGCTCCATCCTGGCCTCTCTGTCCACCTTCCAGCAGATGTGGATCTCCAAGCAGGAATACGATGAATCTGGCCCCTCCATTGTCCACAGAAAGTGCTTCTAAGTATTCATTTGCCAAATGCATGTCAGATCCTCAAGGAAGTTAGTTCAGTTAAAGTCTGTCCCGAGCCTAAGGCTCATTAGGCCGGTGCTTATCCCGGTTTCTGTGGCGTTAAGCGACTGAGAGTTATAGACTCCCCCCTGGATAGGACGCCAGTCTATCGCAGGGTTAACCCCCAACACAAGGTTGGTACCCCTTTTACTCCTGGGTGGGGTGAGAAAATAGCCGTAAGAAGGCAAGATTCAACATGAAAGAACTGTACTTTTCATTCCTGTCAAAGGACATTGTGCAATCCTGTGGGTCGAAAAACTGTATTTGCTTTTGTAGACATATATTGCTTCCTATCTGTATCTTGTCTTTTTACATTGACATCAGCTCTCAATCATTATTATCAATGCCATTATTGACTATATGCTAAAAGCCATCAGGAGTCACAAACATTGTCATTATTTGTCAGATAGGTCCTGAGCCACCCCAGACATTGTTCTCAACGAGACCGGGGCTATTTAGCAACAGCCATTGTCTCCAGAGACAGAAAGAGCCTACTTATATTAGAATTTGTCACATGCTTACCACTGTGAGATGGATGTGTGGTGATATGGTTGCAGTATTATCATTGTTATTTGTCACGTGCGTAGTTACGATTGTGAGGTGCTCTGTGGTGATGTAGTTACAGTATCATCCTCATCAATTTTTGTCATATGATGAAGGCTGCTTTCTGTCTTGAGGTGGTTGTATTCGTGATGTGATCTTTGGGGTCATACATAGCATAAAATAGTACTTTATTCGGCATATAACTAAAATTACGTTACTCTTGTCATTGTTGTCCTGTGCTAAAAATTGCTGTGAGCATATGACTTGATTATAGTATGAAAAATAAGAGTTGGCACTTCATCAGTGCATGATGAATATAATTATTACGAATGCATGAACGCAAACTTGTACTAAAGTGTGTGCAGACACTTTCTTTGGCAAAAGGCCATGCATAAAGAACTGTAACAGTGACTTTGCCATTCTGTGATAGTAAGAGTACGTGAATGATGCATGATGAGGGGAGAGAACTTAAGGTATTGAATGTACCTCCCTGAGTAGTGATTGTGGGCATACAATACTGTGTGAGATTATGAATGAATTTGAATGATTATGAATGTGTGGGATTAAAAAAAAACGTATATGTATTTATGTTTTTATATTTATTTTACGGATAAAATTGTCCTTTCTCTAAAACAAAAATCCCCACTGGTCTTAGGTTTTAATTTTCTGTGTGTGGGGGGAGGGAGAGGGAGAAAGAGGGGCGAGGTGTACACACACATTCACATACTCTTTCTTTTATATATGTGCAAGTACATGGGCATACACACACACACACACAAACACACATTTCTATCTCAAAACAATTGGTCAACACTCATTTTTTATGATGACCTTCTTCCAGGAACTAGCTTCTTTTCAATGTTGAACATTCTGAATCACTGTCTTCTTTCCACACGTCTTGTAAGACTTCCCTTTTCAGTTCCCAGTGAAACCCGAGTCCACATATTTACATTTAGACCCCATCCTCTTATTTTCATTTTTGTAATTGTGCACTGCACTTCTGTGTGCCTTTAGGGTGGTGAGGGCGAGGGTGTGGTATGGATGTGGCATCTCTGGTGATGTAACAGCTTACTGCTTTTGGAAATTCTACATATGCAAGAAATATACATCGTTATCATCATCACTGGCAACAGGATAGCTCAGTGGTCAGAGCTCTCACTTTCCCCAACATAAGGTTAATCAGCATCGCACATGGATGGGTGACTGTTTGTACACCTTGCTTCAGTAGTCCCCAGTCCACCCAGCTGGTAATGGGTACCTGCCCTCATGTAGGATCAGGGAAGGTGAAATAGCAAGGGAGAGGAGATGGGTGCTGCCCTCAATATGCTGGCCCCATGAGAAGCTGAGGTCTCTGATGCCTCATTCCCCTACGACCACATAGGTTATGGGACACCTTTACCTTTTTACCTTTTACCTCTCATCATCATTATTGTTATAATATGTGCACTAAGTTCCATGCATGAACACAACCTGAACCATGACACCTTGGTCAAGGCTTGTAAGAGGATGCAGCCAGAACTAGAATTAACTCCACTATCAATCTCTCGACCAGAAAGCTCAGCTGAGGTTCCAGCTGACCCCCATTAAAGCAAGAGTCCAGCACAACAATAACAGCTATTTTACCCCGGCCCCAACTGTATTACTTTCTGAGTACACCCAAACATAACCAGAACAGCCAGAGCAGTTTTCAGATAAAATACACAATTTTTGTTTCATCAGTGATGGTCATGACAGTGATTCATTAAAATGTTACATGTCCACACACACACACAAAACTTTCAGGGGTCATCAGGTATCATTTTTGTAATGGCGACAGTGAAAAATGGTAACAAACACAATATAGCTGAAACCTCCCAAGGAAAGAAAGCCATTCAGTGGCAAGGGAACCCCCCTTCCCCCACTTCCTCTGAGATCTGTGACTGTAGGGAGCAACAAATCATATCATAGAAGCACACTGGTAGTTGGACAATAATGACTAGAACTCTTGATGACAGAGACATGAAACACAATTAGGAAAGAAAGCATGAAAGGTAATGAGGTGATATGTATCATATATGATGTGGTGTGTGTGTGTGTGTGTGTGTGGTGTGTGTGTGTGTGTGTGTGTGTGTGTGCGTGCGTGTGCGCATGCGTATGCGTGTGTGTATGTGCGTGGGAATTAATGATCTTTATTTTTCAAGTGTTACAGATAAGTGTATATATATATATATATATTTATATTATATATATATATAGTATATAATATATATATATATATATATATATACACATACATTTTTTTTTTATCAGGCCTTTGCCCTGATTAGGGACTACCAAAAAATGAGGGGAAAAAAGAATGAATGTGTTCATGATTTGCAGATATACTGCTGTTGTTTGACAAACATGCATGCAAATAATGTTTCTTCAAGTTATTTTTTCTTCTTCTGTCATTGTAAATGACTAGGGTGCTTGTATTCATAAGATTTGGCCTAAGTAAGTGAAAAGCAGATAGCAGATTCTAAATAAATATAAGAAAGACAATAGCAAGATGGTGAAGACATCCCCCTGCCTGGAAGTAAACCGTAAGGTTCTGGGTTCGATCCCAGCCTTGTTTGCCCTTTTCTCCAAGTTTGGCAAGAAAATTGAACCAAATGTCAAAGTCCTTCAAATGAGACAAAAACTAAAGCCCTCATGTGCAACTGCGAGCAGAACATCATGAGCACACGTTAAAAACTCGTTCCACCTTTTGGAAGAAGAGTGGGCCATTTTGTGCCAGGAGAAAGGATGACAAAACTGTTTAAAATCCATGCACAGAGGTGGTGTGTTTTGACACCATCCCCCAAGTCGGAAGGTGGCTACGTAAGAAAAGGAAGGGGGGAAACGGTCACATACACAAAAATGTCACCATTGATGACCCTCAGAGCTCTAGCCAACGAACCAAAAAAAAAAAAAAAAAAGGAATTGGTGGAAACAGTAAAAATCTACCTGGAGAGGGATGGGTTTCACTAGATTCAACTGGCCTATGACCCATTCATGGTCACCTCTTGCCACACTAACTTGGTTCTGTGGTCCTACCAGGATATGTGTAGGACTAAGGAGCCTTCTGAATGATTTTTTTTTTAAAAGGCTTGCATTCTCACTTCCAGTTCTACAGTCAAGGTTCAGCTTTCACACACTAACATGCTAAGAATGAAAAAATAACCTCTGATGCAATGCAACTCAATGATATGTGGGGAAGGTCACATATGTACCTGTATGTATCATCAATATATAGGGAGGGTCACATAAGTGTATGTTGTCAAAATGAGCATGTGTATGTATGCATATGCGAGTGAACGGTGATATATACATCTGTAATGGTTATCTGTCTCTCCTTTGAGAACTCAAACAATTCTATTACAGCATACAAATAAACAGCCTGTGTCTTAACAAAAATGAATCACCTTGTACCTTTCACCTCTCAACCATAACATAAAGAATATTTTTTATCTTTTTTTTCTTTAACAAATATTTTTTTTGAACACAATGAATATAATTAAAACAGTTCACTGAATCCTCTCAAGAGTAACATGATGAATATAGTTTAAAAATTTTATCAGAATCACATGGAATATGAGCCACATCTATCATAGCTCATGCCTCAAACACGATTAAAATGTTCATAAATAAACTAGCTTCCTACAAAATTCAACACGCTGGACATCACCTTACATCCCAATGGAATAATGAAGGCACACTTTCAAACATATACACAACAATTTTTTAAAAAATGGGTATAGTACAATAGTGCTTTTTTGAAAATAGTGTAAAAATATACTACAAGTTTGAAGTCACAAACTATCAGTCAACAAACCCTTTCAACACAAAAGAAAAAACTCAACAAAATACTTTCCTTACCACTCCCAAAACACGAGTTTAACAGATGGTATCAGCAAAAGTTGATGCTCAGCAGCTAGGTGCTGTATGACATAAACGACCCTGAGAACAGTGAAGATGCGTAGAAACCTACAGAGTCCTAGGAGAATAGCGAATGACAGGTCTTTTAGGAGTGTGGATCATGGTGGTGAAGTCCACCTCTGGAAAGTAGTCGTCAATCAGCTCCAGCTTGTAGGTTCTGAGCAGGGTGGAGACCGCTGTTTTAATCTGGACATAGGCAAAGGACTCCCCAATGCATCGGTGCCGCCACCCCAAAGGGAACATAGGCAAACTTCTCACTGTTGGCAACGTCAGGGTCCAGGAACCTGAATTGTGAACAGCAATAAAAGTTCCAGAAACCTGAATTGTGAACAGCAAACAAAAGTTCTGGAAACCTGAATTTGAACAACAACAAAAGTAATGTTAAATGCTGTCATAAATAGCAACAGTTGATTTGGTATAGAACTGTATTCTACTTCTTAATTTGATATCTTGAGCCCAATCTGAGAAAATTTAAGGCTTTGAATTTTGTTTAAATAGCTCTATGTGCATTTCAATTCGAAGACATATAATCTTGTTTAACCCTCTCCATTTTCTAATGCCGCAGCGGGCTTTTCGGAAAAAGGCCCCATTTATTTTATCAGTGCCGCAGCATGCCGAGAATCGCTCGCTGACAAGTGGGTATTTTCCATCACGCTGTGAGCAATGAACAAGTTCACACAACCATGAGTGACTTTTCCCGCTATAGTAAGATAGCCCAATGGCTTTTCAGTACTATTATCTGGCACACACAATCACTTCCGTTCTCAAGAAATTAGTCAGCGTCTCTCATTTTCATTCACACATTTTTCATAGTTAAGAATGGCGGCAAAGCACGAAGATGAAATGTGGGAAGATTTTCCAGAAGATGAAATTGACGAAATTATGCGTCAAGTTGGGAGATTGAAAGACAACAGAATAGAGAATCTGATGTTGAATTGAAACTGAAGAAGGAAGGGATGAAATAGATGAGGATTAATGCAGTAGAAAGTGACCTGAAGACAACATTCCACTACTAAATTTGCAGACGACTGGTGCGCGGCGCACACAGCGCTGGCAGTGAAAGATTTTCAGTTGCCTGCAGGCCTGTCACACACATACGATCAGTGCCAGCCCCTGGATTATTTTTTTTCTTTTTGTTTCCCATCATACTTTTTTGTAGTGCGGCAGATGAGACAAATAAGTATGCTAAACAAAAGATTCGCTGCTAGAGGTGGGCTTCTGATCCTTTGTGACAGACACAACACCTGAGGAGATCAGGGCTTACCTGTCTATACGATAATGATGGGAATCAATCGTCTGCCAGAATACATATGTACTGGTCCACTACCCAAGTTTTCTCACTCATGGATCAGTACTGTCATGCCCAAAACAAGTTTTTGAAGCTGAATCAATATTTTCATTTGAGGACACAAGTGACACACCTGGACGTGACAGCCCCAGTACGACCCTCTCACAAGATCAGGCCCTTTCTCAATGACATCCAAGCCCAGTTCAAGAGCACGAGCAATCCATTCCCGTGATATAAATAATGTACCGTGTTTGCGTATTTTTTATTTCTCTTTGTATGTAGAAAAACTGTACAATCCAGACAATGGACTTGGTGACAATCTTCATGTGATGTATATTATTCAATCGATTACCTGACGTGGAATCCTACAGAGGGCCTGTAGGTAGGACACTATTTTTTTTTTAATTTTGACTCATACTAGTGCATGATGTGCATGTTAGAGCATATTATTTTACTAACAGCATGAAGTGAACATGTTGTCACCTTGATTTGGTGACAAAAAGGGGGACAGCAACACGACATATATAAGCAGGACTGTCAAATTTTGATGCAAAGTAAACTATGACAACTTATGAACATTCCTGTCAAATTTCAAGACTCTACTATCAGTAGTTTTTATATGGTGGTGTATATTACTAAGGAACTGTGTTTTACTAGAAAAAGATTGAAATTTTCCGAATACTAGGAGGAGTTTCTTGGTCAGAAAAGCGAATGGAAGAGGGTTAAGAAAAAGGTTGCTTGAATATATCAAGTCAAGTCAAGTCAAAGTCAAAAACACTTTAATCATCCCTGAAGGGCAATTACATATATGACTTAAGAGCAAAAACAGTGATCACATTCCTATATGAAATTCACTTATTTATAACTATATCATAATTTGTTTCATAACAACTAGCTGTCCATATATATGCCATGTTTAGACACACCAGACTAATAATCAACATTTTCTACACGACACTGTCTACTGATGATAATAACAGCTAAGTAACTGGGCCAGGTAAAAAAAAAAAAAAAGAGCTAGTATTTCACGACATAGGCAAACATATATCAGCTGTCAAAGCTGCTCCTTTTAGTTTCAGGTGGGGACCTGCTTACCTGTCAGGCACAAAGCTGCCCATGTCCTGCCAGGTGTCAGGTAGACGATGGTTGGTGGTGGGGGAGACACACACCTGATGGCCAGGGGGAATGGTGTAGCCCATTGCTGTCTGCTGAAATGAAGAAAATTTTTATTAATCTATACATACCTTGAACATCAGAAACACAGACAGGAAGAGAAAGAAAAGAGGCAGGTAGCTACCTGTTTGCTTTTACACATGCGCATCACAACACTCATGTACATTACGTATCAACACACACACACACACACAAAAACCCATCTATAAAACCCTTACCCAAAATAAATCAAATCAAATCAATCAAATCAAATTCTTTTATTTCGAGGATAATGAATAAGCACTCATGTGCTTTTTTTACATCCAGTCCCTGCAGGAGGTCCACAGAGATAGGAAGAGAGAGAAAAAAAAAAAAGGCGTGCAGCTACCTGTTTGGTTTTGCACATGCGCATCACACACATACATTATGAATCAACACCAAAAAAAATCTTCCCAGTCCCCAACACAAAACAGAAAAAAAGAGAAAAAAACAGAGGCAGGTAGGTAGGTACCTGTTTGGTTTTGCACATGCGCATCATGGTCATGATGGGGGGCCTCAGTCGCAGCGTCTCTTTCAGACAGCGGTCCAGCAGCTGAAGGTCCTTCACTGTGTCGTAGTCCAGGGGAGGCCACTGTGCGTCTTTGCTGACCCCCCACACGCCTGCCTCTGTTCCGCCAACACTGCTTCCTGCACAGCACATGAACACAGGTGACTTCACCGCTCGGCCAATGATTCTGAGGATGTAGTGATTTTATTTATTTATTTATTTATTTTTCTTTATATTGAGGATAATGGAATAAGCACTAATGTGCTTCTTTTTTCATCCAGTCCCCATGTATATGCAGTTTTGTAAATCTTGTCATCTGTTCCCACCGGCACAAATGGCCTACTCTTACAAAAAGTGGAACAGGATTTAACGTGTGTTCTGCGTGCATTCGCATGCTGGGCCTTGGTTTATAGTCTCATCTGAAGGATGATTCAGGTTATGAGAAAGTGTTGGTCACTTTCCAATCCTGAGAAATGAATATTTGAAATATTTTGTTTGTTTGTTTGTTCCTTGGCTTGAGCTCCGAGAATCACCCATTGTGGAATATTTGCATATGTGAATGTTTTTCCCCCATCATGAGAGTGACATGAACACAGCGACTCATGCCTCAGGCCAATGATTCTGAGGGATGTAATGATTCAGGTTATGAGAAAGTGTTGTACACTCTCCAATCCTGAGAAACGAATAAGTGCTGACATACTTTTTTTTTTCATTTGGCCCTTGTCCTGAGAAGGGACTATCCTTAATAATCACTGTTAATCATTTCAAATATAAAAAAAAGGGAGGGGAGAGAGAGAGAGAGAGAGAGAGAGAGAGAGAGGAGAGAGGAGAGAGAGAGAGAGAGAGAGAGAGAGAGAGAGAGAAACACATACATGTGTGTGTGTGTGTGTGTGCGTGTGCATGTGTGCGTGCGTGCGTGCACATGCATGCATGTTCCTGTCCAAGTATCTGCATATGTCTGTGTGTATATGCTACAGGTGTATTCAAATATGCATACACATACAGTCTGATTCTGACAAACAGTATAAACTTCGCAATATCAACAGCCTAGGTTTTGTCCTTGAGGTGAGGTGCTCTGATCTCACCTGAATGTCCTGGTGTTTGGCCAGGAAGAAGAGGAGCCAGGTGGAGGTGGTGGAGGAGGTGTGTTGCCCCGCCAACAGCAGACCAATCAGCATTCCCGCTATTTCGTCATCCGTCAGGTTACGACCACTCCTGTTAACATGACACGACCACAGTCAGCATTCCCACTGTCTTCTCACCACAGTTTCTCTGGAAAAACAAGCAGTTGACTCTGACCTGACATGACTCGACATCAGCAAAGTTTGAACATACGTACTTGTACTTGGAATCGATCAGTGTCTGAAGCATGTCCTCCTCAGGCTGGTTTGAATCTCGCCGCTGCTGAATCACCTCGTAGAAAATGCGCTTCACTTCCTGATGGGCTCTGTCTCTTTTTCTGAAAATAAATCAAGATGATGACTTCATATGTTGATGAAAAAATTAGATTGAACAAGAAAAAACAGAAAGAAAAGATATGAGGAAAAAGAGGAAGATTACTACCAAAATTTGACTTTTAAGTTTCAAATTTGGAAATGAACAGTATTAATGTAGTAAAGGTAGGGTGCCACTGGGGGGGGGGGGGGGGGGGGGGGGAATCGGGGAGATAATCTTTTTTTAAAATTTAATTTTCTTTTTATATAGAATTGTACAATAAAATAACATAATCCATGGGGGAAATAAGAATGAAAAGGTGGGGGGGAAAAAGAGAGAGAAAAGGTAGTTGGAAGAGTGAGAGAGCTTGAGAAAATTTAAAGTGGGGGGTGGGGAAGTCAAGCAAAAGTACTATTAATTATTATTATCCCATGAAAGTCAATTACAAAGACAATACAACACTGATGGGCACGCAATATGGTAATGATCATTAAAAAAAACCCTAAACAAACCCAAACAAAAACTAGGACAAACATGAATAAACTACAATCAGTATTTTGTGTAAACATTCCAAGATACACACACACACCACACAACCGATCACAGACGGGGGAAAAAAAGAAAAGAAAATCCAACTCACAAACACTGAAAACAGAAAGCTTTACCAGAACAAAAACACAAACAAAAACTAGTGAAACTGACAATGCTTTTCTCTTCTCTTTTATGCAGATGCTGCACCGGAAACTGACCTGAAGCTAGGCAGGGGAAGCCAGCCCGGCAGAAGCCAGGCTTCGTGCGTAAATCCCCCATCCAGATCCATATACAGCCGAGCCATACTTTCGTCCAGTTTGGCACGGATCTCCTTGCCTTCAAAATACATCATTTATTATTTTTTTAAAATACTGGTGATAATCTTGATAAATGTTCACGATTGTGTGCATACATGCAAAAATTTCAGTTTATGAATGTGTCCAAAGGCAGCGGTATGTGTGATGTGTGGCTATGTGTAATGTGTGTGAATGGATGTATGCATGAGTGTATGTATTCGTGTGTGTGTGTGTGTGTGTGTGTGTGTGTGTGTGTGTGTGTGTGTGTGTGTTGTGTGTGTGGTGTGTGTGTGTGTGTGTTGTTGTGTGTGTGTGTGTTGTGTGTGTGTGTGTGTGTGTGTGTGTGTGTGTGTGTGTGTGTGTGTGTGTTGGTGTGTGTGTTGTGTGTGTGTGTGTGTGTGTGTGTGTGTGTGTGTGTGTGTGTGTGTGTGTGTGTGTGTGTGGTGTTGTAGGTGTGTGCGGGTGGTGTGATTGCACACATCTGGGTGCTTACATGTGCACTGTTCACAACCTTCCTGAAAAGAATACCCTAACTTTCTTTTCCTTCATCCTTTCTTCACCTACAATATTGATATTGTAACCTGACTGACCAGGGCTGATACCATAAAAAAAACCACACCAACAACTATCTCAAAACATAGCGATTAAGAACTGAGAGATCAGGTTGTTTCAACTAATACAGCCCTGAAATCATCAACTTGTTTCTTTGGACTGATCACTGAAATTAAAAACTAGTTCACGTAGACAGGATACTTACCATGAAGACAGCGACTGGCAGTCAAGATAATAACCTCTGACATCGCCACAAACAGATCTGTTGAAAAAACATAAAAATCCTGATTTTAAAGTAGTTTCTATAATTGCAAAATTATAATGTAATGAGCAATGAGAGATTCAATAATGATTTGAAAAACCAAGTGCTATCAGATTTGATATATCATTAAAAGAGTTATTTCAAAATAACAAATACTATGCTCTCACAGAGAGTGAGAGAGTGAGAGAGAGAGAGAGAGAGAGAGAGAGAGAGAGAGAGAGAGAGAGAGAGAGAGAGAGAGAGAGAGAGAGAGAGAGAGTGTGTTCATGTTAGTGTGTGTATATGAAGACATGTGTGTGTGTGTGTGTGTGTGGTGTGTTATGGTCGTGTGCGTGCATGTGTGTGTGTGTGTGTGTTTGTGAGTTATATATATATATATGTTATATATATATATATATATATATATATATTATATATATATATATATATATATATTTTATGTGTGTGTGTGTGTGTGTGTGTGTGTGTGTGGTGTGTGGGTGTGGGTGTGGGTGTGAGTGGGTGTGTATAAGTGTGTGTGTGAGTACATCTGTGCATGCATGTGTAGATGCATACATAATACAACGATAGGTATGGCTGCAAAAATAGCAATCATGAAACAAACAAAAATGACTTACTTTTTTCTCCACTTCTGCCCCATCTTTTGAAATAATTTTCAGTCTCTTCTTCAATCATGTGGACATGCTGTCTGAATCTGGCAATGTTGAGGCCTGTCTTGAACATTTTCTTCTGCTCCAAAAATAACTGAAAACAATAACAGTAGTATAAAAATCACACGAACTGTTGGATTACAAAGTCACATAAGTTTCCAGTGTTTCCACTGCACATCAATGACAGACTCTGAATACGCAGCACAGACACATATACACATTACAGAGACAGAAAAAAATGAGACACAGTCAAATAGACAGATACATACTACCATCTGTGAATATCAGACTTGAAAGAAATAAATCTTACTGTTAAAATAATTCTATTAATGAGGTAACATAAAGAAAATGAACTGTCAGTTAATACTCTTCATTAATGAGGTAACAAAGACAAAATCGTTGGATAATATTCATAATGTACATTTACCAAGTTTGAGCAATCAAAAGAGTTGGTTAATATTCATAATGCATTTACCAGATTTGAGCAATCAAAAGAGTTGATTAACATTCACAATATATTTACTGAATTTGGGCAGTCATATGCCACTCCTTTCCCAAACACTGGTGTTGTGAGACGGCTGTACACTTCCTCTGCATTCAGATTTTCATTCCTGCTGTTGAAAAACAGTGCTGCTGCTTCTGAGCCAACCAGGTATGTGAAAGTTTTCCCCACCATCGTGAAGCTGAAGACTGGGCCATACTGCACAAAATACACACAGAGTTTCACATAAATGCATACACATGGCATATGCATACATTCACTAGATTTCAATCAAGTACTCTGCAGACCCTTTATCCAGAAAGAAAGAGTTTGGGATTCACGACCTCAGGTTTAATTGATTTGACTGCCATGGAACAATTGATAGAATAGTAGAATTTCAGCTGTAAGGATGTGGCGAGATTCCTCATCAATGGTCTAGTGGATCAGTGGTCTAGAGGTAACGCACCTGCCTAGAAAGCGAAAAGCTGCATGTGGGTGGTTTGATCCCTGTTTGGACCCAAAACTTTCCCCCCATCCATTAGACCATGAGTGGTGGTCTGGGCGCTAGTCTTCAGATGAGACGGTAAACAGACGTCCCATGTGTTATACATAATTATTTAGCGCATGTGAAAGATCCCATGGCAATAAGAGTGTATCACTGGCAAAATTCTGTAGAAAAAAACCATCTCTGATAACAAAACAAAGACAGTTGCAGACAGGAAAAGAAAAGGATGGCACTGCACTTGTGGCGATGCGTTTTTCCCAGGGAGAGCAGCCCAAATTTCATGCACAAAAATCTGCTGTGACCTAAAGTCGTGTAAGAGTAAAAAAAGGCAGTATAACACTGAGAAAAGGATTGTTTAATTAAATTCTAAAATTTTGACAAGTTCTGTTTGGATCCTTTGTGTAAGCCTGTAGACTCAATGGTAAAACAAAGGCTGCAGGATTTCATTCATCTAAAAAAAAAAAAAAAGTAATTTTGAGTGTTGTCAAAATTTCTTGAATATCTACAGTGTTTCTACTTGTTTATTTTTAGACACTGCAAGCATTTGTATATTTCAGGTCTATCTGACTGTGGAATGTGGAATGTTTTGTGAAAGAAAGCATTTAGCCCTGTCATATAGTCTTAAGTCCAGCTTTAGAGAATTTGCCTTTCTTATCTCCAATGATCATCAGGTAATAGAAAAAGTCAGGTAATGAAAAAAAAAAGTCAAGAAATTCTGCATGTCTCTTCATCCTCTTCACTTTTAATTTTTATTTTTTAATTACAATTACATTTCTTTATCCTTGTGTTTCTTTGATATTTTGTCTATCTTCACATGCAAAAATCAAGGGAGACAACCACATCCTTTGTGCTGCAATACACCTTAGGTGCCCCCTCTTGATTACTCTCTCAAGAGTCAGGTGAGGGGGGTGAGCTGAAGCAATGGAACATCTCTCACAAAAAATAAGTGTGAATTTTATATTTTTATCTTAAAAAACAAACAACCACCAACCAAACTGAACAGCTTTTAGAAAAAAGGGTGTCACTTTTCAAAACATTTAAAAGCCAGCTATTTATAACTACTATTCAGATTACGCTGTTTGATAGGTATGGATTTCCATAATCATTTTTGTAGACATTTACAAATATAGTTAAATATGCACATTTTAATTGGCTGCATTACATTTCTTGACATATCATCAAGATTCCTGTAACTTCACACCTGCATTTAGGGATGTGAGCAGAGGTACATTTTTGTATTGTCTTGTATTTACTTTCAATATTGTTGTATATGCACTGAAGTTCAGTACTTACAGATTTTATAGTACAGATAGTCGAGATAGAGTGACCAACCAAATGACCAATCAATAAACAGACACACACACAAACACATATATATTTGTCTGCATAATAAGCGCAAATGACCAACCTTTTGACGGGCTGCAAGCAGAAATTCAATTGGGCTTTGTCCAAAGCTGATAGCGTGGCCAAGGAATGGTATGGAAGAAGGAATATGAGGAGGTAGCTTTCCCTGGAACACAAACTGCTATGGTAAAACATCTAGATATTGCTAATGATTGCCAATATGTTCTTACATCTTCCAATGCTTAGCAGTTGTTCTCACTGTTTGTTTTTAAGGCAGAAAGAATGACAGTTGAGAGAGAGAGAGAGAGAGAGAGAGAGAGAGGAGAGAGAGGAGAGAGAGAGAGAGAGGAGGAGAGAGAGAGAGAGAGAGAGATTTTTTATTTATTTTATTCTTTTATTTCGAGGATAATAGGATAAGCACTCTTGTGCTTTTTTACATCCAGTCCCCGTGTGCATGCAGTTTTGTAAATATCTATTCCTACCGGCACATGATGGCCTACTCTTACGAAAAGCGGAACAGGATTTAATGTGTGCGCAAGATGTTCTGCATGCGTTCGCACATGGGGCATCAGTTTATAGTCTCATCCTAAGGACTTTGGGGGAGAGTGGCAGCATGATGTTAACTCCAGGAGAAAAATCTCCTCGACTGAATCGAAGTGGGTTGTCAAATTGCCAGCACAATGTTCTGACCACTAGGCTATCCATCCTGAGAGAGAGAGAAGAGATGAGAGAGAGAGAGGAGAGAGAGAGAGAGAGAGAGAGAGAGAGAGAGAGAGAGAGAGAGAGAGAGAGAGAGAGAAGGCAAGGCAAGGCAAGGCAAGGCAAAATTCTTTTATTCAAGGATAATAGATAAGCACTCATGTGCTTTTTTACATCCAGTCCCCGCCCTTTTTCAGGGAAAACATCAAGATAAAAAGATACTAAACAGTTAAACTATATGCAGTACCAAACAACTAAGGAATAGGGACATTATACATAATAAGATAATAAAAATGCACACTTTCAGAAGACAAAAATCAGAGCCACAATAAAATGATTTTGATATAAAGAAAAAGAGAAGCGTTAATGATAAAGAGCGATGAGAGAGAGAGAGAGAGAGAGAGAGAGAGAGAGAGAGAGAGAGAGAGAGGAGAGAGAGAGAGAGAGAGAGAGAGAGAGAGAGAGAGAGAGAGAGAGCCAAATCTGTAATATCACCAAACACCTCTCAGCAAAATTCACAAATGAACATTTTTTTGGTTCCTCCCCAAGAGCTCCTGGGTTCACCAATGGTGGGATTTTGCGAATGCAACTGTCTTTGCCGATCATGAGGGCAGCCGCATTTCGACTTCGGGGATCTATGTTGGTATGTTCATGTTCCCATAACCCACCGAATGCTTGCATAGGCCTATTTGATATTCTGCACGTGCATATTCATGATGGAAATTAAGGCACTAGGCTAGCAGAGCTGCGCTTAAAAATTGGCCTGAGAGATTGTAGAAAAATTCCCACCCTTATAATGATTATTCACCAGACGCCGCGAGATTCAAACCCACTTCATGGACCTATGGCACTGCAGTAGAACGATCTTAACCACAAGGCTATAGCGTGCGTCTGTCGCATATGCACATAATGAATACTGAACACTATCAAATCTCTGTGTAATTTTCCAACATTGGCTAGGGCTACTCATTATCAGTACTTTCTGTTCTTCTATAATAGACTTTGTTACCGACCTTCGCTTTGCTGTAGTTGTGATCACAAGAACGGCTAGGATGACCATCGACTCCAGTAATGCGTATGTTGCACGATCTGTCCTCCATGTTGTGGAAGGATAGATTCTCCAGAGAAATCATTCTTATGTTCTTTTTTTTCAAAGTTATGCATCAAGACACTCAACTTGAATGGTGCATGCACTGTCTAAAGAGACGAATTTGCCAAAGTGTAGGAAGTTTTGTCGCGTCAATAGTGCTTAACACCCTGTTTTATCACGTATGTTTGTCGAATGTTAGAAATATCTAATTTCAACTGACAAAAAAAATAAACTGTTTGTTTTTGTGCATTAAAAGTTTGCTCTTACAGTTCAGATGATTTGTCTTAATATTACTCGTTGTTGATACGAACTAAAATCTTTTCATGGTCAATTCTAGTTGGCGATGATCCGATGCGATCAGCTGAGTTACGATCGACTGGAAAATGTATTAGATCGATGGATTTCTATAGTTCAAATGTAGTTCTAGAGATAAAAAAATCCTTAATTTTCACTAAAGTTTGATGAGGTGAGGTGGAATGGAGTGTTATGATCCACTGAATGTGTGTCTTGTGCCGAGGTGGTGTATGGGATGAGGAGGGTGGACATAGGGGCATGTAGGACCACGACATGCACGGCACGCGACGCGCACGCGTCGATGTGTGTGTGATGGTGTGATGTAGTGTGTGGTGTTGTGTGTGTGGTGTGTGTGGTGGTGTGTGTGTGTGTGTGAGAGAGAGGTGAGAGTAGAATGAGAGAGAGGATGAGTGAGAGAAGAGAGTGACATTTATTTTATTTATTATTTATTTATTCTTTTTATATCGAGGATACAGAATAAGCATCATGTGCTTTTTTTCATCGGTCCGTGTGTAGCAGTTTTCTAAATCTTGTCATCTGTTCCACCGGCACACGATGCTACTCTTACGAAATGCGAAACAGGATTTAACGTGCGCGCAAGATGTTCTGCGTGCGTTCGCACAGGGTCTCGGTTTAAATGTCTCATCCGAAGGACTTTTGGGAGGTGGAGTCAGCATGATGTTAACACAGGAAGAAAATTTCCCGACGGACTCAAACCCGGGTCGTCAAATTGCAGCGCAATGTTCTGACCACTAGGCTATCCGTCCCCAACAGAGAGAGAGAGAGGAGAGAGAGAGAGAGAGGAGAGAGAGAGAGAGAGAGAGAGAGAGAGAGAGAGAGAGAGAGAGTAGCTGTTTCTAATGCTTTTTTTTTTTTTTTTTACATACATACACACACACACCCCCTGCGCGCGCGCATTTTGCTGTCAATAAAAAACATGCATATTCATATCTTGTTTTTGCCCAGGCCTCGGAATAATCTCTTAAAATCAAGCCTTGCTTATTCAGGAAAAACTTTGTGGTATAATTCATACCTATCTTTAAAATTAGCTCATTCAAAACAAAAGTTTAAAAAAAAAAAAACCTTTGGAAAACAAAACAAAACATCTACTGGATGAATGTAAGACCACTTTTGTTTATGCTCAAAATTTTTCTTATCTGGACTTGCTTTGTAAATTGTTATTTTTAGCCTTCTTCTTTTGTTTTCTACACTAGGCTTACTTGTCTGTCTGAATTGAACGCATGTTGTAATGTCTCGGTTTTGTTTAAATACATTGTGATGTCTGTTTTTTTTTCTTAATTTTAAAATTGAGTTCTTTTCAACATAGGCCTAGACTGGCCTAACATTGTCTTTTGTTTGATTGTATTAGTGAATTAAAAAAAAAATCATCATGAGGGCAGGATGAAAAACAAGTTGTGTAATTTTGACTAGTCTTGATTTGACTTCAAACACACACACACACACACACACACACACACACACACACACACACGCACGCACGCACGCACGCAGCGCGCGCGCGCACACACGCACACGAGCACGTATGCGAGGCCGAGATAGCCTGGCGGTTAGAGCTTTGATTATTTGAAAAGAATCTATGACATCATTTAGCAGTCATGATGTCATAATTTTAAAAATTTAATTTATAGTTCAAAATAGTGTGATGAAAATTTAGAGACGGAATATTTTCTAGTGAGACTGAAATATTTTGCTGAAGTTTTTCGTTCCTAACATGGGCACAACCAAACTTCGTCTGCAGTCGGATAGGATAGTATCGATTATGTCTGTTTGTTGTTTAGTTGTTGGGTTGCCTGGCACCCTGGATATTAGGCTTCTTAGAATAAGCGCTCTGTCTCACTCATCAGAAAGGGCAAGAAAAGGAATCAACCCAGAACCTCACAGTTTATTTGTTAGGCAGGTGAACGTCTAAACCGTCCTGCCACCTTCCTTCTTTGATGTAGGCCTAATGTGAATCTGTTCATTATGAGATCATTTGATATGACGTATTCATTATATTGCATTGTACGCTTTCGTACCGTACCATTTTGTGTTGCACAGCACTGCATGGCGTCAAAAGTCCTTCGGGTGAGACTATAAACCGAGGCCCCGTGTGCAAACACACGCAGAACATGTTGCGCATACGTTGAATCCTGTTCCGCTTTTCGTAAGGGTAGGCCATTGGGCGGCGGTGGGAACAGATGGCAAGATTGACAAAACGCATACACACAGGGACTGGATGTAAACAAGCACATGAGTGCGTATTCTATTATCCTCGATATAGAAGAATAAAGAAAGAATTTAAAACTGGCTTTGCTTTTCTAAGCTTCTGCTTAATCTATCAATATGTACAACCAAGATGCTTGCACCCAATCTGAACACCAGTCCTTAGGGAGAACAATCCGAAATTGGAACACTGCCACAGAGCGTCGTAAAGGCCACACCCATCGACATCTTTCTGTCAAGGCCCTCCAGACTCGCTGAATAGGTTTCTTTTCCAGCTTCCCACCTCCTCCAAAAGTAACAGAACAATTAGCTTGTTAATTGCGGTCCCTACTCAGAAAGAAGAATTTAATTCTTTCCTTCTGTTCTTCGTCCTTATTTTTCTTATTCATTCTTTCTTCCTTTCTTTGTTGTTCTGTCTGTCTGTCGCTTGTCTTTCTTCCCCTTCTTGTATATTTCGCGCGCGTTAGTGTAGGCGTTGGACTCGTAATCTAAGTTGCGGTTCACCCAGCTGTCGGCTTGGCGTTGCCCTGAAAAGCACTTTCGCTATTTTCTCACCACCGGTGTAAGGTACCACTTGTTGGGGGTAACTGCGATAGCTGGTCATCCAGGGGGTCTATGACTTCAGTCGCTTAGCGCACAGAAGGGATAGCCGGCTGTGACTTGCTCGGACAACTTAACTTTTTTACTCTGTATATTTTTGGTTTTTATTTTTTAATTGAAGTTGTTGAAGTGGTGGTAGTGATGTTGGTGGTGGTGGTGGTGGTGGTGGTGGTGGTGGTGGTGCTTTGCAGTTTTATTTGTTTTTTTGTTTTTGCAACTTGTGAGTGTTGCTGCAGCCCTCCACAGTCTGTTACTCTCTCAGAGTCACAAGTTTCCAGAGATGTATTCATTTCAAGAAGTCATAAGGCCACTATCCTGAAGAGGCCCTGCGCGGCTGCTGGATCCTCTCCGTGCCCTACTCTTCAGCCGAATAACTTCGGCCATCTAGCGTATTAGGGTACAGGACAGCTAAGTGATCAGAGCACTCGCTCCCCCCCCCCCTTCTCCAGCCAGGTTAAGCAGCCTCGAGCGTGATTTCTAATCGGATGGGTGACCGTTTGCGCGCCTTGGCTTCAGTACAGTTCCCCCAGTTCCCCCAGCTGTAAATGGGTACCTGCCCCTCTTTAGGGTCAGGGAAGGTAAAGCAGCGAGGGAGAGGAGATGGGCGCCGCCCTCAATATGCTGGCCCATAGAGAAGCTGAGGTTTCTGATGCCTCGCTTCCCTACAACAACACAGGTTACGGGACACCTTTACCATTTACCTTTGCCTACTTTTAAAGGAGGATGACAGGAGCTGAGGGGACGGGAAAAGCCTGGTATTGGAATATTGTACCTGTAATCTGACGGCGATCGAGGACGGGGGGTTCAAATCTACGCTGAGGTATCCATTCGAAGGGATTTTATCCCCTTCAGAGCTGACACTGGTATCAACTCCATTTTCCTTTGAATTCGGAGTTCACCAAGAATGGTTTCATTGTCCGGGGAAAAAACTGCCTGAAAAAAATCAGCGCAGTGCCCCAACGACCTCTTAAGGAGCTAAGGTAGAAGTCAAGTCAAGTCAAGTTCAAGTCAAGTCAAGGCAAGGCAAGGCAAGGCAAGGCAAGGCAAGGCAAGGCAAGCAGGCAAGAGTCAAGTCAATCAAGAGCTTCACTGATCATGACACTGGCCAGGTGAGTTGGCCCATCGGTGTAGTGAAAGTCACGACGTCCCTCAGGGGGACGGATAGTCTAGTGGTCAGAACATTGCGCTGGCAATTTGACGACCCGGGTTCGAGTCCGGTCGAGGAGATTTTTCTCCTGGAGTTAACATCAGTGCTGACTCCACTCTATCCAAAAGTTCTTCGGATGAGACTTTAAACCGAGGCCCCGTGTGCGAACGCACGCAGAACTTCTTGCGCACACGTTAAATCCTGTACCGCTTTTCGTAAGAGTAGGCCAACGTGTGCCGGTGGGAACAGATGACATTTACAAAACTGCACACACACGGGGACTGGATGTAAAAAAGCAAAAGAATGTTTATTCCATTATCCTCGACATAAAAGAATAAATCAAAATATTAAAAAATCAGGCAAATCTGCTGGGTGAAGGTTCCAAAGGGTTCCATGACACGATGCCATCCTAAGCACGAAACCATCAGAAGAGCTGAACCCTTTAAAACAAAGGCACAAGAGACCACTGCATCAGAGACACTTGAACTGGGTGGTGATAATCCCGTTTGGGTCCAAAACTTTCCCTCCCGTCCATTAGACCATGAGTGGTGGTCTGAGTGCTAGTCTTTCGGATGAGACGATAAACCGAGGTCCCGTGTGTTACACATCATTATTTAGCCCACATTAAAGAACCCACCCACGGCAACAAGGGGGTTGTCCCTGGCAAAATTGTGTAGAAAAAAGCCACTCTGATAGGGAAACAAATATAGTTGCAGACAGGAAAAAGAAAAAGGAATAATGGGTTGGCGCTGCACTAGAGGCGACGCGCTCTCCACAGAGAGAACAGCCCAAATTTCATGCAGAGAAATCTGCTGTAACAGGAAGGGGTATAAAATAAAATAAAAGATGATCAACGAGAATGATGATGATAAGGGAGATTTTTTTTTATAGGCATTGGTTAGGGTTGGAATTTAGGTGGCAGGGCAGTGCTCTTGTGCTAGCTGTAACATGTATCCTGGCAACATACAGGCTCAAAAGACAACGACACATGTGGTATTACTACTAGTCAGGTAATTTTACTTACTCTCAAAATCACATCCCTAACATGGATGAGGTTTGACCCTGGAGTCCTAAGCTTCCCTTTGAGCTCGTAACCCACGCAGCTCTGGAAGCCAGTCAGACCCTTGTGTGTGTGTGTGTGTGTGTGTGTGTGTTACATTCGAATTTGTCAAAACTGTAAATAGTTGCTGATTGTGCGTCGTGTAGGTTGAATGCAAGCGCTTTGATTTGTTTTTGCAAGATATAGCGCTATACAAATTCCATGTATTATTATTATTATTATCTGTGGACTCCCAACCTCCCAGCCAAAGTGTACTGCGCAAAACGGGTATCCAAAGCAGCTGGTAGGTCTGAGTTTTCTTTGTGAATATTTGGATACAGTTTTCTCGAGGAATAGAGCCATTTTTATTACTGTAACCCCTTCTATTTCTTCATTCACACGTACACATTCAAAAACATGCCAAAAAAGTTGTAGATCTAATTTGTACAAGTAGATACAAGTCTTCACAGACAGATTTATTTATTTATTTATTCTTTAATATCGAGGATAACAGAATAAGCAATCATGTGCTTTTTTTCATCCGGTCCCCGTGTGTATGCAGTTTTGTAAATATTGTCATCTGTTCCCACCGGCACACGATGGCCTACTCTTACGAAAAGCGGAACAGGATTTAACGTGTGCGCAAGATGTTCTGCGTGCGTTCGCACACGGGGCCTCGGTTTAAAGTCTCATCCGAAGGACTTTTGGGGAGAGTGGAGTGAGCACTGATGTTAACTCCAGGAAGAAAATTTCCTCGACCGGACTCGAACCCGGGTCTTCAAATTGCGAGCGCAATGTTCTGACCACTAGGCTATCCGCCCCCCATAGAGAGAGAGAGAGAGAGAGAGAGAGAGAGAGAGAGAGAGAGAGAGAGAGAGAGAGAGAGAGAGAGAGAGAGAGAGAGAGAGAGAGAGAGAGGATTCTGTGTACGAACGCACGTTAAACATCTTGCACAGACGTTAAAACCAGTTTTGCCTTTCAGAAGAGTAGGCCATTTGTACTGGTAGGTAGGAACAGATGACAAAATTTGCAAAACCACACGGGCACAGGGACTTGATCCTGAAATGAAAGATTTACACACACACACACACGCACACACACACGCGCGCGCGCGCACGCACGCACGCACTCACAAACACATATACACACATACACGCATGCACTCACGCGGCGTGTGCGCGAACACACACACACACACACACACCACACACACACACACACACACACACACACACACACACACACACACACACCACACACACACATACACACACACACAGGCACACACAGACCAGTGGTTTTATTCAAACTGTCTGAAAACCTAGGAACATGGAGATCGTTTATTTTCCTCTCTTCAATCACAAACGCAACCAACTCCATAAACAGAGAAACGTCCTTTCAGCAGCACATGTTATCAGTGTTGATAAATCTCTTCTCTTCACACGAAAAAAAAGTTTTTTCAAAACATGGAATTCTTCAAATCACAGACCTTTTGAATTCC
>CM060319.1:17885844-17903127 GCA_030674155.1 Stramonita haemastoma
CCCCCCAAAAGCCTCCTGTAGACAACTTTCAGGATTGAGCAGAAGAAAAGATACACAGAGAGGTAGATTATCAGACAGACAGACAGATTGATGCAGACATACACAAAGAGACAGACAGACAAACAGGCAGACAGACAAACACACACTCCCCACCCTACCCCACAACACCCTCCTCCACACACACACACACACACACACACACACACACACACACACGCACGCACACACACACGCGCACACGCGCACACGCGCACACGCGCACACGCACAGAGAGAGAGAGAGAGAGAGAGAGAGAGAGAGAGAGAGAGAGAGAGAGAGAGAGAGAGAGAGAGAGAGAGAGAGAGAGAGAGAGAGAGAGAGAGAGAGAGAGAGAGAGAGAGAGAGAGAGAGAGAGAGAGGTATATACACACATGTATCACTTCAAGACAGAATATCAACACAATTCACTCTCGACTGTTTCTTGTTCTTTCTTTCTTTTCTTTCTTTCTTTCTTTCTTTTCTTTTCTTTTCTTTTCTTTCTTTTCTTTCTTTCTTTCTTTCTTTTTTTCTTTTTTTCTTTTCTTTCTTTTCTTTTCTTTTCTTTCTTTCTTTTCTTTTCTTTTATTCTTTCTTTCTTTTTGTTTGTCTTTCGTTTGGTTCCTGCGCATTAGCAGCAACCGCATAGCGGCAGCAGCAGCAGCAGCAGCAGCGCTGTAGTTTATGTCATTTGACCTTTGCCTGTTGTTCCCCCACACCTGCCAGCCAGAGACCGGAATTCAGCCTCATAACCACACAGAACACCAGACAGACACACAGACAGCAGACTGACACACAGATAGGCAGACACAGACAGACAGACAGAACGACAGACACATACACAGACACATACACACATAGAATAGCACACAGACGACAGACAGGGACAGACAGACACACAGATAGGCACACAGACAGACACAGACACGGACAGACAGACACACACACAGATAGACAGACAGCAGATACACACACATAGACAGACAGACGGAAAGAGACAGACACACAGACAGATAGATAGACAGACACACACACACACAGACAGACAGAAGGAAAGAGACAGACAGACAGACGGACAGACAGACAAATAGACATACATATAGACAGACACAACACACAGAAGACAGAACACACACACAGAGACACACATACATACAGACAGACAACAGACAGACAGACAGACAGACAGACAGACAGACAGACAGACAGACAGACACAGAGCACACACACACACACACACACACACACACACACACACCACACACACACACACACACACGGGGACGGGATAGCCTAGTGGTCAGAACATTGCGCTCGCAATTTGATGACCCGAGTTCGATTCACGGTCGAGGGGATTTTTCCCCTGGAGTTAACATCAGTGCTGACTTCACTCTCCCCAAAACTCTTTCGGATGAGACTGTAAACCGAGGCCCCGTATGCGAACGCACGCAAAACATCTTGCGCACACGTTAAATCCTATTATGCTTTTCGTAAGAGTAGGCCATTGTGTGCCGGTGGAAACAGATGACAACATTTACAAAACTGCATACACACGCGGACTGGACGAAAAAAAAAGAGCACATTAGTGCTTATTCCATTATCCTCGATATAAAAGAATAAAATAAGAAAAAATAAAATAAAACACACACAGGGCAAGAGAAACACAAACACACACACACACACACACACACACACACACACACACACACACACACACGCGCGCGCGCGCGCGCGCGCGCGCGCGCGCGCGCGCGCACAGACAGACAGAGACACAGACAGACAGATGAAGACACAGACAGACAGACAGACCTTGCTCCTGCTTTCCACTGTTACTAACAACACAGGTGCCTGCCACAACAGACATGCAGTGAGTTTATTGTGTTTGTTTGTTCTTCTTCTTTTTTCTCCTCTTCCTTTCTTCTCTTAATAAAAAAAGGAAAGCTTGGCAGCAGCAATATCAGAATTTTTTCGTTTTTTGTTGTTGTTGGTTAGAGCTAATAACAAATTATAGAACTACCTATTATTTGCTTGTTAAAATGGGTATCAAATACAATTAGAACTACCTATTATTCGCTTGTTAAAATGGGTATCAAATACAATTAAGCTGATTGCAAGATGCGATCTGATCACCAGTACTGTGTGTGGCCTAGCAATTCATTAGTTATGTCAATTAATCATGCAAGTTTGTCAATGCTTTTACAAGAAACAATGCCACAATTTGTCAACTGACTAGACTCTATTTCTTTTTTTTTGTTGGTCGGTTGATTTATCTTTTGTTTTGTTTTGTTTTGTTTTGTTTGCGGTTGTTTTTTTTGTTGTTGTTGTTGTTTTTTAGGGGGGCTGCTTAGCTAAAACAAGCATGTATGAGGTTTCTTTTGAAGTACATCCACTGGCCCCAAGTCAGGGAGTCTACATGACCTACCATCAAAACATTCCTTTAACCTACTGAACTCGCTACTGTCCATCCAATTTGCAAAACTTCCAGAACCGTAAAGGCAAAGGTGTCCCATAACCTGTGTGGTCGTTGGGGAACGGGGCGTCAGAGACCTCAGCCTCTCTAGGGGCCAGCATTTTGAGGGTGGCGCCCATCTCCTCTCCCTTGCAGCTTTACCTTCCCTGACCCTAAAGCTGGGTGAACTGGGGGGACTGTACTGAAGCCAAGGCGCACAAACGGTCACCCATCCAATTGACAACCATGTCGACTGCTGCTTAACCGAGCCGTAACAGATTTAAAAACTCAGCACAACTATACCTTTTTTAAATGATAGGTTTAGTGAAAATCATTAACGCAAAAGCATGAAAAAAACCCACATATCGATAACACATTTGTTAAGGGTATACATTTTTTTTAACGCAAAACCAACTTTATAGCAGTGGTAAACTGCCTTTATTTTCTTTTTCTTTTGTTCCACCACACACTCTTGCAACACATTGCTTCTTTTTATATGTATTTTGTATTTTATTATTTTTTTATTATGTTCTTACTGTTTCTCTTTCTTACCCCAAAGAGACAAATGCACACATCCTTAAGCCAGCGATCCCAAACGAGAGCCCTGAATTGTCGGAACTGGCATAGAAAAGGTACCCAGGGGGACACCTCAGATTTCAGTTTGGGTGTAAATCTCCCTTCAGTGCCATCAGTAGCTATGCAAGCACTGTTCTGTGTGTCAGTCGAGGAGAAATTTACATCTAATTTTGTTCCGTATTCATTTTTTTCCCTCCGTCTTCCTTTGCCCCGTCTGTCTTTGTCAGGATTGTTCGATTTATTGCCGCCTTGTTCGAGATTTCTGAGTATAGGGATATTGAGAAAGTTTCCTTGATGTTTAAATTAATACAAGAGCTACTGATACTGAAGCATTGAAAGCCCGGAGTATTGATTTATTTTAACATTTACGTATTATTCATAGATTTACGAATACGAATATTTTATAATCTCAACAGCAAGAGAAAATGATCTAGCTATCTAGTTATCAGTCAATTTGTTTAAGTATTTTGTTACTTTCGTTTGTTATTAGTCTGATGCAATCTGAAATACTGGATGTGCACTTGGTCACATCAAAATTGTGTTTTTCTTCTGCTTTTATTTCAAACATACTGAAAGCTCTGAAACAATTAGCCTACTGATTTTTTTTTAAAAAAGTCTATCTGTGTATCAATTTTCCTGCTCTGTTACTGAGTTATCGTCATTTCAGCATGTGACTGTCAGCAGAGCAACTTTCTTCTTCACCACTAGCAGGCATTCCAGATTTTTCAGTACAGTATCTTAGCATTTGGGAAATGATGCACACTTTTTCTATCAATATTTGTGTTTGTGTCTTCAATTTTTAAGGCCTTACTTTCTGTTGATAGCTGTCTTTTTTTTTTTTTTTTTTTTTTTTTAAAGATATTCTAACCCTTTCATTTATTCCGCCATCCAACAACCTGTGCTTTCAGAACTTAGCTGATAGCTGTGAGTTCAGCGTAAAGTTTGGAGTCTGAGAAGCAAGCTAGCATAGACATGTTTTCTAAAGCATGCTGCAGCTTTGGTTGGACTCTTTGCCCAGAAAGTGTAATAGTAAACTCTAAAACTTTTGCTGTCAGCTGGAAGAATTCTGAAGTCAGGCACTCATAGGAATGAAGTCATGCACTCACAGGAACTGGACTTTTTTTGTGTGCAAATGACTGAAGTAACAGCAAGCGTCGACAAGTTTACTTTCGCTGAGAGCGCTATATTCTGAAAAGTGAAAACTGACGATAAAAGCAACTGTAGGATTGCCTAAGCAACGATGAATTGGCCAAACGACGTAAAACTATGACTTTGGCCAGATGACGTAAAACTATGACTTTGGCCAGCTGACGTTAAACTATTACTTTGGCCAGATGACGTAAAACTATGTCTTGGCCAGACGACGTGAGACTGACTTGGGCCAGATGACGTAAAGCTGTGACTTTGGCCAGATGACGTAAAAACTATGACTTTGGCCAGCTGACGTTAAACTATTACTTTGGCCAGATGACGTAAAACTATGTCTTGGCCAGACGACGTGAGACTTTGACTTGGGCCAGATGACGTAAAGCTGTGACTTTGGCCAGATGACGTAAAACTATGACTGGCCAGATGACGTAAATCTGTCTCCCAGCGATGAGAGAGAAAACCTAAAGTACACAGTCCGGACCGCCATTCTACCAGATACTTTTTTGTGTGCATGTGAGACGATGAATTTTTCCGATCCACAAGAACCTTAAAACAGAAACAAGACCTACTGAGACACCGAGATAAAGGTGTTTTCATCTTGTGTTAATCTGTATACAGCTGTACAGTTTCAATCTCAGATATGAATGAACTTTTACAATTTGACAACCCTGAAATTGCCTCCATGGTTGGCGGGACTCTAAACAACAGGACTGAACTAGATAGAAAGTATAAACACATCTTCAGATCTCTGTCACACTCGTCTTCATCAGCCATTCGTCACGGCTTCTGGGAATCCTTTGCAAGCAAACGACAATGGCAACAAAAAGGAAAAGATAATCTCATGCGGACATCTGACAAATGATTCAGCATAACTGAACTTCTACCAATAAAGTCCATGCCGTAATATGTGGGTAATTTCCATTGTGAGCTCAGTTAAAGAAAGCTTTAGAAAAAAAATAATCTGGAGGGAAGAATTGGTAAGACAGACGATCCTCAGGGTTTTAAGACTCGGTGTAGAGGTACCAGCTTGTAAGATTCCATGACCGAGGGCCCTGAAACAGAACGACTCTCTCCTGGTGTTCGCGTTGCAGGACGGAATTTGAAGGGCTCTACTTCGACGTTGATGCTAACACATTGTCCTGATTACAATGTTTGGCATCAGTTTGGACTTAGCTGTTGGCAGTCACAGTTTATTTCTGTCTGCTTTCTTCTGTCTGCTTCTTCTTTCTTCTGTTCTAGCTGTCTGCCTGCTTTCTTTCTTCCAGTCAGCTCTTTTTCAGATCTTGTGCAATACTGTGGTATGTGCATCTTCCTGTTTATATGACCACAAATGTAGAATCTGTTTGTCTGCGCTTATTTACTTGTTTATCTGAGTTATGCTTCAGATGAGACAATAAACTGAGCTAAGTCCCATGTGCGAACGCCCACAGAACATCTTGCGGACATGTTAAACCCCCTTTTGCCTTTTGGAAGAGTAGGCCATTGCGTGCCGGCAAGAAGGTGTAACAGAATTTGACAAAAAACTGCATCGGAATGCAGTTACCTTAACCGCAGGCAAAACCGGTGGCATACGCAAAGATCCCATGATTGGTAAACCTCGGAGCTCTAACCGAGGAACAAAAAAAAAAGATTGATTTGAGTGTGTAAGATAGAATTATACAGCTGTCAATGTCCAATTTAAAGCATCAAACATCCATATATATATATATATGTGTGTGTGTGTGTGTGTGTGTGTGTGTGTGTGTGTGTGTGTGTGTGTGTGTGTGTGTGTGTGTGTGTGCGCGCGCGCGCGCGTGTGTGTGTGTGAATTTTGTGCGTTGTTTATTTCTGCCTGACGCAGAGCATACGTGTCTGATCCTCTTCAGACAGTTTGGCATACAGCAGAGAGCGAAACGGAAAACGCTGATGTCATCATACCACTACATACACACTATATCCACCCAGCCTGCTTCTGTTCACTTGCCCAGACGAGCATACATTCTTCCCCCTGTCTCAGATGGCCACAGATTCTCCCCCTTTCTCAGACGAACGTACATTCTCACCCCTTACCGGTGCGAAGCTAGGAACAGTCCTCAATCAAATTGTAACCACGGATTAAAGATAAAAATGGGATGCCGGACAGATTGGGTGGGCTGCCAATGTAAAAAGATGCGTTAAGAGATGGGATGGAACGCGGTTACGGGTTTGTGATGATGGCTAATTAGGAGATGAAAAGCTGGAAAACACGAGCGCTTAGAACTGCTGCGAATGAACAACTGGTAGTCACAAGAATCATGCATGACAATGTTAATACACAAGCATTCAAACTGTGATATTCATCTTCTTCTACTGTCCCTGATCATGCCAAATTACAATCCCGTCTTTATGGGGACGGGATAGTTAAGTGGTCAGAGCGCTCGCTTTCCCCCAGTCAAGTTAAGCAGCGTCGAGCGTGGTTACCAGTTGGATGGGTGACCGTTTGCGCACCTTGGCTTCGTACTGTTCCCCAGTCCACGTCCACTCAGCTGTAAATGGGTACCTGCCCTCTTTAGGGTCAGGGAAGGTAAAGCAACGAGGGAGAGAGTGGGCGCCACCTAAGGGCTAGAAGCTGAGGTCTCTGACGCCTCGCTCCCCTACGACCGCCAAGGTTATGGGACACCTTTACCGTTTATCTTTACTGGATGGCGAAGTCCGAAGCCTGCTGCAGGCACCCCGCCTGTCCTCACACTTTCTTCAGGCTCTGACGCTAATCCATTTTGGTCTGATGTCAGGGTCAACAGGACAGACCAGTGCAGGCTGACTCTGCCGGATGAAGGAGGCAGAAGTAATGATGATGGTAATACATGGAACTGCCCTTCAGGGATGATTAAAGTGTTTTTGACTTGACTTACTTGACTTGTTGTCTATAGCGCTATATTCTTAAAGATAAGGTATCTGTAAGGTAAGTGTAGTGGCGAAAGCGTCAAAATTGTCATCTGACGGTAAGTGAGAGCGCCAGTTGGAGCATTAGCTGCAGTGTCCATTTGAGGACTTTACTGACCAGAACTGTCATTTTTAGTATTGACCTCTGTTCCTCTTTAAGTTCTTCAGATGAGATTATAGCCAAAACCCTGGGTGCAGACATACCTACAGCAATTTTTTTTCACACACGTTAACGTAAACCCTATCCATCTTTCACAGAAGAACAGGTCAGGTTGGCTGCTGGTATGGATGACATCTGTCTGCAGAGGCAAAGGCCCCGCCTGCCTCACCTTCCCCTGACACACTGTCTGAAAGATGGAGTGCAGTGTTTCATCAGAATCTCACAGACTTCAGGGAAGAGCCAGGTAAGTCAGCATCACAATTTACTGCTCTTAATAAACTCAGCAACTCGGGGGCACGGATAGCCTAATGGTGAGAGTGATGTGCATTGCGTTCGTGATCTGCTGACCCGGGTTCGAATCTCGTTCAAGAGATTTTTCCTTTCACAAAGACGATATTAGACGGGAAATGATAAAGACGTACAGTAACACCAACAACAACTAACAACTTAAACTTAAACCCCCCCCCCCCCTGTGGGGATGCCAGGGGACTGTCAGTGTAAATAACATTCCCACCCTGTGGAAATTCTGTGCTAAGAATTCCCTCTTTTCTATCCCTCTGTTTGTTTCTGTCTTGCTCCTTTTCTTCCTGTCATCTCTTCTTGTCTATTTTCTGCCTTCTTGGTCCATTCTGATGACTTTTTTTCCCTCAAAAGACTTGAATAACAATTCTCTGCCACGCCGAAGTCGGATGTGCTGGGCCTGACTTGCCAGAGGCTTAACGGCAGCACAATGCATTTTCACTCATATGACAGACAACAATAGTTGCAGTCTGGGTGTTCCACGAAGAAGAAGAAGAAAAAACTAGTAGTTTACCAATTTCTGACGCTATTTATCATATTCTTCTACAAGATATGAATCTTGATCATTCAGAATACCTTAGAAAACTGAATGTTTGGATCAAATCCATGACAAATTTTCTTACACCTAGTGAGTCGTATATGCCAGTCAAATGACAAATGCTGGATAGATAATTGTGTTGGAGGGTAATTGTACAAAGCTTTTGTAAGTAGTTTTGTTTTTGTGAAGATGTAGGCTAAACTCTGTAATTCACGATCGGGTTCGGTAGATTTCAGCGACATGAAAGTATACAGTATATGCACTGGCAGCTTTACCAGCCCAACTCACTGGTTTTGCAGTTGAAGAGTTATTTCTTTTGATAGGTGAGTGTATATAAAGTGGGTTTTTTTTCCTGCATTGACGTCTTCTTTCTGAAAAAAGCCCCCTGGAAACTTAAAACACATTCTATTTTGGTAGCGTGTATATGAAAAAGAAGAAGAAGACTGCTATGACAAATGATGATGATGATGATTATGATGATGATGATATGATGATGATGATGATGATGATGATGATGATGATGATGATGATGATGATGATGATGATGATGATGATGATGATGATGATGATGAATAGCAATGTTAATAATGATAATAATAATGATAATAAAATAATAATAACAACAACAACAACAACAAAAGCAGCAGCAATAATAATGATAATAATTATAATAAAAACAACAATGACAACACAACAACAACAATAAATATGATGATGATGATGATGATGATGATGATGATGATGATGATGATGATGATGATGATGATGATGGTGGGTGGTGGTGGTGGTGGTGGTGGTGGTGGTGGTGGTGGTGGTGTGATGGTGGTGATGAGGATAATGATGATGATGACGACGACGACGACGATGATGATGATGACGACAACAAGGATAATGATATTAAAATAGAAATTAAAAAACAAGAACAACAACAATAACAACAATAATGCAATGAAGAAGACGATGGGAAAGAATGCGCATGCAAATACAAATGTAAAGACTGCGAAGACGAAGAATGTGAGTGCGAAGAAGATTACGAATGCGAAGAAGAATATGAATACGAAGAATACAAATGCGAAGAAGAATGCGAAAAAGAATACAAATGTGGACAAGAATTCGAATGCGAAGAAAAAGAAGAATGCGAAGAATGCAAAGAAGAATGCGAAGTATGCGAAAGGAGGAGGAGGAGGAGGAGGAGGAGGAGGAGGAGGAGGAGGAGGAGGAGGAGAAGAAGAAGAAGAAGAAGAAGAAGAAGAAGAAGAAGAAGAAGAAGAAGAAGAAGAGAAGAAGAAGAAGAGAGAAGAAGAAGAAGAAGATTGATTGATTGATTGAATCTTTAATGGGTAAAGAATTAGGCACAGTAAAGGCCTTTTTACAATTCTGCCCAAAAAGACAACAAACCAAAGCTAATCAAAAACAAAAGAAAATAATAATAACATAAGATAAACGTCAAAATTAATAGTAACTCTAAATGGAACAAATCAACAAACTTGAGAGAAACTTCATGAAGCTAAAAATAAGACATTAAGCTTCATGCAACATAATTAGAACAAGTTATATACATTCACTTACGTACGCGCACGCGTACGAAGAAGAAGAATCCGAAGAAGAATAAGAATGCGAAGAAGAAGAATGCCAAGAAGAGTCCGGAGGAGAAGAATGCGAAGAAGAATGCAAAGAAGAATGCGAAGAAGAAGAAGAAGAAGAAGAAGAAGAAGAAGAAGAAGAAGAAGAAGAAGAAGAAGAAGAAGAAGAAGAAGAAGAAGAAGCAAGAAGAATGGAAGAATGCAAAGAAGAAGAAGAAGAGAAGAAGAAGAGAAGAAGAAGAAGAGAAGAAGAAGAAGAAGAAGAAGAAGAAGAAGAAGAAAGAAGAAGAAGAAGAAGAAGAAGAAGAAGAATGCAAGAAGAAGAAGAAGAATGCAAGAAGAAGAAGAAGAAAGAAGAAGAAGAAGAAGAAGAAGAAGAAGAAGAAGAAGAGAAGAAGAGAAGAAGAGAAGAAGAAGAAAAGAAAAGAAGAAGAAGAAAGAAGAAGAAAGAAAGAAGAAGAAGAAGAAGAAGAAGAAGAAGAAGAAGAAGAAGAAGAAGAAAGAAGAAAGAAGAAGAAGAAGAAGGAAAAAGAAGAAGAATGCAAAGAAGAAGAATGCGAAGAAGAAGTATCCGAAGAAGAAGAAGAATACGAAAAAGAAGACAGATGCGAAGAAGAAGAATGCAAAGAAGAAGAAGAAGAATGCAAAGAAAAAGAAGAAGAATGCAAAGAAGAAGAAGAATGCAAACAAGAAGAAGAATGCAAACAAGAAGAAGAATGCAAAGAGGAAGAAGAATGCAAAGAAGAAGAATGCAAAGAAGAAGAAGAAGAATGCAAGAAGAGAAGAAGAAGAAGAAGAAGAAGAAGAAGAAGAAGAAGAAGAAGAAGAAAGAAGAAGAAGAAGAAGAAGAAGAAGAAGAGAAGAAGAAGAAGAAGAAGAATGCAAAGAAGAAGAAGGAGAAGTAGAAGAATGCAAAGAAGAAGAATGCAAAGAAGGAGAAAAACAACAACAACAAGAATGCGAAGAAGAAGAAGAAGAAGAAGAAGAAGAAGAAGAAGAAGAAGAAGAAGAAGAAGAAGAAGAAGAAGAAGAAGAAGAAGAAGAAGAAGAAGAAGAAGGAGAGGAATGCGAAGGAGAATGCGAATAAGAATGCGAAGAAGAAGAATGCGAAGAAGAATGCGAAGAAGAAGAATGCGAAGAAGAAGAAGAAGAGCAACAACATCCACAAAAACAGCAACAACAACAACAGCAACAACCACGATAAAACGAAAAAAAAAAGACAAGAACAGGACGAAAAGCCGATTGGCAGTAAAGAGTGTTGACCCTGGCAAAATTATGTAGGCTCATACTCACTCTCTTTGGCAAATAGATATACATACAGGGAAAAAAAACAAGTGGGGGCGGAAGTGGAAGAGGGGGGAGGGGGGGGGGAGGGGGAAGGAGGAGGGGGAGGGTGTTAGGCGGACGTTGGTATTGCTTCACTGTGTGCTGTCCCTAGAGAGAGGAGCCCGAATTCTTTTTTAACTACTCAAAACTTGTTCAGTCAGAAGAAAAATCGGAATACAAATCTGATTTAAGTATCAGAAGAAAAAAAAGGGGAATAACAGAAGGGGAAAATTCGCAACCAGAGGAAGGAAAACTAAGTCTAAGCACAAAAAAGTGCAACCGTCTAACATAATGTATACAATACTTCTCACTTTCCAACCACCCTCCCTCTCTGTTACATATTGCCTTTCTCATGACTATCCACCCCCCCTCCACCTCCCCATTCCTTTTGCCGTATTTTATGAGTATGGCGCATGCCCCAAGAAACAGACACTTTTTCTCACAGGGTACTCTCTTGGACCGATTAGAATATGCGATGGCAGAGAGAGAGAAGACAGACATTGTTCACAGGAGGATACCTTGGAGAGAGAGAGAAGAGAGAGAGAGATGAGAGAAGAGAGGAGAGAGAGAGAAGAGAGAAGAGAAGACAGAAGCAGAAGAAGAAGAAAGACAGAGCAAAGAGCAGAGAGAGAGAGAGAGAGAAGAAGAGAGAGAGAGAGAAGAAGAGAGAGAGAGGAGAGAGAGAGAGAGAGAGAGAGAGAGAGAGAGAGAGAGAGAGAGGAGAGAGAGAAGAGAGAGAGAGAGAGAGAGAGAGAGAGAGAGAGAGAGAGAGAGAGAGAGAGAGAGAGAGAGAGAGAGAGAGAGAGAGGAGAGAGCAGACAGACAGACAGACAGACGAGACAGAGAAACAATGACAAAATAATTTAGTGTTCAGACTCAGAGAAAACGAGAGAAATGAATTCACACAATTGCAGCACAATATCAAAGTTAACAAAACAAGCAAACGAGAGAGAGATTTGATTGATTTTGATTTATTCTTTTATATCGAGGATAATGGAATAACAGTCTGTGCTTTTTCACATCCAGTCCTGTGTGTATGCAGCTTTTAATGTCATTGTTCCACAGCACAGATGGCCTGCTCTTACGAAGCGGAACAGGATTTAATGTGATGCGCAAGATGTTCTGCGTGCGTTCGCACACGGGCCTCGGTTTATAGTCTCATCCGAGGACTTTTGAGAGAGAGAGAGAGAGAGGGAGAGAGAGAGAGAAGAGAGAGAGAGAGAGAGAGAGAGAGAGAGAGAGGAAGGAGAGAGAGAGAGAGAGAGAGAGAGGAGAGAGAGAGAGAGAGAGAGAGAGAGAGAGAGAGGAGAGAGAGAGAGAGAGAGAGAGAGAGAGAGAGGAGAGAGAGAGAGAGAGAGAGAGAGAGAGAGAGAGAGAGAGAGAGGGAGAGAGAGAGAGAGAGAAGAGAGAGAGAGAGAGAGAGAGAGAGGAGAGAGAGAGAGAGAGAGAGAGGAGAGAGAGAGAGAGAGAGAGAGAGAGAGAGAGAGAGAGAGAGAGAGAGAGAGAGAGAGAGAGAGTATTCCCTCTTACGACAACAGGCTTAGTAACATCATCACAAGAGTCAAGTCACTGGTTTCTGAACTATTGATAAAAGAGAAAAAAAAAGACGTCAGATGGATGTGTAAACAAAACGATGACCAAGATTTATATATATATATATATATATATATATATATATATATATATATATATATATATATATATATATATATATATATATATATATATATATATGTGTGTGTGTGTGTGTGTGTGTGTGTGTGTGTGTGTGTGTGTGGTGTGTGTGTGTGTGTGTACATACATACAACATACATATATACACACATACGTGTGTGTGTGTGTGTGTGGTGTGCGTGCATGCGTGCGCGTGTGTGTGTATGTGTGTTCGTGCGTGCGTGCGTGCGTACTTGCTTTGTATGTGCGTGTGTGTGGAGGGGGAGGGCAAGGGGGTGTAGAAGTAGGAAGAAGACAAAGAGAAGGAGGAGAAGTAGAAAAGTAGACAAGAGGATATAAAATTGCATGTGCAGAGTGGTTAGAGTATGGACTTGTTATCTGAAGGATGGAGGGAGGTATTTGTGACGCTCCACCACATAAGGAGGCGCATTGCACCAGAGGTCAATTTTGAGTTATTGACATGTTATCAAACTGCAATCAAATGGCTATACAATACAAAAAACAGATTGAAAATCGGACACTTCTAGGAAAAGTTATTGCAAGTTAAAATACTAGACTGCAGGAAATGACAAAATGAGAAGTTGACAAGTTAAGCATCGGAATAGGTGGTCAGAATGAGGGCTTGGGTATTTTCAAAAACACGTTTAAAGGCAAAAGGAAACAAAATTATGATTTGACATTTCACTATAAGGTAGAATAATGGCTATACTTTAATAATCAATGAAAATCTCAAAATTGCCAACTTGACCCTACCTGCCTTTAATGGCTCCTAGCGGAAAAGTGGGTTATGTGCTAAGCGACTCATTTCGTGGTGGAGCGCCACAATTTTTTTTCCCCGGTGGGAGGACGGGGAAAGAGACAGGAGGAGGGTAGGTGTTTTGTTTGTTTTGCTTTCAAATGCTTGACACAGGTTCTTACTACATATTCTTCTGCAGATCTTTGGGATGAGACTCTAACCTCCCTCCCTCCCCACATCCCCCTGTAGGAATGTCAGAGGCCTGTCAGTATAGACAGCATCCCCACCTTCTGGAAATTCTTTGCAAGGAATTCCCTCTTTTCTATCCCTTTCTTTGTTTCGGCCTTGTTTCCTTTTTTCTCCCCTGTCACCCCCTTCTTGTCTATCTTCTTTGGTCCATTCTCCTGCCTTTTTTTTTTCCAGAAAGACCTAAATCCTAAATTTGCTAAGACTATTAATCGTTATTGATTGCTTGTGTGTTGCATAGGTTGAATGCAAGCGCTCTGATTTGTTTTGATTTTTTTGCAAGATAAAGCGCTATATAACTTCAATTTATTAGTAAAATAACAATTATCCTCCACGCCAGAGTAAGTTGCGCTGGGCCTGACTTGTCAGGCGCTTAACAGCAAGCAAGCAAATGCATTTTTGCTGACATGACGGACAATAACAGTTGCTGTCCGAGCGTTGGATGACGATGAAGAAGACACCACTTTTACAGCGGAAGGTGTGGATGACATGTAAAGATCCAATATGTATCAATTGCTTTACTTACACATGGGTGTATGTATATCGTCGATGAAGCTTCTGTTCAGTGGCCTGTGAGATAGCCATTCTTCTTCTTCTTCTTCTTCTTCTTCTTTCTTCTTCTTCTTCTTCTTCTTCTTTCTTCTTCTTCTTTCTCTCTCCTTCTCTTCCTCTCCTCCACTCTCTTCTTCTTTTCTTTCTTTCTTTCTTTCTTTCTTTCTTTCTTCTTCTTCTTCTTCTTCTTTCTTCTTCTTTCTTCTTCTTCTTCTTCTTCTTTCTTCTTCTTCTTTCTCTTCTCCTCTCTTCCTCCTCCTCCTTCCTCCCTCCTCCTCCTCCTTCTTCTTCAACCATTGTTGTCTTTCATATGAGCGAAAACGCGTTGCATTGCCATTAAGCACCTGACAAAGTCAGGCCAGCGTATACGACTTCGGCATGGGAGTGAGTGGTTCTGGTAAGTCTTTCTGCACAAAAAGAGGGCTAGTATAATGGACTAAGAAAGCAGAAAATAGACAAGAAGGAGGTAACAGGAAGCAAGGCAAGGCAAGGCAAGGCAAGGCAAGGCAAAGTCTTTTATTCGAGGATAATAGATAAGCACTCGTGTGCTTTTTTACATCCAGTCCCCGCCCTTTTCAGGGATACATCAAGTTGAAAATAGGAAGCAAAGGAACAAGGCAGAAACAGAGAGATGATAGAAAAGAGGGAATTCCTGCCACACAATTTCCGGAAGGTGGTGATGGTATTTATATACTCACAGCCCCCCTCCCCCCCCTCCCGGCATCCTTACCGGGAAGTAGCAATTATGCAACGTTTTGTTCGCTGTGAAAAACCTCCAAGTGATAAGCAAACTCCCAGATCGGTAATGAAGATTTAGCAGAAAGAGAAATTTCAGGTAAATACGTAAATACTAGGACAAGATAAAGTAAGATGGAATGAAATAAGATATAATGAGATAAGAAAATCCACAATCAAAGGGAACAGATTGATAAGTCGCTTCCTTCTTTGACACAGATCAGCTTATTGAAGAATTG
Organism: Stramonita haemastoma; assembly: GCA_030674155.1. Classification (NCBI taxonomy): domain Eukaryota; kingdom Metazoa; phylum Mollusca; class Gastropoda; order Neogastropoda; family Muricidae; genus Stramonita; species Stramonita haemastoma. The sequence goes on from CM060319.1 coordinate 17,901,024, forward strand.
TCCTGTTTACACATTATTAAAAGATAGGTATTTGATGCAGCTGACGAAACGAAAATCGAGAATAGTCATTTGTGCAAGTGGTAACAGTGGTAGTGGTGGTTGTGATGATGATGATTGTACTGACGACGATGATGATTATAATGAGGATGATGGTAATGTCAATTATTTTACATCAACAGGTGCACTATGATAATGGTATTAATAAGAAGATACAAAACAAAACACCACCAACGATAAGAAGTACACTACCGTGTGCATGTGTGTGTGTGTGTGTGGGTGGTGGGTGGGTGTGTTGGTGTGTGTGTGTGTGGCTCGCTGCTAGCGCGCGCGCGCGGTTGCATTGCTTGCTTGCTTGTGGGCATACATGAGTGCGTGCGTGCGTTCGAGTGTGTGTGTGAGCGCGCGCGCGTCGCGCGCGCTTGTGTATGCATACATGCTGGCATGTACATGTATGCATGCACAGACGTGCGTTCATGCGGTGCAAGCGCCCACATACACAAAACAAATACACACATACAAAAAACAAACAAACAAGAGGTAAACCAACAAGCTTGCGCAAAAGGCATTCGTTCACACACGTGCACCCCCCCTCCCCCCTCCCATCTTCCACTATACAAACCACACACACACAGGCATGTGACACTATAAAAGACAAGTAGATGGAAGGTGCGTGGGTGGGAGGGTGGGTGGGGACTGCAAAGGCATTGATTAACCTCCCTTCTTTTATTTCATGGGGGCTTGTGGCCCTTGGAAAGGGAGCCATTTGTTTGCGGGCATTTTTAAGGGGCAAGGTCGACTCTACGCACCTTGAGAGCGCTTCAACCGACATACTACCCGACAACAAAGCATCACATAAGATATCAAACAAAAAACAAACAAACGTGACATTCAACAAAAAGAAAAAAATGCAAGAGGGTAATCTACGCATGTGCACACAGATTTGAAACTGGGTGTGTGTGCTTCAGTGTTCGAGTTTTCGTACGCGCTGACATAAATACAGATCAGGAGTTGCTGTGAACTGGTTGATTTAACGATTAACTGATGGTTTACGCTCAAGTTTATTAGTTCAGAACAACGCAGTAGGTCTACCAGTCTACATGATAGTGTACAACAAGCAACGCTTGTTTGAGTACTCAAGCATTTATGTGCAAACAATAGAACGTAGCTGAACAAAATTGCGTCAAATAGATGAAAACAAGATGATATAAGACAGCTATAAGGGTTAAAAGATTGTAAAAGTAGTCGATTGGCTACATCAGTCTCGAAATCGATTGGATGATGAACAATAATCTGATCGATTAATAAATGACTATACATTAGTCAAGAGAATGATTGACCTGCAGTTTGATTGTTGGATTGATGAATGGGGTTTAAAATTCAGTTAAAAATGGATGGGGTTTAAAGTTCAGTTAAAAAAATCTTTTGTCCCCCAAAGAACAATGACAAAAGTATAACTGTTACAAGCTAATGGTTGAATCATAGACAGACATGATTGAACATTCTTCCGCACATTCATGGACAATTTTACATCGTATGCACATGGTATAAACACCCAGAGACAAACAGGAATAAATGACGGTTAAATGAAAGTATGATAGATAGACAGGGAAAAACCCCCAATCATCTACACATTCATGAATGATTTTATACCACGGGTAAGCACCTGATATAAACACACGAGAGATAAACAGGAATAAACATCGGTCTTTCACACAATTCATGAACGATATCAAACCATGAGCAAGCTTATGATTCAAAGGTGTAAGTGATAAACATAAATAAACGGCTCTCCACATTTCTAAACGATGTTACATCAGGAGTAATTGTTTGAAAAGCAGGAAAACACATACACAAAGAAACGACGGTCTTCCAGACGTTCTGAAACCATCGTACACCATTGAGTGCTATAAAGGATTTGATTTGATTGATTTGATTGATTTTGATTTATTCTTTTATATCGAGGATAATAGAATAAGCACTTGAGTGCTTTTTACATCCAGTCCCCGTGCGTATGCAGTTTTATATGTCATCTGTTCCCACCGGCACACGATGGCCTACTCTTACGAAAAGCGGAACAGGATTTAACGTGTGCGCAAGATGTTCA
>CM060319.1:17903227-17918399 GCA_030674155.1 Stramonita haemastoma
AGCTTCCTGACAAAATTCTAGAGCGAAAAGTAACTGTCATAGGAAAATATACACCAAAAAGGATTTTAATGATATTGCTGGGGGATGATAGCCACAATTTTGCGCTATGAAAAACGTCCTGACTGAAATACAATGCCGTACAGTAAAGACAATACAACTCCAAAAGTACAATAGAATACAATACAATACAATACGATACAATACAATACAATACAATACAATACAATACAATACAATACAATACAATACAATGCAATACAATACGATACGATACGATACATACGATACGATACGATACGATACAATACAATACAATACAATGCAATACAATACAATACAATACAATACAATACAATACAATACAATACAATACGATACGATACGATACGATACAAAAATCAACAGGATAATTGTGATCGTACGGTCGAGGTAGAGAAAGAAGGATTCAGCTTTTTTTTTCAATATGTAAAATAGATGTAGACTGTGTTCCTTCCTTCTAAAACCTGACATCTTGTGGATATATTGTACCTTCCTTATTACATTTAGTTCTTTAAGCTCATTATGACTTTATGTGGCGTTTATACATTTTATCATGGTGTTAATAAGTCGATTCTTTGCACTAACGTTCATTAAGAGGCGGTTATACCCGAGTGTCCCCCGTGGGACTCCCGGGGAATGCTTGCAAAGCGAGCATAACAAGAATAGGGTCCCTGCCCGCCAGCCAGGCATGTCGTAAGAGGCGACTAAGGTGGCACCACTCCCCCAGGTAGGGGGTTGGACACAGGGCTAACAACCCCGTTCTGTAAAAAAAAGATTGTTACAGAAACAGCAACAAAGAAATTCTACACTACTGGGTGCGACGGGCTTCCAGAGTCATCGAAAGATACTCGTATGAATGGCAGTGGTGAAAGCCGAGAGGAAGCCACTGGCAGGAAGATGGAAGTCTTGAGCACCAAAACCAAAACCAGAATTGGATTCTGGAATGTTAGAACGATGTACGAGACAGGAAAACTGGCGCAAGTTACAGCAGAAATGAAACGCAACAACCTACACATCCTAGGAGTCAGCGAGAGCCGATGGACAGGATCAGGCAGATGCAAAACCAACACAGGAGAGACAGTGCTGTACAGCGGCAGAAGGGACAACCAGCACCGTGAAGGAGTAGCCATCATCATGAAGAAAGGAATAGAGAAGTGCCTGATGGAGTGGAAACCTATCAACAACAGGTTGATGAAGATAAGAATGAAGGGGAGACACATTAACACCACTATCATCCAATGCTATGCACCAACTAACGACAGTGCAGAAGAAGACAAAGACGAATTCTATGCACAACTACAAGCAGAACTGGAAGATATCCCAAGCCATGACATGAAGATTGTAATGGGCGACCTGAACGCAAAAGTTGGAAATAACAACATAGGCCAAGAAAGAGCCATGGGAAAGGAAGGATGTGGCACCATGAATGACAACGGAGAGAGACTGGTGGAACTCTGCATGACAAACAGCCTCACTATTGGAGGGACACTGTTTACACACCCTGATATCCACAAGCTTACCTGGTGCTCCCCCAATGGAAGAGACAAGAACCAGATCGACCACCTGATGATCAATGGGACATGGAGAAGATCGCTGCTAGATGTAAGAGTAAAGAGGGGAGCTGATGTTGGCAGTGACCACCACCTTGTCACTGCCATCCTCAAAGTAAAGCTGAGGAAAAATATATCTAGGAAACTGAGACAACAACAGTTTGATGTGGAGAAGCTGCGTGACACCAAAGCAAAGAGTGCTTTCATCCTTCAGCTGAAAAACAAGTTCCAAGCACTGGTGGGTGCTGAAAATTACGCACAACCGGACATGACTGGTATTAACACCATGTGGGAACAAGTCAAAACAGCCTACACACAAGCCAGCGAAACATGCTTAGGACAGAGACAGAGGAAGAGGAAAAAGTGGATCACAACAGACACCTGGCAGGCCATTGAGAACAGGAGAGAACTGAAGAAGAAAATTTTGGAAACCAAGTCCGAGAGAATAAGAGAGAGGTTCAAACAACAGTATAGAGAGGCAGACCAAACTGTGAAGAAGATGGCAAGAGCAGACAAACGAGCCTACTTGGATGATATTGCAAGCCAAGCAGAAGAGGCCGCCGCCAAAGGAGAACAAGGACAGGTGTTTAAGATCACCAAATTGTCAGTGGCAAATACCGGGGAAACACCGAGACGCCGATTGAAGACAAACAGGGCCGACTCCTTACCACAGAAGCAGAACAAGATGCTAGATGGGCAGAACATTTCAACGAAGTTCTCAACAGACCGCCACCAACTGAAGAGGCGGATGTACAAGACCCTGATGCCGACCTCAGTGTTAACACCACTCCACCAGAGAAGAAAGAAATTATAACAGCCATCAGATCTCTCAAGAACGGAAAAGCCCCTGGCCAGGACAACCTAAATGCAGAGCTCTTCAAAGCAGACACAGAGTTTGCAGCCACGGTTCTACAACCACTCTTTACTGCTATATGGGACGAGAAACAGCTACCAGAAGACTGGACAAAAGGAGTCATCGTGAAGATCCCAAAGAAAGGAGCCCTGAGCAACTGTAACAATTGGAGAGGAATCACTCTGCTATCTATTCCCAGCAAGATCCTAGCAAAAATAATAATTAAACGAATCTCAGAAGCAGTGGACCAACAACTCAGAAAAGAACAGGCAGGTTTTCGACCAGGAAGAGGATGCACAGATCAGATCTTTACCCTGCGCAACATCATCGAACAGTGCACGGAATGGCAGAGACAGCTGTACATCAACTTTGTAGACTTTGAGAAAGCCTTTGACAGCATACATCGAAAAAGTCTATGGTGCATACTCCGAGCATATGGAATACCGCAGGAGATTGTACAAGTCATTAAGAGCTTCTACAAAAACTTCACATGCAGAGTAGGAAACAGTGAAACCAGCTTCAGTGTAAAGACCGGCGTCAGACAAGGCTGCCCCATGTCGGCACTGCTCTTCAACCTGACAATCGACTGGGTGATGAGACAGACAACAGCTGACCAGCCGCGGGGCATCAGATGGACCCCTTTCACAACACTTGAAGACCTAGATTTTGCTGACGATCTGGCACTGCTCTCACACACCCACCATCATATCCAGGAGAAGACATCCCGTCTCAACACTTTTGCCCAGCAAGTAGGCCTGAAAATCAGCCAGAAGAAGACAGAGGTGATGATGCTAAACGTTCAGAATCCCTCCTCCTGTCACAGTGAACGGAGAAGATCTGCCAACAACTGAAGAGTTCACATACCTTGGGAGTATTGTCAGGCATGATGGCGGAGCAAGCAGTGACATCAAAAACCGCATCAACAAAGCAAGAGCTGCCTACAGAAATCTGAACAATGTGTGGAAGTCATCCCAATACAGCACAAAGACCAAACTAAGACTGTATCAGAGCTGCGTACTTTCCACCCTCCTGTATGGTGCAGAATGCTGGAGGATGACTGAGAATGACATTAACAAACTGTCTACATTCCACACGAGGAGTCTCAGGAGAATACTGCGCATCTTCTGGCCTGAGACCATCTCCAACCGGGAACTCCTGGCCCGCTGCGACCAAGAAAATATAGATACCATCATTATGCAAAGACGATGGAGATGGATAGGACACATCAGCCGACGGGAACAAGGGAACATCGCCCGAACAGCCCTCCACTGGACACCAGACGGAAAACGCAGGCGAGGACGACCCAAGAACACCTGGCGTCGGACAATAGAAACAGAGCTGAAGACCCTCCAACACTCCTGGGGAACCATTCAGAAACTGGCCCAAGACAGGCAGGAGTGGAGAACCTTTGTTGCTGCCCTACATGCCAAGAAGGCATAAAAAGGCTTTGGATTGGATTGGATACCCGAGTGTGTGGGTTATGTAATATTTTCCTTTGCTGTATCTTAATATCCACACATATTTTCTTTTCGTTTGTGACAACAGGGGAGAGGGGAGGGGGATAGCCTAGTGGTTCGAGCGCTGAGGTCGTGATCTGAAGACCCGGTTCGAGCCACAAGCGAAACTCCCGTGCAAGGGGATCTTCCCCTGGAGTTAGCATCAGTACTGAGTTGGCTCCACTCCCCCCGAAAGTCCTTCAGATGATGCAATAAACTGAGGTCCGTGTGTAAACGCACGCAGAACATTTTGAGAACATGTTAAAAACCCGTTCTGTCTTTCGGAAGAGAAGCCATCTCGTGCCAGTAGGAATGGATGATAATATCTAAAATAACATTTAGACAATATTCCCGATGTGAGAATGGTGGGCAAATGGTCGCATACGCAAAATTTCGCCATGGGTAAATCTTCTATTGGTGAACCTTCCATCGGTGAGCCTCGCAGCTCTAGCCGAGGAACGGAAACAGATGTGACAGTAATTCGTTGTAAACGATTTTTTAAAGTCTGTTCAAAATGCTGTGACATCCGATATAGCATCATTGCTTGTTTCTCTATCTTTTTAAACCCTCTCATCTTCGTCTCTTTTCGTTCTTATACACCCCCCACCCCCTGCACCTTCTTCATATATTTTTCAATTTAACTTTCGTTTTACATATGTTCTTTGATCTAGTCTTTGTCTTCTTCATTAACATTGCGCCATTCCTTTTTTCTCTCCATTTCCCCTCCTCTTCATCTTCCCGCTTCTCACACTCTTCGACCTTTCTCGTGTCTTTTTCTCAACTCTCATTTTATTTATCTTTTTTTTGTTGTTGTTCCTCACCTAGAGTCCTGGGGTTCACCAATGATGAGATTTTGCGTATGCGACCGTTTGCCCCTCATCAAGGTAGCCGCATTCCGACTTCGAAGATGATATCTAGACAGGAAACCAATGTGCACGCATTTAAAAAAAAATTTTTTATTTTTTTATTTTACATTTTGTCGTCCATTCTTTCTGACACGAAATGTCCTATTCCTCCGAAAGGTGGAACACGTTTTAACATGTGCACAAGATGTTCTGCGTGCGTTGGCACGCGGGACCTCAGTTCATAGTCTCATCTGCAGGACTGTCGGGGGAGTGGGGACGGTACTGATGTAAACTCCAGGGGGAAAATCTCTTCCAACGTGTGCTTCAATGGTGGCTCGAACCGGGGCCGTCAGAGAGCAAGCTCAATGCTCTAACCACTAGGCTATCCTGCCCCACTCCCACCCCACCCCAACCCTTATATCTACTTCATCTCATCTTTCACCTCATTATTTGCTTTTGTCTTTTTCTTTGTTATTTTATTTCCTCATTTCCCCCCCCCCCCCCCCCCCCCCCCGCCCCATCCTCCTGTATTTCTTCTTCCCGTTCCCGTTTTTCTCTTCTTTGGGTGTCAATACAAGGAAGGACAATAGAGTTGGTTTTTATACTCCGTTTCTAAGCGCTTCGGTTTGTTTGCTTTACAAAATTTAGCGCTATATAAATTCCATATATGGTCGTTGTTGTTATTATTATTATTATTATCATTATTATTATTTATTATTATTATTATTATTATTATTATTATTATTATTATTATTATTATTATTATTATTATTATTATGTACATGGTTGCACAGTTTTATTCTGAGCTTTAAAATTTTACCAAAATGACAACTCCCGTTATGGTCTGTGTGGTTGGCGGGGCTAGAAACAACATGATTGGATAGGGTTGGATTTCTCTTTCTCTCCTTCCTTCCTTCCCTTTCATCCTCCTCCTCTTTTTTTTTCTTCTAATTTTTTTTCCTCCATCCTGTTCCTTGTCTTCCTCCTCCTCCTTTTCTGTCCTTCTCTGAAGACTCTCTCTCTCTCTCTCTCTCTCTCTCTCTCTCTCTCTCTCTCTCTCTCTCTCTCTCTCTTCTCTCTCTCTCTCTCTCTCTCTCTCTCTCTCTCTCTCTATATATATATATTTATATATATATTTGTATTGTGCCCAATCCCCTTCCCACTGTCCCCTTGTGAATGGGCTGAAAAAGCTTAAAATCACAATAAATTATTGTCATTGTCATTGTCATTCTCTCTCTCTCTCTGTCTCTTTCTCTCTGTCTCTCTCTCTCTGTCTGTCTGTCTCTCTCTGTGTCTGTCTGTCTGTCCGTCTGTCTGACTCCTCTCTCTCTCTCTCTCTCTCTCTCTCTCTCTCTCTCTCTCTCTCTCTCTCTCTCTCTCTCTCTCTCTCTCTCTCTCTCTCTCTAGTCTTTCGGATGAGACTATAAACCGAGGCCCCGTGTGCGAACACACGCAGAACATCTTGCACACACGTTAAATCCTGTTCCGCTTTTCGTAAGAGTAGGCCATCGTGTGCCGGAGGGAACAGATGACATTTACAAAATGCATACACACGGGGACTGGATGTAAAAAAAGCACTCAAGTGCTTATTCCATTATCCTCGATATAAAAGAGAATGAATGAATGAATCAATCAATCAATCAATCAATCAATCTCTATTTTTCTTTTTCTTTTTTAAATTTTTTCCTCAGGTAACAAAGTGGGATCGAGGTCATGAAGAAAATGGCTTCCCACAATCACCTGAGATCCACGCTTTGAAGTCTGCTGTCCATGCCAACATCCGTAGCCTGCTTAGACGTTTTGAAGGTAAGCAAACTTTCGTGTGTGTGTGGTGTGGCGTGGTGTGGTGTGGTGTGGTGTGGTGTGGCGTGGCTTTGGCGTGGCGTGGTGTGGCGTGTTGGGGTGGGGTGGGTGGGATGAGGTGGTAAAGTGTGGTGTGGCGTGTGGGGTGTGATGTGGTGTTGTGTAGTGTAGTGTAGTGTAGTGTAGTGTGGCGCGCGCGCATATATATAGATAGATATGATAGATAATAGATAGATAGATAGATAGATAGATAGATATAGATAGATAATAGATAGATAATAATTACAGAGAGAGAGACAGACAGACAAACAGACACACACAGACAGACAGAGACACACACACAGAGATTAGAGGAAAACAAGTGCAGGTAACCCATGACAAACTTCCCAATCATTATGAGAATAATCTCTCAAAGATTGGAGAAAATATCCCCTATGACATAAAATATTACGAAAACAACAGCAGTTGATAATTAATTGAGTAAAGCCCCTGCCTTTGGCCTGACCCGACTCAAATATCGGCGCCTGGTTGAACCGACATGTCATTATAGGTCCCGTGTGCAACACACAATCAGCCCACACTAAAGAACCCACGGCAACCAAGAGAGCTGACCTCGGTAAAAAATCTGAAAGAAAAAGCTCACTCTCAAAGCCCACAAGCACACAAGAAAAAAAGGAAAGAAAAATAATGAGTGGCGCTGGTCTTGTGGCGAGACGCTCTTCCCCGTGGACAACAGCCTGATATTTGACGTAAGAAGAAATTTTTCCGAGACTGAAAGTGGTCCAAAGTTGAATACAGTCTACAATGGCTCTCACTGAGGTCATTAACCTCTCTACCTGTACTTACCTACCTCCACTATTCCACACCTGTCTGCTCTTAAACATCACAAGGAAACTGCTGAAGGGCGATTTTGAAGAAGGGGGGGGGGGGGGGGGGAGAAGAAGTGGCGTCATCACTTTAATGAATGACGTTTTCTTAACGTGAGCAGCCCTCAGGGTAAGAAGTACACAACGATTGATTACGTAAAGCTACTAATGACGTCAAACACTAATTTCTACACGTTGTGTTAGGGAAGACAACACGTTATCTTACGTAGCTTTCGTTGTTAGCTGTTTTTGGCTGGTTTTGAAAGGGTTTGGTTAGTTCAGTTTGTGGGATTTTTCCTTAAGGGAAGAGAAGAGAAAGAGGAGAGAGAGAGAGAGAGAGAGAGAGGGGGGGAGGGAGGGAGGGTCTAGCTCTGCTCTTACCTCAGGCTACAAAATTTATATACAACGTAACAGCCTAGTTTACCAGAATCTTTACTACGTTTCCTGTTTCTTTAGAGCACGTAAAAATGTGTATTACAATGGAGTACACAGTGCACATGAACGTACACAGAACATCTTGCGCACACGTTCAAACCTGTTCTGCCTTTCTGAAGAGTAGGCCATTGTGTGCCACTGGTAACTGATGACAAAATTTTCAAAACTGCATTCACACGGGGATTTATTTAAAAGAAAAACAAGCACGCGTATGCTTGTTCCATTATCCTTGAAATGAAAGATAGAATAAATGAAAATGATATATAAACACCGGTTTGTGGGTTTTGTGCGTACGAGAGAAGAGAGAGAGAGAGAGAGAGAGAGAGAGAGAGAGAGGAGAGAGAGAGAGAGAGAGAGAGAGAGAGAGAGAGAGAGAACTGAATTTAATTGAATGAATTTATTTAAAGAGGGTTATAGCATAAACAAATATGCTTTTTTTACAACCAGCCCTCTGAGCAAAAAGAACACCCCAAAAAAAATTTTTTTTTTAAACCGCTCTCAACTAAACAGCAAACGAACTCTTTTTTTTTTAAAGAAAAACATTTTAAAAAATCAAATCATCTAAAATGTAAAGTAAATAATTATTGTAAGCACACAATTTTAAAAACCAGACTGGAGAGTAGAGGGAAGAGAAGAGAGAGAGAGAGAGAGAGAAGAGAGAGAGAGAGAGAGAGAGAGAGAGAGAGAGAGAGAGAGAGAGAGAGAGAGGAGAGAGAGAGAGACAGACAGACAGACAGACAGACAGACACAGATAGACAGACAGCCAGACAGACAGAGGCAGACAGACAGACAGAGAATGAATGAATAGATGAATGAATGAATGATCAACGTTACAGAATAGGTTTACACATACTTTTTTTCGTCCGGCCTTTGCCCTGATTGTGGAATATCACAACAACAAAACAAAAAGAAAGAAACAAATAAACGAAAAGAAAACCCAAAACCAAAACAAAGCAAAGCCTAAAAAAAAAGTAATTGTAACCCCCTCACCCACAAATAACCACCATCACCAACCACAAAGTTCAACGTATGATATAAAAAAAATGTGTAGGAATATATTCAACAAACGCATAATCGCCAACTGGATGCATTGATAATGATTTAAACCAAAAAGATATGTATATGTATTCAAATACACATAATCCCCAACTGACCCGAACATTAACGTGAAGACAGATACACTGATTATGATTAAGTAAATCAAAAAGATTGAAATAGGAGACAGCAGAGAAGAGAGCAACCCAAACCAAAAATAAATGATATATATCTTAACATTTTCATAAATCTTTCATACATTAAAACAGAACGATTTTTTTAAAAAACTAACAAAAGCAAACATAAAAACTAACATTAAGACGTAAGGAAATGTGCTTTAAAGGAGAGAGAGAGAATTTATTTATTTATTTATTATTTATTTTTCTTTTATATCGAGGATAACAGAATAAGCAATCATATGCTTTTTTTCATCCGGTCCCCGTGTGTATGCAGTTTTGTAAATATTGTCATCTGTTCCCACCGGCACACGATGGCCTACTCTTACGAAAAGCGGAACAGGATTTAACGTGTGCGCAAGATGTTCTGCGTGCGTTCGCACACGGGGCCTCGGTTTAAAGTCTCATCCGAAGGACTTTTGGGGAGAGTGGAGTCAGTACTGATGTTAACTCCAGGAGAAAAATCTCCTCGACCGGACTCGAACCCGGGTCGTCAAATTGCCAGCGCAATGTTCTGACCACTAGGCTAGAGAGAGAGAGAGAGATGGGTGCAAGCCCACGTTTTAAGATTAAATTTACAACTTTTTAAAAATTTGCACAGCTTTTTTTTTCTATCAGAAGTATGTACTCTCAGCATAAAAGTGTATGTATACCCCACTGACTGGGTAATATCTCGGAAATGTACACAAGACCACATATTACTGTTTCTGTCATTCGTGCTTGTGTGTGCTAACTAAAGGTGTACAGTGGTTCAGGCGATTGCGTGGAAGACTTTTGCTTATTCGTGTCTATCTCTCAACTTTTATAATTAACATTATCATGCTTGCTCTTGGTTTAAAATCATTGAGTAATATGTGGAAGACTCTCTCTCTCTCTCTCTCTCTCTCTCTCTCTCTCTCTCTCTCTCTCTCTCTCTCTCTCTCCTCTCTCTCTTTCTTAAACTTTAAACCGAGGCCCCGTGTGCGAACGCACATTGAACATCTTGCGCACACGTTAAATCCTGTTCCGCTTTTCGTAAGAGTAGGCCATCGTGTGCCGGTGGGAACAGATGACATATAAAACTGCATACGCACGGGGACTGGATGTAAAAAGCACTCAAGTGCTTATTCTATTATCCTCGATATAAAAGAATAAATCAAAATCAATCAAATCAATCAAATCAAATCCTTTATAGCACTCAATGGTGTACGATGGTTTCAGAACGTCTGGAAGACCGTCGTTTCTTTGTGTATGTGTTTCCTGCTTTTCAAACAATTACTCCTGATGTAACATCGTTTAGAAATGTGGGAGCCGTTTATTTATGTTTATCACTTACACCTTTGAATCATAAGCTTGCTCATGGTTTGATATCGTTCATGAATTGTGTGAAAGACCGATGTTTATTCCTGTTTATCTCTCGTGTGTTTATATCAGGTGCTTACCCGTGGTATAAAATCATTCATGAATGTGTAGATGATTGGGGGTTTTTCCCTGTCTATCTATCATACTTTCATTTAACCGTCATTTATTCCTGTTTGTCTCTGGGTGTTTATACCATGTGCATACGATGTAAAATTGTCCATGAATGTGCGGAAGAATGTTCAATCATGTCTGTCTATGATTCAACCATTAGCTTGTAACAGTTATACTTTTGTCATTGTTCTTTGGGGACAAAATTTTTTTTTAACTGAACTTTAAACCCCATCCATTTTTAACTGAATTTTAAACCCCATTCATCAATCCAACAATCAAACTGCAGGTCAATCATTCTCTTGACTAATGTATCAGTCATTTATTAATCGATCAGATTTGTTCATCATCCAATCGATTTCGAGACTGATGTAGCCAATCGACTACTTTTACAATCTTTTAACCCTTATAGCTGTCTTATATCATCTTGTTTTTCATCTATTTGACGCAATTTTGTTCAGCTACGTTCTATTGTTTGCACATAAATGCTTGAGTACTCAAACAAGCGTTGCTTGTTGTACACTATCATGTAGACTGGTAGACCTACTGCGTTGTTCTGAACTAATAAACTTGAGCGTAAACCATCAGTTAATCGTTAAATCAACCAGTTCACAGCAACTCCTGATCTGTATTTATGTCAGCGCGTACGAAAACTCGAACACTGAAGCACACACCCAGTTTCAAATCTGTGTGCACATGCGTAGATTACCCTCTTGCATTTGTTTTCTTTTTGTTGAATGTCACGTTTGTTTGTTTTTTGTTTGATATCTTATGTGATGCTTTGTTGTCGGGTAGTATGTCGGTTGAAGCGCTCTCAAGGTGCGTAGAGTCGACCTTGCCCCTTAAAAATGCCCGCAAACAAATGGCTCCCTTTCCAAGGGCCACAAGCCCCCATGAAATAAAAGAAGGGAGGTTAATCAATGCCTTTGCAGTCCCCACCCACCCTCCCACCCACGCATCCTTCCATCTACTTGTCTTTTATAGTGTCACATGCCTGTGTGTGTGTGGTTTGTATAGTGGAAGATGGGAGGGGGGGGGGGGGTGCACGTGTGTGAACGAATGCCTTTTGCGCAAGCTTGTTGGTTTACCTCTTGTTTGTTTGTTTTTTGTATGTGTGTATTTGTTTTGTGTATGTGGGGCGCTTGGGAAACCCCATGAAACGCAAAGTCTGTGCATCATACATATATACATCCAAACATGTTTTGCATACACAAGCGCGCGCACGCGCGCGCGCTCCCCACATCACACACACACTCGAACGCACGCACGCACTCATGGGATGCCCACAAGCAAGCAAGCAATGCAACCGCGCGCGCGCGCGCCGCGCACACACACACACACCATACATGCACGTGTACTTCTTATCGTTGGTGGTGTTTTGTTTGTATCTTTCTATTAATACCATTTTTCATAGTGCACCTGTTGATGTAAAATAATTGACATTACCATCATCCTCATTATAATCATCAATCGTCGTCAGTACAATCATCATCATGCAAACCACCACCACTGTTACCACTTGCACAAATGACTATTCTCGGATTTTCGTTTCGTCAGCTGCATCAAATACCTATCTTTTTAATAATGTGTAAACAGGACAATTCTTCAATAAGCTGATCTGTGTCAAAGAAGGAAGCGACTTATCAATCTGTTCCTATTGATTGTGGATTTTCTTATCTCATTATATCTTATTTAATTCCATCTTTACTTATCTTGTCCTAGTATTTACGTATTTACCTAAATTTCTCTTTCTGCTAAATCTTCATTACCGATCTGGGAGTTTGCTTATCACTTGGAGGTTTTTCACAGCGAACAAAACGTTGCATAATTTCTACTTCCCGGTAAGGATGCCGGGGGAGGGGGGGAGGGGGGGTGTGAGTTATAAAACCCTCACCCCCTTCCCCAAATTTTGTGTGGCAGGAATTCCCCTTTTTTTCATCTCTCTGTTTTTTGCCCTTGTTCCTTTCTTTCCCATTTAAAGGGGGGAAAAGGGGAAAAGTTTTTAAGTTTTGGGAAAAAGGGTTTTTGAGGGGTTTTTGGGGTAGGGGGGAACCCAAAAAGAAAGGGAAAAAAAAAAAAAGATTTTAGAAAAAAAGGGGGGGGGAAAAAACAAAAAAAAAAGTAAAAGAAAAAAAAAAACCCGGGGGGGGGAAAAACAAACCAATAAAAAAAATTTTTTTAAGGGGTTTTTTGGGGTTTTTTAAAAAAAAAATTTATAATCAGGAAAAAAAAATTTGAAACCCCCAAAAAAAAAAATGGCAGAAATAAAAAAGGGAAAAAAATTAAAAAAAAAACTTTTTGGGAGGGGGAAGGAAAATATTTTTTAAAAGGAAAAGGAAATTTTAAAAAAAGGAGGAAAGAAGGAAGGGATTAAACCCCGGGGGATTTTTTTTAAAAAAAATTTTTTTAAAAAAAAAGATTTTTTTAAACCTTAAATTTTTTTTGGGAAAAATTTAAGAGGGGAGTTTCAATTTGGGGTTTTAAGAAAAAAGGAAATTTGAAAAAAAGGAGGGGGAAAGGGGGGGAAGGGGGGGGAGAAAAATAATCCCCCCCCAAAGGGGAAAAAAAACCCCTTTTAAGGGGGTTTTTTAAACGAGAAAAAAGGGGGGGAGGGATTAAAAAAAGAAAAAGGAAAAAAAATTTTCCCAAAAAAAGATTTCCTTGTTTGGGGGGGGCCCCCCTTTTGTTTTTGAGAAAAATATAGTTTTTTGAAAAAAGATTAAAGAAAAAAGGGGGAAAACCGGGGCTGTAGAAAAGGGGGGGGAAAAAGAAATAAAAGAAAAAGGGGGGAAAAAAAAAAAGGGGGAAAAGGGGGGGGAAAAGGGGGAAAGGGGAAAAGGGGGAGGGAAAAGAAAAGAAAAAAAAAAGAAGAAAAAGAAAAAGAAAAAAAGAAAGAGAAAAAAAAAAAAAAAAAAAAGAAAAAAGAAAGAAAAAAAAAAAGGGGGGGGGAAAAAAAAAGGGATGGGGGGGGGGGGGAAAAAAAGGGCAAACTCAACCCGGCCCAAACCCTTAGGAAATTTAACCCCTTTTAAAATTACATGGTTTCATTCCCCCCAATTTTGAAAATTTCTCTCACGCTAAACCCCCAAGCAACGTTTTTTTCATGTCAGCAAAAAGCTTTTGCTTGTTTTAGGCCTGGACAAGTCGGCCCAGGCAATTACCCTGGCGGGGGATTTTTTTATTTTACTAAAAATTGAAGTTATAACGCTTTTTAAAAAAAAAAAAAAAATTTTCAACCTCAAAAACACAAGCAATCAATAACGTTAAATCTTTCAAATTTAGGATTTTTGGTCTCTCTGGAAAAAAAAAGGGAGGAGAATGGACCAAAGAAATAGACAAGAAGGGGGGTTTGACAGGGAGAAAAAAGGAAACAAGGCCGAAACAAAAAAAAAGGGAAAAAAGAGGGGAATTCCCCTTTCAAAGAATTTCCAGAAGGGGGGGAAGCGTTTACTGACGGCCTTACATTCCTAAAGGGGGGGGGGAGGGGGGGGAGGGGTTTGAGCTCATCCCAAAAGTCAGGGGAAAAATATGAGTAAGAATTGTAAGCATTTTTAAAGCAAAACAAACAAAAACCCTACCCTCCCCCTGTCTCTTTCCCCGTCCTCCCACCGGGGGAAAAAAAAAAATTTTGGCGCTCCACCACGAAATGAGTCCCTTAGCACTAAACCCCCTTTTTTCCCGCTAGGGCCATTAAGGCAGGTGGGTCAATTGGAAAAAATTTTGAAATTTATTTTTTAAAAAATTTTAAGCCATTATTCTACCTTATAGGAAATGTAAAATAAAATTTTTGGGGTTTCCTTTTGCCTTTAAACTTTTTTTTAAAATCCCAAGCCCTCATTCTGACCCCCTTTTTCCCCGATCTAACTTTCAATTCTTTTTTTTGTCTTTTTCCTCAGTCTATATTTTCTTGCAATAACTTTTCCTAGAAGGGGCCAAATTTCAATCTGTTTTTTTTTATTGTTACCTTTTATTGCAGTTTGTAACTTAAATCTCAAAATTGCCCTTGTGCTCCCCCCTTTGTGGTGGGGCTCACAAAAAAAAATCCCTCCACCTTCAGATAACAAGTCCTCCCAAAACCACCTGCACTTCAATTTTTATTCCTCTTGTCTACTTTTTACTTTCCTCCCTTTCTTTTTTTCTTCTACTTCTAAAAAAAACCCCCTTGCCCCCCCCCCCCTCCACCACACGCACAACAAAGCAAGTCGCACGCCCGCCGCACGAACACACATACACACACCCCCGCACGCATGCACGCACCACAACACACACACACCGTATGTGTGTATTATTTTTTTTGGAGTATGTAACACACACACACACACACCACACACACACAAAACACCAACACAAAACACACACACATATATATATTAAAAATTATAATTAATATATATTTAAATATATATATATAATATATATATATTATTATATTATTAAAATCTTGGGCATCGTTTTGTTTACACATTTATCTGAGCTTTTTTTTTCCTTTTTAATATTCAAAAAGGTTCTTTGTGAGTTTTTTAACCGGTGAAAAGGGAAACCCCCCCTTTTTCCCTCCTTTTTCCTCTCCCCCCCCTCTCCCTCCCCTCTCCTCCCTTCCCCCCCTTTCCCTTCTTTCTTCCCAC
>CM060319.1:17918499-17939025 GCA_030674155.1 Stramonita haemastoma
CATTTAAAAAGTTACATTGATTTTGTACAGCTTTCTTGTGTGTTGATCATGGTGAATAATGGCAAAGGTATCCTATGAGATGTTAATGCTCTGCTTTTAATGCACCTTTTCCTGATAAAGTAAGTTATTGGAGGTGCTTTAGTTTTATTAAAATAGTAACTGTCTTCAGTGTGTGAGCGGGGTGTTAAATGCACTTGTTCCTGATAAAGTAAGTTATTGGAGGTGCTTTAGTTTTATTAAAATAGTAACTGTCTTCAGTGTGTGAGCGGGGTGTTAAATGCACTTGTTCCTGATAAAGTAAGTTATTGGAGGTGCTTTAGTTTTGTTAAAATAGTAACTGTGTTCAGTGTGTGAGTGGGGTGTTACAGTAAGTTCAGAGAAAGAGTTGTAGTTCTGACAAGGATAGATGCTTCTGTTGAAGGCCACTTTTACCCCACCCTCTCCCACTTTTCAAGATAGTAACTTTAGATCATCTACCTCTGCCGTTCTTACAGAAATAGGGGTTGTGCATTACAAACTTAAGGTATTTTTTCTCTGAAAAAAAGTATATATAGGAGGCTGATCACTTTGATAATTTGTGAAAACCTGTGAAACACAGAAAATGCATTGGTTGTATAACTGGACCTTGGTTTTTTGAAGTTTGGGAAACAACTATTTGCAATCTGTATTTGATTACAGATACATCCTGTTTGTACAGAAACAGGTCTTGAATTATCAGCTATATCAGTTTCATGATAGAAAATATTGCAAAAAAAAAGAAAAAAAAAGGAAGCCTCGATTTATCTTCCATATGCCAAGAAATTGGTAATTTCTTGTAACAGTATATAAAATGCAGGTTTATATTTCCTCTCGTGGATCATTCTCTTCCATTCATTTTCAAACAAATCATTTCTCTAGGAACTGTGTGCTAAACTTGGTCCTTCCTTGCTCATTAGGCCTTTTCTAATTCTTGTCAAATGATCGCTGTGTTTTCTGTAATATTGATGCCAATATGCATTTACATGAATGAATATGATGTTATATGGGGTTTTTTTTTATAAAATAAAAATTAGATGGTTGTAATTTTCATTTTGTGAAAGCCTGTGTGAATGAAAGTGGAATCAGAAATTTACTCTGCATTCTATAATCTCCATTACAATTTGCAGCTAAATTTACTCTGCATTCTATAATCTCCATTACAACTTGCAGCTAAATTTACTCTGCATTCTATAATCTCCAGTACAACTTGCAGCTAAATTTACTCTGCATTCTATAATCTCCAGTACAACTTGCAGCTAAATTTACTCTGCATTCTATAATCTCCATTACAACTTGCAGCTAAATTTACTCTGCATTCTATAATCTCCAGTACAACTTGCAGCTAAATTTACTCTGCATTCTATAATCTCCAGTACAACTTGCAGCTAAATTTACTCTGCATTCTATAATCTCCAGTACAACTTGCAGCTAAATTTACTCTGCATTCTATAATCTCCAGTACAACTTGCAGCTAAATTTACTCTGCATTCTATAATCTCCAGTACAACTTGCATCTAATTTACTCTGCATTCTATAATCTCCAGTACAACTTGCAGCTAAATTTACTCTGCATTCTATAATCTCCATTACAACTTGCAGCTAAATTTACTCTGCATTCTATAATCTCCAGTACAACTTGCAGCTAAATTTACTCTGCATTCTATAATCTCCATTACAACTTGCAGCTAAATTTACTTGGCATTCTATAATCTCCAATACAACTTGCTACTAAATTTACTCGGCATTCTATAATCTCCAGTACAATTGCAGCTGGAAAAGGCTCAAGAGGGCAATAAATAGTTTAGTTTGGGGTGTTTTTTTGTGTGTTTTTTTGTTGTTTTGTTTTTGGGGGGGGGGGGGGTTCAAAAGGATTGTTTTTCATATAGTTGAAAACACTTTTAATTTCATAACCATTCACATTTTAATTTACTGATGCTGCAATGTTTCAACCATTACATACTATACCACATATTCTTGCCAAACATTTTCACCATTACAGTTATCAAAGTAACAGATAAAAAAAGAAAAGTTATCAAAGGGTGTTAAATTTACCTCATACAGTCATAGGTTCTTGAGATACTGGAGAAAATTGCAGAACTTCCAAGGTAACAACACTGCTGTAAACAATATTTTTAACATATATATATTTAACAATGTTTCTGCTTCTGGAACTAAAACAGATGGGAGGAACTTCCTTTGTGAGAGAGAATTGAGCGAAGCCATGGTTAGGTAAAAAAGATACCGCTGTAACAAATTCTGCAGGCTCAGACAGAAGATAGAGCTAAAGACAATAACCACAGGAAAGAAAATTGTTATTGCTAACAGAGCACAAAGGCAAGATTGCTGTTCAGTGTGCAGATGACTGAACTCTTGTGAAAACCAAATTCATGTGGGTTCTTTCCATCTGTCATGAAAGAAACAATCATATGGATCTTTTTTTAAAAAATCTTATCCATATAAGCATTCTTAGGTCATCTTTTTCTGTACATTGGGAATTAAGAGTGGGGATTTTTACAATCTCCAAGGTCAATTTGAGTGCAGATCTGCCAGTGCCTTCCTTTCTGGTATATACACATGCAGAAGATCAAATATGCACATTAAAAGATCCTACAGTTTATGTCGGCGTTTGGTGGGTTACTGAAACGCAAATGTTTTTCAACTTAAAGAAAGATAATTGCAGACAAAAAGATCAATAAAAACAAAAAACGCAATCCCACACAGGAGGACTGAAATGAACACATGCATACAGAAAAAAAAAGAAGTAGAATTTGAAGAGGAGAAAGACGGGCAGGTAGAGGGACTGGAAAAACAGGCAAAAAAACGAAAAACATCTGCATGATTTATTATGGCAGTGAAATGATGATCTGTACACAATTTCAGCGAGGAATGAAAAAGTCTGCTGGTGACAGGAGTCACTCTATCGCTGCCTGCTGTGCAGCAGTGCTGTAGCTGAAGATGTGCAGCTGGTTGTCCACTCCTCCGGACAGCATCAGCTCTGGCACTGACCAGTCCACCGACAGTATTCTGTCCTCGTGCAGCTTCATGTCAAACAGGGGCGCCTTGGGGCTGAACACAGACAAAAAAAACAAGAATTGTATTGATCTACAGTAATGTACCTGACTGTACAAATGCCTTATAGAAATGGAAGAATATGAATAATGGCTTGGTATATAAATGAAAATTATTTGAATTTCATGTTTGTCATTTTTTTTAATTGGAGGGGGGGGGGGGGGGGGGGGGGGGGGGGGGAGCTACTTACGGTGAAAAAAGAAAGGCCCGCTTCCTATTTATGGTTTTACTCCCAATTATATCTTGCGTAGTACTGGTCTTCAAGTGATGCATTCATTTTGCCTAAACCTGGATTTTTGGCGATTACTATCAGTATTACTCTTATCTCTGAATAAATTGTATGCATTCGTAACACATAAAGAGGTAACACGGCAAAAATACAGTTAATTCTGGTAAAATTTTGGAGAACAAAAGTACCACCATCAAAGATATGCATGAAATAGGAAAAGAACATAAAGTAGAAAAGGTTGCTCTACAATGACAAAACTCCTTGAGGTGTAAGTTAACAAAGTGAGAGACTTCAAACTGGTTTCTTAAGTAAGACCTTACACGCTGGTTTTAAAAAAATCATAGTTTTCACCCTGGTTTCTGAAGTCAAATCCTACACACACACAGTCTTCTTACCTGCGAGTGTCCCAGAGCTTGGACACCCCATCATATGACCCAGACAGGAAGAGATGTTCACGAGTTGGGGACCAGTCCACTCCACTCACCCAGCCTGTGTGTGAAGTGAAAGCACACTTTACCACCACTCCATCTGAAAAAAGAGAAGGAATCACAAGTTATTTTCACTACATCATCTAAAGTAATCTGGGATGATTTTATTTCAATATGTCATCAGAAACAGATTCAAGAACATCTTTTACAAATGTGGAACAACTAGGCCTGTGCAGGACAGCTGATAATCCAATGAAATCTGCAGAAATCAGGAACTGTTGTCAAATGAAGATGCAGACCTAAAACCAAAAAACTGAAGATGCAGACCTTGCACGAGTCAGAAAAATGCACAAATTCAGCAAACCATGATGAGCACAAATCTTTCTCTCTCTCACCCTCCATCTCTCTCTCTTTCTCTGTGTGTGTGTGTGTGTGTGTCTCTCTCTCTCTCTCTCTCTCTCTCCCTCTCTCTCTCATGTGATATTACCCACCTGAGCTCCTTGGATCAAAGAGGCGAACATGTCGGTCAGCAGAGGCAGCTATCAACATGTGACTTAGCGAGGAGTAGGAAACATCCAGGAAAGCTTTAGTCCCAGGCTGACGACAGAAATGTGTCAGAGTTATTTTATATTATTGACAAAAAGCAAACTCAATACACACTTCACAAAAGATGCTCATTTTCAGTTACAGCTTTCATCACTATTTCCCTATTGCAGAACGGATGTTACAAATTCCTTATTTTTTAATCATCTCTTGTATGATTGGTTACTGCATAGTTGGTGCACCTCTAAGAGAGATTTTTATGAACAACATTTTTCCGAAAAATTGTTTTGACACTGATGTATGGCATAAAACAATTTGTTTTCCTTCTTTTCAGTCAGGGTGAACGTGGCTCTTTCACACTTATGGACAGAAACATATTACGAAACATCATGAACAAAGATTTGCATCTCCCAGTCTGATACATGGTATTCAGGTGACATCCCTGAGTACTGTACACATCCTGGTGTCCGCTTACAAAGTAATGTAGATATATAGCACTGCTTTTGGACTGTTTGTTTGTTGTGTTTGACGATTACCTCCAAAACAGCAGAGGAGGCAGCTGCTGTTTCGGAAACTAGGCAGAAATGTGATTATAGTGGAGATGCCTTGCCCACAGTACATCCCCACTCTCTTGGCCAAAAAGGCATAAGGACACTCAGCGTTGGAGACTCCAAAGGCCAACTAGCCCCCTGGGCTTTTGGACTAAGGTAGTCAAAACTGGCACAGAGAGCCCTCTGACCATCTTACCAGTAAAGAGGTTTGCTGAGCAGTCTGGAGGTCCCACAGTCGAAGGGTGTGGTCCCATGAGGCAGTCACAACTTTCTGACTGTCCAGCCACCGGACAGCTGAAATGGCCTCACTGTGGCCAGAGAGTGTCAGCATTGGCACCTGCACAGAGACAACCCAGCATGTAATGACAGACATTGCAGGCATTTTTATTAAGAAGTTCTTTCTTTACCATCATTCTCTCATGTCAGTACAACTTAGCGTTAACCTTACAAAAAACGCTTACGAAGAACAACTTTGCAGATATTCTTGTAAAAATCAACAACAAAAACACACACACAAAAACCTATTCAATGGTTCAGACTTTTCTCAAGTTTGGTTTAGTGCATCATTTCCATCAACATGCAGCTTTCACATTTTATCTCCACAACATTTTCTTTATCCAAACTCACCCTAGTCTGCATGCCTGAACTGCTTTTCTTCTTTTTCGTAGGTCTTTCAGCCTCTTGCTCTTGTTCCCCCTCAACAGCTGTACAGTCTGAAAAAGGGAAATTTGACATAAAGTAAAATCTTAAAAATTACAATGATGTCTAAAAATGAAAACTAGACTTTAAATGTTATTTTCTACAGTCAAGTCAAATAACACTTTTGATGCTTTATTTTGTTTTCCGCTTTTCATTATTAAACAGTTGGTATTACTCAAATCGCATTGCATGGGTAAAGTGTTTTCAAAAATTATATCGTAACTTGATTTCATATTCACTGCCTTCAAGTATTCTTTTCCGCACACAACATTCATTCACTACAAGCAAAAAGACGACTACTCTTACAAGCGTAGTTGATTTAGTGCAACATTTTTTTTTTTTAATGGGCATAGTTACTTCCTGGAATCTATCACAGAACTTCCTTAAACAATCCATAAATCAAATAAAAACTTTGCAAGAAAAACCTGAAGACTGACCACAAGTTAAACAAAAACAGCCGGCTCTTCAGAGAAAACTTCAGCATTGAGCAAAAAATGTCAAAGGTTTTGATTTTTTTTTTAATAAATAACATAAAATATCCATACCAGCTGAAGCAAAGAAATCATGCCCTGATATGGTGTTATCAATTTTTTGGGACAAAAGTTTCCCTGAAAGTTTTCATCATCCCCCCACTGAAACGAAACGAAATGACCCAAAATAAAAGTTACCTGTGGACCAGAGTTTCAGCATTTTATCCCACGATCCGGTACACATCTGGAAAAAATATCTGACAAATTGGAAACGATACAAGATAATTCCTAACCATCATTACATTTTCTTGTAAACAAAGCACAGAACACAAAAAAATTAAAAGCACTAGAATGAATTACATACACTGACGCTTACAGTATAACAGACTGCACTTCTCTACAAACACACACTTTCTTCAATATTTCTCTCATACAGATCTAAAACAACATCCATTACATATAATATATATCTTTTTCTCATTATGGGTGGGCCTTCACAAAGTGTTGGCACTGATCCCCCCCCCCCCCCCCCCCCCCCCCTCTCTACCCCCAACCATGGTCCATGTCAAAAACTTAACAAGCAAGCAAAGTACAAAGGCCAACATTAAAATATACTTTAATATGTTGACATCATCTTCATCCCCAACAAGCTCCTGGTATAACAACTTGTATTTTAAAGGAGAAAAATCTACTGAGGTTAGAATATGGCTGCCTATTGAATGAGATACTTGAAAATAGCCATACATGCAAACTTCCCACATAAAGTGTTGTTGCTGTTAGGCATTCCCTAGCATTTCACTGGAAGGTCACCCAGAATATGCACTCTTGACTCACTCATCCCATCTGAGAATCACTGTGAGACTCACACTGGATTGTGAGTATGCCTCCTTTCTAGTACCTTGCCACATAGGCAGCCATACACCAACTTCAGAGGATATCCAGAATGTATCTGTTGAGGCTTAAGGACTGTATGAGCCCTGCCACCTGATAGCATTGGCAAACAAGCAAAATTAACATTGTTTACCTAAAAAAAATATATAGATATAATATTTTTTAATAACATTTTTAAAATAAGAATGATGATATTTTTTAAAATCTGAACTCTATTGTTTACCTGCTCCCCTGTGGAATAATATTTTTTTTTATCCAAAAACATTGTTTACCTGTTCCCCTGTGGAGTTCACTGCCACACAGTCGACACTGGCAGCATGACCCCGACATGACAGTCGACATTCGACGTTGTTAGTGTCTCTCCTCCACTGCCACACCAGAGCTGTCTGATCATGGGACCCCGTCACAAAGCTACTCACTGGGTCACTCTCCTCTGAAACAACATGACGAAGGAAAAGAAAAAAAGGGATTAAAATGACAGCCACATTAATTTCTACATGTACAGATATCAATTGTATCATGAAAAAGAGATTGAGAGAATGCATACATGTATGCAAGCGTTACAAGTCAGAGTTGTTGTGTTGAGAAAATGTATGTATGCAAGCCTTGAGGTCGGTGTTGTTGTAACATTAATCTTACACATTCTTGACATAAACAGAGAGGCAAGAGGGGACAGAAAAAAAAAAAGAGTGAGAGAGGGGAGAAGAAAAACAGTGAAAGAAGGAGAATGTACTTGTAACCACGTGTATTCAAGTGTTGGGTGAAGGCGGCTTATCATTAAAACTGTTAAAATCCTGACATCTTCTGCCCACTTACCATGTTTGATCCAGGCAACACACTTCAGAGGGGCTGAGTGGCCTGGGATTGTGACGATAGCCTCCCCTGTTGTGGACCACAACCGTGCAGTGTTGTCATAGCTACCGAGAGAATGCTGCAACAGGAGTGCGCATACTTTATGAACATTGCATACACATGGGGACTGGATGAAAAAAGCACAAGAGTGCTTATTCCATTATCCTCAATATAAAAAAATAAATCAAAATCAAAATCAAACATTGTTCTTGAGACAGTGAGTCACTGGGTTTCCTTGGGTTCTCACTTTTCTAGAGATAATGCTGACAAATTGTTCAGTAATATTATGTTATATATATATATATATATATATATATATATATAATATATATATATATATATATATATATATATGTATATATACACAACCTCTGTCTTCTTATTTCATCTCTCTCTCTCTCTCTCTCTCTCTCTCTCTCTCTCTCTCTCTCTCTCTCCCCTCCCTCCCCCCTATTAATGTCTGTTTACAAGTTTGCTTTTGTTTGGCATCTTGCACCAAGAGGGGTGGCAGGCCAGACTTGTAAAAAATTCTATTTCTCAGGCAGTTGTCAATAATAACCCTTTCCCTTCTTTAACCCTCTTCCATTCGCTTTTCTGACCAAGAAACTCCTCCTAGTATTCGGAAAATTTCAATCTTTTTCTAGTAAAACACAGTTCCTTAGTAATATACACCACCATATAAAAACTACTGATAGTAGAGTCTTGAAATTTGACAGGAGTGTTCATAAGTTGTCATAGTTTACTTTGCATCAAAATTTGACAGTCCTGCTTATATATGTCGTGTTGCTGTCCCCCTTTTTGTCACCAAATCAAGGTGACAACATGTTCACTTCATGCTGTTAGTAAAATAATATGCTCTAACATGCACATCATGCACTAGTATGAGTCAAAATTAAAAAAAAAATAGTGTTCTACCTACAGGCCCTCTGTAGGATTCCACGTCAGGGTAATCCGATTGAATAATATACATCACATGAAGATTGTCACCAAGTCCATTGTCTGGGATTGTACAGTTTTTCTACACACTAAAGAGAAATAAAAAATACGCAAACACGGTACATTATTCACGGGATGGATTGCGTCGTGCCTTGAACTGGGCTTTGATATGTGATGTCATTGAGAAAGGGCCTGATCTTGAAGAGAGGGTCGTACTGGGGGCTGTCACGTCCAGGTGTGTCACTTGTGTCTCTCAAATGAAAATACTGATTCAGCTTCAAAAATCTTGTTTTGGGCATGACAGTACTGATCCATGAGTGAGAAAACTTGGGGTCAGTGGACCAGTACATATGTATTCTGGGCAGACGATTGATTCCCATCATTATCAGTATAGACAGGTAAGCCCTGATCTCCTCAGGTGTTGTGTCTGTCCACAAAGGATCAGAAGCCACACCTCTAGCGGCGATCTTTTGTTTAGCATACTTATTTGTCTCATCTGCCGCACTACGAAAAAAAGTTGGGGAAACAAACAGAAAAAAATAATCCAGGGGCTTGGCACTGAGCGGTAGTGTGTGTACAGGGCCTGCAGGCAACTGAAAATCTTTCACTGCCAGCGCTGTGTGCGCCGCGCGCCACGTCGTCTGCAAATTTAGTAGTGGAATGTTGTCTTCAGGGTCACTTTCTACTGCATAATCCTCATCTATTTCATCCCTTCCTTCTTCAGTTTCAATTTCAACATCAGATTCTCCATTCTGTTGTCTTTCAATCTCCTCAACTTGACGCATAATTTCGTCGATTTCATCTTCTGGAAAATCTTCCCACATTTCATCTTCGTGCTTTGCCGCCATTCTTAACTATGAGAAAATGTGTGAATGAAAATGAGAGACGCTGACCAATTTCTTGAGAATGGAAGGATGTGTGGTGCCAAAAATAGTACTGAAAAGCCATTGGGCTATCCTTACTATAGCGGGAAAAGTCACTCATGGTGTGTGTGACCTTGTTCATGCTCACACCGTGATGGAAAATACCCACTGGCCGCGAGCGATTCTCGGCATGCTGCGGCACGATAAAATAAAAGGGGCCTTTTCCGAAAAGCCCGCTGCGGCATTAGAAAATGGGAGAGGGTTAAGAAAGACAGTGAAGAAGCCAGAGCAACAACAGTCGATTCTGGAGAGCTGAGATCACTCCAAGCATGGTCAGCTGCTGTCAGAAAACAATTACGGTAATATCTATCTATCTATCTATCTATCTTATCTAACCTAATCTAATCTAAATCTAATCTAATGTAATTTGATCTAATCTAATCTATCTATCCATCCCTTAGTCTGGCGACCGTGGGGGCATCCCTGAAGACTTCACAAACAGTTCCCTCCATTCCTCTCTCTGTTGCCTTTCTCAAAATTTTTTTGAGTTCTAGCTAGGCCTGTCCATTTGCTGATGTCCCCCCCCCCCATCTCTTCCTTGGTCCACCTATTTTTCTTCCTCCTGGGACAGTGCTTTGCAGGTATTGTATTTGCAAGTCCATTTGATCTTGTGACATGCCCATACAAGTTTACGCTTCTTTTCGATTGTTAGTAGGTTTTCGTAGGTCCCTATGGAGATAATAACCCCAGACATAAATCATCTTCTTCTGCTGTAGTTTTCCCTGGCATGGCCATACTGGGTGGGGTGTATAACGCCTGGTCTCCTGTGCTTGTCACTCTGCAGGAGGTCTGCCTGCTGGCCTCAGCAGACACGCTCCAGCCTCAGGGCTGCTCATGACCAGTCTAGCCTGCGACTTCTCTTGGTGCAGGATGCCAAGAACAAGTTTTGTTATCATGCTGGTTGTCTGTGCCTGTGCCATGTTTGCCACAGCTGGAGGCTGTGCCCACCCTGCCCTATGTCCCCACTAAGAGGACAACCATGTTCACACTGACATGGAGATGTGACTACAGATGAAAAGATGCCTGCATATTAGAACTTAAATGCATCCATGTAATAGCGGTGATATTGGTGATACTTTTTTTTCTCTTTTTTGGGGGGTCCATGAAATTTGTTAAGAAAAATGTTACCAAAACATCACGGATAAAAACAGTTATTAAAATATCATGCTAAACATTCAAATATCTTCTAAGTGTGAATAACTTTTTTATTTAACAAATATGAAGACTTATGCTCAACGTTGTTCTAACTGATTAATACTATTACTTTTAGAAATAACCATAAAATATGTTCGTGAAAATTAAAACAGGTAACAGGTGTACTACCATTTTTTGTTCAAGAACATTGTGTATATTGTGAGACTGAATAGTGCATGTCAACAAAAGCTGTTTAATTATGATTGTGGTTCTTGATATTTTGTACAACCTTTCATATCTCTAAAGGAGTGACAGGATTTTTTTTTTAATGACAAGAACAAAAAAAATTTGATTAAAAAAAAAAAAAAAATTTGAATTTTAATAACTGAAGAAATACTTTCTGCTCCAAACAATGCAATAACTGATAAGGAAAAAAAAAACCCTGACAAGACACTCACTCACCAGTTGTGTGTGGCCTGTATGGCACTGACCCAATCATGCTGCAAACCCTGACAAGACACTCACTCACCAGTTGTGTGTGGCCTGTATGGCACTGACCCAGTCATCGTGCTGCAGGGACTGCTCAGGGCGTGGGGCTGCCTGCTTCTCCACATACTCTATGTCAAGGACTGTTTTCCTGATCACACACATTTCACCACTTCATGCAACACTGTATCATCCTCGACCCCCACAAAACTGTTCAAACCATCTGCACAATCCTCAACACGATTGTGTTTAAGTCCTCAAGCATCTGAGAATGGTCTGTTGTCTCAAGTCCTCAAGTGTCACAACATGACTATGCCTAAAGTCCAACATACAAACAAAACTATTTTCCGGTGAAGTCTTGTGGACACTTAAGTGATTAAATTGAAAGCTGACAAAAAAGATCAAAGAATCAGTGAGATGCGTTCTTCGGATATTTATATATATATTTATAGGCAGAGTCATGTCAGCCTTCTCTTTTGCTTTTAACAAAGACAATTTGTTTCTGAAAAATACACTCTGTCACTTAGCATTTATTTGTGTTGTATACATGTGTGAAGAACGCAAAGCAGTTGAAAGTGTTGTTGATTCGAAAGCCTACTTTGGGGCAGAATAGTCTAATGGTTAGAACACTGAACTCATGATCAGATGGAATCTATCTGAGGGTGCAGGTTCAAATCTCTGCTAGAGTCTCCATTTGAGGAGACTTTTTTTTTCCCCGTGGAGTTAAAATAGTAAGTGTGGTATTGATTCCACTCCTCCACAAGTCCTTTAAATAAGATTAAAAACCAAGGTCCCACGTGCAAACATAGAAAAAACATCTTGCATATAAAAACTTTAAAACCCAGTTCTAACAAGGAAGGTGGCAGGACAGTTAAGACCTTCACCTGCCTAACAAGTAAACAATGGAGTTATGGGCCTGATTCCCAGCCTGCCCTTTCTTCCCAGCTTGACAAGAAAATCAAACTGAATGTCCTCTGGATGAGACTGTAAACCCAGGCCCTTTGTGCAAATGCATGCAGAATATCTTGTGCACACAGTAAAAGCCTGTTTCAGAAGAGTGGGCCACTTTGTGCTGGTAGGAACAGATGACAAAATTTCCAAAACACACGCATGCAGATGTCCTGTTTAGATACCATCTCTAAAATTGGAATTCAGCTACCTAATGGGAGGAAAAATGGCCGCATTCGCAAAAATCTCACCACTAGTGAACCTAAGAGCTCTACCCAAGGAACAACAAAAATCCACCTGTAATAGAAGAGAAGGCCAGCTAAGGTTGGTGGCATAGATGAGAAGAACATGATCAGCAAGCATGCAGCATTTACATACACATACACATGTATGTATGCAAAATATTTCCATACGCATATAATCACAAAAGTAACTTACTGCAGGGATCTCCTTATTCTGTAGATGCTTGGACAAAGTGGTCAAAATAAACTCTCCATCTAGCAAGAAGTCGAACTGAACTTCTTCACCTGTAGACTCTTCTGATTCTGAAAATTAACAAATTATAAGTCATGAATACATTATATGTTACAACAAATATGAAATTGAATAACCAAGTAAACAAATTAATTAACTGATATGTGGGATGGTTTTGTGCATTGTGCTCACAATCTGACAGCCCAGGTTCTATCCCAGGTTTGAGCTATTACCAAGAAGCCAGTTCAAGGAGATTTTTTCCCCTGGAGTTAACATCAGTGCCATGATCTCTACTCCCCCCAAAATCCTTTGGATGTGACTACAATTAATAAACTAAGAACCCATATATATATATATATATATATATATATATATATATATATATATATATATATATATATATATATATATATATGCAAATGCATGCAGAACATCTTGAGCACAGGAAATATAACCCGTTCCATTTTTTTTCAAAAGTAGGCTGTTGCCTGCCAGTGGGAACAGATGACGATTTCTTTTTAAAATCCAGGAATGCTGGTGTCATATTTAGACATCATCTCCAAACTGTCCAAATGCTGAGCCTTGATGGTGGGCAAAACTGGTCACATAATATGCAAAAAATGAGTGTTGGTGAACCTCATGGCTCTAGCCGATGAATGAGAACAAATAACTCGTACATATATTACATATGAAGTAGAACCAAAAAAATATTTCTTTATGAATAAATCTGGATATATAATATATAGTACTGTCCACAGACTTTTATAATACAAAGACGACAGTGAACACAATGAAAGCTGCAAGAGGATATTCTGCGTATTATGCTTTAATTCATCTGTGTGTGACCATACTTATTCAGTGTGTGTGTGTACTTATTCAGTGTGTGTGTGTGTGTGTGTGTGTGTGTGTGTGTGTGTGTGTGTGTGTGTGTGTGTGTGTGTTTGTGTGGCGTGGCGTGGCGTGGCGTGGCATGGTGTGTGTGTATGTGTGGGGTGTGTGTGTAGTGTGTGTCTGGTATGTAATTCATACAACACAACTACATGTATCCAAACCCTCTTCTTACCCCTTAAAACACTGTTGATGATGTCAGACAGCTGCTGCCTATCCACTTCAATAGGAACTGTACATGGTGTGTCCGGAATAGAATACCTGTAAGCATCAGCAGCAAACAAAGTAAAAAATATCATGCAATGCTGGCACAATGTGTGTGTAAGTGTGAGAGTGAGTGTGACATTATATTATTTGTGTGACTTGTGTGTGTGTGTGTGTGTGTGTTTTGTGTGTGTGTGTGTGTGTGTGTGTGTGTGTGTGTGTGTGTGTGTGTGTGTGTGTGTGTGTGTGTGTGTGTGGTGTGGTGTGTATTAAAACTAAGTTAAATACAATAATATCAATATATAATAATAATACAATACTGATAAAAACAACAAAATTCAACAGTTCCTACATTGGATAACTCCACTGGGCCTTCAATATAAACGATTTAGATCATAATCAAGATGTAAAAAAAAAAAATCTGAAAAAAATCACTGCCACAACCACTGCATCTTCCGCCATTCACACTTACACAGCTTTACATCAGTAATCACTGCCTCTATTTAGCAAGCTGAGAACCTGTTAATAATGATCTCCATAGTCAGGGATGAGCGTATACATGTACCCATGCAGCACACACACACACACACACACACACACACACACACACACACACACACACACACACACACACACACACACAGGAGACAGGATAGCCTAGTGCATGGTCAGAACATTGCGCTCGCAATTTGACGACCCGAGTTCGATTCCCGTTCGAGGGGATTTTTCACCTGGAGTTAACATCAGTGCTGACTCCACTCTCCCTAAAAGTCTTTCAGATGAGACTTTAAACCGAGGCCCTGTGTACGACAGCACGCAGAACGTCATCTTGTGCACATGTTAAATCCTGTTCCGCTCTTCATAAGAGTAGGCCATTGTGTGCCGGTGGAAACAGATGACAAGATTTACAATACTGCATACACACGGGGACTGGATGAAATAAAGCAAATGAATGCTTATTCCATTATCCTCGATATAAAAGAATTTCACACACACACACACACACACACACACACACACACACACACACACACACCCTCCACGTCACTGGAATGGTCCATTTGTAAGGCAATCGCCGAAAGAATGGTTCCAGTGCCGAGGTAGGCGCCATCAGAACATTGTCATACACTAGGCAATAGCCCCGAACCGCCCTGGGGACTCCAACTCCCCTTTTTTTTTTTCCTCAGGGATCGTATTTGAACTGTAAACAGTAACCTGCGTGCATATATTTTGTCATCCGCTCCTACAGGTACACAATGGCCTGCTCTTCCCAAAGGCGGAACGGAATTTTAACGTGTGCGCAAAATGTTCTGCGTGTGTTCGCAGAAGGGGCCTCGGTTTATACTATAGTCTGATCCAAATGGACGAATTGTTTGACGTACATTTTCATTCGTTTGTCTAAAAGAAGCAATCTTATACATACGATCAGAGAGAGTGAATCTGTTCAATACTCTACTTTTGATACGCTACACTGGTTTCACCACATTAACAGCACATCGTCTTTACTTACTGTTGTTGTTTTGTGAAAAATTTCACCTCCACGTGCACTGTATCTTCCGCCATGTTGATACTGTTAAACTGGGAGTTATCGGTATTTCTCTCGGTCTAACATCCGATTCCTTTTGGCCGCACTCCACCTTTAACACCTTCCTCTCCCCCCCCCCCCCCCCCCCCCCCCCCCCCCCCCCCCTCTCTCTCTCTCTCTCTCTCTCTTCTTCTTCTTCTTCTTCTTCTTCCTCTTCTATAAAACGCTCAAGAAATCATGAAACAATCTCTGTATATAAAAAAAAATTGTCATTGTCATCCCTGACGCACAACTCACACGATATCATATAGTACAAATTTTATATGCTTAATATTTTTTTAATCGATCATTTCCTCCTTGTCTGATAACCTTCTAAAGAGTCAGATCGGAAAATCTAATGCACCTTATTGCAAAAGGCTCTAAATGCAGCCAACAAAGTTTTACATTAATAGCATTGTGTTTGTTTTGGTTCTTTATCTTTGGAAACTGTACAATTGTAATGTGTTGGATTGTTTACATGGTTATGTCACAGCTGATTTCTCTGCATGAAATTCGGGCTGCACTACCCAGAGAGAGCTCATCAGGACAAAAGCAGCTCCACCCATTATTTTTTTTATATTCTAATTTCCCTGTTTGTATGAGTAGCTGGTTCCCTATCAGAGTGGCTTTTTTTTTTCTTCTACAACATATTGCCATGGACAACTCTCTTGTTGCTGTGGGTTCTTTTACGTGCACTGGATCATGTTGCACTTGGGGCATCAGTTTATCATCTCATCCAAAAGACTAGCACCCAGACCACCACTCCAGGTCTAGTGGATTTGGGGGGGGGGGGGGGGGGGGGGGCTAAGACAGGGATCGAACCCACATATGTTGCTTTCTGGGCAAGTATGTTACTGTGGGTGTATGGGGTGCTTAAGGAGAGGTGGTACCTTTGTAAACCTGGCAGTAGCATCCCTCGGGATGGACGGGAGCACTGGTCCTCACTTGGCACTCAACTCTCACTTCTGGGTCCGGGTCCTTAACCCACCCACACCCCGGTAACCGCTTCTACTGGCGGGCGAAACGTTGTGAGGGGCTGGTGCATTCTTAATCACCAGTAGGAGTCTTGGAGAGGAGATGGGCGCCACCAAGCTTCCTCAAGCCCACTGCAAGGACATGATGAGAAAAGCAAAACAGAAACACATGCCAGATCGGTCGAGGCCCGGATCAACAACGACCGCGCTACCCACTGCAAGCCTCCAGGGTGGGAGTGACAAGTGTGCCACTGGAGCAGAACTAACCCTAAAGCTTCCAGCTAAAGGGGTAACCATCGGTACATGGAATGTTAGAACTCTGTACCAAACAGGAAGAGTACAGGAACTCGCACACATGAATTACAGAGGTATAAATGGGACATCCTAGGGCTTGCGGAAGTCAGATGGACTGGCTTCGGAGAAACAACCACGCAAGACGGCCACAAAATATGGTACAGTGGAGATGAGAAACTACACCAACACGGAGTAGGCTTCATTGTCAGGAAAGAGATTGTGTCAAGCATCATCAACTGCACACCAATATCCAGCAGACTCATCTCAATCAGAGTCTCTGCAAAACCCCAGAATCTCACCATCATCCAAGTGTATGCTCCAACATCTGACTACGATGATGACCAGATAGAAGAATTCTATGAAGAACTTGAAAACGTCATCTCCAAAACGCCCAAAAAAGACATCCTTATTGTGGAAGGCGATTGGAATGCTAAGGTGGGACCTGATGCCTATGACACCTGGGCAGGAACCACAGGACGCTTTGGACTGGGAGAAACAAATGACAGAGGACAGCGGCTGCTGGAATTCGCAAAGAAGCACAAACTAACTCTGGCTAACACACTCCACCCTCACAAGCCATCTAGAACATCAACCTGGCACTCACCAAATGGTCTGATTCATAATCAAATTGACTACATTCTGTCACCCCAAAGATTCAAATCCAGCATAAACAAGGCAAATACAAGAACATTCCCAGGAGCTGACATTGGCAGTGACCACGACCTTGTACTTACCACCATCAGGCTGAAACTGAAAGCAAAACAACAGCCAAAAAGCCCACGCATAAGATTCGACCTGGAAAAACTCAAAGACCCAACAGTGGTTGAGATCTTCCAAGCCAACATTGGAGGAAAGTTCGCCGCACTCACAGCCACTGACAATGATGTGAACACATTAGCCAACAACATCAAAGAAGTGCTAACGACAGCAGCAGAAGAAACATTAGGCAGAAGCAGAACAAAGAAACAACCCTGGGTGACAAATGAGGTTCTTGACCTCTGCGACAAAAGAAGAGAACTTAAGAAGCAAAAGTTCACAAGTCAAGAAGCCAACAACAAGTACATGGATAGCCACAGAGAAGTGAGGAAAAAGATGAGAGAAGCCAAAGAAGCGTGGATAGAAGAACAATGCAACAACATCGAAGATGGAATGGCCAAGGGAAACAGCAAAACAGCTTACAACACTCTGAAAGCACTAACGAAAACCACACAGCCTAAAGCCTCTGTTATTGAAGACAAAGAAGGAAATCTTTTAACGGAAAACAATGCCATCCTCCAGCGCTGGACAGAATACTGTGAGGGATTGTATAACTACCCACTACGCCCAGATACCAACATAGTTTCCAACAAACCCCCTGAACACCAAGATAAAGACCCACCAATACTAAGGTGTGAAGTAGACACAGCTATTAAGCAATTGAAGAAGGGGAAGTCCCCTGGAATCGATAACATCCCAGCTGAACTCATAAAAAATGGAGGGAATGAAACAGCAAGGCGATTCACAGACCTTTGTCAGAAGATCCACGACACCAAAGAATGGCCAAAAGAATGGACACAGTCTCTTGTAATACCCCTGCCAAAGAAAGGAAACCTCAAGCAATGCCAGAACTACAGAACCATCAGTCTCATAAGCCATCCTAGCAAGATCATGCTGCAGGTAGTCCTCAACAGACTGAAAAACCAAGCAGAAAAACTCCTGGCAGAAGAACAAGCGGGCTTTAGACCAAAACGCAGCACAATGGAACAAATTTTCAACCTGAGAATTCTGATAGAGAAGCATCTCCAACACCAAAAAGATTTGTACCACAATTTTATAGACTTCAAAAAGGCCTTTGACAGGGTATGGCATGACGGCCTCTGGCAAGTACTCAGGCACTTCAACATTGACAACTGCCTAATTGAAGTCATCAAGGCTCTGTACGAGAATGCAAGAAGTGCAGTTTTCATGAACAACCACGTGGGCGAGTTCTTCAAGACCACGGTTGGAGTCCGCCAGGGCTGCCTTCTCTCACCTGTACTCTTCAACCTCTTCCTCGAAAACATCATGACAGAGACACTGCAAAACCACCACACTTCCATCTCCATTGGTGGAAGACCCCTTTGCAACCTCAGATTTGCAGATGACATTGACCTCATGGGCAGCAGCAAACAAGAACTGCAAATCCTCACAGACAGTCTAACAGACCGAGCGAGCGCATACGGCATGGAGGTCAGTACAGAGAAATCGAAGATCATGGTCAACAGCGCGAGTAATGACAGCACGGAAATAAAGATGAATGGAGAAATATTGGAAGAGGTGAGCCAATTCAAATACTTAGGCTCCATCCTAACAAAAGATGGCACATCAAACAATGAGGTGAAAGCTCGCATTGCAACAGCAACATCTGCTCTAGTCAGACTCCAGAGGATCATCAGAAGCAACAACATCAGCTTCTGCACCAAATACCACCTCTACAAATCCCTCGTAATATCTATCCTCCTATATGGCTGTGAATCATGGACTCTGACAGCAGAGTTAGAGAGAAGAATCCAAGCATTCGAGAACAAGTGCCACAGAAGACTCCTCAAAATATCATACAAAGAACACAAGACCAATAACTATGTGAAAGAGGAAATCAAAAAGCGTGTGGGCCCCCAAGAGCCTTTGCTCTCCACCATAAAGAGGAGAAAGCTGATGTGGTTTGGTCACACCACAAGACACAACACCCTAGCAAAAACCATCTTGCAAGGAACAGTCGAGGGCAAAAGAAGAAGAGGCCGCCAAAAGAAATCATGGGTTGACAACATCAAAGACTGGACTGCCCAACCCCTGCAACGCCTCCTACTAGCCACACAGGATCGTGAAGCATGGAAAAAGATCTCCGTTGCGTCTTCTCTCATGTCCCCCCTACGTCCTTTGGGACATGGACTGAGTGAGTGAGTGAGTGATGTTACTGTAGACCACCAATCCACTGATCCAACGATGAATGAATCATAGGCCTTGCTGGGTATCTACACCTCTTTTCTTTGACTTTTAATGTGTGTGTGTGTGTTGTGTGTGTGTGTGTGTGTGTGTGTGTGTGTGTGTGTGTGTGTGTGTGTGTGTGTGTGTGCGTGTGTGTGTGTGTGTGTGTGTGTGTGTGTGTGTGTGTGTGTGTGTGTGTGTGT
Organism: Stramonita haemastoma; assembly: GCA_030674155.1. Taxonomy (NCBI): domain Eukaryota; kingdom Metazoa; phylum Mollusca; class Gastropoda; order Neogastropoda; family Muricidae; genus Stramonita; species Stramonita haemastoma. The sequence goes on from CM060319.1 coordinate 17,938,221, forward strand.
GTGTGTTCTTTTTTTTTGTTTTTTACTCTTTTATATCGATGATAATTGAATAAGCACTCTTGTGCTTTTTTGCATCCAGTCCCAGTGTGTATGCAGTTTTGTAAATCTTGTCATCTGTTCCCATAAGCACACAATGGCCTACTCTTACGAAAAGCGGAACAGGATTTAACGTGTGCGCAAGATATTCTGCGTGAGTTCGCACACGGGGTCTCGGTTTATAGTCTCATCCGAAGGACTTTTGGGGAGAGTGGAGTCAGCACTGATGTTAACTCCAGGAGAAAAATCCCCTCGAACGGAATCGAACCCAGGTCGTCAAATTGAAAGCGCAATGTTCTGACCACTATGCTATCGCGTCCCCCGTGTGTGTGTGTGTGTGTGTGTGTGTGTGTGTGTGTGTGTGTGTGTGTGGTGTGTGTGTGTGTGTGTGTGTGTGTGTGTGTGTGGTTGTTCTTGTTGTTGTTGTTGTTGTGCATTCCTCAGCTTAACACTCTGGGGGTCATCTAGAATGTGCACTCTGACTCACTCATCCCACCTTTTTTTTTTTTAAAACTTTTATATCATGGGGAAAAGGGAAAAAGCACTTTTTGCTTTTTTCCCTCCAGTCCCGTGGTTTCAGTTTTGTAAATTTTTGTCATCTGTTCCCAAAGCACACAAAGGCCCACTCTTTAAAAAAAGGGGAAAAGGGTTTAAAATGTGGCCCAAAATATTTTGGTGGTTTGCACAGGGTTGGGTTTTTAAAATCTCATCCGAAAGGGCTTTTGGGGAGAGTGGAGGGCAGCACTGATGTTAACTTTCCGGGGAAAAA
>CM060319.1:17939125-17968766 GCA_030674155.1 Stramonita haemastoma
GGGACAGTACAGCGGGGGAAAGGACATTTGTACAAGGATTGTTGGGGAGCAGAGTGCCCAACCGCTGATGGTAGCAAGGGTGTTAGTAACGGCGATGATGATTGCTGCTGTGGATGTCAGCAGTCATCGGTGTCCCTTCTGCTCAAGTTTATGGGGAGATTGTGATTTTGAAAAATTTTTATTTGTCTTTTTTTGTAAAAAATGTTTAGACCCAATGCCCATGCACAGGCACGCATGTGCGTGTATGCACACAAAACACACCACACACCCAAAACACACACACACACACACACACACACACACACACACACAACACACACACACACTGATGTACTGATATTCACACACATCCAAAAAAACATACACAACTCTAAGACTGTGACTTGAAAAGACAACACCCAGCCTCCCTCCCCTTTTTCAACCCCCCTCCCCCACCCCCCCAAAATCAAACTATCAAGTTCAAACAATGACGCACACACACACAACTACCACCATACTGAGCGCTTTGATTTGTTTCACTTTAACAAGATTCACCACTAATATTATGAATCCCACACATGATTACTTAACTTATCACCATCATCAATATCCAGGCTACCCCAGCTCACGTGCCTATGATTCAGTGCTGTTATGAACTCCACACATGATTTCTTAACTTATCATCACCATCATCAATATCCAGGCTACCCCAGCTCATGTGCCTATGATTCAGTGCTGTTATGAACTCCACACATGATTACTCACTTATCATCACCATCCTCCTCCTTCAGGCCACCCCAGCTCACATGCCCATGATTTAGCGCTGTTATGAACTCTACACATCATTACTTAACTCATCATCATCCTTCTCCTTCAGGCCACCCCAGTTCACGCGCCCATGCTGCTGGTGCCGTGCGGACACACAGTGTGCAAGCGATGCTCCACATCCCACACCAGCTGCCGGCTGTGCGGCATGAAGGTGGGCTCCCTCACCCCCAACCTCATGCTGCAGCAGATCATCCACGAGTTCCACCGCAAGGGACACAGGGGACACAGGGAGGTGGCCTCCTTGCCAGCCACTGCTCAGGCTCATAGTCATGGGCATGGTTCGGCAGCTTGGGACAGAGAAGGTAGCCTGCCTGCCATACCTGCTAAAGTTTCTGGTAAGAGTGTGTGTGTGTGGGGGGGGGGAGGGGGTAAGGTTAAGGTAAAGGTGTCCCATAACCTGTGTGGTCGTAGGGGAGTGAGGCATCAAAGAGCTCAGCTTCCCTAGGGACCAGCATGTTGAGGGCGGCGCCCATCTCCTCTACCTCGCTGCTTTACCTTCCCTGACCCTAAAGAGGGCAGGTACCCATTTACAGCTGGGTGAATTGGGGGGACTGTACTGTAGCCAAGTCACCGGTCACCCATCCAATTGGCAACCCGGCTTGATGCTGCTTAACCTTGGCTGGGGGAAAGCGAGCGCTCTGACCACTGAGCTATCCTGTATGGGGTGTGGGGGGTGGGGGGGGATCAAAGTCAAATCAAAGTATTTCCAGATGTATGTATGTGTGTGTGTGTGTGTGTGTGTGTGTGTGTGTGTGTGAGTGTGTAAGCATACACGCATGCACATGAGGGCTTATTCCATTGCCCTCGAAATGAAAGAATTAATAAATTTTTTAAAGTCTTAGATATAGAGTTGCAGACAGGAAAAGCAAAATATAGTGGGTGGTGCTGCTGTTGTGGCAATGTACTCTCCTGGGGAGACATCCAGAATTTCATGCAAAGAAATCTGCCATGACTTAAAGTAGTATACAATACACTACAAACCAACCTCAAATCTGTGTATATGTATGTATGTATATAAATATATATATGTATATATATATATGTGTGTGTATATATATGTGTGTATATATATATGTGTATATATATGTGTGTATATATATGTGTGTATATATATGTGTGTATATATATATATATATAGACACACACACACACACACACACACATATATATATCTATATTTCAGTCAGCTACACCTCCCAGCTCCGAAGCCTCCAAGACAGGCAGAACACACTGCAGGAAGAAGCCAGAGCGTGCAGGAGGGAGAGGGACCACATCGCCACCAAGGTGAAGCGCGCCGAGAAGCAGGTGAAGGCCATCGAGAGAGAGGAGCAATCGCTGCAACAGCAGATCCAGCAGCTGCAGGAACAGCTTGAAGGTCTGCAGCAGCACAAGGAGGAGTATGCCGGGGAGTACCGACACCTGCAGCAAGAGCTCAGTGCTGCAAGCAACCAGGTGACCCTGGTGGAACAGACCCTGAAGTCTCTCGGGGACGAGATCGATAAGGTGAGTAGGATCCAGTGTGTGTCTGTTTTCAGGGTTTTGGGTTTTGTTTTGCGGTTTTCTTGATGAAATGTGTGGTGTGGATGAGATTGACAAAGTGAGTGTGATCGAGTGTCTGTTTCAGGGTTTTGTTTTTGTTTTGCGGTTTTCTTGATAAAATGTGTGGATGAGATTGACAAAGTGAGTGCGATGAAATGTATGTTTCAAGGTTTTGGTTTTGTTGTGCAGTTTTCTGAAAAAATGTGTGGATGAGATTGACAAAGTGAGTGTCAGTTTGAGGTTTGGTATGTGTGAGTCAGTTACTCTGATAGGTAAAGGTAAAGGTGTCCCATAACCTATGTGGTTGTAGGGGAGCGAGGCGTCAGAGACCTCAGCTTCTCCAGGGGCCAGCATATTGAGGGTGGCGCCCATCTCCTCTCCCTCGCTGCTTTACTTTCCCTGATTAAAGAGGGCAGGTACCTATTGACAGCTGGGTGTACTGGGAGACTGTACTGAAGCCAAGGTGCACAAACGGTCACCCATGCAATTGGTAATCACACCTGATGCTGTTAAACTTTGACTTGGGAAAGCAAGTGCTCTGACCACTGAGCTATCCTGCCCCCATTTACTGTGATGAAATCTGCAAATAGAATGTACACATCCCCTAAGTCAAAATACCTTTACAGTTATGGTGTGTGAAAATGGTCGCATACACAAAATCACAGCCATAGCCACATAGGAAGCTGGTAGTGGTGCATAAGTCATACATGCATTCCTCTTATTTATTCAGGTTTTTTTTTCACTCAAACAATTTTATAGTTGGTAAGTTCAAATAAAACTCTGATGTTCTGTCCTGTGTGCTTCAGGTGCAGTTTTTGGCGGAGGGGCAGGAAGATGGCTTTCAACAGAGACATTCCCACTACAGATGAAGTCAGGCTCTCCAGTCATCATGGAGAATGCAGCACGGAGAGATATACGCACAGGCCCTTCCTACCTTTTCCTGACTGCAGCCTGGTCACGGTCTATGCCAAACACCCGTGAAATGCTGGATTGCATGCACTGGATTGCATGCACTGGATTGCATGCACTGGTTTGCATGCACTGGATTGCATGCACTGGATTGCATGCACTGCATTTCATGCGATGGATTGCATGCATTGGATTTCATGTGTTGGACTTCTCTAGTTCAGCAGTCTGTTTAACATGGGCACTGCTAAGTTAGACAGTGGTGGAATCACTATTTTCATACCGCATTTTGTGGTTTTGTTCACAATGATGCAGTTATTCAAATATTCTTACTCGTAGAAGCATAGTTTTTTTTTTTTAATATTCTCACCCCCACCTTGCTCCTTTCACACCACTTCACATACTTTAATGTACTTATTTTTGTTTTATGGTTACTCAGCACAAATCAGAGACTTTCTGATCCTGTTAAGATATAAAATCTTTAAACAAAATTTTGACATGTGAAGGGGTAACACACACACATTAACATTCAGCACTGTGATTTTTTTCCATTTAACTGACACCAATTTTTCCCTTAACTGACAAACAAAATAGCTTTATAGTTATGACTATGAAAAAAGCATGAATGACATTGTTATAGTACTGCGTCATTTTGAGAGGAACGTGAGATGATCATACTCATTGTGTGTTTTAGTATTACTGACACACTAAGTTATGCCATTCAGTGATGTGATGAATGAATGGATTCAAAAGAGCTTTGCAAAGACTTAGGCCATGGCACATGATTATTTATTTTATTTATTTATTTATTCATTCTTTTATATCGAGGATAATGGAATAAGCACTTATGTGCTTTTTTTACATCCAGTCCCTGTGTTTATGCAGTTTTATAAATCTTGTCATCTGTTCCCATCGGCACACAGTGGCCTACTCTTATGAAAAGCAGAACAGGATTTATCATGTGTGCAAGATGTTTTGCGTGTGTTCGCGCATGGGGCTTCGGTTTATAGTCTCATTAGAAGAAATTTTTGGGAGAGTGGAGTTAACACTGATGTTAACTCCAGAGGAAAAATCCCCTTGAATGGGAATTGAACTCCAATCATCAAATTGTGAATGCAGTGTTCTGACCACTAGGCTATCCCATCCCTCATCACAAATGGAGAAAGCTGGTGATGTGTTCTTGCCAGTGCGGCACCTCCACTATCGGTTCAGAGACTGGTGTTATTTTGTTTTTGCCACATGGCTGTGTAATCGACTGACATAGCTAAAGGTTTGTGAGGAACATATTCTTTCATTACAGATAAGCAGAATCAGGAATTCCTTAGCTTGGTTCTGTTTTAACAGGATTTTGTTTCCAAACATGTATGTTTACCAACAACTCATTTGTAACCATTAGCCTACACGTTAACATTGGTTTTCTTCCAGGCAACAGTTGTCTTCCAAAACTTTACAAGTGTTTCTTTTGAATGTGTTGTGTGTTATGAGTGTGTGTGTGTGTGTGTGTGTGTGTGTAAATCCATGTGTTTGCTTGTTTGCACTGCTGTGTGCAAAAATGATGTGATAACTTGCAAGCATGATGTATTTTTGCATATATGTAAATACATAGTGAAAAAAGTTGTTGCATTTTCTTTGTATATTTGTTTATGATATGAAAATACTTATATGACCTAAAAAAAGTCTTTTTAAATTCTGTTGCTAAAGATGATTCTGCTGTTCTTTGTGATAAGCTCTTAAGACTCCTTATCTGTCTCTCTCACAACACACACATACATGCACACATGCACCCACACACACATAAATGTAAGACCTCCTTTTTAAAATTTTCAAGCACACACACACACACACACACACACACACACACACACACACACACACACACACACACAAGTGAATGTAAATCCTCCCTTTTTTTATTTTCATCAGTCAGAATACAGCACCAACTTTTCTCATTATTTTAACATACTATACTGTTGTTCCTGATCTGATACATAGCTCAACTTAGCGATCCTAGAAGCATTTCCTGACACGAGGCAAAGACATTATGTATACATATAAAAACAGTCAATATACTCAATATACAAAAAAATATAATCAATGTACTCATGTTTCAAGACAGGCATAAAAAGTAACATGCTTTGTTGAAGACACCAAGTTCTTGTAATCATCTCCTTGGAAATAATGATTTTTGATCAATCAATGTTTAGACTGACACAGTCATTAGATAAAACAAGAGAAAAAACGAAACTCACCAAGCACAAAGACATTTACAAAAAGGCATATGACGACTCTTATCTAGAATGGGAACAATAAAAACAGACTGTTAACAAAATTACACACACAAACGTACTAACATGCACGCAGGGACGGGATAGCTTAGTGGTCAGAACATTGCGCTGGCAATTTGACAACCCGGGTTCGATTCCCGTTCGAGGGGATTTTTCCCTGGAGTTAACATCAGTGCAGACTCCACTCTCCCCTAGTCCTTCAGATGAGACTATAAACTGAGGCCCCGTGTGCGAACGCACGCAGAACATCTTGTGCACATGTTAAATCCTGTTCCGCTTTTTGTAAGAGTAGGCCATTGTGTGCCGGTGAGAACAGATGACAAGATTTACAATACTGCATGCACATGGGGACTGGATGTAAAAAAGCACATGGGTGCTTATTCCATTATCCTTGATATAAAAGAATAAAAGAAAAGAAAAAGATCTTCACACACGCAAGTGCGCGCGCAAACACACACACACACACACACACATGCACATGAAAAATGCATGACAGATAACTACTGTTCCACAAAGAAACAAGCAAAGAAATACAACAGCCACTCTTCCAAACAGAACGAACAAATACAAAAACATGACAACCCAACTGTGACAGAGTGAAAGATGTTTTAACCCCGTAGGATAAAAGCTCAACCAGCTTTTCTCAAAACTAAACAAACCTACCTCAAAACAAACCCCTACATCACCCCTGTAAAAAGAAAAAAATCCAGCCCAAAACGATAACAAAAATCTTCAAACAAGCTCAACAAAAAAATAACCAGCTTCCTCTACTCTTCATGGTTCTCAGTTCTCAGACGATCAACAGTACCTTTGATGATGCACCCTGAGGTGATCCAGCTATACACTGAGGGTGTGGTTGCTGACTCATTCTATTTAGTTAAATCCTGTTCCACTTCTTGTAAGAGTAGGCCATTGTGTAACGACAGGAACAGATGACAAGATTTACAAAACTGCATATACATGGGGACTGCATGTAAAAAAAGCACACGAGCACTTATTCCATTAACCTCGATATAAAAGAATAGATAAATGAAAAAGTAAAATAAATAGTGGAGTATTTTTGCCCATTTTGTGTATCACATAGATTGTTTTGCATATAGCTTCACACAGGAGCATTAAGATTTTGAATATAGGTTCTTCTCCTTTATTCTCATCACTTCTTCTTTAGGTTACAAAGTCAGACTTTGATTCTTATTCTGTTGACTGTACAAGGGCTGGCTGTGTGTCAGTGGACGCCCTCATCGCTGCTGCTCATACAGTTTCTGAACATCGATGTCTTTATAGATGTCGTTCAGAACCCCCATCGTCTTTTCCTGAATCATCTCCACTTGGTTCTGGGGGCAGTAGTCATCCACACTGGACCTGAAAGCACGCAGAACAAAACATACAGCAACTACATGGAATTCTGTACTATCCAAAGTAATGAGTCTCATTGCTGATTATGTATTTTTGTACATGTACTCTTCATGGGGGATGGGATAGCTCAGTGGTCAGAGCACTCGCTTTCCCCCAGCCAAGGTTAAACAGCATCGAGCGTGGTTACCAATTGGATGGGTGACCGTTTGTGCACCTTGGTTTCAGTACAGTCTTCCAGTTCAACCAGCTGTTAGTGCGTACCTGCCCTCTTTAGGGTCAGGGAAGGTAAAACAGCAAGGGAGAGGAGATGGGCACTGCCCTCAATATGCTGGCCCTAGAGAAGCTGAAGTCTTTGATGCCTTGCTCCCCTACAACTACACTGGCTATGGGACACCTTTACCTTTTCTTCATGAGGGACGCTATGGCTGAAGGGATAAATACACTGTCTAACTTTCAGCCAGTCAGTCCATGAAGTTCTAAGTTCAAGTCTTGGCATGGTCTAAGGTAATCTAAGGGTGGGGATCCTTAAGTTCACTTAAACAGCAGACGCAATATACAACGTAACATAGGGAAGATTAAGTATGCATGTTATAGATCCTGGAATCCATTTTATTGTTTTGTGGTTTATGGAAGTATGAACATACCCAGCATGCAACCTGCACCTGCAGAGGGATGGGCTTTGCATGGTTCAACTTTCCCAGGTGACATGGCTTCAGTGAAGTGCACCATTGTTATCTGAAGGAGGTATGGGAGAAAAGAGACACACTACACACTCAGGGGGAAAGCTCCCAATGTACATACATTCTGAATTCTGCTGCCTTATTTTACAATCCATGACACAGGCAGACTCCTTTTTCTAAATCATGAAATTCAACTGTAGGGTAAGAGATCAGATACAAATGTATGAAACATCAAAGTCTTCCGGTAAAAATTAAATTTATGTCATTTTAGTATGGTTTGTAATTGACCCCTTTTCACACACACACACACACACACACACACACACACACACACACACACACACACACACACACACACACACACACACAATTATCCTAGATACAAAAGAATAAAATAAAATAAAATAATACACACACACACACACACTCCGAAACCTATATACTACCACCTTAATTTTCAAGAACTACACAGACGAAATAAAAATCTGCATCAACCCCAAAAAACGGCATTTTTTTCAAAAGAAAAGAGACAGACCCTGTCCCCTCAGCAGTCCTACAGCCCAATCATTTCTCACCTGGACACAGTGACGATAGTGGGGTGGGGCAGAGCTGTGAGGATGTGGACCATCGTACCCATCAGCTGATCTATCTGGTGGGGGGAGCTGACATGGTGGGGGAGGGCGGAGCCATCGAAGGTGCACCCTGCCCTGTACAGCATCTCAAAGTCCACTGGGGGATGGTCACCCTCAGGTTTGGGAAGGAGCCCCAGAAACTTTTCCAGCACCATCTGCCTGAACAAAGTTTGGGTAAAAAGGGTTGTAACCATGAACAAATATTGTTAAAGAATCGAACTAACAAGAAATCTGCACACATGAGAACTAGATATATTATCTCATACAAAAGACTTGCTGGGAAATGAATGTTAAAATCAATGTTAAAATAAACCTTAAAATCAATGCTAAAATCAAAGTTAAATCAATGTTTAAATCAATCATAAAATCAATTTTAAAATCAAAGTAGAATCATCTTTAACTCAAGAGGGGAAGAACCTGGACCAAACAGGCTTGGAGATGAACCAGAGTCCTTCTGTTTCACCAGGACACTTGTTCTTCTGACCCCTTCCCCTTCCACACCCCCCTGCCATTCCAGTTTCTTAACATTGATACACTGTTCATTTCATCTCTGATGTATGTAGACTTGACACGGTTTGCCTGTGGTGTACAGTACCTGTGAGGGTCCTGCACTTTGGGCAGAGAATCAGGCTGGTGGTGAAGCTGCTGGAACACCTCCCACAGCTCATCCAGCTGGGCCTGGCGACGCTGACTGAACTCCAAGGTGTCCTGAATAGGCAAACATATTTTTAAAAAGTTCTTTTTGGTTTACAAATAAGTCTATAGTGCTATATCAAACATGTAAAATAACTGCTGGCTTTCCTTTCAAGCTGCATAAAAGTATGACTTCAAAGCAAAAAAAAAAAAAAAAAGAAAAAAAAAGACTTCAAAGCAAAACAAAATTTCCATTTAAACTTGATACTGCATTACATACCCAAAGTATCTATGAACAGCGTAGAAGTCATGCAAATGTCACACATATATATTAAATTATCCGATGAGATTTTAAACCAAGGCCCTGTGTATGAACACACACAGAACATCTTGCACACAAGTTAGAAACCTGTTCCACCTCTCGGAAGTGCAGGCAATTGTGTGCCTGATGACAACAATATAAAAAACCAGCATGCACACAGCTGTTATGTTTAGACACCATCCCTGAGGAAAAATCAGGGAATTGGAGTCCCCAGAATGGTTAGGGGTTATAGGCCTATAATAATGACAATGTTCTGGTGGCTCCTGCAACAGCACTGGAACCATTTGTATTGGCGATTGCCTTTCCAAAGAACCATCCCAGCGATGTAGAGAGGGGGGTCTGCTGCATGGGTAACAGCTTGCTCTCAATACTTACTTACCTAGGCTTTGCACTCTAGAGCCCAGAGCACAACTCCATGGTCTTGCGAGACTGACTGATGTCTACTACATTAAAATAAAAACAACAACAACAAACAAAAAAACAGATTTCCTAAAGTCTGATGGTGGATCTCAACAGTTTAAACTTTATTATAGAATACTGTTTCTATGCATAACATCTATTAGATACACTGATCCTTCATTCCAATTGATACATTAAAAGCTAATTTATTGTATAATATATATTTTCCAAAAGCAGGTTAGCATCAAAACAACAGAGCTGGAGTCTTTCAGCATTAATATGCTCATTACAGTTGCACAATTTTTGACTGTTGAAAATATCACCAAAAAACAACATTAACTGATATGGAGAAAAACAAAGCAGAAAAGTATTTATTTATATACATTTGTAAAAATATTGCGGTTCACATTTTTAAAGAAAATCTAAAATGTGGAATGGGGCTCTCTTTTTCTAACAGTAAAAAGAATTCAAAATAACATTTACCTTACCCGAAAGAAATTACTTACTTACAATCGTCTCCCTTTTCACAAGTACATGACATCCATTTAACAAATGCTAGGAAAATCATCAAAGCATCAAACTTGTTCAAACCTAAAAAAGAAACCACTCACTTTTTCCGATTTCTCACAGGGCAATGTAAACTCAAACAACTGCTGCAGCAAAGTCTGTTGTTCAGCGGAGCAGTCGTTCTGGAAAGGATCTTTGGTGGAGAAAAAGTCCAGGTCTATATCCAGGATGTACGGGCATCCCTCCAGCTTTTCCTTCAGCTTGGATAACCACGTTTCGTCAGGTAGCAGCTTACCACCATCACACCTTGACCATTTGTCCAGATCACATTTCTCACTACTTGCATCATCCTTTGGGTCATGTAGTTTACTTAGGTTACATGATATATTCTCACATGGATCAACTTTCTTCAGTTTGGCTTTAGGTGAAGTCCGATCTTCGTTTGATTTTACACATTTCACTTCTGAACACGGTGCCTCTGTTTCTGAATTTTCATGATTTTCAAAACTGGGGTGTGATATGTCGTGAGTTCTTTTGCAGCCTGCGAGTAGACCGGTCTGTTCTGAGTCTGACTGCTCCGGGGTGTCTTTCTCATGAGCGGTTGGATGCACGGATGTTGTGGTAGGTGCAGTGTCACTGTCTCCTGTGTGGCAGGTGTCTGTTCCCCAGTCAGAGGGGGTGAGGGTGATGACGTGCAAAGTCACCTGCTTGATGTTGATGAGGAGAGATGCTGGTGCATACAGCGCCTCTGTCAGAAAGTAGGGGTCGTCTAGAGACATCCTGAAATCATGTGTATGCGCCCATGTAATATATTAATTAATATGACATGCAGATGTTTAGGCTATAGTTACAGAGAGGGAGGGAGGGAGGGAGGGAGGGAGGGGGAGAGAGGGAGAGAGAGAGAGAGAGAGAGAGAGAGAGAGAGAGAGAGAGAGAGAGAGAGAGAGAGAGAGAGAGAGAGAGAGTGTGTGTGTGTGTGTCTGTCTGTGTGCATGCATGTGTGTGTGTGTGTGTGTGTGCTCTTCCATTTTCAGAGAATTTTTTTATGGCCCATACATATATATATACACACACAGCTGAAGGAAATAAAAACATAAATTAATTGACAAAGAAAAAAAAAAAGTATAATCAAATTAAATATATTCTTTTTCCTATGACTTTCTTTTTTCACATCACTTCCATTCCTAATCCTTTGGGTAACTATACTTCAAAAGGTTTTTAACAATATTTATAAAAATAATATCTGACATATAAGATGATATATTTTTTTTACCTGATTTCTCCGGTGTCCTTGTGTTTGCCAACGCAGAAATGCTGCCCAGACCTGTCAGTGATCTGGTCTGCCCACGGCGGCTTGAACCAGTAGATCTCACTGATGTGTCCAGCGTACACTAACGGCAGAATCCAGTTCTCTATGCTCAACTCACTGGAAAAAACAGAGACAGAATGAGAGACAGAGAAACAAGGCAAGGCAAGGCAAGACAAGACAAGAGAGAGAGAGAGAGACAGAAACAGAGACAGACAGTGCTAGTGACAGAGACAGAGAGACGGAGAGACAGAGACAGAGAGATAGAGAGAGAGAGGATGCAAATGCAAAAGGTTTATTCAAAAGGCCCTGACCACATTTGAAGGGGGAAAACACAAAGAACAAATATAACACAAATAACAAATTATTATATGAGGAATCAATTCACAACACATATTTGCAACAAAACTAGGCATCAAGAATTGATCAAAGTATCACGTAGTTTAAATGCTTTATACAGAAGAATGGCTAACTGTTTCAGGGGGACGGATAGCCTAGTGGTCAGAACATTGCGCTGGCAATTTGACGACCCGGGTTTGAGTCCGGTCGAGGAGATTTTTCTCCTGGAGTTAACATCAGTGCTGACTCCACTCTCCCCAAAAGTCCTTCGGATGAGACTTTAAACCGAGGCCCCGTGTGCGAACGCACGCAGAACATCTTGCACACATGTTAAATCCTGTTCCGCTTTTCGTAAGAGTAGGCCACCATGTGCCAGTAGGAACAGATGACAATATTTACAAAAACTGCATACACACGGGGACCGGATGAAAAAAAGCACATGATTGCTTATTCTGTTATCCTCGATATAAAAGAATTAAAAAAAAATAAATAAATAAAAATGAAAATAATAGTTAACATCAGTGCTGACTCCACTCTCCCCAAAAGTCCTTCGGATGAGACTTTAAACCGAGGCCCCGTGTGCCAACGCACGCAGAACATCTTGCACACACGTTAAATCCTGTTCCGCTTTTCGTAAGAGTAGGCCATCGTGTGCCGGTGGGAACGGATGACAATATTTACAAAACTGCATACACACGGGGACCGGATGAAAAAAAGCACGTGATTGCTTATTCTGTTATCCTCGATATAAAAGAATGAATAAATAAATAAATAATAGTAACTTTATTTCCAGATGTAATAAGCATGTTTCTTTTATTCTAGCTGGATAGAAAGACTAGGTTTGAACTGGCAGCTAGCAAAAGAGATCACACTGATCTGACTTTGCTCTGATACGGCAGAAATGGGGAGACAGTTTGGAAAATGGTTACATGGTGACAATTTGATTTTATCAGGTAAAATTGCTATTAACGGTAACGAAACAATGATAAGAACATAATTAGAAAAGACAATTTTTTAAATACCCTCAAAAGATACCAATTTAAAAGAAATAAATGAAACAATCAACAAATACTGAAACTATATTGTTTCAGTGTTTGTTGATTGTTTCATTTTTTTTCTTTCTCTGAATTCATGGAGGAATGACTGGGGCACTGTACTCCATATATATATATATATATATATTATATATATGTGTATACATACATACATACATACATACATACATACATACATACATACATACATATATAAATATTGTATAAAATTGTATTTATATTATATATATATGTAAATTACATAACCAATATAAGCTGACTCACTTGTACAATCGCTGTTTATCAAACACATAGTCAGCTTGCATGTGCAGTGGCAGCAGAAGATCAGGATGTGAGTCGAAGTGCACCATGGGAATTCCTGACACGGGAAGATGGCGTGATGCAATAGCTCGATGGATGTGTGGAACCACCTGGTTGATAAACAAGACAGCCATGATTCTCTTTTTGTGGGTGGACATGAGAAAGTAGAGGTCCTGACTAATGTTTTAGTAATTTAGGTAAAGGTAAAGGTTTCCCATAACCTATGTGGTCATAGGGGAGCAAGGCATCACAGACCTCAGCTTCTCTAGGGGCCAGCATATTGAGAGCGGTGCCCATCTCCTCTCCCTCGCTGCTTTACCTTCCCTGACCCTAAAGAGGGCAAGTACCCATTTACAGCTGGGTGAACTGGGGAACTGTACTGAATTGAAGCCAAGGCGTGCAAACGGTCACCTATCCAACTGGTAACCACACTCAAAGCTGCTTAACATTGACTTGGAGGAAAGCAAGCACTCTGACCACTTAGCTATCCTGTCCCGTTTCAGTAATATTAGAACAAAGCCCAGCCCCTCAGCCAAGCAAATGCTAACACATGAACTGAAGCCAACTTCTTGATGACTGTTGCGTCAACAGCAATTCACACACAACCCCCCCCCCTCAGAATGTAACGACTGTATAGTGTATGGCGATTTTAGTTTATATTCTTTTGATTGGCAGTCCATGTCAACATGCTCTTGAAAATATTCTGAGCATTTAACTCTGTGTGTGTGTATGTGTGTGTGTGTGTGTACTTATTTATAATTCATCTAATTCTTCTTTTATTTTGAGGATAATGGAATAAGTACACATGTGCTTTTGTACTTCTACAGTTCTAGTCCCCATGTGAATGCAGTTATGTAAATTTTGTCATCCGTTCCTACCGGCACACTATGGCCTAATCTTTTCAAAAACAAAACAGCTTTACTGTGTGTGCAGGATGTTCTGCGTGCGTGGGACCTCGATTTATAGTCTCATCCGAAGGACTTCTGGGGGAGTGGAGTCTGCACTGATGTTAATTCTAGGGGAAAATATCCCCTTGAAAGGGATTTGAACCCAGGTCAGCAAATCATGAGGGCATGATCATGGTGTTCTAACCAACCTGGCTATCCCATGTTTGTGTTTGTGTAAGACTAAGTGAGTGTGTGTGCGTGCGCGCGCGTGTGTGTGTGTGTGTTGTGTGTGTGTGGGCATGTGTGTGTGTGTTTGACAGGTTGTGTAACAAAAAATGTTTAAACACTGAAAATGAAGTACTGAAAATTACATAACAACAGACAGACTGACAGACACACACACACGATTGAGAGAGAGAGAGAGAGAGAGAGAGAGAGAGAGAGAGAGAGAGAGAGAGAGAGAGAGAGAGAGAGAGAGAGAGAGAGAGAGGAGAGAGGAGCCCATTGGGCTTGATGAACGCAAATGAGAACGAAAGATCAGTACTTCATTGTGGTCTTCTTCAATGTAGACCGGTAGATGCCTGTACTGGCGTAAGCTGCGCGCTGTCACAGCTGCCATCATTGATGACTTCGCTGAAGCACAAAGAGAATAATAGATCGTACGGTCGAGTGTCAACAAAGTTGGCCGGCTGCCTCCATGTGGCGAGGCATGTGCGCGGAAAGCGATGACGTCATGGGGATTGCCCAGTTGGTCATGACTTTGTGTGTGTGTGTGTGAATGAATGAATGAATGAATGTGTGTGTGTGTGTGTGTGTGTGTGTGTGTGTGTGTGTGTGTGTGTGTGTGTGTGTGTGTGTGTGTATGAATGAATGAATGAATGAATGTGTGTGTGTGTGTGTGTGTGTGTGTGTGTGTGTGTGTGTGAAAAGGGGAGAGAGAGAGAGAGAGACAAGGCAAGGCAAGGCAAGGCAAGGCAAAGTATTTTATTCGAGGATAATAGATAAGAGGATAATAGATAAGCACTCGTGTGCTTTTTTACATCCAGTCCCCGCCCTTTTCAGGGATACATCAAGATGAAAAGAGAGAGAGAGAGAGAGAGAGAGAGAGAGAGAGAGAGAGAGAGAGAGAGAGAGAGAGAGAGAGAGAGAGAGAGAGAGAGAGAGAGAGAGTCCAGAAGTCTAATGGAATAAGCACTCTTGTGCTTTTTTTAACATCCAGTCTCTGTGTGTATGCAGTTTTGTAAATGTTGTCTGTTCCCACCCGCACACGATGGCCTACTCTTATGAAAAGCGGAACAGGATTTAACTGGCAAGATGCTCTGTGTGTGTTTGCACATGGTACAGGGCCTTAGTTTATAGTCTCATGTGTGTGTGTGTGTGTGTGTGTGTGTGTGTGTGTGCATGCCTGTGTTTGGGAAGAGATGGGGGCGAGATTATCTTGAATTACATGTGACAAGAAAAAGATAGGGTTTATTTGTTCTTGTTCAAGCTGAACAAAAATCTTATATACCTCACAGATTCAGTCACACACACACACACACACACACACACACACACACACACACACACACACACACACACACACACACACACAATTTTTGTATGGGCAACTTTTTGTTTATTCAAAGCTACATGTCAGGAATAGTAACTGGATATTTCAGCAATTAAAATTAAATTATTTTCAAATCACATATTCAAAACATGCATTTCTAGAAAGATATTACATACAAAAATGTCATTACAGTTACACAACATGAACCAAGAACTGAAGATAAGCAAAACAAAAAGCCCAAATAACTTAGACACATAATCCATTGTAATAAAACACAAGTCAATAGAATATAGAGAACATTAAAAAAAACAAAAAAACAAACAAAGAGATACATACACAATCACCAGAACATAAACATTCCAGCTTCGGTGATCAGATCATTTTCGTTGAAAGAAAATTATTTTTAAAAAACATCACCCAGAAGCTGTACAATATACATAAAAATCTCACAAAAAGGGAACCAAACTAGAACTATGCTTCTTTGTACAAATCAACAACAACAAAAAACCCACCCATTCTCATATGATGGTTTGTAACCCTACTTCAACACACATCCATAAAAAGACACCCAAATTTCATGCAGAGAAATCTGCTGTGACATAAAGTGGTATAAAAGAAAAATAAAATAAATTACGAATAAATCAAAACTTAGTATTAGGCACCATTTCAAGATATTTCTGTACTTAAAAAACCCCCAAAACACTGCATCCAAAATTTCAAACATGTGAAGTTAGAAAGTGATTATTTCTGAACCTTTATGCAGATTTCCTACCAACAGAAACTAGAGGGCAATCTTACAGTTAAGCATATATGATAAAGACATATGGTAATGCATTCAAAACTTGCAAATAGTCTATATAAACAAATTTTGAACATATTTAAAAACAGACTGACAGCAAGCATTTCAATTTTTTTTTTTTCTTTTTAGTTTTGCAAGAAAAATTAATTTCAGTCAACATTTCAAACATAGAAATCAACGATTTAATTAACAGCAAAATTTTGTAGTTTGGTAGAAAAGGCAAAACAAAACATTGTAGTTGACAGTTCCAACACCATCACATCTGGATCTTTTTCAGGTTTTTTTTTTTTTTTGAGGGGGGGGGGGGGGGGATCTATTTTAGCCAACATTTACAATAAATCAAACTTAAAACATTATGGTGTGTACCAAGGAATGGCGACATGACATTATAAAAGAAGGCGATGTGTGATGGTGGGTAGTGAAGTGGAGGAGACATGCATAGTGGATGAGTGATGAATGAATGGCGCAGGAGCACTTGAATTTAGTAATGAGATGAAATGAGATCTAATGTGATGATGATGTTGTATATCAGGTGGGCCTAATGTGAGACATGAATGGTGAATGGAATACATTTGCAATGATGATGATGATGAATGATGAGATGATGATGATGAAATGGTCTTATGATCAAGGGATGGGGGCCACTTTTGTATTGACAATAATGGTAATGGATGATGAAAATGATGATACTAATGATGATGATGAATGATGAACTGGTTTTATGATCATGGGATGGGGCCACTTTTGTATTGACAATAATGGTAATGGTGATGACAATGAAAATGATGATAAATGACGATAATACTGATGATGATGGTCTTAATGATCAAGGATGGGGGCCACTTTTGTATTGACAATAGTGGTAATGGTGATGATGATGATGATGAATGAGATGATGATGATAATGATGAATGGTCTTATGATCAAGGGATGGGGCCACTTTTGTATTGACAATGATGGTAATGGTGATGATGATGATGAAATGGGATGAATAATGACGATGATACTCGGATGATGAATGGTTTATCGATCATGGAATGGGGGCCACTTTGTATTGACAATAGTGGTAACGGTGATGATGATGGTGAAGATGATGAATAACGACGATAATATTGATGATGATGGTCTTATTGATGAAGGGATGTGGGCCACTTTGTATTGACAATAGTGGTAATGGTGATGATGATGATGATGGTGATGAAAATGACGATGATACTGATGATAATGGTCTTATGATCAAGGGATGGGGGCCACTTTTGTATTGACAACAGTGGTAATGGTGATGATGATGATGATACCAGTGTGCGATGAATGAAAGGCTCAAATACATTGGTGGTGATGATGATGATGATTAAGGTGGTGATGATCATGATTATGGTGATGATGATGACAGGGGAGGGATGTGACCAAGTGAAGTGGGCCACTCTTGCATTAATGATGATGATGATGGTGATGATGATGATGATGATGATGATGATGATAGGGGAGGGATGTGACCAAGTGAAGTGGGCCACTCTTGTATTAATGATGATGATGATGATGATGATGATAGGGGGAGGGGTGTGACCAAGTGAAGTGGGCCACTCTTGCATTAATGATGGTGATGATGATGATGATGATGTAGATAGGGGGAGGGATGTGACCAAGTGAAGTGGGCCACTCTTGTATTAATGATGGTGATGGTGATGATGATGATAGGGGAAGGGATGTGACCAAGTGAAGTGGGCCACTCTTGCATTAATGATGATGGTGATGATGATGATGGTGATGATGATGATGATAGGGGAGGGGTGTGACCAAGTGAAGTGGGCCACTCTTGCAGTAATGATGATGATGATGATGATGATAGGGGGAGGGATGTGACCAAGTGAAGTGGGCCACTCTTGCATTAATGATGATGGTGATGATGATGATGATAGGGGGAGGGATGTGACCAAGTGAAGTGGGCCACTCTTGCAGTAATGATGATGGTGATGATGATGATGATGATAGGGGGAGGGGTGTGACCAAGTGAAGTGGGCCACTCTTGCAGTAATGATGATGATGATGATAGGGGGAGGGATGTGATCAAGTGAAGTGGGCCACTCTTGCATTAATGATGATGGTGATGATGATGATGATGATGATGATGATGAAAATGATAGGGGGAGGGATGTGACCAAGTGAAGTGGGCCACTTTTGCATTAATGATGATGATGATGATGGTGATGATAGGGGGAGGGATATGACCAAGTGAAGTGGGCCACTCTTGCATTAATCATGGTGATGATGATGATGATGATGATGATGATGATGATAGGGGGAGGGATGTGACCAAGTGAAGTGGGCCACTCTTGTATTAATGATGATGGTGATGGTGATGATGATGATAGGGGAGGGATGTGACCAAGTGAAGTGGCCACTCTTGCATTAATGATGATGGTAATGATGATGGTAAGGATGATGATGATAATGATGATTATGATGATGATAGGCGGAGAGGTGTGACCAAGTGAAGTGGGCCACTCTTGCATTAATGATGATGATGATGATAATGATAGGGGAGGGGTGTGACCAAGTGAAGTGGGCCACTCTTGCATTGATGATGATGGTGATGATGATGATGATGATGATATGGGGAGGGGTGTGTGACCAAGTGAAGTGGGCCACTCTTGCATTAATGATGATGATGATGATGATGATGATGATGATGATGATAGGGGGAGGGGTGTGACCAAGTGAAGTGGGCCACTCTTGCAGTAATGATGATGGTGATGGTGATGATGATGTTGATGATGATGATAGGGGGAGGGATGTGACCAAGTGAAGTGGGCCACTCTTGCATTAATGATGATGGTGATGGTGATGATGATGATGATAATGATGATAGGGGGAGGGGTGTGACCAAGTGAAGTGGGCCACTCTTGCATTGATGATGATGGTGATGATGATGATGGTGATGATATGATGATAGGGGGAGGGATGTGACCAAGTGAAGTGGGCCACTCTTGCATTAATGATGATGATGATGATGATGATGGTGATGATGATGGTAATGATGATGATGATAGAGGAGGGATGTGACCAAGTTAAGTGGGCCACTCTTGCATTAATGATGGTGATGATGATGGTGATGAATGATAGGGGGAGGGATGTGACCTAGTGAAGTGGGCCACTCTTGCATTAAATGATGATGATGATGATGATGATAATGATGATAGGGAGTGGTTGGACCAAGTGAAGTGGGCCACTCTTGCATTAATGATGATGGTGGTGATGATGATGATGATGATGATGAATGATGGGGGAGGGATGTGACCAAGTGAAGTGGGCCACAGTTGTATTAATGATGATGATGATGAAGATGATGATGATGATAATGATAATGATAGGGGAGGGATGTGACCAAGTGAAGTGGGCCACTCTTGCATTAATGATGGTGATGATGATGATGATGATGATGATGATGATGGTGATGATGATGATAGGGGGAGGGGTGTGACCAAGTGAAGTGGGCCACTCTTGCATTAATGATGGTGGTGATGATGATGATGATAATGATAGGGGGAAGGGTGTGACCAAGAGAAGTGGGCCACTCTTGCATTGATGGTGATGATGATGATGATGATAGGGGGAAGGGTGTGACCAAGAGAAGTGGGCCACTCTTGCATTGATGATGATGATGATGATGATGATATGAGAGGGGTGTGACCTAAAGAAGTGAGTCACTTTTTAATTGATGATGATGTTGATGATGATGATGACATGAAGATAATGTTGATAGGGGGAGGGGTGTGACCAATAGAAGTTGGTCAATTGGCATTGATGATGATGAAGAAGAAGATGATAATGATCATGACAATGATGGTGATGATGTTTGTTTGGGGGAGTATTGTCACCAGTAGAAGTTGGCCACTCTGCAATGATGATGATGATGATGATGATGATGATAATGATGATGATAATGTGGATGATGTTTGATGGGGGAATGGGTGTGACCAAGAGAAGTGGGCCACTCTGGCATTGATGATGATGATGATGATGATGATGATGATGATGATGATGATGTTTGATAGGGGAATGGGTGTGACCAATAGAAGTGGGCCACTATGGCATTGATGATGATGATGATGATGATGATGATGATGATATTTGATGGGGGAATGGGTGTGACCAAGAGAAGTGGGCCACTCTGGCATTGATGATGATGATGATGATGATGATAAATATGATGTTGATGGGGGGAGGGGTGTGACCAAGAGAATTGGGTCACTTGACCTGATGATACTGATGATGATGATGTTAATGATGATGATAGGTGTATGTAACCATATGAAGTAGACCACATGTGCGATGATGATGATGATGATGATGATGATGATGATGGTGGTGGTGTGGTGGTGGTGGTGGTGGTGATGATGATGATGATGGTGATGATGGTGGTGATGATGATGACGACGATGACGACGACGATGATGATGATGGGAGAGGTGGTTAACCAAGAGATGTGGGCCAAACTATCACTGATGATAATAACAAAAGGTCTGTAAGACTAGGTAAAGGGATCTCCACTTGTATTCATGATGATCATGATGATAGGGGAGTGTGACCAAGGGAAAGGGCCCACATTTCCATTGATGATAACAACAGCAAGATATCCAAAATTAACATGAATAATTTAAGTATACAAACAAGTCCAAAATCAACATGAATGACTGAAGCATACAAACAAGTCTAAGATCAGTAAATCAATTATTCACCAATGCTAACAACATTCTTGTGCATACCAAAGGCCCTTACAGGCCCTGATTGGGGGACAGGGTAGCCTAGCGGTTAGAACATTGCACTTGCAATTTGACAACCCGAGTTTGATTCCCAGTTTAGGGGATTTTTCCCCTGGAGTTAACTTCAGTGCTGATATCGCTCTCCCCAAAAGTCCTTCGGATGAGACTATAGACCGATGCCCCATGTGCGAACGCATGAAAAACATCTTGTGCATGTCACATGTTAAATCCTGTTCCACATTTTGTAAGAGTAGGCCATCTAGAGCTAGTTGGAACAGATGACAAGATTGACAAAACTACATACTTTATTTTTTGTTTTATTTTATACCATATTATGTCACAGCAGATTTCTCTGCATGAAATTTGGACTGCTCTCCCCGGGGAGAGCACGTCTCCACAAGTGCAGCGCCTACCCATTATTTTTTTCCCCTCAGGGATGGTGTCTAAACACAACACCTGTGTGTGCATGCTGGTTTTTAAAAAATAATTTTGTTATCTGCTCCTACTGGCACACGATGGCCTGCTCTTCAGAAAGGCGGAACGGGGGTTTTAACGTGTGCGCAAGATGTTCTGCGTGCGTTTGCACATGGGGCCTCGATTTATAGTCTCATCCGAATGACTTGACATTCAGTTTGATTTTTTCGTCAAACTGGGAAGAAAGGGCGAGGCTGGGTATGAACCCAGAAACTCATGGTTTACATACACACTGGGACTGGATGTAAAAAAGCACATGAGTGCTTATTCCATTATCCTCAATATGAAATAATAAATAAATGAATAAATAAATAATCTGTTTAAAGTCCAATTCATCTCATTGCAAAACAGCACAAAACTGTAAACATTTAGGCATAGCTCTTTCAATCAAATTTTTCATCCGATACAGGTGTTGGTGTAAAATCTGCCAACCAGTGGAAGATCAGTTTACATAATTATCTGCCACCAATAATAAAAAAATGGAGAAAATGGGAGAGGTGGTTACCCAAGAGATGTGGGCCAAACTAACATTGGTGAGAATGACAAAAGTTCTGTATGACTAGGTAAAGGGATCTTCACTTGTATTCATGATGATCATGATGATAGGGGAGTGTGACCAAGGGAAGGGGCCCACATTTCCATTGATGATAAAACAGCAAGATATCCAAAATTAACATGAATAATTTAAGTATACAAACAAGTCCAAAATCAACATGAATGACTGAAGCATACAAACAAGTCTAAGATCAGTAAATCAATTATTCACCAATGCTAACAACATTCTTGTGCATACCAAAGGCCCTTACAGGCCCTGATTGGGGGACAGGATAGCCTAGTGGTTAGAACATTGCACTTGCAATTTGACAACCTGAGTTTGATTCCCAGTTTAGGGGATTTTTCCCCTGGAGTTAACTTCAGTGCTGACTTCACTCTCCCCAAAAGTCCTTCGGATGAGACTATAAACCGACGCCCCATGTGCGAACGCATGAAAAAACATCTTGTGCATGTCACATGTTAAATCCTGTTCCACTTTTTGTAAGAGTAGGCCATCTAGTGCCAGTTGGAACAGATGACAAGATTGACAAAACTGCATACTTTATTTTTTGTTTTATTTTATACCATATTATGTCACAGCAGATTTCTCTGCATGAAATTTGGACTGCTCTCCCCGGGGAGAGCACGTCTCCACAAGTGCAGCGCCTACCCATTATTTTTTTCCCCTCAGGGTGGTGTCTAAACACAACACCTGTGTGTGCATGCTGGTTTTTAAAAAATAATTTTGTCATCTGCTCCTACTGGCACACGATGGCCTGCTCTTCAGAAAGGCGGAACGGGGTTTTAACGTTGTGCGCAAGATGTTCTGCGTGCGTTTGCACATGGGGCCTCGATTTATAGTCTCATCCGAATGACTTGACATTCAGTTCCGATTTTTTCGTCAAACTGGGAAGAAAGGGCAAGGCTGGGTATGGACCCAGAAACTCACGGTTTACATACACACTGGGACTGGATGTAAAAAAGCACATGAGTGCTTATTCCATTATCCTCAATATGAAATAATAAATAAATGAATAAATAAATAATCTGTTTAAAGTCCAATTCATCTCATTGCAAAACAGCACAAAACTGTAAACATTTAGGCACAGCTCTTTCAATCAAATTTTTCATCCGATACAGGTGTTGGTGTAAAATCTGCCAACCAGTGGAAGATCAGTTTACATAATTATCTGCCACCAATAATAAAAAAAATGGAGAAAATGGGAGAGGTGGTTACCCAAGAGATGTGGGCCAAACTAACATTGGTGAGAATGACAAAAGTTCTGTATGACTAGGTAAAGGGATCTTCACTTGTATTCATGATGATCATGATGATAGGGGAGTGTGACCAGGGGAAAGGGCCCACACTTCCATTGATGATAATAACAGCAAGATGTCCAAAATTAACATGAATAATTTAAGTATACAAACAAGTCCAAAATCCACATGAATAACTTGAGCATACAAACAAGTCTAGGATCAACCAGCCGCCATGGTGCAGTGGTTAGTGCCTTGGATTCCAGACTGGAAGATCATGGGATCGATTCCCTGAGTCATAGGGATTTTTTGGTCTCTGGCTGGCTCCTACCCAGAGTGAGTGTGCTGTGGGTTTAGTGGGGAGACTGGGACCACACAGTTGAGCTTCATCCATTTTACGGATGCTAATTTGAGAGTTGCTCAAATTACCTGACCAACACTGCAGGTGTCTGTATCTCTCGGGCCCAGTTAACACTGAGATATATTATGATAGTAAGCGTAGAGTACAACTCTGTAAAGTAGTCTTAAAGCAGATACACTTCCACAGCAGCATCATTACATCATCCTCATCACCATTGATCATCATGCAATAATAAAAATTGCCTCTGATTCTGTAGCCCCCATTGCTCTGGTCTCATGGTGACCTCAGATTCAGTTTACCCATACACTTCTGTGCCTCTGGTGAGTTTATGTCCAAAGCCTTTGGGGTTGGAGGTTAGTGGGGAGACGGTCGTTGGGGGGACGTTGTGGTGGTCGCCACCTCAGGTGGGTGACTCACTCGGTCTGGCTCTGCGAATGAGCTAATACTGTCGTTAGTAGGGGGCTTAGTAAGTGATGACCTGTGTATGTAAGCTCAAGGCACTACTGAACACCACCAAAGTGACCTAGCAGAAGTGCAAGACCCCTCTGGCTGGTGGTCCCATGGTGGCCTAATATTGATGGGCTCCCTATGCACTCCCGACCCCGGGGATGAGACATAATGAATCTGGGTATGGCTGTGACAGGGGTATTAAAATGAGTGGCGTGGGAACAGCAGGACGGGAATGTTGCAGAAGATGAGGCAGCAAAAAAAAAAAAAAAAAAAAAGTCTTAAGATCAGTAAATCAATTATTCACCAATGCTAACAAAATTATTGTGCATACCAAAGGCCCTTACAGGCCCTGATCTGTTTAAAGTCCAGTTCATCTCATTGCAAAAAACCACAAAAATATAAACATTAAGGCACAGCTCTTTCAATAAAATATTTCATCCAATACAGGTGTTGGTGTAAAATCTGCCAACCAGTGGAAGATCAGTTTACATATCTGCCACCAATAATAAAACAAAAAAGTCATGGAACTGCTGCCCATATCAAAGGTCATCAAACAGTCACAAACTGTTTAGGTTATCACATTTTTTTTATAGCAAAAACAAAAAAGCAACCAGCCCCCTGCCTCCCCCCAAAAAAGAAAACACAAAAAATTCACTCTTGAGAACTGAAACAGGACAGTTAACAACTGGTAAGTGTGTTTGCCACTCAATCACACACACACACACACACACACACACACACACACACACACACACACACACACACACACACACACTCACACACACACACACACACTCACACACACACACCACAACACACACACACACACACACACACACACACACACACACTCTCACACACACACACACACACACACACACACACACACACACACACACACACACACACACACACACACACTCATATGGGAACGGATGACAAAGTTTATAAAACTGCATACACACAGGTACTGGATGTTAAAAAGCACACGAGTGCTCATTCCTTTATCATAAAAAACAAAGACACAAACACACACACTCTCTTATCCCTCTTCCTCTATTCCTACATTGCCCCTTATCAGTAACACTGGCAAAATTTCACTCATCATCAAACAGAATTCATATCAAGAGTGGCAGAAGTGTTCTCAGACTACTAGGCAGGTAAAATAACAAACAGAACAACACAGACATCGTTTGTACTTCAAACACTTGCAGAGAAAATCGGGAACACTGAACAGAAAGCCTACAACTGTTACAGATTACAGCAAGACTTTGGACTGTTTCATACACAACCACTCATTCACAGGCCTGTTAGATATGGGCTTTTCCATACACTGGATCTCACTCTTAGAATCTCTCTACCAACACCAGCAGCAATGGGCTTCTTCAGATTATGAGACACCGGATCTCACTCTTAGCATCTCTCTACCAACACCAGCAGTAATGGGCTTCTCCACAACACTGGATCTCACTCTAAGCATCTCTCTACAAACACTAATGGGCTCCCCCTGACACAAGACCTCACTCGTAGCATCTCTCTACCGACACTTATGGGTTTCTACCAATGCCGGATCTCACTCTTAGTATCTCTTTACCAACACCAGCAGCAATGGGCTTCTCAAAACACTGGATCTCACTCTCAGCATCTCTCTATCAACACCAGCAACAATGGGCTTCTCAAAACACTGGATCTCACTCTTAGCATATCTACCAACACCAGCAACAATGGGCTTCTCAAAACACTGGATCTCACTCTTAGCATATCTACCAACACCAGCAACAATGGGCTTCTCAAAACACTGGATCTCACTCTTAGCATATCTACCAACACCAGCAACAATGGGCTTCTCAAAACACTGGATCTCACTCTTAGCATCTCTCTACCAACACTAATATTCAGATGAAGGGAGAGCACCGAGACTTCCAACAAAGGGAGTCCAGCAAGGTTGTATTCTCTCTCCCCACTTTTTCAACACGTACACAGAGCATGTGATGAGAGAGGCAGACAGAATGTATACGGAACTGAAAACAGGAGAAAGGAATTTCACCAACGTAAGATACACTTATGGCACTGCCCTTCTATCCAGAGACATCCCAACAATAAAAAGAATTCTAACCCATGTGGCTGCTGCAGAAAACAAGGCAGGACTACAACTGAGAAGACCAAAGCCACGCACATAGATGGATCAGCTAACCAGCCACAGCAGATGACAGACAAAGGATCAATCGACAACGCGTTAAAGGAATTAACTGTCCACTTGCCATCACCCCCCTTTCTCTATTCTGAAGAGCTAGAACATAACCCCCCCCCCTCCCTGGCATCCTTATCCCAAAATGCTACCCCCTCCTCCCTCAAACCCCAGGAAAAAATGTTTGACCACTGTTGTCAGCTTGTACCAAGGTTTCTACCTGTCTTTGTGTCCACATGTGGGGCCAGGGTTAAGAAAACAAGGTTAATGTTAGGGTTAGGGCT
The DNA here is from genome assembly GCA_030674155.1 of Stramonita haemastoma. NCBI lineage: Eukaryota > Metazoa > Mollusca > Gastropoda > Neogastropoda > Muricidae > Stramonita > Stramonita haemastoma. The sequence goes on from CM060319.1 coordinate 17,965,741, forward strand.
GGTGTTAGCATTAACAGTTAGCATGCATCGGGGTAGGGGCTGTTGGTCGGTTGGTCTGTCTGAATGTATGTGGACACAACAGCAGGTGAACACAATGGTACGTAGCTGTCCAGTGGTATGGAGCATTATTTACATGATAAGTTTCCAATCCTACCAGCAGTTAAGACTGCTATTTAGATTTTTCAGGGGGATAACTTTCAGCTTTGCTATCAGCAGAGTGGTTTTATGCCTAAGTCATTTTTTTTTACAAGTTTTGTTCAATTTTGACAAATATTTAACCCAAAATAAATGGGGAAATAAATGGTAAAGTCCAGAGTTAAAAACCTAAGACATTCTTTCCGTAAGCCATCCCTTTTTTTCTCGCATTTCTACTTACCTAACAATACTAGACAAGGCTCAGGGGATAACTACCTTGCCTTGACTCAATTCATGACACACCCATCTGCAGTTTGTTAATGACATCAATCTACTTGGAAGTAGTAACAATGAACTCTAAGAACTTATATGCAGGCTAGAAGAATTTGCTAGCAATCATGGTGAGATCAGAGCAAAGAAAGAGCAAAGTAGACAGGACCAATAACCTTTTATTCAGAATTATGAGCTGTCCAACAATTTGAAGAAATAGATTCATTCAATTATCTTGGCTCCACACTGACCAAAGATGGCTCCTCTCTAGCTGAAGTGAAGATCAGACAAAGCCCTTGCAACCTCAGCCATGGCAGAGCTGGCTAGGATTCAGAAAAAGCAAGCAGACCAGTTTCCATAAAACTTATTGTTTTAAGCGCTCATCGTATCCATAATACTGTACAGATGTGAAAGTTGAGCCAAGCTGCTAAAACGGAAATAAAATTCAAGGATTTGAAAGAATATAACTCCCAAAGGCTTCGACAAATCTCCTGTCAGGACCACAAGAATAATGAGGGGGTCTCAGGGCTATCACAGACTCTTTTGGGGCTCCACTGAAGATTTCGCAACCAGCTTCCTCCACTCCTCGCGGCTTTCAGCTTTCTGTACTAAGTCGTTCACTCTGTGCCAGTTGCTCACTGATGTTGTCTTCCAAACGTTTTCTCTGTCTGCCTCTTTGTCTCCCACCTTGTACTTTTTCCCTGTATGACATGCCTGTGGGTCACTTCAGTTTGCGTTTTCTACTAAAGACAGGAGATTTTCATATGGCTCAGTGTCACCTTCAATTCTGCCTTTCACTTCCTTGATAGTTGTGTGATTTCTGTATGAGATACCAACAAGTTTGAAAAGCATCTCATCTCCACTGCCTGTTCCTTCTTTCAATGTCTGGTGTTATGTTCCACATCTCACATGCTGACAAAAACATGGACATCACCAGGGAATGCACCAGTCTGGTCTTGAAGCTGATGATGTTCTCGTTGTTCCACTTTTAGGTTGGTCATTTCAGCTGTTGTCTGGACCAGCTTGGAGAGAATTTCGGGTTTTGATCCTTCATCTGATACTGTGAACATCTTTGGGGTCTGTGAAATATGCAGGAAAAAGTTTGGAGAAACCTCTATCCCTGCAGGCCATAAACTCTACTTCAACAGCAGTGAAGACAGGCATGAACATGGAGCTGGATTCCTCATCCACAAAGACACTGTGATTGCCATCATGGGATGTCAGCCAGTCCCTAGCCGACTCATTACCATCCACCTGAGGGCAGCACCTTTCAACATCACCAACACACAAACTATGCCCCAACAACTGACTATGACAAAAAGGTAGATACCTTGATCAATAACTTTAACATTGTTGTGACTGAAACAGCCAACAATACCCTTGGCAAACCCCAGCCAACAAAGAACCAATGAAGCAGTGCTGCAAAAAGCGGTCATGAAAGCTGGGCTACAGGATTCCCTTCTGGCTGATGTAAAGAGGGGAAAACTGGCTGGTTTGGTTGAAATAAAACAAAAAAATGATGGTGATGATAATAAATAATCCTGTGTTGCAGCCTTCTTGCCAAGACTACCCTAATGGGGACCTTTGAAGGAGAAAGACACCGGTGCACACAGATGGAGAACTGGACAGTGAACATCAGCTGTGTTGCTGCAAAAGGCTGAAGACAAACCAATGTGGGGAAATCCCTCATGCCCCTCCAACAACCATGTATGTCAGGGATCTGATGATGACAACGACAAACCCAACCTACCCTGCCTCCTCTTCCTCAACATCCCTTCTCCTTGAAAACCTCTTCTATAGAACTAACTATACTACTGACTCTTACACACACACACACACACACACACACACACACACACACACACACACACACACACACACAGAGAGGATGGCGGCCTAAAATTGATGTGCTCCCTGTGGACTTCCGACCCGGGGGATAAAACACAACGAATTAGGGTATGGCTGTGGCAGGGAGACAAATGAGCACCATGGGAACAGCAGTACGGGGACGTCACAAAAATTGAGGCAGCAAAGGTTTTTTTAAAATTAAAAACACACCCACAATCCCTTGCACACAACCTTGCAAAAAATAATACATATGTCTTGCAAAATCTTGAGAAAAAAACACTTTAAAAAAACAAAGTTCTGCAATGCAGTTCACCCGAGTGTAAAAACCAGCCCATGAATTTGTCATCAGGTATGTGCTGTTTTTAGCCTGATTTGCCTTAAGAACAATTTTAAGAATAGTGTTTGGGACCAGAAAAAATCTCCAGCTCAACTCTGGAGCAAAACATTCAAAACTTTGATTGAATTCTGCAAATCAAATTATAACTATACCATCTACAGTTTTCAGTAAAATTACTACATGTTCATCTGCAAATTATAATTATATCATCCACAGTTTTGAGCAAAATGACAACATGTTCAACCACAATTTACTGACTGACTCGCAATCATCGAGATGCTTCTCAGGTCAAGAGATTTTTTGATCATGTTAACCGATTTCATTCATTTAAACAAAACTGACTGGTCTCTTTTCCCCCATTTCATTCATTTAAAATGTGTGTCCTTTTTTCTTACTCTTTTCTTTAGCTCCATTTGCAAGTAGGCTATGAACAACT
>CM060319.1:17968866-17971366 GCA_030674155.1 Stramonita haemastoma
TCACCCAGTTCTGCATTAGCCTCCTCACCCAATGACACCCACCTGATCCTCCCTCCTTCTCCATTTGCTCTGGTTTTCGCTGGCCCTGCTGACTTCATGGATTCTCATGCCACATGGTTTGGTGATGTTGCCAATGAGAGACACTGGTGGTCTGTCTTTTTTCTTTTTGATCGTTCTTGTATTGAAAGAGTGTTCATGAGGTCCGTATATTGGTTTCGTAGCGCATGGCCCATATATCTTAGTTTGTCTCCTTTTATTTATTAAAGTAGGTTTTTTACTGTTTCCCAATTTGTGTACTATGCTTTCATGTGTTATTATTTTCTGTCTGACTGACTCTGAGCAGCCTTCTGAAAAAAAACCAACAGAAAAAGATCTCTCTCCATCTATACAACTTCGATTCTTTTCTTTTTTTCTCTCGTCTTCTCTTTGTATCTAGGATTCACAGACATGTAGCATGACAGGTCAGACAAAGCATTGCATTATTTTCATTTTCAGCTGGTGAGCAATATTAATTTCGTTCCAGATGTTATTTAGTTGGATCATTCTACTTCATGCCATGCCTATTCTTCTCTTTATGTCCTTGGTACATAATCCGTCATTTGTTTTGACTGAGCGCAGATATTTAAAGTCTGGCATTTTCTGTCGTAGTAAACACATTGCAATGAAACAAAGAGTCAAGCCATTTGGGAGTAAAATGCTACGCTACATTAAAAAAAAAAGTCTTTAAAACTAAAGAGTGGTGGTGGGAGTGCTCTACTAACCAGATCACCAGCTCTCTCTCCATTTATGAAGGTCGTGTGCCAGTCCTTGAGCCTCAGCAAAGCGTTAAAAAGAAATCTATTCTCTGATGTTGTCTACCTAAAATTATCTCTTTGTCTGTCTCATCTCCTGCCTCCCCAGACTGTATCTTGTATTATAGAAGTGTTTCAGGCGTTCGCCAGCACTTCTGATCCTTCTGAAGTGCCGCCTCAGTTGGTTGGGAATGAGTCATAAATGGTATCATCATCATCAGCAGCAGCAGCAGCAGCAGCAGCAGCAGCAGCAGCAGCAGCAGCAACAGCAGCAGCAGCAGCAGCAACAGCAGCAGCATCCATCGAGGATTGTGGAATAAGCTCTCAAGTGCTTTTTTACATCCAGTCCCCGTGTGTATGCAGTTTTTAAAAAATTGTCACCTGTTCGCACCGGCACATAATGGCCTACTCTTTTGAAAAGCGGACAGGATTTAACGTGTGCGCAAGATGTTCTGCATGCGTTCGCACACGGGGCCTCGGTTTATAGTCTCATTCGAAGGATTTTGGGGGAGAGTGGAGTCAGCACTGATATTAACTCCAGGGAAAAAAAATCCCCTTGAACGGGATTCGAACCGGGTCGTTAGATTGCAAGCTCAATGTTCTAACCACTAGGCTATCCCGTCCCCCAAGTATGGAGCAAGTGCTTGGGAACACTTTTATCAAAGAATAAGAACCCAATATGGGAAATTCAGGTAAACTATAATGGTTTTGTGGTGATGATAATACGCTAGTTGTTGTGCATGCAGAATCCAAGAGCTGATGTTCTGATGCTGTGTTTGTTGTTGGCCAGATGTGTGCGTGCGTGCGTGCAGCGTGCGTGCGCGCATGCGCGCGCGCGCGTATGTATGTGTGTGTGTATAATTCTCCACTGTTGGAGACAGCACATCATGTCTTTTCTCATTATGGTGTTTACTGCAGCATCTTCATCTCACCACACATATGAGGCTCACAAAATACCATAATTATGTAGTAGTGAACTCTTTGGTAATTTTTTTCCTTTATTTTCCTGTCTTGGCCAATTGCGTTCTTACATTTTACATACCGATCGTGATGTCTTCTCTCTTGGTTCCTTTAAAATTTTGGGTCCATAACTCATGTCATGTCATGTCTGCCTGTGGTCCCTTCTGGGGCATAGGCCGCCAAGCATCTATCTGTCTGCCTGCCTGTCTGTCTGTCTGTCTGTCTGTCTGTCTGTCTGTCTGTCTGTCTGTCTATCTATCTATCTATCTATCTATCTATCTATCTGTCTGTCTGTCTGTCTGTCTGTCTGTCTGTCTGTCTGTCTGTCTGTCTGTCTGTCTATCTATCTATCTATCTATCTATCTATCTATCTGTCTGTCTGTCTGCCTGCCTGTCTACCTGTCTGCCTGTCTGTCTGTCTGTCTGTCTCTGTCTGTCTCTGTCTCTATCTCTATCTGTCTGTCTGTCTGTCTGTCTGTCTTGTTTGTCTGTCTGTCTGCCTGTCTGTCTGTCTGTCTCTGTCTCCATCTGTCTGTCTGTCTGTCTTGTCTGTCTATCTGTCTGTCTCTGTCTCTTTCTGTCTGTCTGTCTGTCTGTCTCTCTCTCTCTCTCTGTACCCCCCCCCCTCCCCCCCTCTCTCTCTCTCTCTAGACGACGAGGGACATTTTCTGTGTGGGTTTGAAGCCAGAGAAGCTTTGAACGAGAACTACGTTTCGTTTTGTCAATAATAGGAAATTTAGAAAACAACC
>CM060319.1:17988866-17991366 GCA_030674155.1 Stramonita haemastoma
AGGGGGAGAGAGAGAGAGAGAGAGAGAGAGAGAGAGAGAGAGAGAGAGAGACAGACAGACAGACAGACAGACAGACAGACAGACAGACAGACAGACAGAGACAGAGACAGAGACAGACAGACAGACAGACAGACAGAGATGTAGATAGACTAGACAGACAGAACCAAAGACAAGAGATCTATAACCGTGTGGATTTCTGATCTCTAAGAAGATAGCCCCAAAGGATCGTCACTCAGAGCCACACAAATGTCAGCAACTACTTATTGCTGCAAGTTCAAGGTAAAAGATAGTTCACACATGTAGTGTGCGTAGAAAGAAAGCTCTCTCTCTCTCTCTCTCTCTTCTCCTCTCTCTCTCTCTCTTTCTCTCTCTCTCTCTCTCCTGTTTCTATCTCTCTTCCTTTTCTTTTAATCCACAACAGATGTTTAGAGTGCAGTTTCTGATAGAACAAAGGCAGGTGAAACGCACATGCTTACGTAACATACATTATGTGCGTGAATAGAGACGAAGGACTCTTTTATCTTTCTCCCCCCTTTTTTTGACATCACTTCTGACGTCGTGTTTGTATTGACGTAGGGCAGAAATCCTGCAGGCAATAGGCTACTGGGCTGTAGGCTTATAAATAAAATGAAGCGCCTGTTGTTAGTCTGTGAAGAGTTGGTTTGTTTATATGGTGTGTGGTGTGTATATGTGGTGTGTGTGTGTGGTGTGTGTGTGTGTGTGTGTGTGTGTGTGTGTGTGTGTGTGTGTGTGTGTGTGAAGGGGGGTGTAGGGGTGTGTGTGTGTGTGTGGTGTGTGTGTGTGTGTGTGTGTTTAACTGAACATGACTTAAAATTTGCGGATGACACTGACGGACTAGCAGGATCAGAGCAAGAGCCTGCCAGCCTTACAGAACACCTGAACAAGGCCTCTAAAACATATGGCATGGAAATCAGTGCAGAGAAGACCAAACTGATGACAAACAACGCCAAGGGCATCAGCACTGATATCAGGGTCAATGACCAGAAGCTGGAAACGGTTCAAAGCTTCAAGTACTTGGGAGCTGTTGTATCAGACAAGGGGTCCAAGCCAGGGGTAATATATAGGATTGCACAGACAATAGCAGCACTGTCAAAACTGAACACCATCTGGAAAGATAAAAAATATTTCACTCAACTCCAAGATCAGACTTATGAGCTCCCTTGTCATATCCATATTTACAAATGCTTGCGAATTGTAGACCCTGACTGCAGATTTGGAGAGAAGAGTACAGATGGTAGACATGATATGCTCCCAGAGATTCCATGGCATCTCCTACAGAGACCATATAAGCAACGAAGAAATGCACAACAGAATCCAGCAAACCTTTGGGCCCTAAGAAAACCTATCAATTGTAAAGAAGCGTAAGCTTAAATGGTACGGGCATGTCACAAGATCAAAAGGACTCGCAAAAACAATACTGCAAGGCACTGTCCGAGGAGGAAGAAAAAGAGGCAGACCAAGGAAGAGATGGGAGGACAACATCAGGGAATGGACAGGCCTAGAACCCAACCAAACCCTGAGAAAGGCAGAACAGAGAGAGGAATGGAGGGAACTGGTTGTCAAGTCTTCAGGGGTGCCCCCACGGTCGCCAGACTAAGGGATAGATAGATAGATAGATAGATAGATAGATAGATAGATAGATAGATAGATAGATAGATAGATAGATAGATTGCTAAAAACGGTCACAGTAAAAGTTTCATTTCTTACATCATAAGGCGTGAGAGGGGACACAGAAAGAAAAGATTCAGAATTCTGGTTGTACAGAAGACAGCTAATCTAAAGCACAGTTGCCAACCCAGGTTCTTCTTCGTCGTCGTCGAACGCTCAGTCAACAACTATCGTTGTCTGTCTTATGCGCAAAAACTCGTTGCGCTGCCGTTAAGCACCTGACAAGTCAGACCCAGCGCATTCGATTACGGCGTGGGAGAGAATTGTTATCTTCTAAGTCTTTCTGGCAAAAGAAAGGCAGGCGAGTGGAGGAAGAAGGCAGAACAAAAGACAAGAAGGAGGTGACAGGAAGAAAAGGAACCAGGCAGAAACAAAGAGAGGGATAGGCAGAAAAGAGGAAATTCCTTGCACAGAATTTTCAGAATGTGGGGATGCTATTTATACTGGCAGAGCCCTGGCATTCCCCCACAGGGGAGATAATTCGGATCTAAAACAGGAGAACAGAGTAGACAGTTTTCTTTCCTAGTTTTTTTTTTTTTTCCTGCAGCTTTCCATTGTCACAGTTTTGTCTTGAATAGTCACATTACCTCACCCCCCCCCCCCCCCCCAGCAGATTGTACACAAGGTGTGTTACACGTACACTGATTCGTAAACAATTCTGTTCACGTATGTGATTTCGACAGTAACGTTTACTATCTTCTTAAAGTTACAAACAGTATCATGTGTTATGAATTTTATTTATTCATTTTGTTGGGTGTTTTTTTTTCGTTCCTCGGCTAGATCTCCGAGATCACCAATGTTGAGGACTTTA
>CM060319.1:18011366-18013866 GCA_030674155.1 Stramonita haemastoma
TTGACAACCTGTTATTATGGCCATGATGGTACGTGTGTGTGTGTGTGTGGGGTGTGTGTGGTGTGTGTGTGTGTGTGTGGTGTGTGTGTGTGTGTGTGTGTGTGTGTGTGTGTGTGTGTGCGTGGTGTGTGTGTGTGTGTGTGTGTGTGTGTGTGTGTGTGTGTTGTGTGCGTGCGTGCGTGCGTGCGTGTGAGTTTTCACTTGTAGACGTTTCTCTTTTTCTTCTTTTTTTGTTGTTCGTTTTGTGTGTGTGTTTTTTTCCTTTGCTGTCAAATATATTCTTAGTTTGCAGAACTTTTTGAAAACTGTCCAAAATTGTTTGACATGACTGTTCCATAATCAGCAGGAGTGCAAGATTATATAGACAGACATACCGACCGATCAACAGACCGACCGAGCGACCGACCGAGCGACCGAGAGACAGACAGACAGACAGCAGACCGGCGGACAGACAGACAGACAGACAGACAGACAGACAGACAGACAGACATACCGATCGACCGACCGACGACAGACAGACCGACCGACCGACCGAACCGACCGGCCGACAGAGAGACAGACAGACAGACAGACAGACACACAGCACACACACACACACACACACACACACACACACACACACACACACACACACACAGAGCACACACACACACACACACACACACACACACAGAGGCACACACACACGCACGCACACACACACACACACACACCACACACACACACACACACACACACACACACACACACACACACACACAACACACACGCACATACACACAGAGAGATCTCTCTCTCTCTCTCTCTCTCTCTCTCTCTCTCTCTCTCTCTCTCTCTCTCTCTCTCTTTCTCACTCACTCACTTTTTCGGGAAGGTTCAGTATAGAGGCACATAGTCTAGTCCCAGACAAAATAAATCTAAATGATGGTTTAACAGGCGGGGGCGTGGTGGTGTGGGCAGAGGGAGAGACTGCTCTACTGACCCTCAAGTGTTTGGGGAATTGTCTGATCCATGACTGGGACTGCAGGTCAGAATGTCAGTGCACGATAAAACGAAAACAAGCAGACGGGGGATCTCTCTTTTGAGATTCTGAGATTGTGTTACGGTCTCAGAGGCCGCCATTGTTCCAGACTCTGTGATGAGGATGATGGCAGACGAGGCGTCACTCCCTTGTCAAAACTTCGACCGTGTCAGCCTCAGGAACTGTCAAGATGATGAATTTTTAAAACATTCTGCCCAGCCTGTCGCTGAATAGAAACGGAATTTGTCTGGCTGTGGTAGGAGAAAGGAGGGGGGGGGGGAGAGAGAGAGAGAGAGAGAGAGAGGAGAGAGAGGAGAGAGAGAGGAGGAGAGAGAGAAGAGAGACAGAGAGACAGAGAGACAGAGAGAGAGAGAGAGAGAGAGAGAGAGAGGAGAGAGAGAGAGGAGAGAGAGAGAGAGAGAGAGAGAGAGAGAGAACACTGAACACTGAACACTGAACACTGAACTGATTTAATGTACATTGGCCATGGACCAAATACATTTCTTGGGCTTGGGATGGAACAAAGGGTTCATTCGTATCATAGGCAAGGCAAATGCACAAAAGTATAGATTCATGCTGATCAAAAGAAGAAAAACACACATTATTCTAAATCATGATTATGAATCTAACATGAAACAAAACCAAATCACAGAAACATAATTTCTAGGGAAAATTGTGGAAATCATGCATATCAATTACGTAACGAATCATAAAAGTTTTCAAAATACATCCTGAATTAGCATTTTCTTTCTTTTATTGATAGAATGAAAAACATATCTAGACAAACTGTGCCTGTACTCATCATTTGTTCCACTGAACAGATCGTGCAATGGTACTTGATACATTTACTTAAGAATCTTTCTCTCAAGTCATGGTATACGTAACATTCCCATAAAAAGTGGGCTTCATTTTCAACTTTCGTTCTACAGAAGGAACACTTTTTTCTCGATTATTCTCACTATATCTATAACATTATTATTAAGGGGTAGAACATTAAATCTGGCTTGAGTAATTGTGACTCGAAAGCAGTAGACATCAATAGAGTTTATATACTCCTCTTTTACAAAAATATTTTAAATGATCTGTAATTTTCATACCTCTCTTTATCTCTTATAGTCCCCTCCCATTCTTGAATAAACATATCTATTAATCTTTGTTTAAACATACGTAAGAAAAGTTTTACATCCCCAACACCTTGTTGCATCCAAACTATGTTAAAACCCGTTTCACACAAAATTCTCTTATTTTGGAAATCCAGCAGTATTTACCATTTCTATCTAACTCTAACAGCATGCAGTAAGCATTATATGGTATTCTATTCTGATCCATTTGCAATAGTTTTAACCAGTATCTAATGGTTCTTGTACATGAGTTGACATAAAGTGGATATCTACCTAAATCTCCATATACCATCTTATTGGGCGTTCTTACAGGTACTCCTAAAAATCTTTTACATGCCATCAAATGAATTTTTTCAAA
>CM060319.1:18018866-18036366 GCA_030674155.1 Stramonita haemastoma
ATCTGTCTCTGTGTCTCGTGTTTTGTCTGTCTGTCTGTCTGTCTGTCTCTGTGTCTCTGTCTGTCTGTCTGTCTGTCTGTCTGTCTGTCTGTCTGTCTGTCTGTCTCTCTCTCTCTCTCTCTCTCTCTCACACACACACACACACACACACACACACACACACACACACACACACACCACACACACACACACACACACACACACACACACACACATCCACCCCTCTCTCTCTCTCTCTGTCTACCCTGTCTTACACATTCATTTGGCTCCCACCTACTCCCATTTCTTTTTCTTCTTTTTTTCTCCATCTTTTTCTGTCCCCTGCTCATCACAAAGTCATGTGGCATTGCCTCTTTTGTCCCCTTTCCCAAACTTCATTTCCAATATGATGAAGATTGTTTGTGCTCCTTAATTTTATGATCAAGTCTTTCCATTAATCCAGGAGATTGGCCGTGATGGGATTAGAACTAAAAAAAGTTTTTAGAGAGCAAAAATTCCAAAGATGGTCAAGCCTTAAGACTTTGTTTTATGCGATGTCTATCAATGCATCGAAATATGTTTTAGTTTCAACTTCTTAATTCTTGAAGAAAAAATAACAAGCGATGTTGCACAGCCCAATACATGAAAAGACGGGATAGCCTAGTGGTCAGAACATTGCGCTTGCAATTTGACGACCTGGGTTCGATTTCTGTTCGAAGGGATTTTTCCCCTGGAGTTAACATCAGTGCTGACTCCACTCTCCCCTAAAGTCCTTCGGATGGGTAACAGCTTGCCCTCCACACTTACATGTACTTACCCAGGCTTTGCGCTCTAGAGCCAAGAGCGCAATTCCATAGTCTTCCTAGATTGACGGATGCCCACCAAGAGAAATTCAAGCAACAATCCTCAATCCATTTTGTTGTCCTGATAAACCCACTTTTTCTATTGAAAAATAACGAACATTCTAGTTTCTATCAGAATGGCTTGAAACTTTTTGTCTTCCTCGAATTTAGCATGATGGTCATTTCTGCAAAGCTTTTATTTACTGCTTGTTAATGAACGAAGTTCTTCTTTTTTAATTCTGCTTCTAAAAACGCGCCGACAATTGGGAAGTCAATAAACCATTGCAACCCATCTTCGTTGATTAATGCCTGCATCTATTTATTTTTTTTTTTTATTTATTTATACCACTTTATGTCACAGCAGATTCTTCTGCGTGAAACCCACAAATGCAGCGCCTACGCATTATTTTTTTTTCTTTTTCCTGTTTCTAACTGTATATGATTACATATCAGAGTGGCTTTTTTCTACAGAATTTTGCCAGGGACAACCCCCTTGTTGCTGTGGGTTCTTTTACGTGCGCTAAAGAATGATGTGTAACGCACGGAACCTCGGTTTACCGTCTCATCCGAAAGACAAGCCCCCGACCACCACTCATGGTCTTATGGATGGGGGAAAAGTTTTGGACCCAAACGGGGTTCAAACCACCGCACACTCCGACCCGGACTTTTTCGCTTTCTAGGCAGGCGCGTTACCAACTACACCACCGATGCATGCTCAGGAATGCACGCCTGTCTTTTAATGCACGGCACTTCCCACAGGCCTTGATATTCAAGTGCACGGAGCAATGAGTAAAAGCATATATATATAAAATCAACTTGGCCATCTGTTTCCTCGCGCTACATATTGGAAAATGTCTGCGTGGGCGACACGAGACGTGACAAGACATCGCAGCTGCTCCAATCATTTCTGAAGAACCAAGCCACACACTCCCATTGAGAAAATCTGAGTTTCTGATCTATCTCGTCTGCTGTTGAGATTGAGAACGTTTAAATAAAAAATAGAAAAAACACCATTTAAAAAAAACCCTAAACAACAACAACAACACAGGCTATTTTATTTATTTGAAAGAACTCAGTGACCCATCTTTTTCATTTAAAAAAAAAAGAAAAAAAAGATGGCCATTTTGTGGGGGCTGGTGCGTGGGAGGGCAGTGGTTTTGACAGTGATGTAGAAGAAAGCTGGCGTATGTCTAGGGGTTGGAAGTTTGGGTACATTTCAATATGTAGCTTTTATATTGTTCTGGTGAAGAAGAAGAAAAAAAACACAAGGCGGTGTCAGCATTGTTTTACTTAATTAATAGACTTCAATCCCAGCTTCTCTCAACATATATATATATATGTGTGTGTGTGTGTGTGTGTGTGTGTGTGTGTGTGTGTGTGTGTGTGTGTGTGTGTGTGTGTGTGTGTGGGGCGTGTGCGTGAGAGAGAGAGAGAGATACTGAAATACAACACCACACACACACAACACACACACACACACACACACACACACACACACACACACACACACACACACACGCACAGGAAACAGGATAGCCTGGTGGTTAGAGTGATGCGCACACTGCGCTCTTGATCTGCTGACCCGGGTTCGAATCTCGTTCAAGAGAATTTTTCCTCTGGAGTTAACATCAGTGCCCACGCCACTCCCCCCAAAAGTCCTTCGGATGAGACTATAAAACTGAGGTCCCTAACGCACATAGAACATCTTGAGCACAGATTAAAACGCGTTCCGCTTTTTGGAAGAGTAGGCCAGTGTGTGTCGGTGGGAACAGGTGGCATGCAACATTCACAAACTGCATACACACGGAGACTAGATGTAAAAAAAAAACAACAACACATGAGTGCTTATTCCATTATCCTCGAAATAAAGAATAAAAAAATAAATAAATAAATGATCTCTCTCTCTCTCTCTCTCTCTCTCTCTCTCTCCCTCTCTCTCTCTCTCTCTCTCTCTCTCTCTCTTCACCACACACACACACACACACACACACACACACATATCCACCACACCCTGGAAATCAACGCTAATTAATCATCTTTACAATAGTAACCAGATGGAAGACGTAATTTACCAAAAGAAAAATCCTGATCCCAACATCTTTTAAAAAAAAATTTTTTTTTAGACCACAGCTCTTGTATTAGTTAACAAACCAGATTATGAAACTACTCGGAAGAGGTTGGGCCAAGATGACACATCAACGCTGAATGTATCTATTCTGAAATAGGTGCAATTGCCTCCAATGCTGTAATATTGGACATTGGGCAATGCTTCTCATAGCCTTCATATTGGACATTGGACAGTGTTGAGCTAAGTGACTGGGGCCTCTGTGGCTTATGACATTTGAGTTTGACGTCAACAGGTGACGAGAAACAATTTTAGGAATTTCAAGGCTAGAGATAAATCTGTGTGTGTGTGTGTGTGTGTGTGTTTCGGTTTCTGTGCATCACCGAACAATTATTGCGTTTGTGATAGCAATATTATTTTTCTGTATTCTAAATATGAACACGAATGAAATCAGTTTTGTGGTGATTTTTGTTTAATCGACTGGGCGGGGCATGGGTGTTAGAATAAAAACAAACAAACAAACAAACAAACAAAACTCCACATTCAGTTGACCGCTGCTAGTGTTACCACAACACTGGGAAAGGACAGTGTGGGTTTAAATCAACAAGACGTGACAAGGCGTGGCAGCTGTTCCAATCGCCTTGAACCAAGCCCCTCAACTAAATTGACGACATGAGGTTTTTGGTCAACCTCATCTCCTTGCAAGAAGTGAAGAATTTTGAAACATCTCCCCTTCTACTCCTTCTACCCCCCCCCCCCCCCCCACACACACACACACAGACACATGCGCGCCGGAGCGCGGCAGGGGTTTGTGGGGGGGGGGGGGGGGGGGGGGGGGGGGCTAGATGAGTTCAGACAATCACTTTCTTTTTTTGTTTTATCTCCCTTTGTCACTTTAAATGAAATGAGGTAAAATTCACACACACACACACACACACACACACAAGAGGATTGTCATTGTTGACACCCCTCCACACATACACACGGGGACTGGATGGAAAAAAAACATAGGAGTGCTTATCCCATTATCCTCGATATAAAAGAATAAAATCACACACACACACACACACACACACACACACACACACACACACACACACACACACACACACACACTTTTATGTGCGGAAGAACCCAATGACTCACTCACCTTTCCAAAGTGTTCCCTGCATGATGCATACGGAGATGCCCTGTTGGTCTGGGCCAGACAGAGTGTAGGTGGGCAGTCAGTCTGGAAGTGACCAGACTGCAGGACAAGAAAGCAAATACCAGAGGGTTTTTTTTTTCATGACAGGAAGTTCCAGGAATGGAATAATTATGCAAATGTTATTCCCTTGAAAGACTTACTGTCATTGTTGTTTTCTTATGAATTCTGAACACAGCTTTTCTCACAGTGTGTTCAGTTTCATTTACCGTTCCTTTTTACTTTCTGTGGACGAGGGGGAAAAAAGTGGGGATGGGGAGAGAGAGTGGTCAAAGGGGGCAGGGGTGGTAGGGAAATCTTTGATCAATTGTAATGGGGCGGTAAGTAGATTACCCGATGTATTGTGAGTAGATGGAACATCACATATGTCCACTTTGTTACAAAAGGCGTCATAAAAAGGTAAAGGTGTCCCATAACCTAGGCGGTCGTAGGGAAGCGAGGCATCAGAGACCTCAGCTTCTCTAGGGGCCAGCATACTGAGGGCGGCGCCCATCTCCTCTCCCTCGCTGCTTTACGTAACTTCCCTGGCCCTAAAGAGGGCAAGTACCCATTTATAGATGGATTAACTGGGGAGACTGTACTGAAGCCAAGGCGCGCAAACGGTCACCCATCCAACTGGTAACCACGCTCGACGCTGCTTAACTTTACTAGGGAGGAAGCGAGCGCTCTGACCACTTAGCTACGTCATACCCCAGTGTAATAGTCACCAATATGGGTGACAGTAAGGCTGCGTTGGTGCGCAACTGGCGGGTGGCACCCTTAGGGGCTACTAGTTTCGAGCATCAAATAAGCTGGGGCGTAAATTACCTCCCATGTGATTAGAACCCTGTCGCAGAGTCTTGTTTCTAAATCGAGACACACCTGCAAATTGTGCGAAACTCTATTATTTAGAGGTCACATTCTACATGTTTTAGCTGAACCCACCCGAGGTATAGCGCTGAGATGGATATGTCCACTCTGTTACGTAATTAAGGAAAGTTAGTATCAGATCTATTTATATCTATCTAATTTTAATATAATATGATAGAAAAGTAAATATATATATATATATATATATATATATATATATGTGTGTGTGTGTGTGTGTGTGTGTGTGTGTGTCTTTCATTCCCGAAATTTTTAAGACGTCAGAGAGGCACCACAGTTAAACAGACATGCAGTGTATCGGGGATAAACCGCACCAGCCTTGGCTCTGTCCCTGCCAATTCACATCTCAGATTGTATCCTGCATAGTATTATATAATGAGTCGTATCATCCGTGACACTTGCATAGCTGGTCTTCTGCCTGGCAAAAGATGGACTTCTTGTTAGGTTGTTGTTTGTTTTTTAGCGTGTGTACAAGCTGTTCTGTGTGCATTCGTACCCAGAACTTTTGCGTGAGATTTTGTGAAGATTGCAAAGAAAATGTCTGGTGGTGCTCATTGTACACCACTTCACACGAAACCTTGTTCTTATGGCTTGACCAGCTTTGAAATTTCTTCCACCTACGCCTACTTGTAGCTTTGTTGTTGGTTTTTTTTTGTTTGATTTTGTTGTGAGTGTTCCTTAAATATCCAGTTTTAACCCCATATCGCGTATGAATGAAAAGGCTTGCTCATGAGATTAAGGAGCACAGGCAATCTTCAACATGTCAGAAATTAAATTTGTGAAGGTTACAAAAGAGGCACTGCTACATGACTTTGCGTTCATCAGGGAAAGCTGAAGAAGAAGAAGAAAAAAAAAAAAGAGGTTGGAACATGTGGGAGTCAGAGAGAGAGAGAGAGAGAGAGAGAGAGAGAGAGAGAAGAGAGAGAGAGAGCAAAAACTCCAGTAAATTCTTTTTTTCAATTCACCATCACGACCAAGTGTTGTGTCATTAAATGGATTTCTCGTCGCTAACTGAATCAAGACATTCACCCGCACAAACCTGGTGAAAATATAACTAAAAATATTTTAAAACTGCATAGCACATCGTTTTATATCGACACATATGAAGACACGACCCATAATGATGGTAATAAAAAGGTATTACATAATATAAAAAAAACAGTCTAAACTGCGAAGGTAAAACACCATCACGACCAAGTGTTGTGTCATTACATCACATAACTTTCCCGGGAAAATATGTTCTTCTATCCCAGTCGCATGCTCACAAAGACAGAAGGCATTGTCAGATTTGGAATAATTTGTCTTGAAAATTGCCGTCTGTGCATTGGCAGCCCACCTGATGAAGGAAAGGGGAGGCAGTTTGTCCCCGCTGGAAGTTTCTAGACCCAGAGGTGAGGGTTTTTTTTCTATTGAGCCTGTCCACTTAAAGAAACTAACCACTTTACGACACAACAAACAAGCTGAGATGGCCAGCAAGCTCAGATCTGTATTGACTAATGCCACCTGAAGACGGCCATCAAGTCATTGGGTTAAAAACAAAAATGGTGAAGGTGTCCCATAACCTATGTGGTCGTAGGGGAGCAAGACGTTAGAGACCTCAGCTTCCCTAGGGGGCCAGCATGTTGAGGGCGGCGCCCATCTCCTCTCCCTCGCTGCTTTACCTTCCCTGACCCTAAAGAGTGCATGTACCCATTTACAGCTGGGTGAACTGGGGGGACTGTACTGAGAAGCCAAGGTGCGCAAATGGTCACCCATCCAGTTGGTAACCACGCTCGATGCTGCTTAACACTGGTTGGGGGAAAGCGAGGCTCTGACCACTGAGCTATCTGGTCCCTCATTGGGGGTAAACAAAGTATAATTATCAATACTCCAACCTTCTTTTCCACCTTTTCTTTTTTAGAAACCTGTGGAAAACAAAATCATTAGAGATCATGCTCAAAGAATCACAGCTTTCACCGACATTTTTTCCACCATTCAACCTGAAAATGCCATTCACAACACTGAACAATGAAAACAAGACAGTAAGGACTAACGCCAGTTCAGGCCCTGTCAACACTGAACAATGAAAACAAAGACAGTAAGGACTAACGCCAGTTCAGGCCCTGTACCCAAAGCCTCCTACAACTTCGTCTGTTGTTCTAGCTCTTGACATAGTCAGTGCTGGCGAAAGTCAAAATTTTATTTTTAAGAAATGGGGAGGGGGGGGGGAGAGAGAACGTAGCCCAGTGGTTAGACAATTATGCTGTGATGTGACAGTAGCTGAGTGTAGGGGTCGAGTCTCATATGTGGTGACATTCCTCCTCTCAGGTGTTAACATTGGTACTCACTCCACTACATCTCTCCAATGTAACTATCAATCTGGTTGGCGGGATAGCACAGTGGTTAGAGCGTTTGTCTTGAGATTTGTCGGCCCAGGTTCGAGCCATCATCCAGACTCCGCCTGTCCAAGGGGATTTTTCCCTGGAGTTAACACCAGTACTGACCCCACTCCCTCGAAAATCCTTCGAGTAAGACTATAAATCAATGCCCGTGTGTGGACGCACGTAGAACATCTTGCGCACACCACCCGCGCACGTCTGAGATAGAATTGAATTGAGAGAGAGAGAGAGAGAGAGAGAGAGAGAGAGAGAGAGAGAGAGAGAGAGAGAGAGAGAGAGAGAGAGAGGGGGGGGGGGGGGGAGGGGGTGTTGGGGAGGGGCATACCGTTGAAATATTTAAAACTTTGCGGAACTTAGGCGACACCAACCCCAGTAACTTTCTTACTGTGTTTGACACTTGCAGAAAGTCAAAACCAGATACAGAGAGACAGAGGTGTACAAGTATAAATGGGGAGCAAACACATTCATCCGGATCAAGTTTAGATTCAAATTCTCTCTGTCTCTCTGTCTCTCTGTCTCTCTGTCTCTCTCTCTCTCTCTCTCTCTCTCTCTCTCTCTCTCTCTCTCTCTCTCTCTCTCTCTCTCTCTCTTTCTTTCTTTCTTTCTTTACCACAGCCAGACAAATTCCGTTTCTATTCAGCGACAGGCTGGGCAGAATGTTTTAAAAATTCATCATCTTGACAGTTCCTGAGGCTGACACGGTCAAAGTTTTGACAAGGGAGTGACACCTCGTCTGCCATCATCTTCATCACAGAGTCTGGAACAATGGCGGCCTCTGAGACCGTAACACAATCTCAGAATCTCAAAAGAGAGATCCCCCGTCTGCTTGCTTTCGTTTTATCGTGCACTGACATTCTGACCTGCAGTCCCAGTCATGGATCAGACAATTCCCCAAACACTTGAGGGTCAGTAGAGCAGTCTCTCCCTCTGCCCACACCACAACACGCCCCCGCCTTTGAAACCATCATTCAGATTATTTCGTCTGGGACTATGTGCTTATATATGCTGAACCTTATTCTTGACTCTGTGTGTGTGTATGTGTATGTGTATGTGTAAGTGTGTGTGTGTGGTGTGTGTGTGTGTGTGTGTGTGTGTGTGTGTGTGTGTGTGTGTGTGTGTGTGTGTGTGTGTGTGTGTGTGTGTGTGTGTGTGTGCTTTATTTTATTTATTTATTCTTTTATATCGAGGATAATTGAATAAGCACTACTGTACTTTTTTTTTTTTTACATCCAGTCCCCATTTGTACGCAGTTTTGTTAATCTTGTCATCTGGCACGTAATGGCCCACTCTTACGAAAAGCGGAACAGGATTTAACGTGTGCGCAAGATGTTCTGCGTTCGTTCGCGCACGGGGCCTCGGTTTATAGTACCATCCAAAGGACTTCTGGGGAGAGTGGAGTCAGCACTGTGTGTGTGTGTCTGTGTGTGTGCGTTTGTGCGTGCGCACGCGCGCGCGTGCGTGCACACACACACACACACTCGAACAGGTATCAAAGCACCCTCACACACGCACATTTCCACTCACATCACCAACCCCACCACCACACCTACCCTCTTCACCCCTACACATCAACAAACAATAACAACAAAAAGATCAGCTGAAACTTCACTCACAAAAACAAAAAGGTCGGGTACAATCACAAGAGGCAGTTCTTTTTTTTTTCTGTGGAATACTCTCCACGTTTGTAAGAAGCCACAAAACATTCACAACGACGAAATTGCTCAAAAGAAACCGTTCCAATAGAGACTGGCCTTTCTCAAAGAACAGACCTTCAGACCAAAAATGCCAAGAATTGGTACTGCTTCACAATTTAAAAGTAGATGTTTGCAAAACTGGGTTTGTTTTCTCACCTTTTTTATGTGATCGATATTTTCTGAAATAAAAAGTACGCTGACATATCTATGTATATATATATATATGTATATACAGAGAGAGAGAGAGAGAGAGAGAGAGAGAGAGAGAGAGAGAGAGAGAGAGAGAGGAGAGAGAGAGAGAGAGAGAGAGAGAGAGAGAGAGAGAGAGAGAGAGAGAGAGAGAGAGAGATTTTGGCCCAGTGTGTTTTTGGTACTTTCTTTTTGGAAAAAAAAAACCGCCACAAATTAAAAGTACCCTTGTTTTCAAACAAAAGGACTCCCCTCTTTGCCTCCTTTGTCTCAGTCTCTCTCTGTCTCTGTCTCTCTCTGTCTGTCTCTCTGTCTGTCTCTGTCTGCATGTCTGTCTGTCTGTCTCTCCCTCTCTGTGTCTCTGTCTGTCTGTCTTTCTCTCTGTCTGTCTGTCTGTCTGTCTCTCTTTCTCTGTCTCTCTGTCTGTCTGTCTGTCTGTCTGTCTGTCTGTCTGTCTCTCTCTCTCTCTCTCTCTCTCTCTCTCTCTCTCTCTCTCTCTCTCTCTCTCAGTGTTACACACACACACACACACACACACACACACACACACACAACACACACACACACACACACACCACCACCACCACCACCACCACCACCACCACACACCACCACCACCACCACCACCAATCACCAGCCTAACCAACCCCCTATCCCCATCTTAAAAGAAGCTGTGATTCGAATATAGACCTGGTAGCCTCGTAAGCAATACTGACAGTAAATTTTTTCACCGGAATAACATTTACATATTCAATCTAGCTGGTCTTAATAGATCCCCCGGGATTTCTTGTCTTCTTCACCCAATCCCCTTGGGGAATTTTGCCCCCCCCCCCCCACACCTACCCACACCCACACACCCACACACCGCCCACACAGTTATTGCAGCTGAGCCGCCTACACAGTAGTGGTCAGATCAGATTTTGAAAGAGCTGAGTCACTTGGTGCTTGAAAAAGGAAAAAAAAAAAAGGAAAAAAAAAAAGAAAAAAGAAAGAAAGTCGGGGGAGATGTGGTGGGTGGGTGGGTGGGGGTGGGAAGGAGGGACGGAGGGAGGGGGCAGAGCTTGAGGGTGGTGGTGGTGGTTGGTGGTGGTGTGTGGCGGTGGTGGTGGTGGTGGTGGTGGTGGTGTGTGTGTGTGTGTGTGTGTGTGTGTGTGTGTGTGTGTGTGTGTGTGTGTGTGTGTGTGTGTGTGTGTGTGTGTGTGTGTGTGTGTGTGTGTGTGGTGTGTGAATGTCTGTCTGTCGTGCGTGTGTGCGTGTCCGCCATGCGCGGTGTGTGTGTATGTGTGTATGAGTGTGGTCGTGCACGCGCGCGCGTGCCCGCGTGTGCACATATGAGCATGCATGTAGAACTGTAGAGGGCGGTGGGGGAGTGGAGGGGGAGGGGGTAGAAGGAGGCAGCCAATTTCAATTTCTCATCTTACAGGGAGATGAGACAGCAAAAATCGGATTTCCTCAACTTGATTATGTGGCGCGGGTCCAAACGGCCGGAGCAGCTGTGGCGTCTTGTCCCGCCTTGTCCCGCCTTGTCCCGTCTTGTCACGTCTTGTCGCCTCCTACGCAGTCATTTTCTGAAAGCGCTCAGAAAATGATGGTGGTCCAACGGAATCTTTTAGCGTGCTTACACACACACACCCACGCTCCTCCTCCGCCCGCTATCCTTATGCTCTAAGATTTGGGTGCCCACATTGTTAAGTTTATAGCTCATTTGTACCGTAATACTTGGTAAGAAGTATAGTTTGGTCTTTTATGTGTTTAGCTTATAACTCATCTATAATCATACTCTTGGTAAGAAGTATAGGCCTACATTGGTCTATTAAGTGTTAAGTTTATAACTCATCTACAGCCATAATAACTTAGTAAGAAGTAAACATTGCTTTCTTATGGGTTAAGTTTGTAACTCCTCTATAACCACACTACTTGGTAAAAAGTAGACATTGCTTTATTATGCATTTAGTTTATAACTCACCTATAACCATAATAACTTGGTAAGAAACATACTTTGCTGTATTATGTGTTTACTTTATTGCTCATCTAAAATACTTGGTAAGAAGCCTAGCCTACATTGCTCTATTATGTATTCAGTTTATCTCATCTATAATACTTGGTAAGAAGCCTATATTGCTCTATTATGTATTCAGTTTATCTCATCTATAATACTTGGTAAGAAGCCTAGCCTACATTGCTCTTTTATGTATTTAGTTTATCTCATCTATAACCATAATTCTTGGTAAGAAGTATACATTGCTTTATTATGTGTTAAGTTTATAACTCATCTATAACCACACTAATTGGTAAAAAATATATATTGCTTTATTATGTGTTTAGTTTATAACTCATCTATAACCACACTAATTGGTAAAAAGTATACATTGCTTTATTATGTGTTTAGTTTATAACTCATCTGTAACCATAATTCTTGGTAAGAAGTATACATTGCTCTATTATGCATTTAGTTTATCTCATCTATGATACTTAGTAAGAAGCATAGCCTACATTGCTCTACGATGTGTTTAGTTTATAACTCATCTATAACCATAATAACTTGGTAAGAAGTATACATTGGTCTATTATGTGTTTAGTTTATAACTCATCTATGACCATAACAACTTGGTAAGAAGTATACATTGGTCTATTATGTGTTTAATTTATAACTCATCTAAACCCAATAACTTGGTAAGAAATATACATTGCTATGTAATGTGTTAAGTTTATAGCTCATCTATAAGCATAATAACTTGGTAAGAAATATACATTGCTATATAATGTGTTAAGTTTTAGCTCATCTATAATCATAATAACTTGGTAAAAAGCACACATTGCTCTGTTATGTTTAAATTCATAACTCATCTATAACCACTATACTTGGTAAGAAGCATACATTGCTCTATTAAGTGTTTGGCTTATAACCTATCTATGACCATAATACCTGGTAAGAAGTATACATTGCTCTATTGTGTGTTTAATTTATCTCATTTATAATCACAATACTTTGAAAGAAGTATACATAGGTCTATTGTGTGTGTAGTTTGTAGCTCATCTATAATCATAATACTTGGTCAGAAGCATACATTGCTCTATTATGTGTTTGGTTTCTAACTCAATTATATCCGTAATATCTTTGCAAGAAGCATACATTACTCACTTATGTGTTAAGTTTATAACTCATCTATAACAATGATAATTGGTAAGAAACAGATTGCTTTATTTTGGGTTTAGTTTATTGCTCATCTATAACCATAATAGTTGGTAAGATCATACATAGCTTATTAATTAATTAATTAATTTATTTATTTATCTATTTATCTATTCATGTCACAGCAGATTTCTCTGCGTGAAATTCGGGCTGCTTCTCCCAGGGAGAGCACATCGCCCCAAGTGCAGCACCACCTTTTTTTTTTCTTTTTTCCTGTCTGCAACTGTATTTTTTTCCCTATCAGAGAGGCTTTTTTCTACATAATTTTGCCAGGGACAACTCTCTTGTTGCCGTGGGTTCTTTTACGTGCGCTAGATAATGATGTGTAACACACGGGACCTCGGCTTATTGTTTCATACAAAAACTAGCACACAGACCACCACTCATGGTCGATCTAATGGATGGGGGGGAAAGATTTGGGCCTCGAACCACCGCACACTCCGACCCGGACTTTCCGCTTTCTAGACAGGCGCGTTAATTCTAGACCACCGATCCACCGATTGCTCTATTATGTGTTAAGTCTATAACTCATCTATAAAAATAATAACTTGGTAAGAAACATACATTGCTCTATTATGTATTATGTTTACAACTCATCTATAACCCTGATACTTGGTCAGAATTTGTCCCAAGACCATACTCTTCTATTAATGCCAAGCTTTTGTTGCGACTGAGATGAATGCCAAACAAAAATCTGCCTACAAAAGGTGCGTGTGATTCTTTGTGAAGATAAGATATTACAGTGTCAATAGTTTTCATTCTGTCCTCTTTTTTCCCCTAGGGCCCCAGTGGGAATGCCAAGGGTCTGTCAGTATAAACAGCATCCCCGCATTTTTGGAAATTCTGTGCTAGTATTTCCCTCTTTTCTGCTCTCTCTCTCTCTCTCTCTCTCTCTCTCTCTCTCTCTCTCTCTCTCTCTCTCTCTCTCTCTCTCTCTCTCTCTGTGTGTGTGTGTGTGTGTGTGTGTGTGTGTGTGTGTGTGTGTGTGTGTGTGTGTGTGTGTGTGTGTGTGTGTGTGTGTGTGTGTGAATCAATCAATCAATCAATCAAATTTTTATTTTCAGATGGTACATTGAGTAAGCATCGATTTGCTTTTATGTATCAAGCCATTTGTGTGTGTGTGTGTGGTGTGTGTGTGTGTGTGTGTGTGTGTGTGTGTGTGTTGTGTGTGTGTGTGTGTGTGTGTGTGTGTGTGTGTGTGCTGTGCGTGCTGCTTGTGTGTGCGTGCGTGCGTGCGTGCTGTGTGTGTGTGTGTGTGTGTGTGTGTGTGTGTGTGTGTGTGTGTGTGTGTGTGTGTGTGTGTGTGTGCGTGCGTGCATGTATGTATGTATGTTTGTGGGAGAGGGTGTGTGAAAGTATCTGTGTGTAAGAAGCTGCAATACTAGGAGAAAGAAGAGGAGGAGGAGGAGAAGAATGTAATGGTGGTGGGGGTGGGGGTCGTGAAGAGGACGGTGGTGGTGGTGGTGGTTGTCGTCATTGTTATGTTGGTGGTGATTGTGGCGGTGGTGTAGATGACATTTTTTAAAAATCGAAAATGTTTTTCAACATAGTCCCCACACAGGCACAAACACCCACACATATGCACATGCACGTTTCTTTGCAGTCTCAGTAATAGAAATACTGAAACTGACGATAAAAAAACAACAAAAACTGGCATGCGGGGAGGTAATTTACACGTACCTTATTTTTTCGATTTCTGAGTTTCTTCCCTTTGACCACAGACTATCACTATGAATCAACCCCGAGTCGGTGACAAAGAGTTAACACATACTGGGTGTGTCTCCAATGACACTCTTTGTGACCAATATCATTAGCCAGCCATATTAATTTTTCTCTAAGATAAGTACATATCCCTCTTGCCTGGAGACTAGAGTTCCCTACGTGATTTTTAGTTTTAATAAACATGATGCAAATGCCAGACAGAATGATTATTAGTTTCTTGTGGAGGTCTAAACTGACAGACGGTTTAGATCGGTTTGTTTGTTTGTTTTTCATTTAAAGTCTGTTCACTTTAGGTGATATTAGACTTAAACAAGCATTAAAAGTAGCCAAAACAAACCCAACAAATAAAACGAATAAATTCAAAAGAAAACCTATAACAGAACATTAATAGCAGACCGAGAAATAACTTTAGCAATATCAACAATTTCTGGTCTAAGAGTGAGTAAACCCACAGATTCCCTTTTCAGATCTATGATACCAGACTTTTTGTATAATGATGTCAAGACAGGGCAATCGGAAAGAATGTGCTCACAAGATAAAGGGTGAGAACAAGCACATACCACATTTTGGGAATACTTGGTTTTCCAGGAGTTTAAACGCAGCTTAAATAGATCGGTTTGTGTCCGGACATGTCTAAAATATTCCTTCATACCAAACATGCCACCGCTATCAAATCCCATAAAAATGGCTAAATTTCATTCCAAGCTATCTGTCTACATAAACAGTATTAATTTTCAGTCTGTATCTTCTTTACTCTGTTTGAAAATGAATCGTGAATTTTTGTTGTTGAAAACCTGCAATGGTTTGTTTCCCGTTTCCTGTGGCGTCATTGTCTAATGACGTAATTATTTGGTTCTATAATTACGTTTAAAAAGGGATTGCGTCATACGAACACCATGGACGGAACCATTGACTCAAAAACACTCCTCTGGAGATTGACACACTGACAACCTGACGACGAATGACAGTAAGTATATATCTGATATCTTCGTCGTGTTGTATATCATTACATGTATTTTAAAGATGTGCAGAGGCCGCCATAGTGTAATTTCTATTGATAAGGCAAAACCATCTCCAGGAATGTGCTCTGATAGAAACTTTGTTAACTATAAAAAGGATCCGATGGATCTATGTCGCTAATCCAAACAAGTTCAGATTCCTGCGATCATCTCCCCCTAGGCTAAAACCAACAGTGATGAGTGCAGTTTAGGCAGTTAACTGCACTTAAAAGGAAATGGAAATTAACAATCTACACAGTTCACTTTTTTACCTTTTTGAACTACTGCCACTCATCGATCACCTCCCCTTCCCACCCATCCCATCTTAAGAGATCCATTCTCGTGTCTATAACAAACACATATGATTCTCTCTCTCTCTCTCTCTCTCTCTCTCTCTCTCTCTCTCTCTCTCTCTCTCTCTCTCTCTCTCTCTCTTCCGTACGGCAAGCAGCATGAATATGAAATATTTGCTTTAACTTACGACTGATTGAACAACATATGATATAATTATGTTAATCATGGTAGAAAGTGATGATGAAGACGGTGTCAAAACTAACAACAACATAACAACAGCAAGAACAAAAAGCTCACTATTTCTATTCAACACATGTTTTTGCTTTTGATTAAAGTTGCTGTTAGAGCTTTGTCTTTATCACGTTTTATATTTCTGCTTTGTATTGGTTTGTATTGTTTATTTTATTTTATTTACTACTGTGGGGACAGGACAGCTCAGTGGTCAGAGCACTCGCTTTCCCCAAGCTAAGGTTAAGCAGCATCGAGCGTGGTTACCACGTGGATGGGTGACCGTTTGCGTGCCTTGGCTTCAGTACGGACCCCAGTTCACCCAGCTGTAAATGGGTACCTGCCCTCTTTAGGGTCAGGGAAGGTAAAGCAGCGAAGGAGAGGAGATGGGCGCTGCCCTCAATATGCTGGCCCCTGGAGATGTTGAGGTCTTTGACACCTTGCTCCCCTGCGACCACATAGGTCATGGCACACCTTTACTTTTACCTTTTATTATTGACTTCATTTTCTCTTATATATCATTTTTGACCCAGGCCGAAACGGCGAAAGCTTTGTCAGTCATTGATGCAATGTAAGCGAAAATGCCAAGACCTACATTCGTATGTTGTCCCCTTTAATTAAAATGGTATGCTGAGATGGACTTCAGCTATAACGAGCTCTTAGCGTAACAGTGTTCTGTGCTCTCTTTAAAAGGAGAAAATAAGTTTTCTGAAGTTGGAGTGTGGCTGCCTGTATATTTGTGGAGAGGTACTTGAAAAAGAACACCTATGTGCGAAGTCAAGTCGCACTGATGGCTGGCCCTCAGGAACCCCTACTAGCCACTGTCAAGAAAAGGAAGCTGGCGTGGTTCGGCCATGTCACACGCCACAACACCCTCCCCAAGACAGTCCTACAAGGAACGCTAGAAGGTGGCAGACGCCGAGGCATACAAACCAAAAGCTGGATGGATAACATCAAGGAGTGGACCCACCTGGACAGTCCAACACTCATTCGGAAGGCGGATGACAGGGCTGGATGGCGACGGCTGGCTGCAGAATCGTCTCTCATGTCTCCTCCACGACCATCCCGGTCATGAGAAAGAAGAAGACTTGAAAAAGAAGCATACACACAGACGGGAGTGGCGGGGGTGGGGGGAGGGGAGCTTTAGCCGAGGAAAACAACTCCACCCCCACCCCCACCCCAAAAAAACACACCCAAAACAGACATCTAGTAAAGGTAAATGTGTCCCGTAACCTATGTGGTCGTACGGGAGCGAGGCATCAGAGACCTCAGCTTCTCTAGGGGCCAGCATATTGAGGGTGGCACCCATCACCTCTTCCTCGCTGCTGTACCTTCCCTGACCCTAAAGAGGGCAGGTATCCATTTACAGCTGGGTGAACTGAGGGACTGTTTTGAAGCCAAGGCGCGTAAACGGTCACCCATCCAATTGGTAACCATACTCGACGCTGCTTAACATTGGCTGGCAAGGCAAGGCAATTTCTTTTTATTTCGAGGGTAATGAAAAAGCACTCGTGTGCTTTTTTACATCCAGTCCCCGCCCTTATAAGGGATAAGATCCAGATTTTAAAAAAAACAACAAACCTCCTTTAACTAAACAACAAGAACAGTAATGAAATACCAAGAACAAGAAACTATACCCAGTACCAAACAACAGACAAGAAAACGAGAAAGCGAGCGCTCAGACCACTGAGCTATCCCTTCCCCAGAGATCTAAACTTCATCATTCATTTTATTTTGCGTTTGTTGTGTTGGTGCAGCAGAGTATGGACTGAATGACGGCGGTGAGGTGAGTACGAGTGGACGGTCGCCGTTGTTCTGACTGGCAATGATCGGCAAGATTTGGGCAC
>CM060319.1:18038866-18051366 GCA_030674155.1 Stramonita haemastoma
CTCCCAGCCCCTAAAGAGGGCAGGTATCCATTTACAGCTGGGTGAAATGGGGTACTGTACTGAAGCCAATGCACGCAAACGGTCACCCATCCAATATTGGTAACCACGCGCGATTCTGCTTAACCTTAGCTTGGGGAAAGCGAGTGCTCTGACCACTGAGCTATCCCGTCCTAGACTGCAGTTTTATCGAATAGCAGACTTTTTAACGATGTTTATGTTTACCGCATATCAAAGAATTCACAGCAACGGGAAGTTATTCCTTGCAAACGTTTGTGGAAAAGCTCATCCATATGCAAACAGGGTGCCTGCAAACAGGAAAAATTCTGCAGTAAAAGACAGAGAGATGCCCACACACAGAGACAGACATACAGACAGACAGACAAGAGAGGTGTATGTGTGATGGTCTATCAATATGGACTTTACAGTTCTCTGTGTGTGTGTGTGTGTGTGTGTGTCTGTCTGTCTGTCTGCCTGTGTGCTAAACAGCGAGCTAGTTTCACCTCATTTTCCCTGCAACTGTACCTTGATTCACTTCGTGGTGCTGACGTCATCGGCCCACATTGTGACCTTGACCTTACCGTCCACGTGCTCTGCACAGATCCTCTGGCACTGCGGTCAGTTTGCCCTTCCTACTGTCTGTCTGTCAGTCTGTCGGTCTGTCTTTCTATCCGTCGGTTGGCTTGGTCAGCTGATCTGTCTGTCTTTCTGTCGGTTGGTCAGTTATTCTGCCTGTCTGTCTGTCGGTTGATCAGTTTGTCTGTCTGTCTGTCTGTTGGTCAGTGTGTCTGTCTGTCTCTCTGTCAGCTGGTCAGTTAGTCTGCCTGTCCGTCTTTCTGTCAGCTGGTCTAGTCTGTCTGTCTGTCTCTGTCTCTCTCTCTGTCTGCGCCCTTCTCCTCTCTCTCTCTCTCTCTCTCTCTCTCTCTCTCTCTCTCTCCTCTCTCTCTCTCTCTCTCTCTCTCTGTCTCTATCTATCTATCTATCTATCTATCTATCTATATCTGTCTGTCTGTCTGTCAATCTGTCTCTCATTTTAATCGGGCACATTCTGTAGAAACATTCTAAAACTTTCTTTTCTTGTTGGCCTTTTTTTTTTTACATTATTATTTCTCTTTGTTCCGTTTTCAGTGTTCGTCAAACTATGTAAGTCTTTTCTGTATGTGGTCACTGAAACTACTAGAACTTCCAGAAAAAAAGGCACACAACCCTTTTGGTCTCCGATCTTGCAAGAAATTCAAAGAGATAGCATAGTTCTTTTGAACTCGGCATTTTTTCCCATTCCATTCAGTCTTCAGGTCCAGCTGTACTGATTCAAATAAAGCCTTTGCAGTTCAGTGCTGTATTATGTTATTGCCATTGTTACCATTCATACCGGGGACGGGATAGCTCAGTGGTCAGAGCGCTCGCTTTCCCCCTGTCAAGTTAAGCAGCGCGGAGCGTGGTTGCCAGTTGGATGGGTGACCATTTGCGCGCCTTGGCAACAGTAGAGTTCCCCCAGTTCCCCAGCTGTAAATGGATACCTGCCCTCTTTAGGGTCAGGGAAGGTTAAGCATCGAGGGAGAGGAGATGGGCACCGCCTTCAACATGCTGGCCCCTAGAGAAGCTGAGGTCTCTGTGCCTTGCTCCCCTACGACCACATAGCTTATGGGACACCTTTACCTTTACCTTACCAAAGATGGGGACGGAATAGCCCAGTGGTCAGAGCACTCCGCCTCCTCCTCTTTTTCCTCCATCCTCCTCCCTCATTTCCCCTCTCCTTCTCTTCTCTATCTTCTTCTTCTTCTTCTTCTTCTCTTCTTCTTCTTCTTCTTCTTTCTTCTTCTTCTTCTTCTTCTTCTTCTTCTTCTTCTTCTTCTGCTTCTTCTTCTTCTCTTCCTTCTTCTCTCCTCTTCCTCCTCCTCTCTTCCTCCTCCTCTTCCTCCTCCTCTCTTCTTGATGATCATTGTCACTATCATCATACCATCACTATCAATCATCGCAAGACACATACCTAAGAAACCCCCACGCAATATCCTTCACGGTGAAGTAGAGTCAAGTCTACTGCTGTTTGTCATTCAGGCCCTATGCTACGAAGGCTCCGGCCCAGGAAGGAGAAGAAGAAGAAGAAGACACCCAGATTCCCTGGGAATGGACTGGGGAACAGGCACCTGATGCTCAGCATGGATGCTCCGCCACTGCCCCAGATGTTGTGGCATGGGAAGCCTGCAGTGGCTTTGGCAGCCATTGTTGTCAGAATGGACCATCAGAGCCTGGACTGGGTATGACTTCTTTGATAGGGATGTTTACTGCTTACTGGTGGTCGTGGGGGTGGGGGTGGTGGGGGGTGGGTTAAGGATGGTGGGGGTGGGTGTAGGGATAGTGGTGGTGGATGGTGGTGGTGGTGGTTGTGGTGGTGGTGGTGGTGGCGATAGTGGTGGTGGTGGTGATGGTGGTGGCGGTGGTGGTGGCGATAGTGGTGGTGATTTGGCGGTGATGGTGATAGTGGTTATGGATGGGGATGGTGGTGGTGGTAGCTGTGGTGATGGCGATAGTGGTGATGGATGGGGATGGTGGTGGTGATAGTGGTAGTGGTGGTGGTGGTGGTGATAGTGGTAGTGGTAGTGGTGGTGGTGATAGTGGTGGTGATGGTGGTAGGGATAGGGATGGTTGTGGTCGTGATGGTGATGATGTGGTGGTGGTTGAACTTTTATTCAGTGATTGATAACGAAAACACAAGTCCATAGTTGCGCAGCAGGGGAAGACAGGGGAAGTTGTGGTTTATTGCAGTCCCGCTCTTGTGGGGAAACCATCAACACTCTGTGCTTTGCCAACAAGAAGGCACCATATCCTACCTAAATAGGTCATAGAGCTTTTACACTCCATGGCATCAAATTAAACGGATGGAGAACTGTTTTTGTACTATTCTCACATTATCGTCGATAATTTCTGCCTGTCGATTTATGCTTTGATTCAAACTGTACATGTAATAAAATGACATTCGTCTTTATACTTTGTTCTTTTTTTTTTTTGTTAAATACCAATACGGGATAGCTTAGTGGTCAGAGCGCTCGTTTTCCCCCAAGCTAAGTGAAGCAGCATCGAGGGTGGTTACCAAGTGGATGGGTAACTGCTTGCGAGCCTTGGTTTTAGTACAGTCCCCCAGTCCACCCAGCTGTAATTGGGTATCTGCCCTCTTTAGGGATCGGGAAGGTAAAGCAGCGAGGGAGAAGAGATGGGCGCCGCTCTCAACATGCTGGCCCCTAGAGAAGCTGAGGTCTCTGGCGCTTTGCTCCCCCACGACCACATAGGTTATGGGACACCTTTACCCTTTACCTTTTTACCAGAACCAATTTTTTAGTCTTTAAAATTGCTGTTGCGAGAACCCCAGCATAACACCCCGAGTGTCACCCAGAACATGCACTCTGACTCCCTCATCCCACCTGGGAATCACTGTGGAAGGCGTTATGGTAAGAGCTTGTGAAGGCTGGAGACGATCTTCACATAACATTTTAAGGCATAACAACATTGGTTATGCTTTGAGCTTGTCGTGGATGACGACAATAATCTCCACATAACAGTTCAGCCCTATTTCAGGGCACGGCACCATTGTAATATAGGCCATGGCACCCACTTTCATTCACAGCTGACTCAGCCCTTGGCCTAGGCCTTGTATTGGAGGTCACTGTCACAGTCTTTGATTTGTTTTGTTTTGCAGGCAACTGCGCGAAAGGAAGGGCCCAGACCACAAGAGTCGGCAGGGGATGGACACGGTTTACAGGGATACACTTTGAAAGAACCAGCTTACATCACTCTTCATCTTCACAAACGCCAGCCAGCTGCTGTAACTCCAAACGCGTTCGTTAAAAATCGTGATACATGGAACATTGGAAGAGGAGGACTTTGGATACAACCAGAACAGAAAATTATCTTACAAACACTCACAGACGTCGTACCGCGAAGAGAAATCATGACGTTAAAGAAATATTTGATAAACTTTTTGACCTTGAAGAAGTGTTTAATGACAGTGCATATATTCCAACTGGGACTTACAATAACGATACTGTCCTGAACAACGTTACAAAACTCGATACCGAAAAACTCTTCGAAGACACAAGCAATCACAAAGGCTTTAGATATTTTAACTCTCAAGAAAGCAAGCGTGTTCTTTCAGCGAATAAAACGGCTAACTTGATTATTGCTTCAATTCAACCACATCAAATTTTGTATAAAACTAAAATTAAAGCTGGGGGTTATGTGGAATCAAAAAACAAGACAGCGAAAGAGAGCGCTGAGTATAACAGCTGGGGTAACTCAGTATATATGGAAAACAGTGAAAATAAGAAACCAACCATAACACACACATCAGGGGACCACAATCGAACAAGAAGAAACGTACACATGAGAAAACGAAGAATTCCTAACAAGGCGTTAAACAAAGGGAAACAAATCAAAGGGCGTGAAGTAACAATCAACCGGAAGAACTTCAAAAAGCAGAGGAACAATTTAGAGGTGACGAAATTTTTAGGTCTATTTGGAACCGGTACAGGTAAAGGCACACGGAAAGTCGCAAAAAAACCTACAGAGCCTCTCAATATGAACGTGGAAACGAATAGACATGTAGGAGTATACAAACAGTTTGAGAAGCCAGCGCATGAAAGGCAGAACAGTGCTGAAGTTGTGGATCCTGTCACTGACGATGAAGATAAAAATGCACATACAGTCATACAGACAATTCACAAAACGCCTCAGTTTCCTATCTCCACTGACAAAAACAATGCAGGGAAACACGAAGATGAAGGACAGCAGGGGAGATCAAAACGAACAGTAATGCAGAAGAAATTTATGAAAAATCGTATCAAACGAAAGCAGAAAAGAGATGACGACGAAGATGCCGGCAACGAAAATGACAGTGAAACTGTTTCTAAGGACACAGAATATAAAAACAGGTATGCACGAGAAGCTGAGGAGGAGGAGGAAGAGGAGGGGGAGGAGGAGGACAGCGATGATGACGACGGCGAGAAGGAAAGTGACAGCGATGACAACACTAAGGACAAAATGTCTGACGACAAAGATGAGGAGGAGGAAGAAAAAGGGGAGGATGGAAATGCTGACGGTGACGACGACGATGATGATGACGATGCCGACGACGACAAAGATGACAGTGAAAACCCTTCTACTGATGATCCTAAGGCTAACAAAAAGGGACATAGACATGTCGTTGAAGAGATCATCACTGAAGTTCAGGAAACCGAGACCATCGTCGATCCCACGGAAAACACACATGAAACCGACGACCAAGGAAAGAAGAAAAAAGGCACAGAAAAAAACAATACCAGCAACAGAAAACTTCATGCCAGCAAGATAAAACTCGATGCCAGCAAACCAGCAAACAAGCAAAGCCTTGTTTTTTACGTGCCGCAATCGTCAAACAAGATTGAGGAGGACATCAACAACAAGACAGACATCAACACCAAAGTGTACTCCAACAGCCACGATATCATGGACTTCCTGTTCAACCTACCCACCAAAATCAAGGAGAAAGACCCTCTACTACCTTTGAGGCGCTTGCCCACCCCACCACCTATCGACGACGGAAATGAAACAGAAGAAAACTGGGAAAAAAAATTGGGGCCATATGCGGACGACGAAGTGCTGTTTATGCTGGAACGTCTTCACCAAGTGCATCAGTTTGCCTCCAGTCCCAATGAGGATAATGACCTCCCGTACATTGCAGACAAAGCCGGGTCCTTTCAGGGAATGCGGGACAAGCGGCCACCTTCAATCCTCGATCCTGACTCTCAAATAGAAAGTACCATGCAAAAATATGGTCAGTGTCCATGGGATTTTCCTTGTTCGTTAGTTTTGACTTTTTGTTGTTGTTTTTTCCTACTTACTTGTGCAACGGAAATTGTTGGGATGTTCTCTGGTTATCATTTTGGTGGTCACTTAGTATAAGGCGCTCTTGTCTCATTCATCACATTCTCAGAATCATTGTGAGGTTATAAACACACACTTGATGAAAAAAGTTTGCGTTTATGGCTGTTTCCAAGTACTTCCCCATGTGCTATTATAGTGATTGCTATGTTTATAGATAAGGGGAAAAAATCATTCATTGTAGCGTTATTTTTCTCAATAGATAAATTTTTTTTCATTGTTTACTCAATTCATTCTTCAGAAGGATTCGATAGCAAAATCTCTTTATGATAAAGAAAAAGCCAAACATGAAATTTTGTGGAAATGATTCGTGATTGAAATATGCTGAATTATGAAACATCATATTCTGGATCTGATCAAATGTCCTTATAGATTTATTCATTTATCTATTCATTCGTTTATATATCATTTTGTTGTTCAATCATTTCTTCTTTACTTGACTGTTAGCCTACTTATTGAATCACTCTTGGATGACTATCTCTATACATTTATTTGCCTATTTCTTAAGACTAATGGGGACGGGTTAGCTCAGTGGTCAGAGCACTCGCTTTCCCCAAGCTACGGTTAAGCAGTATCGAGCGTGGTTACCAGGTGGATGGGTGTCCGTTTGCGCACCTTGGCTTCAGTACAGTCCCCCAGTTTACCCAGCTGTAAATGGGTACCTGCCCTCTTCAAGGTCAAGGAAGATAAAGCAGCGAGGGAGAGGAGATGGGTGCTGCCCTCAATATGCTGGCCCCTAGAGAAGTTAGAGCCGCCGCCGTAGTCTAGTGGTTAGGGCGTTGGACACGTAATCTAAAGGTTGCGGGTTCGATCCCAGCTTTCGGCTATGGCGTTGTGCCCTTGGAAAAGGCACTTTACGGCTATTTTCTCACCCCACCCAGGTTTAAAAGGGGTACCAACCTTGTGTTGGGGGTTAACCCTGCGATAGACTGGCGTCCTATCCAGGTGGGGCGGTGGGGGGTTCTATGACACTCAGTCGCTTAACGCCACAGATTCCGGGATAAGCACCGGCCTGATGAGCCTTAGGCTCGGGACAGACTTTAACTTTAACTAGAGAAGTTGAGGTCTCTGACGCCTTGCTCCCCAGCGACCACACAGGTTATGGAACACCTTTACCTTTTACTTATTAAAAAAAACTATTTCTTACGAATGTAATTTTACCTGTAGGGCAAAAGTAAAATCAAAATCAACTGAAAATATCTCTCTCTCTCTCTCTCTCTCTCTCTCTCTCTCTCTCTCTCTCTCTCTCTCTCTCTCTCTCTCTCTCTCTCTCTCTCTCTCCCTCTCTCTCCACCCACTCCTTTCTCTGTGTGTGTGTGTGTGTGTGTGTGTGTGTGTGTGTGTGTGTGTGTGTGTGTATGTGTGTGTGTGTGCGCGTATGCACGCCGTGTGCGTGCGTGCATACTTGTGTGTGAGTGTGTGTGTGTATGCGCGCACGCGCGCGCATGAAAACTACAAGTTATTCACCAAAACAAACTTAAGAGAGGTAACCTTTCACTTTCAACGCAGTATCCAAACGATCCGCCCCCACAAGAAAGAGAGACAAGAAAGGTGCAAAGAAGGACAAGAAGGCTGACAAGAAAGACGCTAAAAAGGACGCGAAGAAGGACAAAGGAAAGAAGAAGGACAAAGAGAAGACGGATGTAACGGTTGAACAGACAAAGAAAGGTGCTGTCATAGACATTAAGGAAAAATCCGTGAGTAGATGTCGTGTTTGTTGGTGGTGTGCGTTTCCCTAGCTTGACACCCAGGGATGGGGGGGGGGGGGGGGGGGGGGGGGGGTGTCTGTGTGTGTGTGGGGGGGGGGGGGGATGGGGTGTCGTATGGGGATGGGGTCATCTGGAATTCGCACTCTTGACTCACTCCTCCTCCTAGAAATTACTGCCAGAGTGTAAGTACACGCTGAAATGAGTAGTTTCCATGTAGACTTTTCAATTACCCGTACTTCCTGAAATCAGTCATCTCTGGCCTCTACTTCCTGGAAATCAGTCATCTCTGGCCTCTACTATCTGGAAATCAGTCATCTCTAGGTCTCTACTTCTGGAAATCAGTCATCTCTGGCCTCTACTTCTCTGAAATCAGTCATTCGGGCCTCTACTTACTGGAAATCAGTCATCTCTGGCCTTACTTCTCTGGAAATCAGTTTCTCTGCCCCGTTTCTCTTGAAATCAGTCATCTCTGGCCTCCACTTGAAATCAGTCATCTCTGGCCTCTACTTCTCTGGAAATCAGTCATCTCTGCCTCACTCCTCTTGAAATCAGTCATCTCTGGTCTCTACTTCTCTTTAAATCAGTCATCTCTGGCCTCCGCTTCTCTGGAAATCAGTCATCTCTGGCCTCTACTTCTCTGGAAATCAGTCATCTCTGGCCTCTACTTCTCTGGAAATCAGTCATCTCTGGCCTCTACTTCTCTGGAAATCAGTCATCTCTGGCCTCTACTTCTCTGGAAATCACCATCTCTGGCCCTACTTCTCTGAAATCAGTCATCTCTGGCCTCTACTTCTCTGGAAATCAGTCATCTCTGGCCTCTACTTCTCTGGAAATCAGTCATCTCTGGCCTCTACTTTCCCTGAAATAAAAAAATCATCACCTCTGCTTTTGAGATTCATCATATTCGACTTATCTCTTTCTTGAAATCACTATCCAAGCCAAAATGAAATGCGCTTGTTGTATATGAATAATTTTTTTTTCACTTTGGTCCTATCAGAGGTAGGCTACTTAAGGCACTTAGGCATGCTTTCAAGTGACATGAATACTGGGTAGAGAAAAAAAAAACAAAACCAACAGCATTAAAAATGGCTTTCCCTAAGAAAGAGTGTTGTCACCAAATCTGCAATAAACGTAAAGAAGTCAGAGCCCGGTAATGTGTGTATGAACATCAGGTTGACTTTATAAAAGGTAAAAGGTGTTCCCATAACCTATTCGGTTGGTGAGGAGCGAGGCGTCAGAGACTTCAGCTTCTCCAAGGGTCCTCATTTTAAGGGTGGCGCCTGTCTCCTCTCCCTCGCTGCTTTACCTTTCCTGACCCTAAAGAGGGAAGGTACCCATTTACAGCTGGGTGAACCAGTGGACTTTACTGAAGCTAAGACGCTCAAACGGTCACCCATTTACTTGGTAACCTACCCAATGCTGCTTAACCTTAGCTTGGAAAAAGGCGAGTGCTCTGACTTCTAAGCTATTCCGTTCCCTTTTAGACACCATAGATTCATCCCGATGCAATGCATAATTCAGTCAGGATGTACAAATAAACATCACTGTATCCAATACAAACGAAGCGGGGTTTTTTTTCTGCTACGGAATTTGACAAACTACGAGACAGGAGCATGGATAGGGAGGGGTACGTGTGACGCTCAAGAAACGGTGATTGGAACAATGTATTTCATTTTGATCTATCATCTAAACCACAGGTGTGTTTCATCGTTGTTGTTTTTTTTATAAAAACCTTCCTACCTGTCAAGTCATAAAACTGTTTGCCATGTACAGAACATATTGTTGTGTGAAGTTTTGTTTGGCCAGTGATTTTAGGACATTAATTCACCTACATTTTCTCTGCAGTCAAGCAAGAAAAACGGCAAGAAAGGAACCAAATTGAAGGTGAGTAGTTTGCGCTGTATGTAAATGTAAGTGCTCTTTTCAGTACTATACTGGTGTGTGTGTGTGTGTTGTGTGTGTGTGTGTGTGTGTGTGTGTGTTGTGTGTGTGTGTGTGTGTGCGTGCGTGCGTGCGGCGTGCGTGCGTGCGTGCGTGCTGCATGCGTGTGTGTGTGTAAAGAGAGAGAGAGAGAGAGAGTTAGTTTGTGTGTGTGTGTGGTGTGTGAGAGAGAGAAGAGAGAGAGAGAGAGGAGAGAGAGAGGAGAGAGAGAGAGAGTTAGTTTGTGTGTGTGTTAGTTGTGTGTGGCATGTGTGTGGAATTTTTACGACCGAAATTTATTACTTTCTGTGATGTCTTCTGTTTATTGTTTTGAAATAGCCTACATGAATGTTTCCTGTTTGATTGAGATCATAAAGCATTGGTATTGGATGTGTTTGTGTGTGGATCGTTACTGTGACTGATATTTATTCTGAGCCGCCACTAAGAAAATTAAAAATGCAGCCTCATTAATTTTTGTCTCAAAAACTGATTGAGAAAAATCGATGTTTTAATTGTGCTTGATTAGTGTCCAGTCATTGGGCTTTAAGTTTAGTGAAAAATGATTTCATTTTAGATTAGCAGAGAAAATGGATAATTGAAGATTTCTGTTGTCTCAAGTAGTGGGCCAACTGCTCACCTCTCTCTGTCTCTCTCTGTCTCTCTCTGTCTCTTCTGTATCTCTTCTTCTCTTCCACCCTTCTCTCTCTCTCTCTCTCTCTCTCTCTCTCTCTCTCTCCTCTCCTCTCCTCTCTCTCTCTCTCCTCTCTCTCTCTCTCTCTCTCTCTCTCTCTCTCTCTCTCTCTCTCTCTCTCTCTCTCTCTCTCCCCTCTCCTCTCTCCTCATTTACAATCATTAACTTCCTTTCTTCTACGAACCAACTCACACACCACACACACACCACACACCACACACACACATCACAACACACACCACCACACACACACACACCACTCACTACCTACACACCATCCATATGTGAGAGACTAGTGTACTTTGAGTATCACCAGACTTTCCACATACCCCATACAATGTCTTCCATCTGGTGCATCCTGATATTCTGACTATCTCTCTCTCTCTCTTCTCTCTCTCTCTCTCCTCTCTCTCTCTCTCTCTCTCTCTCTCCCCTGAATGAGAATACACCATATAATTTTAACATTTCGCTTTCTTCCTGACGAACCAACTCACACACACACACACACTTACATCACCACACACTTACACCACACACACACCACCACACCACAACACACACACACACACACACCACACACACACACACACACACACACACACACACTAGGTGGTGGAAGAAGAGGAGGATGAGGATGATGAAGACTTTGAAGGTGAAGGTCACCAGGACGGATTTTCCAAAGCAGTGACCGCCATGACAGATGTAGCTTCCAGTCTGGGTGGCATCCTGATGATTCTGACTATCGTCTGCTTTGTGAGTCATTTTAGTGAATTTTTTTGAATTTTTTTTTTATATAGCCTGGGTGGGTATTTTGTTTTGGTCTTTATTTTTTTCTCTTCGTAACTGAGGTGTGTGTGTGTGTGTGTGTGTGTGTGTGTGTGTGTGTGTGTGTGTGTGTGTGTGTGTGTGTGTGTGTGTGCGTGCGTGCGTGCGTGTGTGTGCGCGCGCTACGGTAAACCAGTTATTTCCTCTACAGTTAATTTCTTTTTTTTTTAATCTGATCGTGTGTGTTTTCTATAAAGCAATGTATTTTGGGTGCCTCTTTATATCTATATGTGACACATTTAGATTTTTTCACACTTTTAGTAGTTACCATCAGCAGTCGTAAAATGCCGATATGATATAAAGTTATGGATCAGAATCTATGTGCAGTGCACCAGTCAGTGCCTTCATAAAATTTCGAATATTGAAATTTTTTCTAAGTACTTATCGCATATATTCCAAGTCGCTGGCTACCAGATATCTAGGAAGAGACTTTTTGGGTGCTAAGAAATGGATATGTGAATAAATATTCAAAAAGAA
This sequence comes from Stramonita haemastoma, assembly GCA_030674155.1. Classification (NCBI taxonomy): domain Eukaryota; kingdom Metazoa; phylum Mollusca; class Gastropoda; order Neogastropoda; family Muricidae; genus Stramonita; species Stramonita haemastoma. Next base: position 18,050,399 of record CM060319.1, read on the forward strand.
TTATGTTAGAAGAAAAAGAATTGACAGAAAATTGTAAGGAAATAAATTGACAGAAAATTGTCAATAACCTTAAAGTACAGTTGTCGTATTGCATTGTAATTGTTATATATTGCATTTCGCCACCCTTTTTTTTTTTTTCTTTTCCTGTCTGCAGCTGTATCGTTTCCTTTTGAGAGGGCATTTTTCTGCAGAATTTTGCCAGGGACAACTCCACAGTTGCCGTGGGTTCTTCTTACTTGCGCCAGATAATCATATGGATTCCGATTTATTGTCTCATCCGAACACTTTAAGACAATGGACGATTTTCCTGTCAACTTTCTTTTAACATCATTTCTCTAATAGGAGCCGAAACTCGAGTCAGGTCAGATAAGGGCATGGTCCTTGTTCGGTAATTCATTCAATGTTGTCTTTAAAGGTTGTTTGTTTTTTTTCTCGTAGAGGGTTTGGTTTTTTTTCGAATCTCGGACGAAACTCATTTTTATGATGAGAATAAAGTTGTAACTGGTTACCTGCAGCTGTTTTCGTCAGTTGATTTTTCTGTTATATATATATATATATATATAGAGAGAGAGAGAGAGAGAGAGAGAGAGAGAGAGAGAGAGAGAGAGAGAGAGAGAGAGAGAGAGAGAGAGAGAACACAGGCAAGGCAAGGCAAGGCAAAATATTTTATTCGAGGATAATAGATAAGCACTTGTGTGCTTTTTTACATCCAGTCCCCGCCCTTTTCAGGGATACATCAAGTTGAAAAAATACTAAACAATAAAGAGAGAGAGAGAGAGATGTGTGTGTGTGTGTGTGTGTGTGTGGTGTGTGTGTGTGTGTGTGTGTGTGTGTGTGTGTGTGTGCGTGCGTGCGTGCGTGCGTGCGTGCATGACCTGTTCAAAAGAAAGGGAGATATTTTGGGAGTTTCAATTTCATTCTGTTGACAGTGCTTTTGCTGCCGAAAAAAGCAGCCCCCAGGAAAACGG
>CM060319.1:18053866-18083866 GCA_030674155.1 Stramonita haemastoma
CACACCACACCACACACACACACACACTCAACTTACTGCACGCATCAACATTTCTCATACACACTGAGAGTTGGGTCTGTCCAAATATCTTTAAGATAATTCAACCAGTTTACAAAGTAACTACCAAAGAAAGGAGAAGAACTGACAAAAATACACAAAAGTATCAATGACAATTATGCAGGTTGTAATTCATGATCATTAGCTAATTTCAGACAATCACAACATCCTGTCTGAAAAAATGGATCTTTAAAATGTGTTGGAGAGTGTCTTTGAAGTCACGGCCTTGACAGTTTATAAAGTTAACCTGTGATTTAAAAGCTAAACGCCACTGATGTACAGCAGTCATAGTGTTCGTTGCCTCTATCTGTTAGACCCCCTTCGTTGGAAATGATTAAAACCAACAGGCTGGATGATGCTGTTAGTATAATTTTTTTATTGTTAGGAATAGTAGAACTACAAACATAAGCAGAGGTTAATGATATAACTATATCTTACATCAAATCCAAGTGTCTATTTTATCATAATTATTAGCAAACGACAATGCAAACAAAACAGGACCAATCATAAATGTAGCAATAAACTGATCAATAGTTCACCAAAATCGCACTTTGGAGAAAGATATACGTCCTTTTTGAATCATCCAAATGTACTTTTTATGTCTTTTAAAAATAAATATTACAACCATAATATTCATCCTTTAAAACCTAGTAAATAGAATAGTGCTCTTTTTAAACGTTACAACTGTAAAAATGCCCATTTCAAACGTTACAATTTAATACATGCCCTTTTAAATGTCACAGCTGAAATGAGTGGTGGATTTTTTAATGTCATAAATGTATTTTATGTCCTTCTTGAATGTCACATATGATTGTGATTTATAAGACAAGCCATCAAAATTAATATTTAACATGTTAAATAGGGCCTAAAGGACAAAAAATTACAAGAGACATAGTTCCAAAAGCTGAAACAGAGATAGCTGTTGGAGTAGCCAAATTTGACCAAACAACAAAAACGGGGAAAAAATGTATAAATACCCCTTAGACTACTTATCGTAAGTTGTTGTTTTTTAAATGCACTCAGCACACTTGAGGATGGTCTGAGGACTATGCCTTGATAGTACCTTGAAGTAATATTTAAAAAAAATCGATTAGAAAAAAATCTAATCTTTTGAAAAATACAAAACGGCCTGCCAGCTCTGACGATCCTTAGAAAAAGTGTGGCTTTATATATTCATTATCTGTTTGGGATTGAAGGAAAAGAGAAATCACTTCACTAAAGGTTTCTTTTTTGGTCTGGGTTTTTTAAATGATGGTGCTGGTTGAAAATGTGTGCTTTTATGAGCAGACCTCGCAGTCTAAGACGGAAGAAAAGGCCAAGCCAGTTGTCACGGAGGTTAGTTCATTGTCTTTGTTACTGTCTGTTTGTCTGTCTGTCTGTCTGTCTCTGTCTGTCTGTCTGTCTGTCTCTCTCTCTCTCTCTCTCTCTCTCTCTCTCTCTCTCTCTCTCTCTCTCTCTCTCTCTCTCTCTCTCTCTCTCTCTCTCTCTCTCTCTCTTGTGTGTGTGTGTGTGTGTGTGTGTGTGTGTGTGTGTGTGTGTGTGTGTGTGTGTGTGTGTGTGTGTGTGTGTGTAACTTCAACATGATGATTTTTAAAAAAACAACTGAATAACTGTTAAGCAGAAAAAAGGTGTGAATACAGTTAGACTGTTTTATGTTCCTATCACAACTTAATAAAACTGCCAATGGCTGTAAAAAGAATAAATGGATAATGGGGTGCAACCTCTGTTTAAAAATGACGACAGGTGTTATCTCCCATTGAAATTCTTGTTAATGTTGTGATACCCCTATTCATGACAATAAAATTAGTGTTATTTCCTAAGTTTGTCTTTTGATTTTGGCATTGCAGTTATGTGAATAGATACTTTCATGACATTTTTTGATGATCAGATCTTCCTAGGTTTTATTTCTATTTTATTATTTTTTTATATAAATTTTCAAATAGTAAAGGTATAGAATCTACAAGAAAAGATGATGCCTGATTTTTTATTTTGGCGTGTCGAAAAAACCTGGGGCTATGATCATGAAGACAATAAATATATAAATGGTTCTTTCTTGCACAATCCGTTACTTTCAGCTAACAGTGTGGTAAAATGGCTGGATCAAAAATAATTCTTCTGGTATTTGGTGCGTGATCTAAACAAGATATATTTTATTTGGTTTATCTGACAGTAAAAAAACAACAACAACAAAACAAAACAGATAAAGCATAAAAAATCAACAGCAATGCTGCATTAAAATCGTCATCATCACTGAGATTGTCTTCATTGTCGTGTTAATTTCTTACACAAGCATGGCCAATGTACCAATATAAAAGGTCCGTTGTTTTTGTAATACATCCAAAATAATAGTGCTCTATAATGCTGCAATTTATAGAGTGGATAGATAGTGATTGTATGTACTGCTGCTTTGACTTTGTTCCAACACAGAGAATTTTTTCCTATAAATTCAGAACCAAAAAGCCTTTTACTATGAATGGCGAGTATTCCAGATACAATGTTTCAGTACGATGTGTTTGATTTTACATGCAAAATATGTGATTTATAAAAAGTAACATATGTGTGTGCCGGTGAGTGTTTGTAAGCCTGCTTGCCTTTTTTTCTGTTCTTAGTATTATAATCTTTATAGATTAGCATTTGATAAATTCCTGAATTTATTGTTGATTGTTTAAGAACAGCATTACCTGCGCAGATGAACAATAGGGAAACACTAGCATTTTCCATCAATTCAGGAACATTATTCTATTTTTTTTCTGAACCATAACCAAAATCTTTCAACGCGCAATAAAACACCATTCTAGACACTTACTCTGCACTAGTTGAATAAATCACAATGCACCCGATTATTCACTAGAAATTGTAACATTTTACCTAAAACAAAGTATCTTTTGGCGTTTTGGGGACGCATCGATGCAAAGGTAAAAATCATCGAAATCTTGCAGAAAAAAATAGTGTTTTATGCCAAAGACTGCCTGCTTCAGTACAAAAACAAACAAATAACACTTAGCATTACACATTCAAAACATGTGAGAAGGTGACAGTTTAAAGTAATACTTTGTTTCTCTTTTGTCTGAACAGGAAAAGCCAACTCTGTTGTCTGCAATAGAGGTACGTTGTTTGTTTTTTTCTCAGATTTACAAAGTATCTGAGAATGTTTACGCTGTCATTATTTGATGTGTGTGTGTGTGTGTGTGTGTGTGTGCGTGCGTGCGTGCGTGCGTGCGTGCGTGCGTGCGTGCGTGCGTGCGTGCATGCGTGCGTGCGTGTGTAAGACAGACACAGAGACATATGGGCAGACAGACAGACAACCAAGACCAAGAATGCACAACTCTTGTCAGACGATCAGTTACATCTAGTTTCAATAAAACCATGTACTTAAGTAAATGAAATTAACCTGGCTGTAGCTGTAGAGAGTGTACAAACTCTTACACCCATCAAAGATTTTTTTCGAGCAAAAACCCATTTATTATCTGCATGAAAAAGTAAATATATCCCTTGTTAACATTCTTTTTTACTTGTTCATCATCAGCCTGCCGCCCCAACCCCTCCACAGCCGGCCGAGGAAACCTACAAACAGACCTCGGAACATCAGGACTTTCTCAAACGTCTCACAAAGCAGAGGCTCAGCATCTATCAGATGCCTGTTGAAGAGGTCAGGGGGAGATCAGAGAATAATGTGCCAAGGGGAGGAGGGGTGAGGTGGGGGAGGGAGGGGATGGTATGGAGGTTTGCGTGGGTATTCTTTAAAAAATCTGAATGTATGTAGTTGCTTGGACATGCATATACATGCGCGCATGTATACACACCCACCCACCCATCCACACACCCATACACATACACACACACACTCACGCACGCACGCACGCACGCACACAACACACACACACACACACACACACACACACACACACACACACACACACACACACACACACATTGTGTATGCAGTTTCTGTAAATTTTGTCATCTGTTCTCACCGGCACACAATGGCTTACTCTTCCGAAAATCAGAATGGGTTTTAACGTGTGCGCAAGATGTTCTGCGTACGTTCGCACACGGGACCTTGGTTTATAGTCTCATCCGAAGGACTCTTGGAGAGAGTGGAGTCGGCGTTGATGTTAACTCCAGAGGAAAAATCTTCTTGAACGAGACTCGAACCCGGATCAGCAGATCACAAGTGCATCACTCAAACCACCAATATGTTCCATCCCTAGAGAGAAGGGGGGGGGGGGGGGGGGGCATTCGAGACGAATGGACCAGAAACAGAAAAAGAGAGACGGCCAAAATTGGATTGTTTGAATCTTGACGTTTGAAAGCATAAGGTAACTGCAGCAGAACAGAAAGAACGAGATGGAGTATACAGGTGAAGACTATCACAGAGATAATTATGAGGATGCAGCTTTGGGGAGACATTTGTAACAGAGGTGACAAATCTTATATTTCACTCTTTGTGAGACAGGTAGCCAGTGAAGAGATCGCAATACAGAAGTGACTAGTTCTGATTTTTTTGTTTCTTTAGACTAGTCAAGCTGCAGAGTTTTGTATAGGTTGAAGGGAGTGGATGGATGGTCACTGTGCACTATACATAACTCTACGGGTTTCACGTGCAGGATGAAGCGGAGGCGGAACAGCCGGAGCCTGCGGCACAGCCAAGCCCACAAGCTGCACAGTCAATGCCCAGCAGCCCTGCATCCCCCTCACCTGCTGCTGCTGCTCCTTCATCTTCTGCAACCACCACCTCAGAGTCAGACACTGCGGTGAGAGCATTTGTCGTCTGTGCCCTGGGATGCTTGTCTGTCTGTGTCCTGGTCTGCTTGTCTGTGCCCTGGTCTGCTTGTCTGTGCCCTGGGATGCTTGTCTGTCTGTGCCCTGGTCTGCTTGTCTGTGCTCTGGTCTGCTTGTCTGTGCCCTGGGATGCTTGTCTGTGCCCTGGGATGCTTGTCTGTCTGTGTTCTGGTCTGCTTGTCTGTGCTCTGGTCTGCTTGTCTGTGCCTTGGTCTGCTTTCTCGTCTGTGCCTTGGTCTGCTTGTCTTTCTGTGTCCTGGTCTGCTTGTCTTTCTGTGCCTTGGTCTGCTTGTCTGTACCTTGGTCTGTTTGTCTGTACCTTGGTCTGTTTGTCTTTCTGTGCCTTGGTCTGCTTGTCTCTGTCTGTGCCTTGGTCTGCTTGTCTGTGCCTTGGTCTGCTTTCTTCGTCTGTGCCTTGGTCTGCTTGTCTTTCTGTGCCTTGGTTTTGCTTTGTCTGTGTCCTTGGTCTGTTTGTCTTTCTGTGCCTTGGTCTGCTTTCTCGTCTGTGCCTTGGTCTGCTTGTCTGTGCCTTGGTCTGTTTGTCTTTCTGTGCCTTGGTCTGCTTTCTCGTCTGTGCCTTGGTCTGCTTGTCTGTGCCTTGGTCTGCTTTCTCGTCTGTGCCTTGGTCTGCTTTCTCGTCTGTCCTTGGTCTGCTTGTCTGTGCCTTGGTCTGTTTGTCTTTCTGTGCCTTGGTCTGCTTTCTCGTCTGTGCCTTGGTCTGCTTGTCTGTGCCTTGGTCTGTTTGTCTTTCTGTGCCTTGGTCTGCTTTCTCGTCTGTACCTTGGTCTGCTTGTTCTGTGCCTTGGTCTGCTTTCTGTCTGTGCCTTGGTCTGCTTTCTCGTCTGTCCTTGGTCTTTGCTTGTCTGTGCCTTGGTCTGCTTTCTCGTCTGTGCCTTGGTCTGCTTGTCTGTGCCTTGGTCTGTTTGTCTTCTGTGCCTTGGTCTGCTTTCTCGTCTGTGCCTTGGTCTGCTTGTCTGTGCCTTGGTCTGCTTTCTCGTCTGTGCCTTGGTCTGCTTTCTCGTCTGTGCCTTGGTCTGCTTGTCTGTGCCTTGGTCTGTTGTCTTTCTGTGCCTTGGTCTGCTTTCTCGTCTGTGCCTTGGTCTGCTTTCTGTCTGTGCCTTGGTCTGTTTGTCTTTCTGTGCCTTGGTCTGCTTGTCTGTCTGTGCCTTGGTCTGCTTGTCTGTCTGTGCCTTGGTCTGCTTGTCTTTGCCTTGGTCTGCTTGTCTTTGCTTGGTCTGCTTGTCTGTGCCTTGGTCTGCTTGTGTCCTGGTCTGCTTGTCTGTCTGTGCCTTGGTCTGCTTGTTGTCTTGTGCCTTGGTCTGCTTGTTGTCTGTGCCTTGGTCTGCTTGTCTTTGCCTTGGTCTGCTTGTCTTTTGTGCCTTGGTCTGCTTTCTCGTCTGTGCCTTGGTCTGCTTGTCTTTCTGTGCCTTGGTCTGCTTGTCTGTCTGTGCCTTGGTCTGCTTGTCTGTCTGTGCCTTGGTCTGCTTTCTGTCTGTGCCTTGGTCTGCTTTATGTCTGTGCCTTGGTCTGCTTGTCTTGTGCCTTGGTCTGCTTGTCTGTGCCTTGGTCTGCTTGTCTGTGCCTTGGTCTGCTTGTCTGTGCCTTGGTCTGCTTGTCTGTGCCTGGTCTGCTTTCTGTGTCCTTGGTCTGCTTGTTGTCTGTGCCTTGGTCTGCTTGTCTGTCTGTGCTTAGTCTGCTTGTCTGTCTGTGCCCTGGCTTTCTGTCTGTGCCTTGGTCTGCTTGTCTTTGCCTTGGTCTGCTTGTCTTTGCCTTGGTCTGCTTTCTCGTTTGTGCCTTGGTCTGCTTGTCTGTGCTATGGTCTGCTTGTCTGTGTCTTGGCCTGATTGTGTCTTAACTGCTTGCCTGTGTCTTGGTCTACTTGCCTGTGCCTTGGTCTGCTTCTCTGTCTGTGCCCTGGTCTGCTTGTCTCTCTGTGCCCTGGTTTTCTTGTATGTGTCCTGTTTTGGGCTCTGGTCTGTTTGTCCGTCTGTGTCCTGGTCTGCTTTTCTGTATGTGTTCTGGTCTGCTTGTCTGTGCCCTGGTCTTCTTGTCTGTGCCCTAGGCTGCTTGTCTGTGTCCTGTTTTGGGCTCTTTGTGCTCTGGTCTATTTGTCCGTCTGTGTTCTAGTCTGCTTTTCTGTCTGTGCCCTGGGCTTCTTGTCTGTATCCTAGGCTGTTTGTATGTGTCCTGGGATGCTTGCCTGTGCTCTGGGCTGCTTGTCTGTGCCCTAGGATGCTTGTATGTGTCCTGGGATCTTTGTCTGTGCCCTGGGGTGCTTGTCCGTGTCTTGGGCTGCTTGTCTTTATCCTGGGCTGCTTGTCTGTGCCCTGGGATGCTTGTCTTTGCCTTGGTCTACTTCTCTGTCTGTGTCCTGGTCTGCTTATCTGTGCCTTGGTCTGCTTGTCTGTCTGTGTCCTGGTCTTCTTGTCTGTGTCCTGTTTTGGGCTCTTTGTGCTCTGATCTGTTTGTCCGTCTGTGTCCTGGTCTGCTTTTCTGTCTGTGTCCTGTTCTGCTTTTCTGTCTGTGCCCTGGCCTGCTTGTCTGTGCCCTGGGCTGCTTGTCTGTGTCATGGGCTGCTTGTCTGTGTCATGGGATGCTTGTCGATGCCTTGGTCTGGTTGTCTTTCTGTGTTCTGGTCTGCTTGTCTGTGCCCTGGTCTGCTTGTCTGTACCCTGGCTTCTTGTCTGTGTCCTGGGCTTCTTGTCTGTGCCATGGGATGCTTGTCTGTACCCTGGGATGCTTGTCTTTGCCTTGGTCCGCTTCTCTGTCTGTGTCTTGGTCTGCTTATCTGTGCCCTAGGCTGTTTGTATGTATCCTGGGATGCTTGTCTGTGCCCTGGGATGCTTGTCTGTGCCTTGGTCTGCTTGTCTTTCTGTGTCCTGGTCTGCTTATCTGTGCCTTAGCTTGTCTTTCTGTGCCTGGTCTGCTTGTCTGTGCCCTGGTCTGCTTGTCTGTGCCCTGGGATGCTTGTCCGTGCCCTGGGATGCTTGTCTGTATCCTGGTGTGTTTGTCTGTGACCTGAGATGCTTGTCTGTGTACTTGTCTGCGTCCTTAGCTGATTGTGTCTTGGGATGCTTGTCTGTATGTTTGGGTCTTGCGGTACTTGTCTGTGTGCTTTTTTGTCTTGGGCTGATTGTATGTGTTCTGGTCTGCTTGTCTGTGCCCTGGACCGTATGAAAATAACATATAACTTTTTTTTTTCAACTAAAGGCCTCAAAGAAAAAGAAAGCAGATGACAAGAAAAAAACCGACAAGAAAAAAGGTGACAAGAAAAAATCCGAAAAATCCGATAAGAAAAAAACCGACAAGAAAAAATCCGACAAGAAAAAATCCGAAAAATCCGATAAGAAAAAAACTGATAAGAAAAAATCCAACAAGAAAGACAGCGGCAAAGAGGAGAAAGATAAAAAGAAAACGAAGGAAAAATCCAAAAAGAAATAGATGAACAAGAGGACAGGAAAGATCACTGAGAGACCGGCTGGGAGGAGAGAGAGAAAAAAAGAAAAATATGCATAAAAATCAGCAGAGATGTGTAAGGTAAGATATCACCATTGTTAATGTTGTCTTTGTTACGTTTGTGATCTCCGAACTAGAAGAACGTTAGTTAGTTAGTTAGTTGGTTAGTTGGTTAGTTGGTTGGTTGGTTAGTTAGTTAGTTAGTTAGTTAGTTAGTTAGTTAGTTAGTTAGTTAGTTAGTTAGTTAGTTAGTTAGTTAGTTAGTTAATTTATGTACGGAGATACTTTGAAAATAATGGTAGCAGTCATTTAGTTGATTCTTTTGATGTGTGTGTCAGAGTTTTCGAAGGATTAAAAGTATGCACGCATGTGTGTAAGATTGTTAGTGTGTGTGTGTGTGTGTGTGTGTGTGTGTGTGTGTGTGTGTGTGTGTGTGTGTGTGTACTAAACATCTGTGTCTTGAGTATCGAGACATGAAAGACCATGCACATGTATACATAAGCATTTCCTGCAGATTCTCTGAAGACCCAGTTCCATGGTGATCCATATTACACTGCTGTCTCCCTAAAGGACCAGGCTTTTTTTTTTATCTGACACAAATGCCTGGCAGTCTTATAGAACAAACACTGAGACGTTTGAGGTCTTAAATACTGATTTGACTGTAGTTACTGTGGTTCTTTTACAATGAGCTGATCTTTTGATGCGGTTCTTAAGATTTGTTAGGGTTTTGAGATAATGAGCGACCACTCTATTTTTATATAAACTTGTTTTTTAACGTTATGAAAAGCCACACATTTTAAAACTGAGCGTTTAATGTGGTGATGGCCTTGATAGGGCCACTGTGGTCAGTTAGAGTACAAACGTCACGTTAGGAAGTGAAACCAAATGAAAAGGGAACTGATGTTGATTTTTTTTAGTTACTGATCAAGCAGACTTTAAGATAATGTTGCTAGCTAATATTAGCCGTAAAAGATTGGGTTTTTTTATAAACTGGCAAACCTTGGACTATATTTTTTTCATTGACATTGGTACAGTTATTTTGTTATCGCTTTTGTCATTGCATATGAAGACAATCACAAGCTTCACTGTAATATGATAATAAGCAAGAAATAATGATTTCGTCAAAAAAGAGAAGATAACTTTTCGTTACCTTTTCTACGTTGGAAAATATTCGATACTTTTTTTAGAACACAAAAATAAAATTCCGAAATCCTTTTTTTAAGTCGTGGTAATGGCACAACCAAATTTGACACGTGTTTTTCACAATATTAATTGAAATTTTATTCCTGCTTTGCACAGAGACCTTCAGAGGAGAACATCAACAAGCACGATGGCGAGAGAGGATCAAATATGCCGACACCCTGTGATGATGGACAGAGGAGCAAAAGAAACAGATTTCAGAGCTGAAGGGAAACTTTCTTTATTTCAGCTACGTCAGAGGTCAGTTGTGTTCTAATCGCTGAGATTCAGTCCCTCATACTATCGGGTTGTTTTTTTTAAATCCTGAGCGGCAGTTATAAAACTTTCTGATCACAGTAGAAAAAGGCAAAATACGATGACATTCAAATTCATATATATCTGTTAAATATGTGGTCGATCTTTCTTGGAGTTTGTTAGATGACGTGCAAAAGAAGCACACAAAAATCTCGTTTCTAAGGACTACTTAAACACTAGTGGAACATGACACATCCATTGTCTGTTTAAATCCGTTTCTATGAATTTAGTGTGCAATCGGAGTGAAGGCATCCCAGTTAATATTTTGTAGAAAATGAACATAAAACAAATAAAAACAAAACAAAAAATTAAAAGAGAAGAATAGTCTGTAGATTTACCTAACAAAAAAAACAAAAACATGTCGAGGTCTTATGTTCAGTTATGTGGGAAAACTAACGCAGGTTCATAGTCAATAATTACAATTCTAGGCTAGTACAGGCAAAATTCGTTTTTGGATAGAGAAAAAAATCTCATTTTATATGGCTAAGGCAAAAAATTTCAAAAAGCAAATAAATTATTGAGCAAACCTTTCCTCAAAACTGATAGTCTGTAGTCTGTCAAGGCCGTGACTTCTAAATAAGACACTGAGATTAGGGGAAAAAATGTAACACATGGTGGAATTAAGACTATAACTTCTCTCATGGCTCGTAGTTATGATTACAGAATACATCATCAAAAAACTAAACGCATCGCAGATCCTCTCTCTCTCTCTCTCTCTCTCTCTCTCTCTCTCTCTCTCTCTCTCCTCTCTCTCTCTCTCTCCTCTCTCTCTCTCTCTCTCCCCTCTCTCTCCCCCTCTCTCTCCCCCTCTCTCTCCCCCTCTCTCTCCCCATCTCTCCATCTACAAACAGATCAAAATAATGATCCAAGGGTGTTGGTCGTATGAGAAGATATCAAGAAACCTTCTCACTCTGATTTTAGTGTTAAGCGTACCGAAACCTAATCTGACTGAAGAGTGCCTGTCCTCTCAGGGTCTGCTATGCCGTGCAGCTGAATAAAACCTCTGCTTCTGTTTTTCAGCCTGAAGTATTGAAAGTTGAAACAGAATCACCAGATCAGCCGCCAGTGCCAGAGCTGGAAGAACAGCCACTGGTGCCACCCGCTCCTGACCAGACAGATAGTGCTCCACAAACTTCGGACTCTCAGGTCTGTTCTGTTATGAGTTTTGTTTTTTTTTCCCCTAGGAAAACGGCGTGCGCAATGCATAATGTGTGTACATATGTGCGTGTGTTTCTCTGCGTGTTCGAATGCGTCTGCGTGTGATTAGGCCAACATAATCATGGCTGGGCTTGGTATACTACAGGTATAAAATGGGATACGTGAAATAAAGATGACAATCAAAGAGGCTTGATCCATGGGCAGTAGCACATAAGGACTGTGCAAGTCAAGCCTCCTAGTCAGAGAGTTATAGTTGATCACTAAAGACTAACCAGTAAAGTGGAATGCCATCAATGGGAAAGCCACTGATCATACAGCCTCTCACTTTGCTGTTGCCCCCAGCGTCAATGGTTTAATCAAGAACTGTGATAGACCCCAAACTTGTGTGAGTAGTTGTAGAAGTGTATATGGCAACGTTCTGGTGGCTCCTGCGACGGTACTGGAACCATTCGTATCGGTCATTGCCTTTCCAATGGATCATTCCAGTGGCGTGGAGAGGGGGGGTCTGCTGCATGGGTAACGGCTTGCCCTCCATACTTACCTACCCAGGCTTTGCGCTCTAAAGACTAGAGCGATTCACGCACGCACAGAGACAAAACTGCATACACACAGGGAGTGGATGTAAAAAAGCATATGAATGCTTATTCGATTATCCTCGATATAAAAGAATAAATAAATAAAATAAATAGAGAGAGGGGAGAGAGAGAGAGAGAGAGAGAGAGAGAGAGAGAGAGAGAGAGAGAGAGAGAGAGAGAGATTTATGCATTTATTTGTTTATTCGTTGTATTCTTTTATTTCGAGGATAATGGAAAATAAGCACTCAAGCATTCACAATTAACCAACCAACATCAAACAACCAATCAACCTACAGGCTTAAGGAAAACTGACTAGCCACCATACTAAATGTCACAATCAACCCACAGACTTAAGGAAAACTGACTAACCCCCACACTAAATGACACAAACAACCAACAGGCTTAAGGAAAACTGACTAACCCCCACACTAAATGACACAAACAACCAACAGGCTTAAGGAAAACTGACTAACCCCCACACTAAATGACACAAACAACCAACAGGCTTAAGGAAAACTGACTAACCCCCACACTAAATGACACAAACAACCAACAGGCTTAAGGAAAACTGACTAACCCACACACTAAATGACACAATCACCCCATAGACTAACCATCACACTAAATGACACAACCAAACCAACAGACAAACCCCATACTAAATGACACAATGACCCCACAGACTTGACGAAAACTGACCAACCACCATACTAAATGACACAATCAACCCACAGACTTGACAAAAACTGACCAACCCACATAATGAATGACAATCAACCCACAGACTTTACGAAAACTGACCAACCACCACACTAAATAATGACACAATCACCAACAAACTTAAAGAAACCTGACGAACCCCCACACTAAATAACTCAATCCCCCCACAGGCTGCAGGCACTTCCCAGGCTCCAGCCCTTGCAGCGGGACCAGCAGCAGCAGCAGCAGCACCGGCCTCCACACCAGCCGCCCCCCTGTCCGCCCTTGGAGCACCTCCGGCAGCCAAAGCTGACGCCCCGCCCACCAAAAAACAGCTGTCCAGACGCCGCATGACCATCAAGACCAAATTCGGCACAGTGGGGGCCGACTTCGGGGATGAAAAGAAATAAAGTGGACATCCATTTGCCAACTCATATCAAATGTCGTTGCACTCTTGGGTTGGAAAAACTGGACATGAATTGGCCAAAATGCATCCAATAAGGCGCTCAGAGAGAACAAGAACGTGGGTTTTGCAAGATGATATCAAATATAGCAATCTTAGGTTGAAAAACGACGTGGATTTGTAAAATCACATCAAATACAGCAATTTTAGGCACAAAAAATATATGTGTTTGCATAATCACATAATGTTTGGAACTCTGGCAGAAACAAAGACATGATTTTGTCAGATCACATCAGATACGGAACTCTTGGGCAAAAAAGGGACATGATTTTTCCATATTTCATCAAACATGGCGGGAAAGGGGACATGGATTAGCCAGGTGACATCAGATACAGCACTCTCGTCCAGATGACGGGACATGGATTTGCCAGAACACATAAAAAATATAGCTCTTAGACAGAAAGGCATGAATTTACCAGGTCACGTTAAATATGACGTTTTTGGACAGTTAAATAGATAACGACCCCACTCTCAGGTCAACAGTGACGGAGTACAGGGCTGCTTGCTTTACATGGGCGTCATTGTCGACACCAGTCAATGGTAAGAAAATGAAGGTATAGTAGTGTCAATGAATGACTGCTATGGATGAAATGAGTTAAGCAATGCATGAAGTGCAGGTATTGAAAAAAAAATCTTTACTCGCGCACACGCTTTCGCAGAGCTGGGAAAGATGGAAATAAGAGGTAGAGGTAGATGGGAATGAAGAGGAATGGATAACGGAAACACACTGTGCGCGCGTGCTCACACACACACACGCACACTCACACACACACACACACCACACACACACACACACACACACACACACACACACACACACACACACACACACACATCCTAATGCAGTGGAACAAATACAAGGGGTTTTTTTGTGCTGAATTTGGAATCAAGTTAGAGTAAGCACCTAACAACCCAAAACAGGGCATTCCTCACGATGGTGGTGATGTGACTGAATAAGTAACCGTAGGACTTGGGTTTGATGTCTCGTGTACTTCGAACAACAGAGACTGGGCAGCTGACAGCAAGGTACGAGAAGGGCGATAACCACCGTGTACAGTCACAGAGGTAGTAAGCTGGAAGAGGCTTCTTTGAGAAGCCTGGAATGGATGGTACATAATCGCCTTGCCGACCCGTCAATGGACAATGGGCAAGTGAAAGGCATCTCTATACACAATAAGAGTAGATGGCGGTGAATGTTGATACCTGTAATGAACACTATGTAAATAACAACTTGATAACATGCGACCTTTATATGTAGCTGATATTCCGTCTTTTTCGTTCGTCAGATGGACAGCTTAGTTTCTTAGGTTGTTTTTATTTTTCATTCCTCTACTAAAGCTCTGAGGGTCACCAACGGTGAGATTTTGCGTCTGCGGCCGTTTTTACCCACCATTGAGGTCGCCATATTCCGACTTCGGGGATAGTCTCTTCGCATGAAGGCAGCAGTACTCTACAAGGGTCTACCAAGCTGTGGAGTTTCTTGGCCGCTGGATCAGGTCAGATCTTCTTTCGGAGCGTCTTGTGCACCGGGCAGTACTGGGGTACATGTTATGTACTGTCTGGCTGCTAGTCTTGGAAGGGTACTGCTATAAATGAAGGGGGTAGGCCTTATGCATAACAGAATTAGTGACCGCTATAGAATGAGTGAAGATAATAATGATTAAGTCACAAGGACAACACATGATACAAACCTTATGACTGGGTTTGTGAATGACCATGCTGACTGTGGGTGTCAATAAAGAGGAATTATCTTATACATATTCATGCCATCGTAAAGGATTGTGGTAAAGATGGTATAAATGAAGTTAACTGCAAAGATAGCCCACTTTGACCTATCACACTGGTGCAGTGGTTCTCTCAGGGGACCGTTGGTTAGAAGACATCGAGCTCAGTCCTTCATCAGAGATATAGATCTGTTGGTCATAAAACTATTTAAAATAATGTGAATTTCTGATTTCCGACATTTCATTTTGTAAATCAGAGTTTGTTTGTTTTTCGGTGGGGTGGGGGTGGGGGGTTGCTTAATATAATTTGGGATGTATAGGCGAGTAAAGAAGGCAACAGGTCTGTCATGCGAGCTCAAATCTCAGTAACGCCTGGTGACTAAAGGGTGGGGATTTTTTTTTTCAATGGTTTGCAGAATTTCCAAAATTTGTGTACTCTACGAGATTCAGCGCTATATAAATCCATATATTGTTATTATTATTATTATTATTATTATTATTATTATTATTATTATTATTAACTACCTCGACACCTTATGATGTGAAATCTTGCCAGTGCCTTGCTTTCTTCCGCGCATGGACGCAAGCAGAAGATAAGTAGGTCTACGCTCCTTTTGAGATTCCTGTAATTAGTACATTTCAGGGAGTAGGGGATGCAGAAATAGGAAAATATCAGCATGCATTCGAGGTATTTCCAGCGCACTGAGTTGTGCAGTTTGGCCTTGTTAGGATCTATAAGGAGGATAGCGAAATATAATGGGATCTGTCCCCCACATGGTCAAATGCTAGACCCATAACTACGTTTTTCATGATTCGGGAAGAACCGTGTGCTTCAGTTTGATCCAAACAAAACTTGAGAAACTACCCAACACAAAACCTTGCTTATATTGAAACAGACAAATCATCTTTCTGAAAACCTCATAGTTGCTGCGTTCTTCTACCTTGTATCGGACAGAATCAGAATCAGATCAGAATCAGAAATTATTATTGCCATTAAAGTCACAGGGACTTATTGACACAACAAAATAAACTCAACATATTCATCAATACAACATTCTATTCACTGGTCAGCATGACTGAAATGATGTTGTAGGACAAGTGGTGTCATTCAGAGGGAATCTCCCATGCATAGTATTATAATGTGTAGTCGTGTATTACGTCATTGTTTAAAAAAACACGTCATAATGCTAATGACATCAGCACGGAGAGTACAAGGCGGGCTGACATAAACGCTTCCACAAGGCCTACAGACTGTCATTCTTTTACGTTGATTTAACTGCTGACGATTAAGGTAAAAACTTGTTTAGATTTCTTTAGCATGAAGTTTGCTTGGAGTAGTTTCGTGTTTTCCACAAATGACAGAGGAATAAACGACTCACTGCACGTAGGAAATAAGCAACTGGACTAAAATTGATAGGACTTTTATGTAGTTTTGGCAAAGGCCTAGTGTAATTATTATAATGTTGTTCCGATTCCAGAATCTCCGTTTTGTCGAAACTTAAAACCATGCGTCTATAGCCCTTTGTAAAACCAATTATGAGATTAGTGGCTGTTTTTGTTGTTTGTGTTGTTGTTTTGTTAGAATGCTGTATCTTGGAACTGGATGTGCTTGCAAAGAAACTGTTGATATGACCTCTACATCTTTAACTTCTTTCGCAAAGAAAAAAACCCAGTAGATCTATTCCTAATCATGGACTTTAGACACACTTTACAACTGGTTTTAGAACAGACAAACGTTTCTTTATATTAACAGCTTGATTCTGTCATACAATGTGGTAGGTTTACGGCAGTTCACAGCTTAGTTTAGATATTAATTTTACCATCATGCATTTCAAAAGCTTTTGCGATAGTTTAGAGTGGTAACCATAGTCCTTGACGTAAGGAATTAACTCGTTTCAAAACAACAAATCCAAAACAATAACAAAACAGTACAAATAGTGTTTTGTAAGCTCCAGATCTACATAACGATTTTTATACGGTGACGTGGTCGACCAGCAACCATGTACATCTTTAGTCTTTGTATGACCATGATCATAATGTGCATTTTACAACGCTTTAGATAACACGTAGGCCTGTGGCACTAAACGTTCTATGTAGGATGTTGCTGATGTCCTCTTCAAGAATGAAAGTGATATTCAGGCGTATTCGACAGAGATCGAACATTTTCTGCAGACTTTTTTTTGTTTTATAATTGCAGATCATATGGATCATTCAGTCGACAGCATTTTCAAGGTCATAATTCATACTCTAGGTTCTTGAAGATTGTGTCTGTGTCGAGTTGTTAGCATAATTTTTGCCAAGACTAGTGCATCTTCAGTGATACAGGAAGATTTAGTTTTCAAACATTTTACGAATAACGTAAATCGGTCTGGGGCTCAAGATTGAAAGGAAAAAATGCCAAGTTACAGTGTACTCGCAAATTCACAACATGTAGGCATATAGCTAGGTAAAGTGCACTTGTGTGCATGCACGTACGCACGCACCTACGCACGCACGCACGCACACACACACACACACACACACACACACACACACAACACACACACACACACACACACACACACACACACACACACACACATACATACACGCGAGAGCGCGCGCGCGGGACAAACTCCTATACACAGCACACTGGCACTTAATTGCAACTCTGTGTGTGTGTGTGTGTGTGTGTGTGTGTGTGTGTGTGTGTGTGTGTGTGTGTGTGTGTGTGTGTGATCAGTCAAGTCAAGTCAAACTGAACTTAATTAATCTTTATTGAGGGTAAAAGATTAAGTTTGCACTTTTTTTTTTTCATCCTGCCCTCTGTCTGTGTCTGTGTGTCTATATGTCTATGTGTGTGTGACAGACAAACAGACAGAGGAACAGAAGTGAAGAACATGGAAACAAACAGTTTACTCCTTTTTTCACTTGCTTGAAGTTGGTTTTGCTTTCCAGAATTGACATTGGCACAGATCTGTCATGACCCGTTCAAAGTGTCCATGGGCTAAACCAAGAGTAAGGAACTCTCTGCCTTTCTCTCTGTGTCTCTGTCTCTGTCTGTCTGTTTGTCTGTCTCTGTCTGTCTCTGTCTCTGTTTGTCTGTCTGTCTCTCTCTCTGTCTCTGTCTGTCTGTCTCTCTCTCTCTCCTCTCTCTCTGTCTCTGTCTCTGTCTGTCTGTCTGTCTGTCTGTCTCTCTCTCTCTCTCTCTCTCTCTCTCTCTCTCTCTCTCTCTCTCTCTCTCTCTCTCTCTCTCTCTCTCTCTCTCCGTGCGTGTCTGTCTGTCTGTCTGTCTTTCTGCCAGCATTATTGGGGGGTGGGGTAGTTTTTTTTTTTGTTTTTTTTTTGGTTGGTTTGTCTGGTTTTTTCTTCTTTTTTCTTTTTTCTTTTTTTTTTTTTTGGGGGGGGGGAGTTGGTCTTGTGTGATTCTAACAGTAGTGCACGGTGATGGTTCTGTGTTGTTTATTTTTTAGTATGTTTATGTTTTGTTTCCCAAAACAGGAAGCGAACAGGGGGCGCCTGTTGGATGACAGCTGCTGATGAGGAAGATGTAGATGAGGCTGGATGCAGGGAGCGTATTGCTGCTGCTGTCGGGCTACTTCGCCTATGTCACAGCTCCCCGCCAACGACGGGTGAGTCACACTGTGCAATAGCCAACAAAACTTGACTGATCATCAGCCGCCACGGCGAAGTTGTTAGCGCCTTGGGTGACACAGACTGGAAGGTCGCGAGCTCGATCCCCATAAGATTCGTAGGGATTTTTCTAACTCTGGCCGGCTCCTACCCAGAGTGAGTGTACTGTGGGCTCAGTGGGAAGACTTAGGCCACACAGTCGAGCTTCATCCACTTTACGGATAACGAGTTTGAGAGTGTTGCTAAAATGACCTGACCAACACTGCAGGTGTCTGTATCTCTCGGGCCTGATTGACGCCGGGATATATTATGATAGTACACGTAGAGTACAGTCCTGTCAAGTAGTCTCAAAGCGAATGCACTTTTATAGCAGCATCGTTACATCACCGTCATTATCATCGATCATCATGCAATAATAAAAAGAAGCCTTTGATTCGGTGGCCCCCATTGCTGTGGTCTCATGGTGATCTCAGATTCGATTTCCCAATACACTTCTGTGCCTCTTGTGAGTTAGTGTCAAAACCTTTGGGGTTGAAGGTCGGCGGGGGGACAGTCATTGGAGGGCTGTTGTGGTGGTCGCCACCTCAGGTGGGTGACTCACTCAGTCTGGCTCCGCGACTGAGCTAATACTGTCGTTAGTAAGGGGCTTAGTAGATGGTGTCCTGTGTCTGTTAGCTCAGAACAGAAACCACTGAACACCACCAAAGTGACCCAGCAGCAGTGCAGGGCCCCAGTCTACCCAGCTGTAAATGGGTACCTGCCCTCTTTTGGGTCAGGGAAGGTAAAGCAGCAAAGGGAGAGGAGATGGGCACCGCCCTCAATACAATATGCTGGCCCCTAGAGAAGCTGAGATCTCTGACACTTCACTCCCCTACAACCACACAGGTTGTAGGACACCACCGTTGATATATATAATGTAGGAATAACTACCTAATGAATTACAAAGGAAAAAAAAAGATTTCAAACTCCGTGTGGTGGTGTGTGTGGTCAGGAGGACTTAAAGCTACCGACGACAGGGGGTGGGTCGGGCCCCCTGTTCCCTGTGGGCACCAAGGGCTCGTGCCCCTCCCAGTGCTCGGTGGATGGGGACGTGCTGCTGTGTCACCATGCTGACGGCCTGAGCATGGTGCAGCTGGCCCGCTGTGTCGTCCTGGCTGCCGTCACTGTCGTGTGAGTGGCTGGGCATGAATGAAGGAACGAATGAAGGAAGGAAGGAAGGAAGGAAGGAATGGGAATGAATAAATGAATGAATGAATGAACAAAGGAAGGAAGGAAGGAAGGAAGGAATCTATTGTTTATAAAGCCCATACAGAAGGCTTCACACTCAAGGGGCAAGGGTACATACAAAAAAAACAGGCCCGTGTGTGAAGGAGGGTGGTGACAGTCGTGTGAGTTGCTGTGCATGGTAAACAAATGAATGAATGAACGAAGGAAGGGGTGAATGAATGAATGAATGAATAAACGAATGAACGAATGATTGTATTATTTATAAAGCACATACAAAAACCTTCACACCCAAGGAGCAAGGGTACATAAAAAAAAATAGGCCTGTGTGTGAAGGAGGGTGGTCTCTCACTCCCTGCAAAATCAGATCTGTTAGAGGTTAGATATAATGCAGGCATCGAAGAATATTTAAAGTATGATACAGCATGTAGCCTACTCTAAAAGAAATCATGATACATGTGACAAGCTGATGCATCATCTGTGTTTCAAAACTTTACCTTTTGTTCTTTCCTTTCTCTTTTTCTTACTTTCATTTTTTTCTTTTTCTTCTGGCCTAAAGAATGTAGCCTACATGTAATATCAATATATGCAAAATAGGATGTTTCAAAGTTTTCACAAAGATAAAGGCAGCAAGTTTAAAAACAATGTCTTTAATTTATTAATTACGCTTGTTTCAAAAGGACTGATTTCTAGTGATAATATCATTTTTCAGGTGCCAAATAACAAATTACATTGTGTTTGACGGTGGAGTATATTGTAAGCTATGTATACTATTTATTGCTGAGCGTATGACGTTAACATTCAGTTTGTACCTCTGGCAGGGACCTGCGTTCAGAAGTGGACATGTGTTCTTGTTTTCTCCTGGACTTTGTCCGCCTGACCACGATAGAAAAAGTCATTACCTTCACACCCACGTCCTGTGCTGAAACCATGTTCAGCAACTGCAGTGAGTAGCCTCTCTCAGGTTTTTCTGTTGTTGTTTTTTTCCTCTGTCACTGTGTAAGTAAATCTTTCGTTATGAGTTGGCTGTTATATCAGTGGTTTTATTTTAGATGTCAATGCCGAAAGCTCCACATGTTTTTCCAAATAAATTTCACACACACACACACACACACACACACACACACACACACACACACACACACACACACACACACACAACAGGGACTAAGGGACAGGATAGCCAAGTGTTCAGGACATTGCACTCGCAATTTGAAGACCCAGGTTCGATTCCCGTTCGAGGGGATTTCCCCTACTGACTCCACTCTCCCCACAAGTCCTTCGGATGAGACTTTGAACTGAAGTCTCGTGTGCGAACGCATGTAGAACATCTTGTGCACACGTTAAATCCTGTTCTGCTTTTCGTGAGAGTAGGCCATTTTGTGCTGGTGGGAACAGATGACAAAATTAACAAAACTGCATACATACGAGGACTAGACGTAAAAAAGCACACGAGTGCTTCTTCCATTATCCTCGATATAAAAGAATTTAAAAAATAATAACACACGCACGCACCCCCGCACGCACGCACCCCCGCACGCACGCACCCCCGCACGCACGCACACACACACACACACACACACACACACACACACACACACACACACACACACACACACACACACAGAAACATGACCTATTGTTTTGACCCGGACTCCCCAGTCCCCATGTTGCCGGACCGAGCCAAGCATCTGGAGTACCCTGGCCTGGTGGCGGGGCTGGTGATGGAGCAGGGGGATGCAGGCTGGCGCAAGGCCACCAGACGTCACCTGGCCTGGCTCTGGTTCAAGGTCAGCGCCCTCCAGTCCAACTCCGCCAGAAACCGCTACCGTGCCCTCATCATCCAGACCGTCAAGGTGAGGCAGTCAGTCAGTCAGTCAGTCATCACCGGAAAACTCCTCATTTTAAAATAATGTTTTTTCGTTTCTGGGCTAGAAAAATCCGGGGTTCACCAATGGTGAGATTTTTGCGTACACCACTGTTTCACCCCTGTCTGTCTGTCTGTCTGTCTTGTATGTCTGTATGTCTAATTTTCTGTCTGTATGTTTATATACATGTATATATAAATAAATATGTTTGCTAAAATAATCGGGGCATGTGTAGAAATATATTTGAGCTACTCCATGTATCCTCAGTAAATATATCTTAAACGTGTGTGCCTGTGTCTGTGCATGCCAAAAGAAATAATCAGGCAGAGTATGAAATCATGCGATATTTTCCACACATCCTCAATAAAGTGTCTTTTGATTTTACGTCCGTTAACAAAGTGATATTAGACTGTGGGGATGGATTTATATATTTACTTATTCTTGTATATCGAGAATAATGGAATAAGCACTCATGTGATTTTTTACATCCAGTCTCCGTGTGTATGCAGTGGTGAGATGAGGGCTTTGAAATAAAGAGATGCGTGTAAGTATTTAAAAAATGTGCGTGTATCGAAATACCGATTTCAAACATTTCAAACAATATGTTGCAAAATCGCGGCAAAAAACCCCTGCAAATTGAACAAAAACACAAAACAATTGGAAACTATGCAAAAAGAAGAACCACTGCGAATCAGTCGAATATTAAAACTATTAGGTACTTAACACTACATCAGAGACAATGCTGCCTCGGACAGTAACTTTGGATTGGTTAGAACCTGGTGCAGAGACCTCTCATGAAATGCTGGAAAGAACTTTGTTTAAGCCTTGACATGGATCAAAGGGACGAGGTAGCTCAGTGGTCAGAGCACTCTCTTTCCCCAAAGCTAAGGTAAGGCAGCATTGAGCGTGGTTACCAAGTGGCTGGGTGATCATTTGTGCGCCTTGGCTTCAGTATAGCCCCCCACTTCACCCAGCTGTAAATGGGTACCTGCCCTCTTTAGGGTCAGGGAAGGTAAAGCAATGAGGGAGAGGAGATGGACCCACCCTCAACATGCTGGCCCCTAGAGAAGCTGAGGACTCTGACATCTCGCTCCCCAACGACTGCATAGGTTATGGGATCACCTTTACCGTTACGTTTTTGACATTGATGCTACACGACATGAATTCTTTTTTTCACCGCCTATTCAGTGTATAGCTCTAACATATATTCTATACATGTGTGCTGTTGTGCAGTCTGTGTACTGGGCCAGTTCGGGGATGAAGGGGGGACAGTCGGACCGCATCCTGCCCTTCATGCTGTACAAAAATGGCCACATGGGCCCTCTGTACGGAGGAGGCCGGAGGGGCTGGCACACTATCGAAGACTTCAAGCCTGCTTTGGAAGCTGTTTCAGGTATAGAAGAACCCCAGTCACCATTGGTATCTGTGGTAGTTGGTGGTGGTGGTGGTGGTGGTGTTGCGCGTTCCCTAGCTTAACACTCTGTGGGCTTCACCCACAATCTGCACTCTTGACTCGTTCATTCCATCTGAGAATCACTGCCAGATTCCACGTGCACACAGGATGAGGACTTTGCGTGTATGACTCTTTTTGAGTACCTCGCCAGATCGGCAGCCACACTCCGACTTCAGAGTATTGTGTGTGTTTGTTTTTTTAAAGGAGAGTGCAGGTTGTTATGCTTTCAGCAGAAAATAATCTCAACTTAACAGTTTACAACATAACAACAGTCCACCGTAGGTCTCGGCACTTAGCGTGCATCAACAACTGACCAAGCTTTTGGCCTCTGGGCCATGTCTTTGTGATAGCGAGCGCGATGTGAACAGTAATATTTCTTGCTGTCTGCTTTCCTGACAGTGAACAGGATGTCGATGATAGTTCTTACTGTTGAACCCCTAACCCTTGCTTTGTTGTTTTGTTTTGGTTTTTTTGTGGTGGTGGTCTGCAGTTTTATGTCTTTTTCACAAAAGTGATATTAGACAAAATGTTGAGCGCATGGGTACATGTATGCGTGTGCTCAAGTGTTTTACATTGCATGCGCTCAAACACATATTTGTACCAATGTCTATAAATGTAAGTGTACATGTGCCTTTTGTGTGTGTTGTGTGTGTGTGTGTGTGTGTGTGTCTGTGTCTGTGTCTGTTTTCTGTGTGATTTCAATTATGCAAATATGGCTTTCTTTATCAAGTTGGTACTGTTGTTGTCGCGTTCCTCAGCTTAACATCCTGATGGTCACCAAAAATATGCATCACAGTGTTTTACTCGTCCTATCTGCGAATCACTGTCAGGCTGTAAGAACACACTGGACAGGCAGTTTGCCTGTGTATCACTGTTTTCAAATACCTCGCCATATAGGTAGCCCTTCACTGACTTCAGGGGATAATTTGGTACAACTATAGACAGTGCTTATTTCTCTTTACATGCCTCCATTTTAGTTGAATTCAATACAAAAGTGGAGAGCTCTATAAGGCAACTACTAAATTTTTTTTGTTTCAACATTGTTTATCCAATACGCATGCAGCACAAGCGGACAGCAGTACAGCAAGGGAAAGGCATCAAGCTACCGCTTATTCTTTTTTTTAACAGGGGAGACAGTCTGTCCAGGCAGTATTAGAAACGGCATACCCAGTTGGGGACGGGATAGCTCAGTGGTTAGTGCGCTCCCTTTCCCCCAGAGAAAAGTTAAGCAGCGTCGAGTGTGGTTACCAGTTGGATATAGGTGACCGTTTAGTTTGCGCGACCTTGGCTTCAGCACAGTTCCCCCAGTTTACTCAGCTGTAAATGGGTACCTGCCCTCTTTAGGGTCAGGGAAGGTAAAGCAGCATGGGAGAGTAGATGGGTGACGTCCTCAATATGCTGGCCCCTAGAGAAGCTGAGGCCTCTGATGCCACGCTCCCCTGTGACCACATAGGTTATGGGACACCTTTACCTTTACCTTTATACCCAGTCACCCATTAATTTCCTTGATGGCATTTCTTCTCTCTTTTCTGGCCCAGGGAAACCTCACCTGATGGAGCAGAGAAGCGCGCGCGGAGCGAGTCCGTGGCGAACTATCAGCCGTGAGTCGTGCGTTGTATCCCGGAGGGAAACTGTCCACAGCATGAATATCTAGATTCATTGTAATTATAGGCTTACGCTAGGCAGGTGGAGTTGAATTAGGATTATTTTTAATCGATTGGAGGGAAGAGACCTAAACGCGCCCTCCCTCGTGATTTGAGATAATCCTGATGAACATACCCTCCCTACTGTAAGCCTAGTGGACACACAACGCTAAATAATAGACAGACTCGCTCGGCGCGCGCTTTTATTTTATATGCTTGCTGCATCTTGCGCTCTTTCTGTTCCCTCCAAGAAGATTGGAAATAATCTCATTAAGCTCCACCTTCCTAACGTAAGCATAGTTTAGTCTAAGATTAAATATACCCGTGGTTCTGTTCATGATCATTAAATTACTTTGATATTGGAATATTATTTGTATCAAGTCTCATATTATGACATATTTTCCCAGTTTTTCAAAGCATGGGGCGGGGGAGGGGGAAATATCAAATCCTAAGATAATGACATAAAATATTATAAAAGTTTTTTTTTTCAAATTTGGGACAGTCGGGCAAAAAACAAAAAAAAATCAGCTTATGAGAAAAGATGGACTCGTTTTCGATAAAATAACAGGCATTTTAGAGAGTATTACGTAGCATCAGCAGAACGACAGTATTTCTAAAACAAAAGGGATCATTCCAATGCTGTTGCCTCTTGTTTGATGTGGTACGGTCCTTGGGGGATCATCGACAATGCGAACTCCGACTCTCTCATCACACAAGGGAATCACTGTGAGATTGTCGAAAGATACACACTGGATGAGAAGTTAGCGTGTAGGATCCTTTTCAAGCACCGTACAGGCTGCCACACTCTCACTTCAGAAGATTGTTTTTTTTCTTCTTTTGTAACAGAGTGCAGATATGTGATCTGCGTGCTCTGTACAATTCTCGGCAACGATAGCACGGTCAGACATTGGGAATATGACCTCTCGAAAGAGGCTGCTTAATTACAACATTTTACCGCTGTGGGCAAAGTGTATGCAACAATCGGTATTTGCCCCCCAACGATACAGAACGTCGCTCAATTCGCATATGTATTCTAAACATAGACACACTACGCTGCGATTGGCAGTTCCAATCGCATGGGAAGTAATCTAATTACCGCCCTTTCACATTTAACTTAAAGGAGAGTGCAAACTGCTATAAGAAGTGTCTGTCGTGGCTGAAGCACAATCTCCAACACAACATTTAATTTTACAACGCAATAAACGTGTTAATATAGACATCAGGCACGTACCTTACATCCATAAATGACAACTTTTTTGTGTGTGTGTGTTTCGTGTATGCTATGTGATGAGCCTGGACCATGCCTCTCTCTCTTCTTGCTGTCCATCAGATTCCAAGTGGATGACGGTGGACACGTACAAAGGGCTGATGAAGGATGAGATGGAGTCGAGGAAGGAGGAGAAGATCGTGTTTCAGGAGAAGCAGTGGGAAACCAAGAAGCAGGAGAAGGGCGGCGGCAAGGACACGGAGGAGGAGCCTGTCGACTATCACGCGCCCGTGGTCGACATGTTTGACAAGAAGCCCGCGGCAAGTCCGCTCTCGCTTTCAAAGCAAAACACTGAGCATCTATTTTTGTTTGTTTGTTTGTGTGTGTGTGTGTCTGTGTGTGTGTGTGTGTGTGTGTGCTTGTGTGTGTGTGTGTGTGTGTGTGTGTGTGTGTGTGTGTGTGTTGTGTGTGTGTGTGTTTGTGCTTGTGTGTGTGTGTGTGTGTGTGTGTGTGTGTGTGTGTGTGTGCTTGTGTGTGTGTGTGCTTGTGTGCTTGTGTGTGCTTGTGCGTGTGTGGTGTTTTGTGTGTGTGTGTGTGTGTGTGTGCATTTTGTACCACTTTAAAATGAAATTCATCCCCTAAAACATACATATTGCACATACATATGATGAAGTTCACAACATTGTATGATATTTAGATAAATAACAGAGAGGGAGAGCATAATTTATGGGGGTGAGAGAAAAAGACAGACAGAGGAAGAGAGAGAGGGGGGGGGGGACCAAAAGCATACAAAAAATTGTCCCCCAAAAAGGCACTTCATTCTTATGATTATTATTATTTACTTTATCAAGGACAAGTATGTCTCCCCCTCCCCATTCCCTTTCTCTCCCACTCCCTGCCTTAAAAGTAAGAGTTTTAAAAATGTGACGAGGTGACATCCCCGATGTGGCCTGTGCGATCGGTAGGGGCTCTAAGCAACATCATTGGATTGGAGTGGAGTGGATTGGATTGGCCTTAAAAGTGAAGAAGTCTTGTTGTGGACTTTTGCAGGAAAATCCAAGGTCGAACACGAAGAGGAAGAGGCTGATCGTCGTCATCATCATCGTCTGTCTGCTCGTTGCCATCAGCTTTGCGGCTTTTCTTCTTCAGGTGGGCATCACATCTCCTTGTTTTGACGGATTGTTCTTTTCTCGTGTTAAAATTGCTGTTTCTAGTTTCCTCGCCATCAGGTGTACTTTTCCCCCTGTCATCCAACATCGGTGGATCGGTGGTCTAGAGGTTACTAACGCGCCTTTCCTAGAAAGCGAAAAGTCCGGGTCGGAGTGTGCGATGGTTTGATTCCATTTTGGGCCCAAAACTTTTCCCCCATCCATTAGACCATGAGTGGTGGTCTGGGTACTAGTCTTCCGGATGAGACGATAAACCGAGGTCCCGTGTGTTACACATTATTATTTAGCGCACGTAAAAGAACCCACGGCAACAAGACAGTTGTCCCTGGCAAAATTCTGTAGAAAAATCAACTCTGGTTGGGAAACAAATATACTAGCATACAGGAAAAAGAAAATAATAATAATGGGTGGCGCTGCACTTGTGGCGACGCGTTCTCCCCGGTGAGAGCAGCCCGAATTTCACGCAGAGAAATCTGCTGCGACATAAAGTGGTATACAATACAATACAATACAACCGGTATTTCATTGGGCCCCTTCTTCGGAGAAGGGATAGGTACGGGTTCTTTTGCTTTTTTATTTATCTAACACTCAGACGGTAACTATTTTTGTTTGTCATAATTATGAGCGAAAATGCTTTGCGATGCCTTGAAGTCCTTTCCCTTCTTGTAGTCTGTAGGTATCATGTCAGCCTCTCGCAGTGTTGTGGTACATGCCCTGACGTGTAGCTGTTGTTGGAAAGATTGTATGATTATCGTAATCTGATCTTTAAAAATAAAACAGCAAAAGACTGGTCCATGGGGATATGTCAGTCGTAAAGGCAAAGACAGGGAACGGCTCCTGAGTGACAAAATGAAAATCTGACTGTGGAAGGAATGCAAGGTTCAGCTGATGCAAGTTTGAATCCCATTTATTTTTCTTTTTACTTTATCATTCATCTATTCGTATAGTCATTTGTTGTTGCATTTGTTTGCTTGCCTTAATTCTTTCAAACTTTTCTTAAATAGAAAGAAGGTTAATTTTTGGTTTGATCTCCTCACTGTTGTCAGTGCACATACGTAGGTACGTACTCGCGCTCATATATCTACTCCCATGCGCTCACACATATATTCCCATCGCGCGCGCACGCACCACACACACACACACACACACACACACACACACACACACACACACACACACACACACACACACACACACACACACACCACACACACACACACAGATTCCATTTTCCCTCAGTCATTGTGGATCAAGTGTTCATCTACTTTGTATCTATAGGTGTGTCGGTCACGGCAGCAGGCCCTCCGAAAAAAAAGAGGAGCATCGAAAAAGGGTGGTAAAGGGTATGTTTTCCTCCCCCCCCCCCCCCCCCCTCCCTCTCTCTCTCTCTCTCTCTCTCTCTCTCTCTTCTCTATCTCTCTCTCGTCCTTCTCGTCTCTCTCTCTCTCTCTCTCTCTCTCTCTCTCTCTCTTCTCTCTTCTCTTCTCTCTCTTTCTCTCTCTCTCTCTCTGTCTGTCTGTCTGTCTGTCTGTCTGTTCTCTCTCTCTCTGTCTGTCTGTCTGTCTGTCTGCTGTCTGTCTCTCTCTCTCTCTCTCTCTCTCTCTCCTCTCTCTCTCTCTCTCTCTCTCTCTCTCCTCTCTCTCTATCTATCTCTCTCAGCAGCCACAAAGCTCAAACCATTTAGAAACCGTAACAACTGGCATATTACACATATTCATAAAATACGGAAAGGGGAATATTCATGTAATTTTTCTTTCAAAATAGCTTGTGTAGTTTCACCTTAAGTCATTAGTTATCATCACATAATTATAAGCTACCTCACCCTGTTAACATTCAACATGAGTTTTTTTTATGACAGTTGATTCGTTCGTTATCGTCCATTTTGTTGTCGTTCAGTAAGACATATAGTTTTGTCTATGTTAAAACACTATCAGAATTTTTGTGGAGGGTTTTTTTTCTGAGGAAGGCGTTTTTGTTCCAAAATTTGTTCCAAAATCGTCCAAGGAGTAGTTGGGGAGGATAAAAAGGTACCCGATCTTTTTATGAGCTGCTTCATCTTCTGTGACGTTCCTACCCTGCTGTTCCAACCCCATTCATTTCAGTCTGTCCTCCCCAGCCATTCCCAGATTCCCTATGTTGCATCCTCAGGGTCGGAAGTCTACAGGGATCTTATCAACGTCTGGCCGCCGTTTTTGTATTGCTGTATTGTATCATGGGGGATGGGATAGCTCAGTGGTCAGAGCACTCGCTTTCCCCAAGCTAACGTTAAGCAGCATTGAGCGTGGTTACCAAGTGGATGGGTGACCATTTGCGCGCCTTGGCTTCAGTATAGTCCCCCAGTTCACCCAGCTAGGATCAGGGAAGGTAAAGCAGCGAGAGAGAGAGAGGAGATGGGCGATGCCTTCAATATGCTGCCCCCATAGAAGCTAAGGTCTCTGATGCCTCGCTCCTCAACGACCGCATAGATTATGAGACACCTTTTCCATTACCTTTTTTTTTTGTATTCTGCTCTACCATCAGTTATGGCAGATTTCTTTGCATGAAATGATATCTGCTGTTGTTGGGGAGAGTGTCACGACAAGAGCAGTCTGTATGATTGTTTCCCTGTGGTCACATTGTGGAAAGATTTCAAACTTCTTGTCCGTAACACAGAAGGTTTGTGGTTTGCAATGAGTTTTAATGTTTTGCTTGTATCTGCTTGAAATTTCTCTTTCTATGAGATAACAAAGTGTTTTTTGAATTTGGAATTTGGAACTTTTTCTTTTAACTTCAGAATTATGATCATATGATAATTACTTGATTGCGGAAGTTCGTAAAACAGCGGCAGAATTTCTTTTAATTGAGCAGTTCACTAATTTATTGTATGCAACTTTCACATCCTTGTGAACTTTCATGGTCGCTATTTATTGAGTTAGAGCGCTTTGAGGAAAAGGTAAAAGGCATACAATGAAACATGGTGTTCATAATTTGCAGGGGTATCATACGGAAGCTGTCAAAAATGGTAGGATTAGAGGACGATGAAGACGAGGAAGAGGTGAGAATTCTCCTTTAAAAAAACTGCTCTCTAGTGGTAAAAACTTTGCCCAATTTGTGCGAGGATCCCCCCCCCCCCCCCCTCTGTGTGTGTGTGTGTGTGTGTGTGTGTGTGTGTATGTGAGCGTGTGTGTGGTCTGTGTCTGTGTCTGTGTGTGAGTGTGTGTAAAACATCCAATTTATAAAATGTTATGCCAATTCTTTTAAACATCTGGGGTGTTTTATGTAATTCATTTTTTTATTGGTAGTATGTCTCCCCCCCCCCCCCCCCTCCAATAAGGATATTAGTTGTTTTTTTTTCCCCTTTAACCAAATGTATGATTTATATGACATGTATAACCTTTGACAGATGGTGGTGGATTGATGTTTTCAGTTGTTTATTC
>CM060319.1:18088866-18091366 GCA_030674155.1 Stramonita haemastoma
TATCCTGAAGAGAATTTCAGGTTTTGATCCTTCATCTGATACTATCGCTCCCAGATATTTGAAGCAATGGACAGTCCCGATTTTCTTAGCATCTATAATTACGTCATTGCTGATACCATTGGCACTATTTGTCATCAGCTGGGTTTTCTCTGCACTGATCTGCAGGCCATATGCTGAAGAGGCTTTATCAAGGTGATTTACCAGGCTGGCTAGCTCTTGTTCTTCTCCAGCCAGGCCGTCGATGTCATCGGCAAAACGTAAGTTTGGGATTGTTCTGCCGCCAATTCTGACTGTTCCCTCATGATTTTCAAGTGCATCAGCCATTGTTCTTTCTAAGAAGACGTTGAAGAGGGTGGGAGAGAGCAGACATCCTTGGCGTACTCCAATTGTGGTTCGGAGCCAATCTCCTATGTTGTTGTTACAGTAGACTGCGCTGGTTGCCCTGTTATACAGGCATTCTATGGCTCTGATCAGGTTGGCATTGATGTTATACAACCTCATGGTTGCCCACATTCTGAACGGTATAGTTGGAAAAGAAACCAAAAAAGACAGAAAAACCACTAAAATGTACAGTGTAGTTCTATCCTTGCCCTGTTTGCAGCGATGTCAACCTGACGAAATCAAGAGACGACTATCCCAGCCCTATTCCAAATGGTCCGAAGCCGATTTTGAACTGGCTAGGGAGGTAGAAGAAGAGAAGAAACGCATGGAGGGAAAAGCGGTGAGCCGCTTGTTTGCTTGTTTGCTTGGTTGGCTGGTTGCTTTGGGGTTTGTTGTTGATGCAGTATTGACACACGCATAACTACCATCGTCTGTGAACTCTTTTATCTGTATACCTTACTGTCACCTAGACCCTCTCATACATATGCATGTAAGCACTTGATGAAGAGAATGCACATGCGTGCACGCTTGCACACACACTTACACACACATGCACACGCACGCACGCACACGCATACACACGCACGAATGCACGCACACGCGCGCGCGTACACACACACACACGCACACACACACACACACACACACACACACACACACACACACACACACACACACACACACACACACACACGGGGTTTCAGTTGTTTTATCAAAGAGGAGTTGAGATAAGTGAACAATCCATATAGCCATATCTACTAGATCATTAATAAGAGAGAAAGATAAAAGTTGAAAAAAAGAATCATTGATAAGCAAACAGGCCTTGTAAACAGTGATAGACTACTAATCAAATAGTCCGAGATGTGTTTATTAATTGATATTTTTCCTGTTATTTATTGTATGTCACCAATGGTAAATAAATACATGAAGAACAGTGCGAAGAAATGGACAACTAATCATCTTTATCGCGATAGGTTCGGGTTGGCCTTTTTCTTTTTAACAAAACCTAACCAATGAATTCAGCTAAAAAATAACCAGCTCTAGACAACGCGTCAGAGTTATTGATTGAAAAACTGCCCCTGTAAGCTTGCTATTCACACACACACACACACACACACACACACACACACACACACACACACACACACACACACACACACACACACACACACACACACACACACAAAGTGTACCATGTTTTGCGTCTCATGCATGGAGCTTCATTTCAACAATCCGGTATATAATTTTGTCATGTTTGTGTCGTTTTTTGCTTTTATTTTATTTTATTTCATTTTATACAACTTTATGTCACAGCAGATTTCTCTGCGTGAAATTCGGGCTGCTCTCCCTGGGGAGAGCGTGTCGCCACAAGTGCAGCGCCACCTTTTTCTTTTCTTTTTCCTGTCTGCAACTGTATTTATTTCCTACCAGAGTGGCTTTTTTTCTACAGAAGTTTGCCAGGGACAGCCCTCTTGTTGCCGTGGATTCTTTTTCGTGCGCTAAATAATTATGTGTAACACACGGGACCTCGGTTTATCGTCTCATCCGGAAGACTAGCAACCAGACCACGTGGTTGCATGTTGTTGAAATCGAAAGACATCAATAAGAATATAGTTTCAAATAGGCCGGTAGGCCTGTATGTCCTTAACATGTCAGGTTTCTGATATGATTGCTTTTATTTTTTTGTTCTCAGGGTCCAGACAAATCAACTGACGGAGAAACTTCTGGTAAGTGTTTTCTATCTTGCTTATTCTATACGCAGAAAGTAGGACAATTTGCCTATACACTGAAGTTTATGCAAAACCGTGATCAACCATGGATAAAATGAATAACAAATGCATGAAAAATAATCTTAAATTGTTTGCTCTGAAACTGTAGTTGGCAAAGTTGATAATTTAGAAAGTGTAGACAAATGAGAGACTTTCAGCCGAAATAAATAGGATTGCTGTACTCTTGATAAAACACACAGTCATTTGGTTTGTCCCAAAATGTTACTAGCAGCCTGAGATAAGGATGATAACGTGTTGCGACGAGCAAAATAAATTACAAACAGAAATGTGCTATATTTTGCCTGTTTTTTTTTTTCTAACCTGTGTGGATTTTTCTATTTTGTTAAATG
>CM060319.1:18096366-18113866 GCA_030674155.1 Stramonita haemastoma
CCCCCCAAAAAAAAAAAAAGTCCCTAGGATAAGACTATAAACCAAGGTCCCGTGTGCGAACACACTCAGAACATCTTGTGCACACGTTAAAACCCGTTCCGCTTTTCGGAAGAGTAAGCCATCGTGTGCCTGTGGGAACGGATGACAAAACTGACAAAACTGCATGCACATGGGGACTGGATGTAAAAAAGCACATGAATGCTTATTCCATTATCCTAGAAATAAAAGAATAAATAAATAACTAGATACAGTCAGTCACGCCATGGCATACTCATTTTTTGAAGGTAGAATAGAATCTAATGTGCATGCAAGATTGTTTATGCTTGCCTTCACGTAGACGACCTCGGTTTAAAGTCTGCTTGACACTGGAAGGGGACTGGAGAGTGCACACATGTTGGTTCTGAAGAGAAAGGGATTTTCAGAGCATTACGTCACTTATGTGATCAACATTGCATGTGATAATATCTCTCAAGGACTTGGCTGCTACAGTAAGTCATTAACAGAAGGCCTAGTCAGTGACTTCTTTGATGTTTTCGATTCTTACAGGCATAAATGAACATCAGTGAAGCGATCTACAAGCCGTGCAAAGCCTTTTCTGTTAGTGTCCCATTGGTTCCCAGTAGAATGACCTGCTGGCCTGATATTTACAGTGCATCAGGAAAAAAATCTGGACACGGGCGTTAAGTGATGGGCTCGAGATAAAAGGGAAAACAAGCAACATTGTCACTTTACAAACTATGCTGCTCACACATCCGAAAATACTTTTTTTATGCCTGGGTCATCGACTCTTTAAACACTGAAGAATTTAAAGCTTGGCAGCAGACAACACTGTCATGTTTTACCTTGCATAAGATCTCTTTTGACTGTAAATGATCCAATCTGTTTATGATCAAAATGTTGATTAGATATGGACTCTGTTGCAGTTGGGTGAATTCCAGACTGCCAGTGGAAAAAGAAAAGTCAAGCTCAGATACTACGAGGATGGAACGACGGGACTGGATGAAATGCCTGATCTGAGCTGTACCCATGATGACGAGCTACAGTCAGCTGATGATCTCCACTTGAGTCCCTCATTGCTATTGAATCTGAGCCGACGTTCCAAATCTTCCCCTGTCATCAACCAGAGGCAAAGTAAAGTAACATTTAATGATCAACTGGAGGAAGAAAACACAGAGGGCAGGAGAACGTGGTTTGAAATAGATTCCAACAGGCGGCTGTCTCCTGGACTCTTCAGAAGGAAAGGAACACTCACTGAGTGCATGATACATACTCGAGAGGTTACTGCAAGTTCACGGAAACCCGGGGATGGCCACCAGGCAGACACAGACACACAGGGGCCGAGAAGTGGGCCGGAGGCGCCAGATGGAAATGCTCAACAGCCCCAGAACCGCACAGGACCCGAGGTGCAGGGGAAAAAAGCTGAGCAGTCAGGCAGTCATCAGACACACGTGTGTTTAGGACTACATGCAGATACCCCAAAACAATGTGAACACACTCCGCACAGCTGTCATGTGGACAAAGCCGTCTTCGGAGAGCAGACACTCAGGGATGGAAGTTCGGACCCAAAAACAGGGGGGAAACATCACAGCACACCATCAGCTGTAAAATCACCCACAAAATCAGTTCGCTACCATCATCATCAAAACAAGACGAGAAAAACCCAGACAAAGCCAGCTCACATCCCAAACCACCCAAAGTGATCAGAGAGATCTGCCTAGGTCTTCACGACACCTCAGACACTGCCAGCCACGAAGTACCCAAGGCAAAGAAGGCAACACCAGGCAAAAGTCACAGAAGCCACGCCCCAGGTTTGAAAAGCTGCAAGGTAGACCACGGTTCAGAGCCCCAAGCCAATGACAAAAGCAAGAAGAAGTGTTTGTTCTTACATGGCAGTAGTAGCGCAAATCCTTCCCCACCTGTCAGGAACAAAATGCACGATGGACACTGTGATCTGTCTGAGCCCCCTGGAAAGAGTCCAGACGTCACACGTGAGATCGAAACCGCGGGACGTTTAGACCTGGACAGTCAACACTGTGAAGTGCACATGTCTTCTTCAGAAGCCACCTCTCTGGACACACAGCCGAAACTCAGCAAGACCGTTCAGTACAGGGCACCACAAGAGGAAGAAGACACTGAACGGTCAGGTCACCTCAGGGATTCACCCATCACAAAACACACAAGTCGACATGACCATATGTGTGCGCTACGGAGCATGCACCATGAAGAAAACAAATGTAACAACAAACCGAAAGAAAAGGAGTTGACAGGAAAAGCCGATGTGCCATCATTATGTGAATGCAACAGAGGAGCAAGAGCACGCCGCAGTGTGGTGGAAGTGAAGAGGAAAAGAAACCGGGTTGCTGCACACAGAAAAGCCGGTTCCTACAACCGTTCTTCATCCAACAGAAATGACGGCAACAATCAGGTAGTTTTAAGCGGAATATCATCATGCGTAGAACACACGCATGCACACACATACATACGCACGCGCGCGCGCACACACACACACACACACACACACACACACACACACACACACACACACACACACACACACACACACACACACACACACACACACACACACACACACACACGCACACACACACACACACAAACGCTCGTGCACGCACGCACACCACATGCATATTCATACGCACTCATGTACACACACAGGGACACACTCTCTCTCTCTCTCCTCTCTCTCTCTCTCTCTCTCTCTCTCTCTCTCTCTCCTCTCTCTCTCTCTCTCTCTCTCCTCTGAGCCTGATCAGGCTGATTAGTCTACTAGTTTTTCTCAAAGAAATTTTGTGATTCTATTCTGGCAATAAGAGAATCAATTCTTTTTTTGTTTTGGCCCTTTGTTCAAACTAACATTGGTGCACACACACACACACACACACACACACACACACACACACACACACACACACACACACACACACACACCACACACAGATATTGTAGCATTTATTTTACTCAAGTTTACTTGCTTCTATTTGTCTTTTTTTATGGTTCAAGCTTTACTGATAATTAGACCTATAATTTTTTTTTTTTTTTTTTTTTTTTTAATTTTAAAAATCCTCCATTCACCTGTCCTCACAAACACACCGACATACTTCCTCCTCCCCCCCCCCCCCCCCCCCCCCCCCCCCCCCCCTCTTTATTTGTCTAAAATCACTTTTTAGTGGATAGACGTTAAAAGGAAGACACACACACACACACACACATATATATATATTTTTTTTTTTTTTTTTTTTTTTTTTTTTTTGTTATAGGCACAAGTAAAGGAACGTTTGCATAGTCAGTCAATATATCAATACGTTGCCCGATCAGCTTAATCTATACAGATAAAAGAAAATTATTGAGAAATACTACTGAAGTATTTACTGATTTAGCGTAAGGGTATTCGAAAAGAAAGCTAAACGACCATTTATTACCATTGCAGGAACGCCCTTTGGTGTACCTGTGCGGGGATGAGAGCACAGATGACGTAGACTTCGGCACAGCTTTTCCCACGCCAACCCTTGGTTCCCACTCCTTGTTTCCCTCCGCCTCAGAGATAGAGAGGTTCACCAACAGTCTGGAGAGGACGTCCCCTATCCCTTTCTCCGAGCTCTTCTCCCAGTTCAAGAAGATTGAAGAGGAGAAGGCTCGTCAGACACAGAGGACTGCAGACCACAACTCTTCCTACAGAGACGTCACGCCACAAACCTCCAGCCACACGGGGACAGGGCCTTCCGACAGTCTGCAGTCACACCTGCAAGATTTCGACAACGGCTTGTCCATGCTTTCTTTCTCACACACCAGTCAGGGCCAGTACTCTTTGGGTCCTCCCACCCCGTTTTCTCCCCCGGAGCTTTTGGAGAGTTCAGATGCATCCAGTAACGAACAAACAGTAGGTGGGCTTACGTGCAGTTTCAGTGCAGCTTCGCTCTGTCAGGAGTCCACCCCTTCAGCCTCGTCAGCCCGTTCTCCCTTGGCTGCTTGGGAGTCTAGGTCCTCTACGTGCAGTGAGGCATCGGCAAGAGATACGACCATCAGCAGGACAAGTAGGAAGCGCTCACGCTCCTACAGTCGAAACAACAGCAGCAGCCTGTCCTCAGAGAGTCAGTTGTCGTTGCACTTGATAGGAGGGTCCATGAAATGAGCACACTGTACCTTGAGGTTGTAACACATCGTGTAGTGGCTGTGCAACTTGAGTGGCATTCTAGTTACAGAAAAGGTGTCAGAGAAACTGCTGTGGGAGACGCTTTCAGCTGGAGTGGCCGGGATTAGTGTGCATCCAGGAATCAGGTGGCCTTGTCCTTGGGGAAAATAGCTTTTCAGTCTGGCATTGGCAATATTTTTTTAAATGAAAGCTTCACCTTCACGTGTACAAACATCCTCAACAGTGACAGCAGCTTCATGTGGTTGGCACTTTAGAATGGGAGCACTCTGATCTGACAAAACGATCTTCAGGATTAGCATCGGGTGTTAGTCTCTTTCAGCTTGGCAGTTGAACTCGTTGACTTCCAAGCTAGACTGGAACGTAGAAACTCCTGTGACCTTGAACTGAAACTAGGACCCCCTTCTGACTATGTCATGGACAGTGGACACGGGATAGAAACGGCCATTAGTGCTTTGCATTTTGCATTCTTCTACAATTTGTAACTTTTACAAATTTACCTCTTATTTGTTGTACATGACAAAAACGTTCTTGACTGCAAAGACTTTTTAAAACCAACGTTTAGGGTCATTTTTTGTTTTGTTTTATACGATTGTTTCCACATTCCTTGCGACGTAGGACCACTTGTGTGCAGTTAAGCTGTCGACGTGCATTATTTATGTGTACTTTTTAAAGAGTGAACGTAATGTCAGTGGTGCATGCATGTGACGGAAACTATCCACAGTAAAACGACGATTGCCGACGGCTCAAAGATACGATGTTGACAATGGAAGACCTAGGTTTAGTGTCAAATTTTATATTTGTGTGTGTATGTGTCATTGGACTTCAATTTTTCTATTGTTCTTTATGCATATTAAGTATGGATCAGGTCTGTGTTGTTTAGCTGATCAGTCTCGTTACCTGTGTTTTTATGTATATTTGCTATTTACCTTTTTAATGAGTAGTACAAGGGAAAATTGCTACATGTTTGTCTTGTTAATTTGCTCTGAATTTTCTTCTGAATTGCGACTGCTTATTACATTTTACTACCTGTAGGATGTGAGTAGATAAATACGTATTATCGATCAGTTAGTTTTGCCTCATTGAAAAAAAAAATTCGGTATTGTTTTGCTATGTTTGGCTGACTCTTCAATGACCCATTCTTCAACATAAGGAAGAGACTGACAGTGACTATTTTGACTGGTGATTGAAGGTGATATACATGAGCCGATAAGCTTTATCAGTGTTAGTTACCATAGGCAAACTTGTTCACAGCCCCTAAAGTACACACATTGCGTACCACGTGCTTCAAAGTGATGGTGACAAGGTTACCAATATGTATTGTATTGTTCTCTGAAACAAAAAAAATGTCAGACAAAGATGTTAAACTGAAAACAGAATTTGCTTTGATTAGATTTTCTGTTTGACAAATAAAATTATCATTTAATTAGATCTAGTAATGTAGATACATGCAATTGCCTTGTGATTGTGGATATTTGCATATTTCTTTACTGTTTTATTTCAGTGTAATGGAGTGTTATTTTTCTTTACATATCTGTCTTTTTTCTTTTTTTCTTTTTTTTTAACCGTTTTACACTTTTTCCAGTGAACTTGTTTATAAGGTACTGTATGTTTATATTCTAAGGAAACTGTACTATTTTATTTTGCAAAGTAATTAAATCAACCTTCAAAACAAGTGTTAGTGTGAAAATACTGTTCAGTTACTTGCACTTAATCTGTTTGATGAATTCATTCAAAGATTTTTTAAAAATATAAAATAAAGACACGACAACCTCAGTTTGTCAAATTCATGAGAGTTTGAGGGGATTTTCCCCCTGGAGTTAACATCAGTGCTGACTCCACTCTCCCCAAAAGTCCTTCGGATGAGAACATAAACTGAGGCCCCGTGTGCGAAACGCATGCAGAACATCTTGCGCACACGTTAAATCCTACTCCGCTTTTCATAAGAGTAGACCATTGTGTGCCGGTGGGAACATGACAAGATTTACAAAACTTTATACACACAGGGACTGGATGTAAAAAAAAAAAAAAAAAAAAGCACATGAGTGCTTATTCCATTATTCTCGATAGAAAAGAATAAATAAATAAATTCTCCAACTGCTGTACATGTGTGTAGGCCTATACTGTATACATCTCCACTTTGTTAGAGGTTGAGTCAGCAGTTTCCTTATACATTAAAGGACGACAGACTAGGCTTGCAGGCCATATGGCTGGGGTGGCCAGGGCAAAATATATCCAACACAAACTGCCTGTTGCTGTAAACATACACCTTAAGCAGCTCGAGGTGTCAGGTTTAACTCGAGCATTCAGAATAGATCGTGTTGTATCTCCAGCCGACGTTGCAAATTCGGTAACCAATCAGTGCTCAGCTCGAAGCTCAATGCTGTCGGGTTAAAAATGTATGTGCCTTGTGTATGTGATTGAAACTGTGGAACTTGCAGCGACGTTTACTTTTACACTTTTCAAACGTTTTGCATGGCAATTTGTCCTTTTCACACGGACATGTTCAAATGAACCGTTTGAACCGCAAGGTCGAAAAGGATAGTGTGTCACCAGCTTTAGTGAATGGACTGGACATGCCTCTAGAGGAGAACACCCAACAACAAAACACAGAACCACGGGGCAAAAAAGCAGGCATCATAAGGCGAATTTGGCCGAGGCCAAAAGTTTTGTCAGTTATTGTTAAATAAAAAAAAAAGATAAAAAGGTAACAGTGTCCCATAACCTATGTGGTCGTAGGGGAGCAAGGCATCAGAGACCTCGGCTTCTCTAGGGGCCAGCATATTGAGAATGGTGCCCATCTCCTCTCCCTCGCTGCTTTACCTTCCCTGCCCCTAAAGAGGGCAAGTACCCATTTACAGCTGGGGGAACTGTGCTGAAGCCAAGGTGCACTAACGGTCACCCATCCAATTGGTAACCACACTCGATACTGCTTATCCTAGGGTGGGGGAAAGCGAGTGCCCTGACCTCTGAGCTATCCTGTCCCCACCAGTCAGTTATTGATGTAAGGTAAATGCCAAGGGCACCACATGAATTGAAAGGATAAGTATCACCAGATGACTTCTGATCCACACTTTCGTTTGAGATATCAAACTCTTGCATGAAAACTATTTCGTCATGCAGCAGGTTTCCTAAAACTGGGTATTCATTTCAAATGGAACAGTGTGGTGCCTGTACACATGCGCATATACAGACACATACAGACACACACACCAAATCATGAACACATCCATTATAGCAGTAGTTTAATCACCCATGGAACATAGTCAAGAAAACAGATAAACTGCTACAAGTGTGCTCACAGAAACCAGCAGGTAATGCAGCATATGTGTAAAGATATGTCTGTTGGTTTTGGGTCTTTTTTTATTGCTTGTTCTTATGGTTTTGATAAAGAAATGAGACGAATATGTATATAAGTATTTTATATATATATATATATATATATATATATATATATATATATATATATATATATATATATATATATATGGAGAGAGAAAGTATATTTATACACCATCAAAACGGCGCAAAAGATATATTCAACAAATCACTCTTTAAAGCGTTCACATCCACAAGATAGAAGCATGATATTATGATAAGCAACATAACAATAGCCACCCATCTCCTTTCATCTCTGTTACAAAAACAACAACAAAAAAGAAATTTTAACAAATCAAGTTTACATTTTTCAAAAACAAACAAACCCCTACAACTTTGAGCATAATACAATCTTAATCAGTTTTCAGGTACACCTAAAACAACTTGAAGCAGTTATAAAACAAAAAAAAGACTGCAGAATATGCCACACTTTTTGACTTATATCCCACCCAAGAATACTTGGACCTAAGAAAAAGATCAATAGAACTGAGAACAGGTCTTTGCTTCTTTCTGCTACATATCACAAATAAGTAGAATAAACTGCAAGCAGCAATATATACCAATGATATAAGTACAAAATGGGAAAACACCATGGAAAAGGGAATGTAACTGTAAAGACCCATTTTCTAACCAAGTTATATATAAATACTCCTCTCTCTCTCTCTCTCTCTCTCTCTCTCTCTCTCTCTCTCTCTCTCTCTCTCTAATACATTAATAAGTACCCATGAAAAAAATGTTTTAAAGTAGGCTGCTGTAGCAGAACAAGAAAGCCTTTGGATGGAAGAATAACAGACTGAAAAGAGCTCAGCTACAGATCAGCGAAGCTAGATGAAAACTGGTGGTTTCTGACAGAAAAGAATTGCTCAACTGGGTCAGAGAGAGAAATCTGGTCATATATGAAATCAATTCCTTACTAACTGTGAGGTGTAGCAATAACTCCAGATAACTGTGAGGTGTAGCAATAACTCCAGATAACTGTCAGGTGTAGCAATAACCCCAGATAACTGTGAGGTGTAGCAATAACCCCAGATAACTGTGAGGTGTAGCAATAACCCCAGATAACTGTGAGGTGTAGCAATAACCCCAGATAACTGTGAGGTGTAGCACTGACTTCATATCACTGTGAGGTTCAGTGCTGATCCCTAGTAACTGTGAAGTGTAGCGCAAACTCCTAATAACTGTGGAGTGTAGCATGGACTCCTAATAACTTGAAGTTTTGCAAAAATCCTTGATGCTACTAACTGTGAGGTATAGCACTGACCCTAATACTCTCTTTAGAATAAGCAAGCCACAAACCACAGCCAGTGAAAGAAAAGAAATATTAATAACGTGTGATGTGTGAAATGTTTACCAGGCAGGTGACTTAAGTAGTTAAAAAGCAGAAAAAAAGCACCCAATGATAATGACCATGAAATTAAGAGATGGTCATTCAGGTATGCTGTTGATTGCCCAACAACCTAATAATTTTTTTATAAAAAGAGCCCTATTTAGGCCTGACATGTAACAATGATGTTACGGAAGACAAATACAGTTGACCTATCAGATCAACTTGATTGTCACGCTTAAAAGCTTGAAAAAAAAAAACTGGGAAAAAAACACTAAGCAGATCATAACAATACACTTGATCTTATGGACTTACAATACACCCATGGTATGAGCTGATCTTATCTCATTTCTCCAGCAGGACATCAAAAAAACTAACAAACAATCAAACCTAAGATGGAAAAAAAGCAAATTTTTTTAAAGCTTTCTTTTTAACAAAGGCAAATTTACACACCCAATGCAAAAAAAAAAAAAATTGAATAGATAAATGAAATAGAATAAAGGCATCTAAGAAACAAATTTCTATGAGCAATTTCTGAATAAAGTACAGGTTTCATCAGTGGGTTCAGAAACAGGCAAGAATGGTGGATGAGAAAGAGAAGAGGAGAAAAAAAGACAAGTATCAAATAGCGATTGAGAAAACACAGCATGGACAGAGAACAGCCAGAATCCCCACTGAGGTGAGAGAAAAGTGCAAGCAGTGAAAACAACCAAATGTACAAGAAGATCACCGATAACGATAACAAACATCCATAAAGTGAGTCCAAGTATTTTTAACCACAATAAACCAACAAAAAATACTTTTAACTGTACAGAAGGAAAACAAGCTTATTGCTATTATAAAAAATCAACAACATCCAAACAAGAGTGAACCCAACAATAAACACAACAATGAAAAAAATATGTTATGTATCAAAAATCATCAACCAATCACAAGGATAAACAGAAGTACAGACCACTGAAAATAAACCAACCAAAAAAAAAAAAAAAGAACAAAAAAAAAAAAAGATGAGCATTCAAATCACTGATAACCAAATCATGAAAATAAACATCCATGAAAAACCAATCACAGGAATCAACAAACATGAGCTGATCAAGAAACCAACAACAGAAACAGATGGTGTACCTGCAATGATAATAAAAGGGAACAACTTTCACTGGAATGACACGTGAAAATGTTTCCCTTCGACGTGTGAGAACTAATCTTCCTAGAATGGTCAACTACTTTCTGTTCAAATGACAACACAAAATTTTCTACCAAATTTCTCACAGAGCAGGTCCTATTCTAACCATGCTCATGGTAATGATTTCAAGACTTACAAACTTTAAAAAAAAATCCTTCCATTATAGTGTGCATGGAACTTTTTACTCACAACCGCTTATCATACATATTTCAAAATGTTACGCTTACATAAAACTTTATACTTTTTTGACTCACAACCACAACAGGCAATGCTGTGGAAAATCAGACAGACTTTCACTTTC
This sequence comes from Stramonita haemastoma, assembly GCA_030674155.1. Lineage (NCBI taxonomy): Eukaryota > Metazoa > Mollusca > Gastropoda > Neogastropoda > Muricidae > Stramonita > Stramonita haemastoma. The sequence continues at coordinate 18,106,721 of CM060319.1, forward strand.
TTCCTGTAAAAAGCAGGACTTTGGAAACTCTGTTTTTAAAAATATTGATATGGAATATTTCACCAAAATATATACACTCCACAATGATTAAACACTTTCTGTATCGCAGTATTGCACTTGCACACAAACTCAGAGAGGCTGCCATTTAACCTGATTCCACATGACTAAATTCACTGCATCTTTCTTTTCTCTTCAAAAGCAAATCATCTTTTATTTCTCATTAATATGGGCATAGGTGTGAAAAGAAAATGAGCATCAAAATCACTAGCTAAATTCCGCTATCTCTACCACGTCACACTAGTGAGTACAATGATGCTTCTTGCAACACTCATAAAAGACATGTCATCTTTTTTATTGCTCACTATGAAAAGGCACAAAAACAAGTTGCTACCTACAAACATGTCCTTCATCTACAACAGCTACTTTTGAATATTTTTGCCATATTTGGGGCTCTTGTGCTCAGTCAGCAGTATGTGTCCGAATAAATATTTTTGGACAGGTTCTGTTTATAGCAGTAATGTCACAGAGTCTTATTCATACATTCTAAGGCAGGGCTGCCCAAACAGACTCCAAATGAGATTCATACCTACTGCATTTTCAGAACAAGTTACTCTGGAAAATCAAATGCATTCAGGTCTCTTTCTGACAAGCCCATGTTCCGCACTGGACAATATTCCATGAGAACCAGAATCCCGACATTCATCATACCTACATTATACTAACCAAAACTTTCAAACCAAACAATCATAAAGGGGACATTTTCTTTCACGTTTCAGTTCGCTGTTATAGCCCGTTTATGACTGTAAAATGAATCACCCAAATAAATGAATTTGTTGACATCAAACCACAACTATCCACATTACATACAGGACACAAAAACAGAACATTTACCTGATTCATCCTACCCTTTTTATCACTTCCTGGTACAAAAGCAGAATTAGAAGCGGGTATAAAGGCAATAAATGCACATATATATATATATTGAAATCACAGAGACATCCTGTCATTGGATATATAACACATACAAATACAACAGCAAAACTGATGAAGTTATGTTTGATAAAAGGCACCCCCTTCAAAAAAAAAAGAAGATCATGGAACATGCAATGAAGAGAAAATCAATCAGAACTTTGATCAGCAAAAGCTAACATCTAAATTTACTGTCAAGCAAAACTCCAGGAATAAAATGAAAACTATCATGATGATTCTTTTTTCTTAATCACAAATTTATCTTTAACATTCTTTTATTTTCATTTCTTGGCTAAGGTCTGAGATTCACCAATGGTAAGAAATTGCGTATGTGACGGTTTTTACCCACCACTGAGGTAGCTCAGCTGCATTCTGACTTCAGGGATAAAGAACACATGAAACTTGTGTGTGTGTGTGTGTGTGTGTGTGTGTGTGTGTGTGTGTGTGTGTGTGTGTGTGTGTGTGTGTGTGTGTGTGTGTGTGTGTGTGTGTGTGTGTTCCTCAGCTAGAGCTCCGAGGTTCACTAATGGCGAGACTTTTTGCGTATACAACCATTTTTTCCCCACCATTTAGATAGCTGCATTTCAACTTTGGGGGTGTTGTCTAAACACTACACCTGTGTGTGTGTTTAGGGGGTTTTTGTCATCCATGCCTACTGGCACACAATGGCTTACTCTTCTGAAAGGTGGAACATGTTTTCACCATGTGTGCAAGATGTGCGCATGTTCACACATGGTGCCTCAGTTTATGGTCTCTCATCAAAAGGACTTTGACATTCAATTCGATTTTTTTGGTCAAACTGGGAAGAGAGGGCAAGGCTGGGAATTGAACCCAGAACCTCAGGGTTTACTTGTTGGCTGGTGAACATTTCAACCATCCTGCCACCCTCCTTCTTTAACACATGAAATGAAATCAAGTGAGGTAAACTAACAATACATATTTACATTTGGAATGAAATAGAATCACAGGTAAAAAATATACTGAGGAAATGACCATGGGAAAACTGTCAATAAATGTTTGGGAAATCAAAATGAAAAAAATGTCCCTACCACATTTTGTACAGGCGGAATGCAATGGAATGAAACAGGGAGAACACTGGTACACACGTTGGCTTTTTCCTCCTCATGGAATTGAATGGAATAGAATAATCTACTGTTGCGCATGCATATGCATATATTTGTACAACATATTTGTATATGTTCCAATCTTTGTCTATGTGATATACAGACTGCACTTTACTTACACATTTCACAAGTATAACATATTTTGTATATGTTCCAATCTTTGTCTATTGTGATATACAGACTGCACTTTACTTTACACATTTCTCCAAGTATAACATATTTTGTATATGTTCCAATCTTTGTCTATTGTGATATACAGACTGCACTTTACTTTACACATTTCTCCAATATACATATTTGTATATGTTCCAATCTTTGTCTATTGTGATATACATCTGCACTTTACTTACACATTTCTCCACATGAAATTTAACTGCATGCACTTCCTCAAGTGCAGACAATTAGTACTTATTATGGCATCCTTTTTTTTTCGCTCCTTTACTGCATGGTGTATGCTTTTTACGACTGAAAGTAAATTTGTAGCAGCCTTTTGCTGCAGAAAAATCTCACTTATCTGTAAACAATTTTACAGTTGCCAAATGCATGCTCAACTCAACACAACTGAACTCTTGTTGTGGCCACTGTTGTTAGTAGGAGCGCCTCGCAATGCCCGCACGGTTTGTTATCTCCCTCCATCTCTGCTGAGTTCTACGATCTCCTGTAGCCATCCCAAGCCACTGATCTCAGTGATGCTGGCAATGGAGGATGTTGGTATCTGGCTTCTTTCCCTTCTGCCCTCAACCTTACCTTGGAAAACTGTGGTCATTAGATTTGTCCGTGTGTTTCTGTTTCCATGATCAATGTATAAATGCATGCTGTCTGTACATGGAAACTTGGCTTAGAGGCTTGCCCAAGGAAAAAGCACCCAGATTTTTTCTCAAGATCATGGGAAGTGAAGGACAAACAGAAAAAAAAAGAAAAGAAATAAAAGCTCGAAACAACATCAAAACCACAAACCCAAAATACAGCACCACCTCTAAATAAACCCTCCACAATAAGTTTATACATGCAGAAATGCACATACAGTGACGTCATCAGTCTCTGCTGAAATAATTGATATGATACCACTGACACTTCAGCAATCCAGTAAATGAAACAAAAATGTGATCTCGATAATCACGTCAGCGCTTACCCCAGCAAAACAACAAAAAAGTGAGCATCGTTACAATTAACCCTTCTACCCATAACTATATGACAATTTTCAAATAATCCCAATACCCTCAAGATGAGATAGCAAAAACGTAGAGTCAATGCTTTGGACCAATGACAGCAGCCATCCTTTATCCCATTAGGCTAACTTCATCAGGAGCTTGAGGTCGGCGATAGTCCTCCTTACTCACAAGGTAGATGACCAGGACAACAAAGGTCACGATGAACACTCCCAGCAGATTGACCAGAATTCCTTGCGGTCCTGACCATGGCTTCCTGTTGACAAATGAGCAAACAAAATGGAAAAAGAAATTAAAATATATGATACTGCAAAATCAAAATACACAGAAATAAACAATTTCCGCACTCTATACAACCCACAGCTATGCTGCTTTTGTGTTAAACTATTCATCATTAAAACACAGGATTCGATGCATTACAACATTTTTCCACTCCATCACAATGGTCATAAATATTAAAATAAATGCAATTTTATGCAGTCACTCTGAACAACTAACAATGTTTGTTTCTTATTCATAAAACTTCCTCCTTTTCAAAGTGACTTACCACCATCATAAATATCAGCTACATCTTCACAATGGCCTTTCCAGTCAGTGCAGCAGACAACTATCTTCTTATTCAACAATATCAATAATGAAGACTAGCTGGAAGTTCACAATGAGAGATCAACACCTGACACCTGCAGGAATAAAAAAAAAAAAAGAAAAAAAAAAAGAGATTTATTCTCAGAATGTGAAGCTTTCTTTCCAAATGTTTCGTATACAAACCAGATCTTTTTTTTCATACAAAGACAAGTAACAAGATCATAAGTTATATCAGCCAATTACTACTTAAAAAGGTAAAGGTGTCCCATAACCTAGGTGGTTGTAGGGGAACAAGGCATCAGAGACCTCAGCTTCTCTAGGGGCCAGCATATTGAGGGCGGCGCCCATCTCCTCTCCCTCGCTGCTTTACCGTCCCTGACCCTAAGGAGGGCAGGTACCCATTTACAGCTGGGTGAACTGTCCTGAAGCCAAGGAGCACAAACAGTCACCCATCGAACTGGTAACCACGCTCGACACTACTAACTTGACTTGGGGAAAAGTGAGCACTCTGACCACTGAGCTATCCCGCCTCCGATTACGATACTACTTACACTTTGAAAATGGCGTTTTCGGTGATGCCCAGAAGAGCGGTTGCCCCAGACACGGCCAGCAGAGCGGCCCCCCAGAAGCGGTGGTAGGGCATGTAGTACTGCTTCATCACCACACCCACAGCAGGCGTCAGGTAGGCCAAAAACCCCAACACCCACTGAAACAACAGTCATCGCGTTTTGGCCCAAAACTTCCCCCCCCCCCCATCCATTAGACCATGAGCGGTGGTCTGGGTGCTAGTCTTTCGATGAGACGATAAACCGAGGTCCTGTGTGTTACATATCATTATTAAGCGCATGTTAAAGAACCCACGGCAACAAGGGGGGTTGTCCCTGGCAAAATTATGTAGAAAAAAGCCACTCTGATAGGGAAAGAAGTACAGTTGCAGACAGGAAAAGAAAAAAAAATAATGGGTAGGCGCTGCACTTGTGGCGACACGCTCCTCCCCGGGGACAGCAGCTTGAATTTCACACAGAGAAATCTGCTGTGACATAAAGTGTTAGAAAATAAAATAAAAATATCAACATGACATCTCTTGGTTTAGCCCATCTTCTTCCTCACAACATGTCCGTACAATGTGTGGTTATGTAACCGAGGCATTTTGATCGCAGGTGTGTTTTTTACTGGTGACCCCCTAAAATTTTGTCTCCTTTCCCAGGATAGGAGCCAGTCAGAGTCAGAAAAACCCGTATAACTATGGGCTTGAACCCACAACCTTCAAGCCTGTAATCCAAGGTGCATAACTAGTGCGCCATGGTGGGTGGTTCTTTCCAACATATTAATTTACAGTAGCTGTTTATCCTCCAAAATTATACTTCCTCAGCAAAAAACACACAGAGATACATAAAACACACACACACACACACACACACACACACACACACCACACAACACACACACACACCACACACACACAACACAGACACACAACAACCCACACACACACAACACCCCCCCCCCCCCCCACACACACACACCCCCCCCCCCCACCAACCCACCCCCACACAACCCCCCCCACACACTCACACACACAACCCCTCCCCACACCCCCACCACCACCACCCCACCACCCACAAACAAAACCCCCTAACCTGTAAAGCGAACGCCACGACGACAAACAAGCCCAGCCAGCTGTGCAGAGAGTAGAGGTTGGGGTTGCCCTCGGAGTGGTGGGCATCGAACACGGCCACCAGACCCACCACCAGCGCACACCAGTGCCACACAGTGGATGCTGGCATGCAGCACCTTGATGTACACCTTCTGGTCGTTGCGGAACACCCTGTACGCCAGGATGCCTGCAACACAAAAACCACAGATGGAAGCATACTCTGTGTAAAATAAAGATTTACAAAAACTGCATACATACACACGGGACTTGATGTAAAAAAAAAAAAAAAGCACATGAGTGCTTATTCTATTATCCTCGAAATAAAAGAATAAATAAAATAAATAAATAAATAAATAAATAAATAATTTTTTTAAATACAAGGAAAGGCAGATTCTCTGCAAGCAAAAACTATCTCTTTTCATACAAATGTTCCCAAAATCACAATAAGGCTACCTTTAGTGGGTAAAAACAGCCGCAAACACAAAACCTCACCATTGGTTAACCTTGGATCTCTAGCCAAGAAAAGAACATAAAAGAGAACAAAAAAAGCAAATGATTTTAAGTAAATAAATTACTCTGAATGAATTAGTACATCAGCTTATAGTGGCTAGAGTAGCATCTGCTAAGCAGATTTCTTTGCTGATGTGGTGTAACACATACGGAGTAGTCCACACTTTGTAACATTCTCATGGGGAAAAAAAAAAACCTGAAAAAAAACAAAAAGAAGAAACTGACCATCAGCGTACAGAAAGACCATGCCCAGAATCATGAGGAGAGGGTGGAGGTTGAACTGGTGATCTGGGTCAGAGTGCCAGGCAAACCCTCCCTGGAAGTGACCCATCCACACAGCCACCATCACCACTGCCAGCACCCCAAACACCTGGGCAACCACCACCATCCAGGTGAAGAAACGAAAATCTGCCGCTGACTTGGACGCATTGTTGAAAAACATTCTGAAACCAGAGAATGAGCGTGATATGATTTATTTGCTTTGTTTGCTTTACAAGATTTAGCGCTATATAAATGCCATACATTATTATTATCATTATCATCATCATTATTATTATTATTATTATTATTATTATTATCATTTTTATTATTACTACTACTACACTAAGATTTTTCAGTCTACATAACATGCTTGAGCATACATCAAATTTAACTAACTGCTTTCTTTAAAACAAAACAAAGCAAAAAAGTTACAGAAAACTAAAAATCAAGTCGAGATAGGAAACAACCCCATGCAGTAAATAATTTTCAGTTTTAACAAAACATCAGACATGAATATAATATGAAGCAAGAGACTTTTTATTTCTTTTTAAACATGTTCAACATCTTACAATGTGGATGAAAAACTTCATAAAAGTTAAAACATGATTTGATACTTGAATAATTAGATCTTTTAAGCAAGTGGATATGTTAAATCTTTGTAATGTTCAAATCACTGATATGACCCTTTATTGGATTATTCTGACACATGGAATGTATAACTGATATATCTTATTGCAGTACCCCCATTTAAGAACATCCTGTACAGGTGTTTTTGTAATTATGTATTTAGACTCATTTTTCTCTTGTTGCACACACACACACACACACACACACACACACACACACACACACACACACACACACAGAGTCA
>CM060319.1:18116366-18158866 GCA_030674155.1 Stramonita haemastoma
CCCTCCCACCCCCTGCCCCCTACCTGCTACCCAATCTCTTCAATTGCTTTCCCATTGTTTCTAACCTTTAACCTGAATGTTCACCCTGAAAGTATTTTACATATTACTTTATGTTAGTGCAATTTGAAAACTACCTGTCCACCGATGCAATATTCAAATTTGTTATGTCTTGTATTCTTTCATGTCTGAACTATTGTAAATCTCTTTTTGGCTGGCATACAAGCATTTCTATCCAACCCCATCAATGTATACAAAACTGTGCAGTTAGACTAGATCTAAGAAAGAAAAATCAGAACACATCACGTCTTTGATAACTAGCGCAAACTGTCACTTGAGCCTGTTGAGAGGAGAAGAAAAATCCTACGCACTGATCAATTTTATACAGCATCTGTGAAGTTAAGTATCTTTATCATGGATTAGTTTGTTGTAAAAATGAAGATTATTAACTAGACTGAGTCCTTTGTTTGAAAAATGTAGTACTTACTTAATCATTGCCTTTGCTCTTTAAAAAAAAAACAGGAAAAAAACATTTTAGATGACACAACTGATTGAGATGTTGATTTCTTCTTGGGAAAGACTATTACAGACAATTCAGCCCTTAAGTTGGTTATCCAAACTATCCCCCACCCCCACCCCCCAAAGAGAGAAAAGTTTCTGAAAATGCTTCACTGTTTGTCATGTTTCTGTCGCAGTGGGTACACACAAAATCAGAGGACCAGACACAGTTCATCATGTTCTGGATGCAGCTCTTGCTGCTGGCTATCGGTCCTTTGGTAAGACAATATCGTTTATTGGTTTTTCCTTGTTTGCTTGCATTATGTTTGTTTTCTTTGTTGTAGCATATCTGTACATCACGCCCCTGCTGCTTTGACTGCTCCCTGTACTTATTGAAATTCATTCTTTTTGCTCATTTGATAACTTTGTTGTGAGTATTTTTCACATAGGATGGATAGCTCATTCAGAGCGCTGCTACCCACCAAGTTTTTCACTGCCCACATCTGCAACTGGCTTTGTAAAAATTTCATGTACCCTGTGGGGCTGGGGGGGAGGGGGGTCTTTAATAAAATCTTGAATCTTCCAGAATTCACCATGCATAGCCTCACCTACGTGATGTACTTTCTGTCACACTCAAAGAGCTGAAAGTTGGGAGGGAGGGAGGAGGGGCAGGTAGCTCAGCAGTTTGAAGATGGAATGTAGAAATGTGAATGTGTGTCAAGTCTCTGCTGATCCTTCTGTTGGATAGCTCTTTCTTTTCCCTGGAGTTGACATTGGTTCTGGCTCTTTCCCCTGCATGTCCCTTTGGGTGAGGCTATGAATCTATGTGCCCTAGGCAAATACACACATCATTGTGCACCATATCAACAGTTTATCCATCTTTTTTTAGGAGACAAGGCTGATGAAATGGATGACTTGAATATATATACCCATATTGTAATAGACACTCCAGCAAAAGGCCTAAATGAAGGTTGTTGAGAGATAAGGCAGTACAATAGCCGCCACACCCAATATCAAGACCAGGGGCAGATGTCCACAGCAAACTATCAATGTTGGACTGTTACGAGTCCACAAAGTACTGATTCCCAGGTGGAATGAGTGAGACAGAGTGCATTTATCTGGGTATCCTAAGGGTGTTAAGCAGGGAATTGTGCAACAGCAACAACAGCAATAACAACATGCAAGGCTGACGGCTGTGTTTTATGATTCAGACACAGCCTCGGTGTACCGCAATGAGGAGGACATCGGGGAAAAGTCTGCAGACCCTGCTACCTAAACATGGCCTCAGTCGTCAGGACATTTTCATCACAAGTAAACTAGGTATTGTATACTATTTGCTTCCAGCTTTTCCTTTAGCCAGGATCAGCTATAAAAGCTGCACTCAGTGTCACCAGTATGCATCCCAAGTATTTGTATACATTGAATACCTGTGGTCTTTTAATTGAATATTCTGTGATAGTACTTATTCTTGTTAATTTTCATTTCACGGAACATCATTTCACATAGCTAAATTAGACCAGAATTTTATTCATACAATCATGCATCTGTCACTGTAAGAATTCAAAAGAATGCGCTGAAGTTCTTGCTAAGGAGTTTGCTACAGTTTGAAAATATTTTATCATTGAGCAGCAACATTGCTTGAGGTCACAGTTGGGTATCTACATTCATTAACCTCTTTACTGTGCTGTTGAAAAACAGCATTCATCATAAAAACAGTCGCCAGCAATGCTCAGTTGACGATCGCTGTTCATCATGATTCAACGCTCTCTCTGTTTTGTCCAGCATGTGCCTGAGCAAAATATGATAGCAGCAAAAGTGTTAAGTTTGTCCAAGTTTTCTGATATTTATAGTTGTAGCCTTCTTTTCCTCGAGACATACAATAAGTATTTTGAGAATTTTTTTTCTAAGCACAATCAGAACAAATCCTCTGTTCTCTCCCCAGCCCCTAGAGACCAGGGTCAAGGTGCATGCAGAGAGGCGTGCTTGCAGTCTCTGGCTCGACTGCAGAGCGGGTATCTGGACCTGTTCCTCATCCACTGGCCGGGCACCCAGAAACTGCAGCCTGCTGACAGCCGCCACAAAGCCAACAGGCTGGGCAGCTGGGCAGACATGGAGCAACTCTATACAGAAGGTAGTAGTGCTCAGTGTACATAATATGAGATTTTTTAATTTATTTTTTATTGAATTGTGTTATAAATGAAAAGCAGCCAGAGTTGTGTAGGTATAAGGGATATTTCTCTCACCGCTGTCAAACATTGCTTTGTGTATAAGGGATATTTCCCTCACTCCCCTGTTCAAACAGCCAGCCATTGTATAGTGTATCTTTATCTTCTTCTGCGTTCCCTGGCCATGCTAAATTGTTATTAATTTTGGATGGCAAAGTCTGCAGTCTGTCACAGTGACGCTGCCAGTCCCTAAGTTTTTCCTGGAGTATAGTGTAAAAGGGATATTTCCCTCACCAATGCCAAACAGCATGTTGTATCCTGTGTAAAGGATATTCTTTACTGTTACCATATGGTCAGTTGTTGTATAAGTGTAGCGGATATTTCGCTCACCGAAACACCTCTTTGGTAAAAGTGAACCTTGGCACTGTTGACGACAGGCAAGCTAAAAGCAATAGGGGTGTCCAACTTTCTTCAGCACCACATGGAAGAGTTGACAGCAGTGTGCACAGTTCAACCAGCCGTGTTGCAGGAAGGAGAGAGAGGAGAGAGGAGGAGAGGATGAGAGAGAGAGAGAGAGAGAGAGAGAGAGAGAGAGAGAGAGAGAGAGAGAGAGGGGAGAGAGAGAGAGAGAGAAGGAAGAAGAGAAGGAAGAGGAGGAGAAGAGAGAGAGAGAGAGGGGGAAGAGAAAGAAGAGAGGGGGGGGGAAGGGGAAAGAGAGAGAGAGAGTGTGGTTTTCAAGAGCACATAGTTACCTTTGCAGACTTGATTTTGTCTTAATATTGAAAACTCAAAACTGAGAGTTGTTTTCTAGGAGATCCCCCCCCCCCCCCCCCCCCGACCCCATATAAGAATGTTACTAATAAAGAGTGCAGCATATTACTCACACTCAGTTAAATTCAAATAGAAAGTAGTATATATGTATACATATTCTTGCACATTGCTATCCCAGAAAATATATATCTGTTCTCAATGTCCTATTTTCTCTGTGTCTCATCCCTACATTTCTATCTCTCCCTTGCCATTTTTTTTCTGGTATTTAAAAAAAAAAAAAAAAAAAAAAAAATATAAAAAATATATATATATATATATATATAATTTTAACAAGTCTGTGTGAACTTACTGTATGATTTCAATGCTTTTGTTACTTTCATCTTTCATAGATGGTTTTCTTTCATCAAGTTTTGTTTTTTTTTTTGGTCTTGTGTGTGGAAGACTGAGTTCCACCCACACTTAGTGCAGAAGGACCTCTTGGCCTGGTGTCAGAAGCACGGGGTGCACTTTCAGGCCTACTCTTCCCTGGGCACAACCAGTGAGGATAACAAAGTGAGTTTGCTTTTTTGTTGTTGTTGTTTGTTTTGCTGTGAGTCTATCTTTGGCTTCTTTTGTTGGGGGGGGGGTCAGTGGGGGAGGGGGGGGGGGAAGCATGTTGGTTTTGGGGGTAGGGTATTTTTTGGTTGTTGTTGTTTGCCTTTTTCTAAGTGAGTGAAGTTGAAAGTGTCAATGATTTGTACACTTCAGTTGTAAAAACTCTTTTAGAGTTAACGGCCATGTATGAGCCAAGCCGTGCCGTTTGTTAAGCTTCATTGTGTGTCTGTACATGTATGAGGGAAGAGAGACAGAGACAAAGATATCAGAGAGAGAAGACACAGAGATATATATATTTACATATATGTCACAGACAGACAGACAGACAGAGATGGAAAAACTTTTCTTAAGATCTCCAGCACCCTTGAGAGCAGCAAAATGAAAGTTGGCTATTTCCAAATCATTTTAGATAATGATTACATTGGAAGTGCATATTCAGTGATTAAATGGCAGACTCCTGATTTGAGGTACCTAACTTGAGGAAGTGGATTTGAGTTACCGCTTCAGTTAGCATTGGTTCTGAAGCCATACACCTTCCTGTTCTTTTTTTTAATGAAGTCTGTATCACTAGTATTTTGTGTGGTATCTTCAACAAGGTGGTGTTGGTTATGTAGCAGGAAGAAGACAATGCAAATTTTGTACATACTCCACTATACTCAGTTTACATGTTGCCATTTTTTATTTCACCGTATAAGCAAATTTGAAGGATGGATAGTTTTGCAGAGTTTCTTTAGAAATAAACACAGTCTTTTTTTTTTGGTTGTTCCTCGACTAAGCTCTGAGGTTCACAAATGGTAAGATTTTGTGTATGTGACTATTTTGGCCCATGTAAACATAGCTACATTCCAACTTCAGGGATGCATAGTCTATGTCCACATTTATCTGTTGTGATTTTGTTGTGACTGTTTTCATCATATTGCAGGTGCTGAGGGACAGTACAGTACAAACAATAGCAAAGCAGTATGGAAAAAGCCCAGCTCAAGTTTTGCTGCGATGGGCAACACAGCAAGGCGTTGGTCAGTGTTCTGTCGTTTCTTTTAAACTTGAAGTTTTATTGTAAACACCAATGGACACATCACATTACTTGCATTATGTCCACAATTAGTTCATACCTCATTGCTCATGTAAATACAGCACACACACACTATACACACACATCAAGTTGCAAACACACACACACACACTCTGTGTCACAGCAACTGCTTCATAGGGATTATATTGTTTGTTGTTAAGAATAAAATGCTTTGTCATGGCTTTGTCGATATGTATGTATGAATGTTTGTATGGCTGCATAAATAGGTTTGGTCTTGTGTAAGGTTGGTTGGTTTGCTGTTGGTTTTTTTGTTGTTGTTGGTTTTGTTTCTTTCTTTTTTTGGGGGGGGGGGGGTTGTATTGAGGAGGGTTTATGCATCTTTTTAAATTTTTATCTATATGTGTATGTGTGTGTGTGTGTATAAACAGCATTTACATGAAGTTCTTGTTAAGCATAACTCCTTGCATGTGTTCACCCTAGTTTACAGTGGAAAGTCTTTAAGACAGATATATTGACATAACACTTTGTTGTCTGTTCACAGGAGTCTTGCCGAAAGTCCACGAATGAGCAGCACATTCAAGAAAACATGAAAGTGTTTGATTTTGAACTGACAGAGAGGACATGCAGACCTTGAGTGGCCTGAGTTCAAACATCCGCTACTGCTGGGATCCTACGCATGTCACCTGACGACTGCCTTCCTCTCTCTAGTGCAGCCCAGGAACACAAGCAATGTGAGATGTCTGTCAGAATTGACAGCCCACCCACCCCCTCCCCCAAAATAGATTTTCATTTGCAAGTAAAGAGTTATTTTATTTATTTTTTTATTTATTATTTATTTTTTATATCAAGGATAATGGAAACCATTTAAAAACCAGTTTGAAACTTGTGTTTGGATCTGACACTTTCTGAGGCAAATAACTCTTCACAAAAACATAGAATTGATATGGTTAACTCCCTGGATTCAATCATTGATACAAGCCTGCTAAAATCCTTGCATTATTCAGTGCTAAAAATTGAAAGTAATGGATGTGACATCAAACATGTCAGAACTGTCATAGCCACAAATGATTCATTGATGAAAATGGGAGAAGTGTGTGATCGTTTGTGTTCAGGACAAAACAGCGAAATTTCTTGCACAGGAAACTGGAAGTTCTTGATCAGTAGTAAAAAACAGTACAAATGCCACAGTTTGTGAATGTCGGTGTGACCATTTGTCATACATTGTATATAACAGAAAAACAGTTGTGTGTCACTGGTGACAAGTTTTCCATCCTGTTGCATGGACATAAAGTTACACACCACGTCTAAGTATTATCTTTTGAAAGTTGTGTGGGTGAGGAAACAGATTGTGAGGTATATACAAAGGATGAATGAAAGAGGGCGAGAAATTTTCAGAAGTGATAAAAAAAAAAAGGGAAGAGAATGAACGTGTGTGAAGAAGGATCAGTTTTCATAAGCTTTGTATAATGATATTAATATCCCTGGCTTTATGCTGCCAGTATTTAGCAAGACATTTTGAACAGGTCAAGCTTTTCAGTATCCAGCTGGTTTCTTGTGATGCCTTCTTATTCTTTATCTGACTGCTCTCATTGTAGGGATTATTCTGTAATATACAGCAGCTACAACCAGTTATGGTTGTGATATTTTCATGTACATAAAGTTTGCAATGTTTGTTCTGAATAATCACTTGAATTTTATGAAGTTGATGATGGGATTTGTTTACTATACTTTCTGTCGTGAGAAAAAGACGTTGGGGGGGGGGGGGGGGGGGGGGAGTGAAAAAGTTTGTACAATGATCTGTCATGCTGTCTTGCCTGTATGGTATTGCTGAATGGTCAAATGAATAAAGCACTGTTGTGACAACTTTCTGCTTCTTTTTCTGTTTGTTTTTCTTTTTTTTTGTGTTCAGAGTAGTGTGTTTTTTTTCTTCTTTAGCTTCAGGCTGGCTTCAGTTGGGAATCATCTTCTAAGTTATTTTTGTTTCACGAACCATAGATATGGCATGCCTCTCATCTCTCTCTCTCTCTCTCTCCCTCTCTCTCCCTCTCTCTCTTCCCCCTCCCTGTGTAAGAGACAAATAAGAAAAAAGAAAAAAAAGAACGGCAACAAACATTTCTGTGGCATTTATTAACAACCATGCTTCGGGTTCATACTTGAGATACAACTGGCCTTGTGTAGTCCTTTGGAAATGTTAGATTTTGGAATTCATTGGAAAGGGAACTCTCTGTGTTTGACCAAAACAAAAAATAAATAAAAAACAAAATAATAATAGATAAATAAACCAACAAAAAAGAACTAAGGAAAAAATGGTGCATGATGCTGTGACCATCCACTATCAGGAAAAAGCAATCAAAAAAACACATTCAGTACATCCATTGGTACAAATAAACATGGAGGTTTTAAAAAATCAACAAATTCAGTGTGGAAAAAATAAAACCATAGTGAATCGTTACTCAAAAAATATTCCACTGATTTTTATTGGAGGGGAAAAAATTCATACTCAAATAGGAACCACAACATTTTCTACAGATGTTTATGAGCTCAATCTAAACCAATGATGTTTTCTAATTTTTTTTATATTTTGTTTAGCATTGCTAGAAAACACACACCAAGGACATCATTGTGAATGTTGCAATTTTCATTCAGGAATACCAGCTTTTTTTCTTCTTTTTCTTAAAAAATAGTTTTCATAAAAGTGAGCAACAAAACCATGAGCATATTTTAGAAGTCCAAATATTTTTATGTCATGAAAAATGTTGGGGAAAAAAACGGTCACATTCAAAATGATTGTCAGACACCACCACTATCTGGCTGACCAGCAGTTTCCTTGCACGGAATATATCCTTTGTACAGAACATCAAAAACTCTCTTTCAAAAGCCAAATCTTACCGACTTTTTCAACCTTAAAGACTCGGAATCAGTAGAATGAAAACACAGAAGAGTTCTCTCTTTAATGACTGGACAGCTCCCTAAAAGGTGTTCAATAAAGCTTATCAAAACCATTGCTGCTAAAAAGACCAACCCAAAAATATCATCCAAAAATCAACAGTAGTGTGTGATATCTGTCTGTGGAAAAAAGTTGTCCTAGTCAGCAGGGAAGGGGGAGGGGGGTGGGGGCAGAGATAGGATAGCCTACTGGTTAGAATATTGAGTTCACAATCTGACAGCACAGGCTTGCACCACTGCTGAGATGCCTAGTAGAGGAGATTTTTTCCCCTGGAGTTAACGTCAGTACTGACTCCACTCCCTCAAAAGTCCTTCAGATGAGACTATAAACTGCAGTCCTGTTTGTGAACACACGCAAAACGTTTTGCACACACGTTAAAAACCTCCTGCCTTTCGGAAGAGTAGGCCATTTTGTGAAGATGGGAATGGAGGCATACACACTGGTGTCTTGTTATAAATACATTATCCACAAAGTCAGAATGCAGCTACCTAAATGGTGGGAAAATGGTCACAGACACAAAATCTCACCATTGGTGATGATCCTCAAGAGATCCAGCTGAGAAATGAAAAACAAAATCATTATCAGCTGTCATGGAAAATAGATTATGAATAGTCCGCTGTCACCAGAAAGAAAATTGTAGGACATCACTGGAAGGGATCTCATAGTCAGTGTCACTGGAAAGGGAATGTCATAGTCACTTCATGGAAAGGATGTCATAGTCAGCTGTCACTGGAAAGGGAATTGTCATAGTCACTGTCACTGGAAAGGGAATTGTCACAGTCAGCTGTCACTGCCTGCAAAGAAAATTTAGTTGTCACTAGAAAGAAAAAAATATCAGCTGTCACTAGAAAGAAAATAATATCAGCTGTCACTAGAAAGAAAATAGTATCACTGTCACTAGAAAGAAAATAGTATCAGCTGTCACTAGAAGAAAATAGTATCAGCTTTTTCACTGAAAGGAATAGTATTCAGCTGTCACTAGAAGGAAATAGTAAGCTGTCATAGAAGGGAATGTATCAGATGTCACTAGGAAAGAAATGTATGCTGGTCAAAGAAGAATAGTATCAGCTTCACTAAAAGAAAATAGTATAAAGAAAATAGTATCAGCTGTCACTAGAAAGAAAATAGTATCACTTGTTACTAGAAAGAAAAAAGTAACAGACACTGACAATATTCTTTGTACTTATTCCTCTGAGAGGCTGTTTCATGGCCACAGTAGAGAACTGCAGTGGGTAACGATGCACAATTCATCTCAGGGGGGGGGGTCAAAGCACAGAGTTTCAACCTACCAAAGGACTAAGTAAGTCTTCCACCCCTGAAGCACACACTTGCAATTTAATCTCACATGAATCATGCCCTGTTACAAGCATTAATGCCAGGTTCCAACTGGAAAAAAAAAAAAAAAATTTGTTCCTCAAAGGAATCTCCCCGGACACATACGACCATTAAGTCAATCCACTCAAAGCATACATGCAGAATGCAGTTGCCACTGGCAAAAAAATCACAGAAGCAATTAGGGGGGTGAGCACACCATTTCTAAACAGTCCAGACTATATGAACAAACAACAAAAGGAGGAAAACATGCAAACACCATGAATCAAATGGCAAAAGAACCATTCCGGAGCACACAGTAAATGATGTCTCTCCAGCAAACATACTCTCATGAAGGACGTCATGGGTTTTTTTCCCCCCCCTAATTCATGCTTGACAGCCAATGGGACTAAGCTACTGGTGTATCAAGTCACATAGCTTTCTCTGTCTAGTTACCCACTCATTCATTCACTCTATACTCCCATATTCCAGCTACTGCACTCACATCCTTATACCTTGCCCAAAATGATCAAATTCTCAAGCAAAATGGAACTGAGTATAAACTTGCAACCCATGGTCACTCTCCTGAGAGCAAATATATATATATATATATATATATATATATATATATATATATATATATATATAAAGTAATATAAATAAAGATATGAAATTATATAAAGTGCAAGCAAGAACAAAATAGCAAAAATTATGCACCAGTGCTTAGCTCTGTTTTCAGGTAAAATACCGAAAAACAAAAAAATAGTAGTGTGCCAAAGTACTGCAAAAGAGCACTATTAATATTGATGTGCTACACCAATACATACAATCTTGATTTTGTTATCACCACAATGTTGTGTTACATAAATGTTTTCTTCATAATATGTCAGTTCTGAAAACATGTGAAAACATATGATGCCAGTTTTAGTGGTAGTATAGGCTGGCCACAACTACACTGATCATAAATATAAACACGGTCATATGAGAAAAAAAATTGTGTAAAAGAACATACACTGATCATGTGTATAAACAAACTCATTCATGAAAGAACTGCTCTTTTTTAGCGTGGCATATTTCATATATCTCAACTTTCATAAGTCAAAATGCGGCTACCTTATAGTGGGCAAATGGTTTCATATGTAAAATTTCACCACTGGTAAACCTTGGAGCTCTAGAGAGGAACAAATATATTGAGATAACCTACATATTTGTGTGTATATTATATATGTCTAGTAATTTTTAAAATCTTTGGAAACAATACCAAAAAATCTAAAAGATCATAGCATACTTCACTCTCCTTTTATCTAAAAAGAAAAGAAAAGAAAGAGACGGAAAGAAAAACCCACAACAATTTAGAAACACCAGGGTGTGGTGGCTACTGACAAGGCTGTTTTACTGGCACGGCAAAAAATAACCCTGAATCAAAAATACTGGCTCGATACACATTCTAGGCAACAACAAACAAAATCAAGCCAATAATATCTATCAGAAAGCCCTTTGTTTTTGGATGGCCAATATCATAGTTTGATTTACTGTTTATTTCGACAACATCAGGGGCAAGGTATGCACAAAAGATGCCACCATTAACAGAAGTGACATTCTTAAATATCAGGATTTCACTCATAGCACATATAAAAATTCTCTCTCCAGTCCAGACCCCCCCCCCCCCCCCCAATCTCTTCCCCTCTTCCCCCTTCAACCATCCCCTATTATTATTCTGTACATCTTGCACACATGCACACTATGGTTTCCTACCCAAGAAGTGAATGTCAAGTCAAAAGAACTGGCTTGTTTTCTAAAAGGCATAATCTATCAGTGTACTGACCAAAATGTGACAAAGGCTACATTACAAGAGCTTCTCACACCACTGACAACAAAGCACATGTAACCACACTAGACACCAAAAGAGATGGAAGGAAACTTTGAGATCAATGTCTGCTGCTGAAGGCACACTACGGCCAGTGCGTTCTTGAGGTTTGATAAATCAGGACACTTTAGTCCTTGTGCTTATTTTTTTGTGATTTACTTTGAGAGGCATAGCAAATTTCAGATACCAGCAACTTCAAAAACAGGAGGTGAGAACAGGTTTTGAGCAAGACCTTGTCTGACCATGCATCGCATTCAATCATTTTCCAAATTATCAAATGTACTGTTATTCTCTTTCAATGAAAGAAGTTGTCAAATATCCCATCAAAATCAGGATAGATATTAGCATGTTGTTTTATTTTTACAGTGACAATTTTCATGGCCCACTTGTACAATTACAAAATCTAATGTAATAAGCACTCATCCTCTGCAGTAGAATTCATGACTATTGCAAGGTTCACATGTTTGAACAGGATTTCATATGAGGGAGGGACTGATCCTGGGTTCACCCAAAAGACGGAATAGGGATCAAGCTTCTTAATAGTTTTCACACATGAAAAACAAAGTGTGATCAATCATCACCCATTTAATCCCAACACAAAACTAGCCAGCAACTTGTTTTATCAGTTTTAAAATTTGATTCTGAATCCAATTCTGTCTAAAATGTTTTTTAACATCCAACCCAATTCAGCTCTTACTTTTTTAACACGTGTTATCCATTCTACATGCAACTGCTCAATGTTAATTCTTTCGGAACTCCATGTCACACTTTAAAGTTCCCTGTAACTTTTCTTATATTTGATTTTTCCCACCAAAAGGGTGCTGAAAGATATTTATTTACTAGTATTTTTCTGATAATGCAGCACAGTGCTAAACTATTCATGTCAGGAGCTGATCTTTACTTTTAAGTCTTTAAAGAGGCAAAGACATTCCTGTACAAAAGCACATAAATATTGGTAGATTTGATTTCTTTGCTTAATAGGTAATCATTTTGGACTTCTCTTTTCTCAATAAAAAAGGGGGTAAAGTTGCTCCTAATCAGTATGCAACAACCGTTCATTATCATCAAATCAAAGGGAAAAAAAATTGAACCAAGAGTTGTTACCAAAACAAGTTCAAACTGAAATAGAAAAAAAGGACACGGCTCAAATGAGAACAAGAGTAAGCAAGTTTGGTAATACTGACTGATTTGTCTTTTTTCACTACTTTATCTATTCCTCACTGCACTCTTTTAGCTAGCAGATTATGTTGAAATTGAATGGAAGTATTACTTAATTAAATAAATTGTTGAAGGACACAAACCAATCCCCCCTTAACTAGAAAGATTCTTAAAACATTCTTGACCCAATAATAGTTCAATTCAAAACGTGACGAAATGATTCTGACAGTGATCCATTTTATCATATGATAACCAAAGTTGATAAATATTTTACCTGGCGCCACTGTTTTCTGATGAAACAATGTCCCTGTTATGGATTAGCTGCACAGGATAATTGAAATGAAGAAAAAATGGGCAACAATAATGGGAAACAAAAGAAGGTATGAACATGGATTTAGCATGAGCTAGCTGTATTGCTACTTTCCACTTGGCACAGTAGTTACTGCATAAACTATAATCCAATTTTTTTTTTTTAAAGTATATAAGTATTTGATGCAGAAATCACCTTCAAGATCTCTTTTTCTTTTCTTTTCTTTTTTTGCTTTAAATCAAATGGGCAAAGCCCAGAACCTATATCTACACATGCTACAATGAACTGTACAGTCATCGTCATTCCATTTTGATTTTGTTTTGATCTTGTTGTTTTCTTATACAGATATACCAGTTATTTCCAGTACATGCAAATTATATACAAACAGAACGAATGGACCGGTGCCTTCAAAAGGCCATCTGATTTACTATAGCAAGAGAATCTAAACTAAATAATTCCCTCTTCAATGATTATGACCATTCTGATTATTTCACACACTCATGGACATGATTAATACGCAGAAAACATTCAAACCCTTTCTATATTCTTTTGCTTTAGTAGTTCATGCGGTTAATTGTCATTCAATTATCAAAATGATTACTTACACACCAGTGATCAATGAAAAAAAAAGAAACCCCAACTTATGCTGTAGTCAACTTGAGTTAGTGTTATTTGCAAAACAACATGGGATATACAATGGATTTGGCACTCAGTATATTTGAGACGGATAAACACTCCTCATTCAGTTATGATTAGTAGCAATAAATAGCAAACCAGGAAAAAAGTGTATAACAAAAGAAAAATAATAAGTATTCATGTGCTCTTCCTTTCTCTCTAACATGATTTCATCTCCAAATAATAAATAAAAAATTGAGCTTAGTAATAAGCACTTTTACTCGCTAACATACACTTTGATATAAGGATACTTTTACCCCATATCACATTTTCTGAAAATATAACCACAACACACACACACACACACACACAACACACACACACACACACACACACACACACACACACACACACGAGTAGACACTCAGTTAAAACTGATAGTTAAAACTGAACTGCGTCTTTGACACAATGCTTTTTAAAAGCACCAATAAAGTTCTTGGTCATCACATATCTTTCCGTATAAAATTCCATGGAAAAAGCCAGATTCACAGCTGAGTTAAAAGATCATCCAAAAATTACAAACCCAGACAGCATACATTTTTTTCCATACAGCTCTAGAGTTCTAACAATCTGTATAAAATGACATTGGCCCTTTTTTCTCCAGATTCCTCATTTCTGATCTCTAATTCATCTGCAACTTTAATACAAAATCTCTGAAAAGTTTTTGTATTTTCAACTCATTTGTAACATTAATACAAAATCTCTAAAAAGGTTTTGTATCTCTAACTCATTTGTAACATTAATACAAAATCTCTAAAAGGTTTTGTATCTCTAACTCATTTGTAACATTAATACAAAATCTCTAAAAAGGTTTTGTTTTTTCTTTTTACCTCATTTGTACATTAATACAAACTCTCTAAAAAGGTTTTGTTTTATCTCTAACTCATTTGTAACATTAATACAAATCTCTAAAAAGGTTTTGTTTCTCTAACTCATTTGTAACATTAATACAAAATCTCTAAAAAGGTTTCCCCACCTGCTGTACAACAGATTTCAGAGTACGAAGTGAACGATGGAAATGACCGAAGATATAAACCCATTTCTGATTTTTCACGTTCCAGTCTAAAAGAGACGTCGGTGCTCCATCTTGAAATAGACGTGCAAAATGAACTGATTTCAAAACAGACCCAATACCAGGGTGACAAGAGTCAACAACAAGCAACCACCACATGTCATCACATCAGTCTGAATCACATATTTGGGATCAAATAGGTGTTAACTTTTAAGCACAAACTGGATGAAATAAAGTGAGCAAACATGCAAAAGGCAATAAAAAAAAAACTATATATAAAAAAAAGGGAAAAGCACCACCATGAGTAAGTAATCTGTAGCCATGAACACTTAATTTCCCTCCATCACTGTCATGATTAAATGCATGATCGTTCAGGCAAGCGAAACATTCCAACACTACAAGAAGCGGCAAGTTGCCTGTCGTCACCCTGCAGCAATGATGATGAAGATGAAGATGATAATGAGGAGTTTTGGCAGCTGGAAGATGGGTTCCCAGTCAGGCGCTGCACTGTGCTGTGCCGTGGCCGGTGACCTGAAGGCTGTGTGAGTGAGTGAGGAAGGAAGGAAGGAAGCGAAAAGGCGTCATCAGTATGGAAGTCCTAGTCCAGCGCCAGCACGGAGAGAAGAGAAGAGATGAGCAGAGCAGAGGTCACTGGATGCCCAGGGCTGTTCGGGACTGTTTGATGCGTTCTAACCGCAGTGTTAGGTGTTTGTTCTGGTTCTGAAGCTCCTCCACTTGTGTTTGAGCTTCTCTCAGCTGCAACATCGACACAAAAGTCATGAGGACATGAAACTGGACTCTTCCTATGATTTTTCGTGTTTTTTTTCTCATTCTTCGGTGAGAGCTCCGATATTCATCAATCATGAGATTTTCAAACACAACGTTTGCCCAGCCCCTGTGAATTTGATTTTTATAAAAAAGATTTTTTTTTTTAAAAGAAAGAACATAATATATCTTTTTATTAACCTTTTCTCTTTTCAAATAGGTTAACAAGATTTTATATATTTCACTACTGTAATGCTTAAATCTCTAATAAAAATGTTATGAAGAATCTTTTTGCTTTCCCACACTCACAATTTCTTAAGAATAAAAGTTACAATTAAACAGCAGACTGATAGACATACTCAATGGATAGATAGTTCATACATCAGTTGAAGGACACCAGGGTAAAAAAAAAAACCTTCACAAACATGCATTCCCACCGCAGACTTTAAAATTTGATACAGTTCCTCCTAATTTTACAACAATGCCATAAAGTAAGGAAGGGGAGGGGACCCACAATATTTCAGAGAGATGACAAAGCATACCTCCCGTTGAAGTTTCCTCTTCTCCTGTTTGAGTTCATCCTCTGCACCTTCTGCTCTTTCAGATTCAGTCTTGTAGCGTTTCAACTGAGTTTCTAATCGACCCACCTAGAACCAAACCAACAACCAATTAGTTACATCTGTTTAGTCACATTCTTTATCATGTTTAGAAGTAATTGTTACTTACTTGATCCTAATACATGCTACACAGTGTGAAAAATTAGTTTGAAGCCATATATGAAGGGTACTAGGTAACTGTTCACTGTAAGTTCTCAAATGGCAACTGCTCATGGGTGGCTCATGTTTCACTATCTATGGCACCACATCACGAGGCATTTCTCATGATTTATCAGTATCTAACAGACAGTCACAGAAACAAAGTCACAATCACAATATTACATAAGCCTTTGACCAAGCACAAGTGTTCAACTCTAAAAACACTCACCATGCCTTCCAGAGTGGCAATGTCTTGTTCTGCTTTCTGTAACTTGAACTTGTACTCATGGATCTGTTTACTAGCTTCTCCTGCAAAGCCAAGCAAAGTTGTTACTGATGTGATACACTTCAACAACGGAAAATAATGTCAAACAGTAGACTATTTGTACCTGTCCAGTTTCCCTAAATTGGGTGTCCTAGCATCTAAGCAATCTCCAAAGAACAAGAAAAATAAAAGATTGAAAGAATTTTAGAGAAAAAAACTAAAACAATGAGAGAATCAAACATTGAATGGGGAATGGTGCGTGCGTGCGTGCGTGTGTGTGTGTGTGAGTGTATGCATATGTGCATGCGTGTGTGTCTGCAAGCATGTGTGTGCAGATGCCTGTGAGCTTGCAAGCGTGTGTGTTACTACCTGACATCATGAAGCCAAACTGCAAAGCGCTTATGACATACCTGCACTTGCTAACGGTTAATGAGCCAGTAAAGAGATGCAAGTGGGGGACATTTACCTGGGTGCAGACAGATAAACGTATGTAATGAATATCAGGGCTTAAAGCCAATCAAACATTTATCATCTTTCTGGGATAATTTTAGTACTCCTCTGGCTCATTTCTAAAGCTATGGTCATGATATGCTTTATGAAAGGATTGGAATATCTTCATCAATCTCAACAGCCCCCAATCCCCTTATTTATTGATCTGAACATGACAGCAACACTCAGAAACACTAACCAACACTGCAGTTGTCAACACTTCTTGTACTTGGTGAACACACGACTATATTATGACAAGAATTTTTAGTAAAGCCATTTCACACAGTCTCAAAGTTAGAAGAACTCCACTGTTATCTTTATCCATTGTTATATAAATAGAGAAGAAAAAAAAAAAACGTCATCAATTAGGTGATCTTTTGTGCCCTGGTCTCATAGTAACCTCATTTTTCCAACAACATCAATGACTGATGTGATGATGATGATGATGATGATGATGATGATGATGATGATGATGATGGTGGTGATGATGATTGATGATGATGACAATAATAATAGCAATAATAATGATATAAACTTACTTTGTACTTCATACAGCTGCATCTCTGGTCCATTCACTTGTGGTAGTTGAGTGGAATCGGATTTTCGATGTTTGGACTGTTCATCATCTAACAAGTTTTCTAGTCTTTTCACCTTAAAAAAAAGAAGTAGAAAAGTTAGGTTTCTATAATGCACTATGTTCTTTTTTCTGTTTTCTTTACATTTTTGTTTTTAGCTGTAATATTCAAGCCATGTACACAACTATAATAATGGACCAGCCGCCATGGCGCAGTAGTTAGCGCCTTGGATTTCAGACTGAAAGGTCACAGGCTCAAATCTCATAAGAATCATAGGGATTTTTTCGGACTTCGGTCAGCTCTTACCAGACTGAGTGTGCTGTGGGCTGAGAGGGAAGGCTGGGGCCACACAGTCGAGCTTCATCCACTTTATGGATGCAAGTTTGAGAGTGAATGATGAATAAAATACACTAAATTAGTATCCGACTTCACTGGAATTTCTATGTCATAAAATAAAGTACAAACAAATAAACTACAGCTTTGCAAAATTATTGATTCCTCTAAAAATCTTAAAACACAAGACCCTTAAACAGCTAAACTCCACAAACAAAGCCTAAATACCAGCATAAAGTCCATATCTCACTCATTCTTGTATCATCCACTTCTAACATGTTTACTTTAACACATGTTTTAAACTTTTTTTCTCTGCAACCTAGCAAAGGTGATAACTAGTCATACCAATTACCCAAATTGAAACTGAAGGAAAGTCATAAACTGATCATACTTACTTCTGCTACTAATGCCTTCTTTTCTGCTGCCAAGGCCTTGACTTTGTCATCTGAAACAAACAGAAATTGAATTTATGTATTTTATTTTATAATTCTTTACAGAATGAAATAAGTATATATGCATTAACACAACAACAGGTATCTCACTCAAACAGTAAAAATTGAGTACTGATCAACAATACACACAAATCAACCATAGGAAAATAAATATAATTATCTGCAACAACAGGCATCTCACTCAAAAAGTAAACTCAAGTACTGATCAACAATACACATAATTTAACCATACTCTGTGAAATAACCCTTTTCACAGACACTTGACAGACACCATCTTTTTTCCCACATTCTCCAAGCATAGGTCTGCATTACATGTAAGGGGTTATCACTATATCCATCACCTAATATCACTCCCATTTCTTGGCAGATGAACCTGAAAATGATCAGTACAGCAGTAAACAAGCCTTGTAACTGCCCTTCAAGGTATGATTAAAGTGTTTTAGACTTTAGACTTGACCCAATGCGAATAAGATAGAGACAACACTTCAATCTTTTTCTTTTTTTTTACATCAACCAATAGAAGTGCATCAACCACAAGGCAATAAACACTTTAACATTTGTTCATCCTCTGCCACTCTCTTTTTGCAATGAAGAGACAACCAGAACACCATGAGGGGGGTTAATATTGCCACCTGAGGCACAAAATTCTGTAGGTAATTTTCTTTCAACATCACAACATTTCTACACAATTGGTCAGTACATCAAAGAAAAGTTACATGTTCAATGGATGAGATAGTTTTTATCACTTCCATCATTAAAATTTTAAGACAAAAAAAGGGGGGATCCTGGACATACAAGATCAAAGCCAAATGGGAGCAACACAGGGAAAAAAAATACAGATTGACCTTTAGAGAAAAAAAGAACCCAAAAAAAAAGACAAGCCCAAAAGATGGCAAATGAGGGGGAAAATCAAAACTTCAGTCAGTCAATAAATAAATACTTCAATACAACTTCATATAAGAAAAAAAACTTTTTTTTTTTTAGTAATGTTTGTTCAAACAAATGACTGATACACTCAGTAGGACAGAACAGAGTGAACATATAGCCTTTATCAACAACAACAGCAATAACAATAACAAAACCAACAATAACAATAATAACAACAACAATGATAATCATTTATAATTCACCTTTCATATTTACTCTGGTGCACTATTTCATATTGTTGTAAGCCATAGTGCTTGTGAATTTGTCTGACATAGCTCTAAATTTAATTGATTACATAGATATCTATTACAATGAGAGAAGAGAAAGAGACAGGGAGAAAGAAACACACACACACAGGGGGGGGGGGGGGGGGGGGGGGGGGGAGGGCTGTCTTAAAAAAATGGACAGAACTTGAACAACTATCAATCAGCTATAACAGAACATAATACGTCTAAAATACAGCTCATAGGCCACGAACAGCAAAAAAAAAAAAGGTTGACAATAATAACCCAACTTCTTTACCATTTTCCTTTTCTTTCTTTAACATTAATTTCAATATCTCATAAATGCTTCGAAGCCAACGAAACCCCACTCAGATCCTTCCTAACCCTGTTCCCCCATAACGCCCATTACAGAAATACAACTGTGGTAAGAAAAATATTGTTCGATATGAGTGGCTTGTGCTCTCCCTTTCACCAGTGAACGACCAACAGACCCCTTGAGGGGACGTTCGACCTACGTCCTACTGGTGTGACTGAATGTTTCTTTCCACAGCCATTTGAGCTGAAGGACTGCGAAATTCTTTTACCTATATTGCCCGAGGTTACATAGTAGAGAAAAAGGGAGGGTAAAAAAAAAGTGAGGAAGTATTGTTGAATACGTTTTGAGGAATGCTGCATATATATATATATATATATATATATATATTCATACCCTTTCCCTCTCTCCTAAAGTGAAAGAATGTGCTGTAGTCACACTAGACCTAACATGGCCCTGAATCAACAATTCAGCACACACTAACAAAGCAGTGAGTGTTAAGCTCACCGACATAAAATTAATTCAGACTTTTAATGAAACCCCGCTCCTTGCTGACAAGTATGTACACTGAATGGTGTGTTTCACTGGACCTATGTCATCAGCAAATCAGGAACAAACTGGATGATTCCATTTCCTTCCTTGTGTCTCTCTGCTTACTGCCAAGAAAGAGGCAGCGTAGAATTCTCTTTACAAATCTTGTCCCATTTCATGTGTGTGTTGTGTGTGTGTGCGCACGCGCGCGCGCTCGTTTGTATGAAAAGGGGTATGGGGATGGGAGTGTGGGAGTAAGTGAGTAGGTGCATACATGTCATATCTACTATGTGTTTGCAAAACAGAAAGCCATGTGTGTTGTAGTGTGTTGTAGTGTGTTGTAGTGTGTGTGTGTGTGTGTGTGTGTGTGTGTGTGTGTGTGTGTGTGTGTGTGTGTGTGTGTCATACTGTAAGAAATGAGAGAAAGAGAGAAAAGAAAGAAAAGAGAGAAAGAAAGAAAGAGAGAGAAAGAGAAAGAAAAAAAGAGAGAGAGAAAGAGAGAGAGACAGAGAGAGAGAGAGAGAGAGAGAGGAGAGAGAGTGATGTGTGTGTGTGTGTGTGTGTGTGTGTGTGTGTGTGTGTGTGTGTGTTGTGTGTGTGTGTGTGTGTGTTTTGTGTGTGTGTGTGTGTTTTGTGTGTGTGTGCGTGTGCGTGCGTGCATGCGCGTGTGCGTGCGTGCATGCATGCGTGTGACTGTGTGTCCACATGCAAGCATGTATACGTTATGTGGGTGTGTGTCAGAAAGAGACGGGGGAGGAACAACACGATAAAATAAAAAAAAGGGAATGGAAGGAAGCAAAGACAATGAGCCACAAAAAAGGCCACACGTGACGTAACAGAAGAACTTAATCAAGTGGCACTAGCAGCAGAACAATAGCAAACCAACACTGGCCAACACCTACACGAGTAATAACGATTGAAGTACAAATGAAAGAATGAAAACAACACAACCGATACATACACGCCAATGAGGTAACACCTAAAAGCAACATAAAAAAAACAACAACCAATGAGGTAATGACTTACTATAACAACATGAAAAGAATAACGTACGCCTATGAAGTAATGACTAGACGAGCATGAAAAGAATACGACCAATATACAGCCCTCCTTCTGGCCACAGGAGAATGATTAATGGTTTGGTTAAGGTCTTTGACATGGGGAGTGGTGGCTTCTGCTGAATACTCCCCCCCCCCCCACCCCCTTGCCTGGTTGTGAATCATCAGCCACAAACAAACATGCTGCACTGGTGTGACTGAATGACTGCGAACCCAAACCGAACTGTGCATGCCAACTTTAGCTCAAGAGACTGGGTGGGTGGGAGTTCAGCCGGGCTGGCTGTCTGCGCCAGAATCATATTTCTTACCGTTTTATCTGCATGTGTGTGTGTGTGTTGTGTGTGTGAATGTGTGAGTGTTTGTGGGAGGGGGGGGGGGGGGAGAGAATATATGTGTGAGTGTGTCTGTAAGTATGTGTAAGAGAGTGTGTGTGTGTGTGTTGTGTGTGTGTGTGTGTGTGTGTGTGTGTGTGTGTGTGTGTGTGTGTGTGCACGCGTGCGTGCATGTGTGACTTGTGTGTTCATATCCCATGACAGAAAGAAAGGGGGGCGGGAGAGAGACAGAGAGACAGAGAGAGACACAGAGAGAGACACAGAGAGAGAGAGACAGAGAAAGAGAGAGAGAGACAGACAGAGTGTGTGTGTGTGTGTGGTGAGTGTGTGTGTGTGTGTGTGTGTGTGTGTGTGTGTGTGTGTGTGTGTATGTGTATGTGCGCACGCACATGTTTGTATGAAAAGGGGAATGGGGATGGGAGTGGGGTGAGTAAGTGAGTAGGTGCATACATGTCATATCTACTATGTGTTTGTGAAACAGAAATCCATGTGTGTTGTAGTGTGTGTGTGTGTGTGTGTGTGTGTGTGTGTGTTTATGCCCATGCAAAACAGAGAGACAAAGTGAGAGCGAGTCATCTTGCTGCTTGAAGCTTATTTTGGTCTCAACTACAGGCACTTGTATTTATGCATTAAACTTCCATGCACTGATCGTATTCCATGTCCTATTTTGTCACATATCAATTAAGTAATTATACATGATATGCTGACAAAAAGAAGGATCAGCCAGCATTAACAGAGATATACAATACTCTATTGTATTAACCACATGTACACGTAGCAAATTTCAATTTAAGAGAGAAAAAAATTGTAGTGAGTGTGTGTAAGGGGGAAAGTGTAAACATATGCATATATGTATGTGTGAGTGTGTGTACACCTGTGCGTGCCTGCACTTGTGAGTGTATGCATGGATGTATGTGTACTGATCAGATTGTACTAATTCCTTCAGATTAAAGGAATGAATTTGGTTTTCCTAAATCAAATGATCCAACCTGTTCTTAGGCTGCAGAAGGCTGTGGCTGTCACTTTCTTCAAGTCTACCATTTCACAATGGAGGAAACTGATTGAACTGTAGCAATGGTCTTTACAGGCATTTGTAGTATTTTGTTTTAAGTTATAAAACAATTTCAACACACACACACACACACACCACCGAGTACAGCCGAAACACCAATTCTGGTCAACTCTACAGTCCTATTTTCTCACTTCACTAACCTTTATAAGTCTTGATATTCAAACTACAAATATGTCCGTGTGCGAAGATTGATAAGTTGTGCAATGTAATGTGCCTGTTGTATACACAAGGACTCTTCTTTATGAGTGTCTACTCTCATAACTACTTCATATGGAGGGCGGCACACTTAAGATTTGCCACATTTCTTTTCTTCTTCTTTACGCTACCAAAAAAATATGCAGTACTGTTGAATCTTCCTAAGTTTGTGATGATCCCCACCCACCTGACCAGTGGTGTAAGTTTTATGCAATGAAATTATAAGGATATATACTGCAATCTTACAGTACACGTGCAAAATATTTCACACCAACTGACTGTGGCATAACACTCCCATTTTTCCTCTCCTATCTGGGCAGGCAGGTGTTGGAGAGCAGATGCAGCGACCTAACCTATACTGGGGATTTGTGACAAACAGCAGGCCTCCGTAACACTGTAAACTGTTTTGAAAACATTTGAGGGAGGAGAGGAACCCCCTTGCTGCGGATAGCTAACAGCATTGAATTTTCTGAAAAGATCTTCCCATTCAAAAGAAATGGGACATATTTTTCCCCCCAAAATAACAAATAACATTCCTTTACGCATTCAAAACTTAGGGATGAGTAATTATGTGGAGAAGTATCTGTACGTTTGGCAGCAGCTTTTCAGAATCAGCGCCCTTATCTTAGCGATTCTGTATCTTCTTCAGTTCTTGGCTGCACATTTTCTTGCTTTACTTACACTGTCCAGCCACATCTATGTGCACCGTTTTATTTTTTAATGAAATAATGCTTTGGGCATATGGCCACAGATTTCCAAGAAAATTATAAGAAAATGATCATGCATAAGCTCTATGAGTCATGAGAGGGTATAATAACTGTTGTTTTTTTTCTGCTGGAACTGAGGTTTACTCCTTGAAACCAAACGTGGCTCTGATCCAAATACCATCATCTTCTTGTGCAGTGCATCTTGACAGAAGGAAGGAAATGATCAGCAACAAGACAGGAAGGTGGAGAAGGGAAGGAGAGAAGGGAAGGGGAGAAGGGAAGGAGAGAAGGAAGGGGAGCAGCTTGTCAGTCTGCTTTCTACATGGTTGGCTGCACACCACCATAGCTATGACACTGATGGAGTAGCAGTCTAACCTCAGGCTAATGTGTAAACAAATGCAAGCCATTTTTCACTGTGCTGCTCTAATATGTATTACAGGAACTTTGCAGCTGCATCCTATGCTACCCTGATTGCAATCGCTGCGTGACAAATTGAATAATTCACAACTGCAGTGCTATCCTGATTGCAATCACTGTGTGACAAATTGAATAATTCACATCTACGGCTTGTAACTCGCAAGAAAAAGAAAGCTGTCCTGCCCATCTTCTTTCCTTCTTAAGACTTGTTTTTGCCATCTCTAAGAGCTGTAACTCATCGATCATTCTGGTCACGTCCTTCAGCCAAGAATAGAGTCTGATCGTTGAACCAAAAACCACCAGTACTTACTTACAAGAGGAGTAAAATATAAATGAATAGGCAAACCTTTCTTGTGACACCTACACCCACCCCTACCCCCCACCTCTCGGGACAAGTCAGAATCCCACAATGTTTTCTTTACGACTGTTCAAACAAATATGTATCACCAATGGACAACACAATTCAAAATATGTCGAGTTCATTCTTCAAAGAATAGCTCTCCCTGGTCTTTATTCATTCACTATTACATTCCTGACTCCTGACTGTACAGTCTCTCTCTCTCTCTCTCTCCTCTCTCTCTCTCTCTCTCTCTCTTCTCTCTCTCTCTCTCTCTCTCCCTCCCCCTCTCTCCCAGTCATTCCTTCTTGTGACAACAATCCATTACTGGCAGGCAAATGAAGCAGCTTTCCTTGCTGATCAGCAGAATAAATCATGTACTGACTGTACAGCCACACACAATGGTGGCTTTCTCTAATCCTATTTGTTTAAGACTTTTGCATCCCTATAACACTGGTTTGTTTGGGGTTTTTTTGGGGGGAGAGGTCCAACAAACTGTGCCACTTTTCATAGACCTTATCTTGCAGCGCCCCGCATTTATCCCCCCATTTCTTTTCTTAAAACAGAAAATCTATCAAATTATCTATTTTCCAAAGTCTGCTTATGCCTCATATTTCTGACAATTATACATGATATCATTTACAAGCAATTATGTCTGATCATTGCAGAAGTTTGATACAAATCCAGACATAAAAAAAAGAAAAGTGTTTCCTCCCCAAAAGGGAAAGGGTGGGGGAAGGAGTAGCGAAAATGAGAGAGAGAGAGAGAGAGAGAGAGAGAGAGAGAGAGAGAGAGGAGAGAGAGAGAGAGAGAGAGAGAGAGAGAGAGAGAGAGAGAGAGAGAGAGACCAAAATGGTACATACAAGAAGGAAAATACATGAGCCATGTCTAAAAAAAGACGGCCTGTCTAACTTGTCCATAATGATGTCAGATCACAGACAAGTTGTGTTTTTGCTCCACTGGTCAGCTAATGGATCACCACCTGAATACACACCACTCTTCCTGACATTCTTTTGCTCGATAAGCAAATGCTAAGACAGACAGGCAGTCAAGTAGGCATGTGGATGTCTTGTAGACAGAGTTGAATAAAGTATAGATAACGACCCCTGAAGATATCCATTCTGCCAACTCATTCTACTGTTGTAGCATTTGCCCTTTTCAGATTATGGACGACCAAATACAGCCAAAAGATTAGAAACACTATGCTTCCATCATGTCAACCCTTTCCTTGCTTTTTCCAACATTTCAAATTCACATACATGCACTCAGACACAATGATCTATGAAACACACACACACACACACACACACACACACACACACCACACACACACACACACACACACACACACACACACCACACACACACACTTTTGTATCTCTCATCCCAAAAAACCTCATGGTTTAAACAACTACCATTCCTAAAAAAACAATCAATTATGACATTCAGGAATCTTGGAAAATTATTCTGACAACATCCACTCTCGTGTTCACAAAATGATGTGCTTGAAATTTGTTTGCCACATTCCACACTTTCCACTCTATCCTGACCTGTTTCATTAGTATTCTACATCATGCCTTTCCTTCCCACCGCTAATGTAACCAGTTTTGTAACACTTTGTACTGACCTAGACATGACAGCATTAACAACTTTTCAAGGAATGCATTATCTGACTTGCAAATGACTAGTAGGATACCAAAATGGTGTGTGTGTGTGTCTCTGTGTGTGTGTGTGTGTGTGTGTGTGTGTGTGTGTGTGTGTGTGTGTGTGTGTGTGTGTGTGTGTGTGTGTTGTGTGTGTGTGTAACACAAGAGAGAGAGAGAGAGAGAGAGAGAGAGAGAGAGAGAGAGAGAGAGAGAGAGAGAGAGAGAGAGAGAGAGAGAGAGAGGATGAGGAGCTAGTGTATGAGCTTGTGTACATATGAGCTTGCGTGCACATGCGTGTGTGCGTGCATGCATGTGTGTGTAGCAATCCATTTCAATCCTGTCAAAAAATATTTATCTGCTAATGATGTGAGTGAATGGAAGCTATACACAGCAGATAAAGAAAACTTAGTAAGATTATTTTTAAAAAGGGGAGGGGGTGGGGTAGAATGACAAGCACAAGATATGCAGAGCTGACAGAGGGTTACACAAAATGAAACTCAATGTTCTATTTGGAATTAACAAACTATCAAATTAACAGGTAAAAATGTGACATATATATATATCCTAGAACAAACTATTAGAACTATTTTGCTTTGTTCTGATTGTTCTGTTTCAAATTGCCAAACCATCCAAATAAACAGGCAAAATGTAGTTTACAGAAGTACTGTTTTAGCATTTAAGTAAGGACATTATTGGGCACAATGCTTTTCCTGGATACTTTTATCTTTCTAGATACATTCGTTACAAATTCAAAATGTCTCTACCTCAAATTTTTAATCAAGGAAGGGGGGGGGGGGTGGGGGGGGGGGGTATGTAAGAACTTAAGGTAGAAACACCAACAAAATGTCACTTCATAAACAACCCAGAAATCACGAATCCACCAACACGACCCATCCTACCCCCCAACCAAGCTACATCCAGACTTCTCCAATCTTCGCCAAAAAATTTATCACAGCCTGAAATGACTCCTCTTGATGGTATTACCCTTCTTGATAACTCCGCAGCAGCAGACACTCTGCCAGGCCAGACATCGTCCTATTTCTGGAAAGGCCTTCAGTGTTTTGGCAGACAGATTTCCCCGGGTGCTAAATTCCTTCTCTTTGACAGTATACGGCCTGATAGCCATCCCTCTTTAGGGCGCTGCTGATAGCTCTCCGCTTGGCTGATGAAGCATCTGGTGAATGCTGAGGGAGGGGATGCATGGAAGGTTGTTTTCAAGTGTAGCATAGAGATTGTCCTCGGGATAAAACAACACTGCTTGTGCCAGACAGAAACCTTACTGGATCTGTTTGTAGACAAAATCTGCAAGTACTGTGTGACTACATTTTTTTCTCCCTTCCTTTTTTTAACCCTTGGCAGTTCTTCTTTAGCCCTTATGTCAGAATTTGGCTTTGTAAGTTTTTAAACTTCAGGGGGTGTGTGTGTGTGTGTGTGTGTGTGTGTGTGTGTTGTGTGTGTGTGTGTGGTGTGTGTGTGTATGTGTGTGTGTGTGTGTGTGTGTGTGTGTGTGTGTGTGTGTGTGTGTTGTGAAAATTGGAGATGGGGTGCAATATTAGGTGGGAGGCAGAAAGGTATTAAAAATAAAAAACAAAAAGCAAACAAAAAACATGAAACGGGTCTTGAGCGTGAGTCAAGAACAGGACGATAGGGATTAAATGATAATATAAAGTTTGAGTGTTGGAAATAACTAGTAAATACTGATCAGATCTAGAATCAATACAGCTTGTCATCTCTAATGGTTTATGTAATAATACAATCACACAAACTGTCCAGATCTGATTACTTTTTCATGAATAAAGAAGTATTGATAAACATTTTTGACAAAAACTAAGATAACTATGATTTTAGTGACCAAGAAAAGGCAACACACACAAAAAAGACCTTTAAAAAATCATCACCACAAAAAGTACCAACACTTTAAAATATACAGATCTTTTTTCAACTACAAGACAAAGCGCTTCCAACATTTGTTTTACAGAGACATAATTTGTGCTTCACAGAGGAACACAACCATGAACAACACTTCTACCAAAAGTCTCAAAAGCAAATGAACTTTCATACAGAATGCCACACTTTTTGTAAAATGAGCATAAAAGCAGCACACTAACCATCATTAAACAGTCCATGCTGTGGAGGGAAGGAAAAGGGCACTCACAAAAAATGAAGCAGAAAAAGAAAGAAAGCAACACAGTGTTATCTCATGATGTGAACACAATCCCATTATCTTAATCAGTCAAAGTGCAAACAGCCAAAGTCGCTCACTAATTACAAACAAAATTAAAAAGCATGAAAAAGCATGACTTCTTCACAAAGGTCCCTGTGATAATCAACAACAGAAAGAAAGCAAGACACTACACAAATTATCACAAAAGCCATGAAACTGCACAGCCAACTAACAAGAGTTTGATTATAATTCATTAGCAATCGAAGACAAACAAACAAAAACCCTCCTGATATTTAAAAACAGATCTTATAAACAAGCATGCAGAACAGACAAATAATTATGTGATAAGACAAAATAATTATGCTCTGCATGTCCACATGCATGTCATTTTGGCATGGCTAAAAAAGAGAGAGAGAAATAAGGCAACAGAAGAAATTCTAAAACATTCAGTCATACCATTTCTAACATTCCAATTCAAGCAGGAGAAGGAGGGCGGGAAGGGGGGGGGGGGGGGGGGGGGGGGGGGGGGGGGGGGGACAGAAAAGAGCAAAAATGTTTTAAAAATCAAAACTCACAAAGCATTAGGTTTTTTTTCCATAAAAAACAAAATTTTCTAAAAGCCAAATGCCCAATGTGTACAAATGGGACAAGGAGGGCAGGGGAGAGTGTAAAAAAAAAGGGGGGGGTGTTATATCATCAAACAGGCACAGGTGAATGTTAGAATGTGTAAATAAGTAAAATGTCAACAAGGAATGAAATCTACATGAAAATCACCACTACATGGGTTACGTGCATTAATCAATTCACAAGTTATGATACATGTGATAAATGAAACTAACAGGGCAAAATAAACTCAATGAATGCCAGGATGGCCAGATCACACGTGCTTTCAAATACACACACACACACACACACACACACACACACAACACACACCACACACACACCCACTCATCACACACACACACACACACGCCCCATGCACATGCACACACACACATTCTTCATGAAATTCATACCATCACAGAGCAACTTCAACCCACAACACACAAAACACACACAGGTCACAAAAAACACACACCAAACCAATACATGCAGTAAAAAGCTTTATTGTAGCACATCTGAATACTCTAATCCAAGGATTTAAAAACAAAAAGAACAAAAAACAACAACAACACACACACCTAGAGGCAAAGCTGGATATGCAGGTTTGGGGATTTTCTCCCCAATTGTCATCATAAAATAAATGGGAAACAGAACCCATGCAATTATGAAAATGTACAATTCTAAATGAACATCTGACACAGTTGTTTGAAGTTAGCAACAGATGGCAGGAGACGTGGCATCTGCACAATTTGTGGTCCCACAGTTTCAAGGAATTTTGAAGAGGAAGAAGAACAAAATAACATGACAAAGTAAATGCACTCAAATGCACAATTTCAGTTGTTAATTTTTCAACCAAAAAGTTAAGTAGGTCATACATGCAATACACGATCAACAAAAACGCTTTGAAAGACTGCAATGGCATTACAATGATCTCAAGAATCAAAATCAGACAAAATTCAAAACATTACAAATTGCACAGCAAATCATTTTCAGTCAGCTTTTGTCAAACATCTAAAACAAAGACTACAGTGGAAAATAATTCTCCAAAAACATGCACTACTCCTATAGCTAAGATAGGAGGTCTTTGCTTTTCCAACAAAAACAATGAACTTGGAAAGTGACAAATTTTGAGAAAGAAATGGGAGGAAATTTGTCAATGTAACACATAAAGCATATCAATAAAGACTGAAATAACCTTTCAAATAATCCAAAGCAAGTATCCAACAAAATAATGTTGTAATAACAATAAAAATAGTAAATAATAGCAATAAAATGAATGGACCACCTGCCTCTGCATCATTTACATAAATGTTCATTAGATACATTAGTAACTTTGCTAAAGTCAAGCTGTAATGAAATGAACCCAAAAGAAAGTATAGCATAAAAGTGAACATATGCTTTAATATGAAGAGAGAGAGAGAGGAGAGAGAGAGAGAGAGAGAGAGAGAGAGAGAGAGAGAGAGAGAGGAGAGAGAGAGAGAGAGAGAGAGAGAGAGAGAAGAGAGAGAGAGAGAGAGAGGAGAGAGAGAGAGAGAGGAGAGAGAGAGAGGAGAGGAGAGAGAGAGAGAGAGAGAGAGAGAGAGTTTAACATAAAAATAAATGTGCTTCCGTTGTCTGCACTGACTCAAAGTGTGTATGACTTAACAATTCCATACAAACCAGCACAATAAACATGTGCACAATATCAATAGTACTAAGCAATTCAAACAGTTCTGTCAGTCTTTTAGAACTACACTTTTAAGACTTTCTCATAAATTAAAACAAAGTTCTGATATAGAATCAGATATAGATTAAACAAGTCAATGCTAGCTACATAACATACCAATTCACTAATACTTCTGACAGTAGTGGTTGCCTTCAGAGTTTTCAAAAGCAATACAAATAGTGCATCATCAAAATTACAGAACTTCAAATGAGACAACAGCAAAGACTGACCACCCTGTTACCATATTTTTTCTCCAAAAATAAAAAAGAGAGAAGGGGAGGAGGGAAATAGAAATAGAAAATGCTGATTAATCTGTACAAATGATTCCCAAGGCACTACAGAACTATTCTGGTAACATTGTGTTTCTCAAGAAGCTTTTTTCTCCTTCACAAAAATTCTTTTATCTCCCGAAAGAAGCAGCCAACAAAAAATTGAGCAGCTTGATGGGTTTGTTGGTTTGGGTGTTGTTGTTTTTTTGTTGTTGTTTTTTTGTCATTATCATTTGACACTTATGATGGGGTACAGAAACATTGAGGAAATTTGTTTTACAAACTCTGACTTGGAGATCATGGGGTCTTTTACCCCACATGCATTTTGCTTTATCTGATTCAAAATGGTAGTGCTTTGTCACAATCTGTTAGAGATGGGCATTTGTGCAACTTGCATATATAATATACATGTGCAATGTGCTTGGTATGATCTTAGAAAGCTACAAAGTACGCACATCGGACAAGTGCTTCAGAATGGCCATATTATTTCTTAGTTCCTGTTCACCCATTTCATGAAAAATTCAAAACAAGTTCTTCTTATGTGGACTTCTCATATATTATAATATCCTAACATACAGCTGCACTTAGTTGAAGTCCTCGATGGCCTTGTAAGGAACAAACACCATGAAGACTCCCCAGATTCAGCTAACACTTGTAACAGGGTCCAGGTTAGCTGCTACTTTTCATTCTTTGGTCTCCTGGGTTCTTACTATCATATCAATGGAAAGCAAAGTATTCACTTCCAGTCACCATGAACTAAAAATTAACAACTCTACAGAGATAGGGTCATACCAGTTAATTCTTATCTACTTTGGTGGCTTTTTTTTTTTTAAACCTGTTCATACCAGCCAGCCCACAGAACTCACTTTGTGTATGGATCCTTCCTAATCATTAAACAGACCTATCATAATTCCTACAAGCAAATGTCCTTGAATAAGTAGAAGTAAAACACATGTATGTAAACATAACACAGACAGGAAGACACAGGGGCACACACATATTATCAACATATAAACACGCATACATGTGCATGCAAACATGTGCATTTAGTATAATCATTCACATTCATGTAATACCATGCATGCATATAATATATATCAAGTCAGTACCTTTTTGCAAATGTATTATGGCTCTTTTCATAAACACACTTTTAAGAAGCTATCTTACTACAGCCCTGTCAGAACATATGTATACACATTTCTAAATACTGAAATGAGGTCATATCTAGGATAGCAAAAACAGCAGATTCTAATCTCACAGAGAAATATAGGTGTTTTTGAGAGAATACCGACTAAGTATCAGCCAAGATTTCTTCCTCTTCTTTTTCTCTCACATGACTACTTAGGAACACTGCTTTTCAAGCAACTCATTAAGGTAATCACCATCATTCTAATACATATAAGCAAACTGGGGAAAGTAAGCACTGCATGCCATGTAATGTTGCTTTCAGATGGCTCATCTAATTAACAATATGCACAGGTCTCAACAACAGATTGTTCATTTTAATCAGCCAATCACATCACAGCAAATCTAAACACTGTCTACATACATTTGGTAACAACATGATAAAAATAATACATATATTTTGTATATATTAAAAAAAAATACACAACATAAAAAACAGAAAGGACAGACTGAAGTGTCATTTGATGCCAGTATTCAAAACATCAGCAGCTAACAAAGACTAGATGTGGGGTTCTCTGTTTCCTGTCAATACATACTGAATAATCATAACTAGTTAGCACTAGCAATGTAGCCACAAGCCAGATCTTCTTCAACATACACAGATATCAAAGTACACACAAACACATCTCTTTTCCTTCCTCACAAGCACTGGTACTTGTGACATACTTGTGAATAATACCTATATTCATGAATATTTGATTATTGTGAAATCAGCAAAGAGATGAAGACCAGGCTTAACAAGAATCAGTTAATATGATATCTATATTGCAATAATATGGGTTGGATAAATGTTCTACAGCACTATAGTAATATTCAACTTAAGGCAGATTTTACTCTGTTATCCTGACAAAAATATTTACATGCTTGGCTGTTTTGTGTCTAAAATCAGTGATAAAAATTATAAGTAACATAGCATGGGCATGGCAAGTCTTACAGGCAAAATGAAGTCTTTTTCTGTGTAGTATTTCTATTGCATAGAGGGAAAAGAACATCAAGTTTGCATCAATCTTTGGCTTTGGGATTTTTTGTTGTTGTTTGCATGACCCTCTAGTACTGTTCCCCAATTTATTTCTTGACAATTTGCAACAATATATTCTTTTAGGAACTCATGAAATGTTTCTTCGTCTGTCTTTTATGACCTCAATACAAATATACACTGACACCAATGGAAGTTACCCATTCAAAGTAAAGAAAATTCAAACCACGGGGGGTGTGTGGTGTGTGTGTGTGTGTGTGTGTGTGTGGTGTGTGTTGGGTGGAGGGGGCATGCGTGCATGCCTGCATGCTGTGCGTGCGTGCATGTGTGTGTAAGTATGTGTGTGTCCGTGAGGGCATACGCTTTGATTGGACTGTGATGCCAAAACCAGAACAAGGAATGTAAGCTTGATGTCATTATGCATACAGAATGAAAACAAAAGGCTTGCATTATCACAAAAAGGCTGAATATCAGATTATTTTTTTAAAAGAAAACAAGTTACAACAAGTATTCAAAACAAAAAAGAGGAGGGGGGGGAAGGAGACACTTTTGAACACAAACATGTAGTTCTTCCATAATGATATGCTCTCAACTGAAGTGAGGCAAGGTCATGGCAACAACATACAATTATGCAACATTTCTTATCTTTGTGACTTCAAGACAAATACAGGAGACTCAATGTCAAAGTACTCACAAAGATTACAGTCAACAAAAGGGTTACCTCAAAATGGGTTTGGGGGTTTGGGGAGGAGTCTTTTTTTCAGTTTTCT
This sequence comes from Stramonita haemastoma, assembly GCA_030674155.1. Lineage (NCBI taxonomy): Eukaryota > Metazoa > Mollusca > Gastropoda > Neogastropoda > Muricidae > Stramonita > Stramonita haemastoma. The sequence continues at coordinate 18,149,773 of CM060319.1, forward strand.
CCCTTTTTTGCAAAAAAAAAAAAAAAAAAGGGAGGAGGGGGTAGTTAAACAATATCAATTCTAAGAACCCAAGTACTGACTTTAAAATATTCTGTAAATGAAACATAGATCTCAAACTATGAACATCTATTTTGCTTGCAGTGTAAAGTAACTAAGCACTTGTACATTTTTTCTAAAAGCATAAAAACGTCACATAAATCTATAGTGAGCATAAAACCAATACACAAATCTCTGGTAATAAAACACAAATTACACCATATTAAAAACTCAGGGTAAGTATGGTGAATGTTTTTTTCTGTGCCACTTATCTGCAAACATTTTTTTTGGGGGGGGGGGGGGGGGGGGAGAGAGCTCTGAACAGGGGAGGAGAAGGTAAATAAAGTTCATTAAATATGAGACTTCCCAAAACCTTGGCAGCAGACCATTGCATTTCAACACTTTGCTTTCTGGTTAAAAAGGAACTCTGAATAGAAAATTTCACCAGAGAGTCTGTTGCACTGAGTAGCACCAGTCATATCAAAATCTTGTGACAAAGTATTTATAAAGTTTTTATAAACAGGCATTATTGATGACTTTGTTCATACACTTTTCCCTTACACACACACACACACACACACACACACACACACACACACACACACACACACACACACACACACACACACACACTTTCTGACAGTCTACAGAGTGACTAATTACTTGGCAAGCCATACATTTTTTAAATAAAGTTTGATTTTTAGATACATACAGACTGCTTTTGATATATAGGTGTAATATCGCAGAGAAAGAACTATCACATAGTCAAGAAACAAGAGAACGAATTAGGATTTAACCTGTTTTTTGTTGTGTGTTTTTTTTTAATTCATTTTGGTTACATACAGGTCACTGATAACATGTAAAATCTTTATACAATATTCTTAACAAGGACACAAAAACCTGTCACTCATAAATGGCCTGTCAGTAATGTACAAAAGCTTGTTAGAATGTTTACAAATCTGAAACTGTCATCATAGACCTCCAACTACTATAATGAGTGGAATTTTAATATAATTTTTGTCACACAAAAAAAGTCATAAGTGTTGCTTTAAGTTTAAAAAAAACAACAACTAACCATTAAAAGCAATACAAGTTTATAAAAAGAACATAGCTCTTCAAATCACATAGATAAAAATTGAGTGTGCAAATAGCAGCCAAATTTTACAATTAGAAGCAAGCTAAAATAACATACAAGAACAATGCTTATTATTTACAAATACGACTTGTATTACAACTTGATTCTGTTACCCTCTTTACGAGGCAGCTGTAATATTCCACCTTTCAATATCTTTAGTGTCTTGGGTGCTCATTCATTTATTTTTAACTTCTACAGTCATTTCAAGTATTTTATTTGCCTGAGACTTGTATTTTTATAACATATATTTCCACACTGTGAAATGAATTTTGATGAAGTTCACACTATTCATTCACTTAACAGTTTGTAAGATCACTTTTCTCTATGATGACTGGTGAGCAAAATATTCCACTTTATATTAATCCATCAAAAAACGTGCTCACTTGATCAATGACTGTCATATCTGTTCTATGGCTGATCTTTTAGCTTCATGATTTGATTACTGGTCACATTTTTAATGCATAAACAGGACAACTATTTTGTCATATTCATTGATGGAATAACACTTTCTTGCAATCCAAACAGTTCCGTGAATATGGGCAAGAGTGATGTCTAAAATTAGTATTTAAAAAAAACGCCTCAGCAAAATGGAAGCAATAGACACTTATCAGAATATGATTGATCGCTTAACCAATACTAAAAAGCATCCATACTCCCATGAGATTGATATATTACAATGATATGTTACAATAACCTACCATTTACAAAAGAATATGATCGTCAACAAAAACGTTTTTGAGGATACCACCAACTGATTTGATTCCTTGGAGCCAATATCATTCTACTACCTGAATCATCAGTGTCTAATTTAATTACCAAGCTCATCATGCTACTCTCACCATCTTTGAAAATATCATGTTTACTGTCATTCTGTCACAAATTAAAAAGCAATACTGACATTTCATAAAATGATTTTTAAAGCATGTTTTGTGACAAAAGTTTTTTATAAAGCCACCTTCAGCTATTCTACATTTTTCATAAAGAACAGAAACATAAAGGAACTTGGAATGTAGCTTTTCTCTGGGACTTTGGCAAAAGCAGATTCCGAGAAGGATTTTTTTTTCATTATATGCATATTTTATGTTTTAACATAATAAAGTCACAGATCTTTGCAATATGTTCAACTAGAGATTCTTATCTGATCAGCTAGTGATTCAAATCTGTTCAGTTTGAGAAGGTAAAGAAAATACTAAATTCAAAAGCAATACATTCTTTGGAGATTCTAGGCCATAATGCAATTTCTTATCAAATAAAAGGGGGTCCTATGGTTGAGAAACATGTTTGGAAAAGATGAGAAGCTGGAGAGGGGATCAGCACAAAACAAACTGCCAATGGAATCTAATCACAGTCACCTTCCATATCTGTACTATGCTTTCAACAGTGAGTCTTTGTTTAAGCAACAGTTGTTGTTTTTTCTGTTGCGCGCGCTCACTCACTCACTCTCTCCCCCCCCCCCCTTCCCTCCCTCCTTACCCCTCTCTCTCTCTCTCTCTCTCTCTCTCTCTCTCTCTCTCTCTCTCTCTCTCTCTCTCTCTCTCTCTCTCTCTCTCCCCCTTCCTTCTGTCAGTACTTGAATTTTAAGTTACAGAAAACAAGGAACAGTGGGAAACAAGAAAACCAAATATAGTTCTAAGTCGTACTTTTCAATGACAGTGTGTGTGTGTGTGTGTGTGTGTGTGTGTGTGTGTGTGTGTGTGTGTGTGTGTGGGGTGTGTGTGTGTGTGTGTGTGTGTGCTTGTTTCTCCATGTGTGTGCACTCATGGAAGCCTGCATAAGTGTTTAAAGATAAAATGGCTATGATATGATTTCTGTTAATGCTGCTATTGTTAATCATTCTATGCAAGCACTCAAATCAATACTATAAAAAGTGCGATGCTTTGCTTTTTTATATAGCACAAGCATGTAGAAAAAACAAAGCACTCCTGAGGGGCAGAACAGCCTAGTGGTTAAAACATCATACTCATGATCTGATTGTTATTGAGAGAACAGGTTCCAGTCCCCACTGAGGTGTCTGTTCCAGGGTATTAATGCTCTAGCGTTAACACTGGTACCAACTCCATTCTCCAAAAAGATCTTCAGGTCAGACTTTGAACCCAAGTCCTTTGCAAGCACACACACAGAATATCTTGTGCACATGCTGAAACCCCATCTGTCTCTAGCAGTAGAGTAGGCCAGTTGTGGCCAGTAGGATGGCTGATGCCAAGATAACTAGCATGCAGCCTGCTACATAATGAGGGTGCACATTCAACTTTCCTAGGACATCACTGTCTGACAAAATTCAGTACCACTCCCCAGCAACTTTTTAAGAAGTTTTAAGGAGTGAAAAGTCAAGTGTAAAAAAACACTGCCGATATTCTTATTGGTCTAAAATGAAGTTGATATCTCCCCTACTGACCTATCACCCATTGCTGTGTCATTTTGGATATTTTCATGTGTCCTTACACAAAGGAAGTTCAACAGCTTCAACAAAAAAGCAAAACTAGTCAAAATTGAAATGTTTCTTTTTTTTTTTTTTTTTAGTAACCTAAAATGTCTAAGTCCATAAGACACAAACTACTTGAAGCATTCCAGCATAGTGGAAAAGATTAATCACTCACAATGTCACAAAACATTGTATTTCAAGTTAGTAAGTAATAAATAAGCCCCAAATATCCATCAGTATTTCTGGATCTTCTTTTTAGTAAAAGTTTATGTTCCATCTAGCTAACAGCAGGATGAAACACACACACACACACAAACACACACACACACACACAACACACACACACACACACACACACACACACACACACACACACACAAACACACACCACTTCTGGTGAGACTATAAACAGAGTACCTGTGTGCAAATGCATGCAGAACATTTTGTGCACACAATAAAACATGTTCTGCTTTTCAGAAGAGTATGCCATTGTGTGCCATTGGGAACAGATGACAAAATTTACAAAACTGCATACACACAGGAACTGGATGTAAAAAAAAAAGCACATAAGCGCTTATTCCATTATCCTTGAAATAAAAAATAAATAAAATAAAAAAATTGATAAAAGGTAATAAAAACACATACACACAAATCACTTTCTTTCAAAATTCATAGTAAAAAAAATAAATAAATAACAAAAAAAAGAATTCAGATCCTGTTAGTAACTTTCTTGCCCATAAGACTTGCGAAATTAAATGAAAAGAGTAACTCACACAGTTAATACAGGTGCTGTAAAAACCAAAGACAGCTGAGTAAATTCCAACCATGCTCAAATACACACTAACATACATGCACATGTATACACAACAACCCCAGTCACAAGCAACACCAAACAATTCCAAAATGATTTTTGGGTAGGTTTTGAGCGCTATGTTGTAGGACCTGGAATGAGCATGAAATAACCTGTGGGAATTGACTGTTAAATCTCTATGTACTTGCACTTATATTGTTTTTTAATTTTCTCATGTTCATCAAACACCAAATTAAGCTAAATTCCATAAAATACTTGCATAGAAATCCCAGCCTTGCAACTATTCTTAATCTTCTGTGAAAAGGAAGATTATTCTATAATACATACTTTGATAACTCTTTCTGTCTAAGACACAAATGCAGATAAAAGGGCTGTTTTCTCAACAGTTGGTAATATCTATGCTTAAAACAGTCCCATTTTGGACAGTTAAAAACTGATAAAAATTAAAACCTCTATACCTACAGTGACGAGCATATTCCATAAGACCCAAAAGATATGGCAAGATCCCATTTCTATCACTGCAACTCCAGTGCATCTCACTTGAAAATCTTCTTGAACATCTTGAACTTTTTGGACTTTTTGTGTGCATGTTTATCTTTGGAAGGCGTTGTTTCCTTCGCTCCCGACTCAGCAAGAGCCATTTTATCCAGCTTGGCTTCCAGGTCCAGGGACTCTCTGGATCCAGTCACCACGGGAGATTTGGACTCTCCCCCTACTGCTCCCTGTTCAGCTTCTGGGGCATTTCCACCGTCCTGACTCTGTACACTGGGAATCTCCTCTATTCCGGCTCCAGAGTCTCTACTCTGCATGCTGACTGTGTCTCCAGACCCGAGAGTCCTTCTCTTTGATGGAAACGCTCTCCTGCAGGCCAGAGTCTCTGCTTCCAAAGCTGACAGCGTCCTCTTTGTTGGCCTCACTGTCTTTGTTAGCAAAACTCTCCTGCAAACCCGAGTCCTTGCTCCCAAAGCTAACTTTGTCATCTGAATCAGCACCCACACCTGGCCCAGTATCTTTGCTTGCTTCAGTAGTGTCAGGGTCTAGAACAGCATCAATGTCATCAAAATCATACTCATCATCATGCACTTGAGCTTCTGAATCTTCTGATGTACCCCCTTCACTAAATCTGCGGTTAACTGGTTTTCTTGAGCCAATTGGAGACAAGGTATCAGGCACTTCCTCAGATTCCTCACTCTTGTCTTCCTGATCAGCCTCTCCTTCTTTATTCTCTATTCCACTGCCCTCTTTCACAGCACCTTCAGCATCTTTTCTGCGACCATCTTCACTAGTAGCAGGTTCTGAAAGAGGTGGATCACTGCTTGTTTCTTGGGATATCGTTACAGTGTCTTCAGTGCTATCCAGGTCATGTTTCTCTTCTGCAGATTCTGGAGGGACTGACTGGTCTGTTTCTCCTTCACTTAATGGTGTGGTCTGCTTTTCATCCTTTTCAGAGACAGCTGCTGGTCTTTCACTGTTTCTATCTAAATCAAGTTCTCCTGATGCCGAGTTCTGTATGTCTTCTGGTTCATTACCAGACGGTTCAACTGATGGCAACTTTTCTCTCTTTCATCAGATTCCTCTGAATCATCAATGTGAGAATGAACCTGCTGTGAAACATTTTCATTGTTTTCAATTGTTTTCTCTCCAACTTCACAAGCACCCAAGCTTGCATCATCTTTCTTGCTTTCTGGTATCTGTTCCACAGTCTCTTCCTCATTCCCACCATTATCACCCCCTTCCTCGACTGTTTCTCCACCAGTGTCCACAACATTTTCAGGCTTACTGTCATCACACAAATCACTGTTGGTTGATTCTAACTGCTTCTGATCTTTTACCATTTCAGAATTAGTTTTGTCTGATTCTGTATCTTTACATTCAATTTCCTGTTTGCCATGTTCATCACCTTCCCTGTCTGTATTCTCAATATCTTTCTGGAGTTTCTGCTCATCAAAAGTTTTTCCAATGTCTTCTTCACAGACCTTTTCACAAACTTCTGTGATTTCTCCTTTATCATCTCCTGCAAGGGTTTGTCCAGTTTCCCCAGAAGTCGGCATAAAATCTTCCCCACCCAATTTTGCATCTTCCTCTTCAACTTCTATCTGGCCACCTTCCTCACCTGCTTCAACACCCCCCTCTTCCTTATCTCCTTCTTTACCATCTTCTTGTTTGTAGCTTTCATCTGCTTCTCCACTGGCTTCACCATCTGATACTTTACTGGATCCTTCATCCATTTGTTCACCAGGATTTTCCACAGCTTCTTCTTTGCCATCTTCCCCAACTGACTGTTCACCACTTTCTTCAATAACTTCTTTACCGGCTTCCTTGGCCATTTCTTTACTATCTTCCCCTACTGACTGTTCACCACTTTCTTCAAGAACTTCTTTACCAGCTTCCCTGGCCATTTCTTTGCCATCTTCCCCAACTGACTGGTCACCACTTTCCTCAGTAACTTCTTTACTATCTTCCACATTTTCTTCACTTATGTCCGATGACACTGTCTCAGACACCTGAACTTCATTGTTTCCCCCACTAACTTTCTCTGTTTCCAGAAACTCAAACTCTGTGTCCATTGGGGAGGGAAGGGGTGTACTCACTGCATCAAAAAACTCATCCCCTTCATCTTCCTCAGAGTCCTGAGACTTAGTTCTCTGGCTGTGGCTACACTCTGTAATGACAACAGATGGAAGGTCAGACTGGCTGCATTCTATACCTGACTTGCTTTCAGGCAGATTCTGAGAAACATCAAAACCAGAATCTGTCTGATCTACATTGGAGTCAGGGCCTGTCTCTAAAGTATGTTCTGTCCCTTCAGCCCCGTCTGATGCCTTCCGTCCCTTGTCTTCACAGAATTCACTTTCATGCAATGGTGTAATCATGCCATCGGAGGTGCTCTTTTCTGTGCTCTCACTCCCCATGCCTTCAACTGCCACTTCAGAAACATGTTCTGTTACAGCCTGCCCACCAAGACTGGTTGACCCTACATCATCATGGCTTGCAGATGCAGTTCTACCTGCCTCTTGTGCCAAGTTTTCAGAATCCCTTCCATCTGGGGACTGAGAGACAGAAGCACCGGACTGCTCAGAAAGAGCATCAACTGCTTCAGCAAAGACGTCTGCCTCAGCATCACCAGCCTCATGTGAAGAGCTCATACTTGTTTCACTGTCTTTGGGGGACCCCTGAAACATGGGTCCATCTACTGAGGACCCTTCCTCCCGGTTTGAGGCTGTGCTTTCTGCACTCTGGGTTTGGGCGATACCTTCTGACTTGAGCTCTCCTGCATGGGTGTGGCTGGGAGGCTGAGACAAACCAGTGCTGGGAGCAGATTGAGTGGTGTGTGTGGTAGAATGAGAAGAGTCAAGGCTGTGCATACCTAAGGAACCCTCTCTCCCCTTGTTCAGCAAAACAAGAGATTCTGAAGACAGGAGCAGGCCGCCAGTGCCGACAGGACCGTTGGTAGAAGGGGATTCTTTGCTCCGTTCTAAAGCCAATTCTCCATCTTCTGCTGCAACTATCACCAAACCACTTTCCTGCAACAGTCAGAAGATAAAACATGTTATATTTCTGGTTTTAAAAATGAAACGCTGGTCATTTACAAAGCCTGGGAAAACAAGGGAGTGTGTGTTAAGTCAGCATGTATGTGTCTGATCATGTGTGTATTTTTATGCTTCCATGCCAGTGTGTGTGTATGTGTGTGTAAGGTAAGGTTTGGGGATGAGGAGGGGGGAGGGGGGAGATATGAATTCAAGATTTACAACTAGGCAATTAACAATTCAAATAAAATTGAATGTGACATTTCACTGTTGAAATATTCCATTTTCTTTGGAAATCCATGTATGCATGCTTCATCAACAATGCAAACAGGATACCCTAGCAATAACTGTGAATGCACCATTTGAAAATAGATCATAGAAAATATCAATTTTGCTACATTACAATGAAAGCCCATATATGCCAATATTTTCTTTACATGGGACCACATCTCAAAACTGACTGTGATTCAATCATAAAGGAAGAATGTCAGGAAATGCAGGGAGCAAATCTTCATGTAAGCTTAAAAAATCAGTTACTGTACTTCATAATCTTTAGATCAAATAAAGAGTCACCTGACTTGGCTGACATAAATTACAACAAAAGTAGTTTTCTGCCTAATTGCACGGTCATTCCTAACCTTTGCTACTAACTTATCTTAGTCTTTTTCAACAATCAGAATCAGGAATGTGTTTTGATTTCGAATATATCTAACAATCTTTTTTTCTTTTTTTAAATCACTCTAATTTCAGTGTGCTGAAAACACCTCAGGACTGAACACACAGCAGTGAGAATAACCCTGTATTCCCTTTTATGGTATATGACAGCAACTGGGCAGCTGAGGCAAAAACGGTTCTAAAAGGAAATGAAAAATTACAAACTGCAACATGCAAATTGCATCTTGCTGCTCAGCATGACATATAAAACTACACTTTACTGGAAAAGAAGAACCCTCACTGTGAGAATGCAAAAAAAAAAAAAGACACCACAGTACTTACTTTTATTAGTCTGTCCTTGTAGTCATTCTGTTCGTGAAGGGATTTCACTTCCAGTTGTGCCGCCTGCAGTTCCCTTTTTGTCATCTCAAGATCCTGAACAGATCCAAAATACAAAAAAAAAGTCACAACAACATGACCATAAACTCTGTACACACATAAATGACAGT
>CM060319.1:18163866-18231366 GCA_030674155.1 Stramonita haemastoma
ACAGAGGAACATGTATTACTGTTATTTACTGTTATTGCTATTGACCATTTTACTCTGACTACTTTCCACTTTTCAATTTGAATAAATTCCGACTGGAAAAGGAAGAACAAGGACAGAAGTGGGAATGTTTATTTTTATTTTCCAATGTTATTGTAAAGTTCTTAACCTAAAGCAGTAAAGGGCACATGCTCCGTTTAAAACAGATGCCACAGCTAAGTGGTTAAGCCAGAAAGATCACTTCAATCCAATGGGTCTATGAGGTCATAATCTCCCCATCATCTGGTGAATTTCAGGGTGAGGATGTTTACATAATGATAATAATCTCCCTTGTCAACTTCGAGTGCAGACTTGGCAGTGCCTTGATTCTCCATGAGTCATGAAAAAACAGACTCGTACCTGATTCAGTTTTTTTTTTAAAAACAAGTAACTAATTGATAATGGGTTTGGACATTCTTTAGTTTTATCATTTAAGATAACATTTGAGATTTTTTAAAATTCAATAATCAATACTAGATCTATTTTACAACTCTTAGTATAGTTTAGTGTGTCACTGTGTGTGTGTGTGTGTGTGTGTGTGTGTGTGTGTGTGTGTGTGTGTGTGTGTGTGTGTGTGTGTGTCACTGTGTGTGTCTGTCTGTCTGTGTCTGTGTCTGTGTGTGACTGTGTGTGACTGTGTGTGTGACTGTGTCTGTGTGTCTGAGTGTGTGTGATGTGTCTGTGTGTGTCTGTGTACACTTGTGAACTTGTACAGTTGTAGTGGTACTATGTGTGGAAGCGTGTGTGTGTGTGTGTGTGTGTGTGTGTGTGTGTGTGTGTGTGTGTGTGTGTGTGTGTGTGTGTGTGTATGTGTACATACATATAATGTGTGTCACTGTGTGTGTTGTGTATTTGTAAGCTCCGATGAATGTGTGGGTACACACTGACAGGTGCGTGCGTGTGTGCATGCGTATTTGTGTGTGCATGTGACTGTGTGCATAGTATACATGTGTGTGTCACTCTGCGTGCGTGCGTGCGTGTGTGCCTGTGCGCGCGCACGCGCACACATGGTGACTCTGTGTGTGACTGTCAGTGTCAGCTCTATGTGTGAGTGAGACTGAGAGACTAAGAGTAAGAGTGAGAGTGTCTTATGAATGTTGAGTAAATATGACTGTGAGTGTGAGAATTTGTGTGAGAATTTGTGTGTGTGTGTGTGTGTGTTGTGTGTGTGTGTGTGTGTGTGTGGTGTGTGTGTGCGCGCATGTGAATGTGTGTGTTAAGACGGAAGTAAAGTCAAAAACATTTTAATGATCCCATTGATATAGGGCAATTACAACTCTATGTGTGTGTGTGTGTGTGTGTGTGTGTGTGTGTGTGTGTGTGTGTGTGTGTGTGTGTGTGTGTGTGCATGTATGTACATGTATGTGTGTATGTACATGTGTGTGTGTGTACATGTGTGTGTGTGTGTGTGTCACTCTGTGTGTGTGTGTGTGTCACTGTGTGTGTGTGTGTGTGTGTCACTGTGTGTGTTACATAAATAATAATAATATAGTTAACATAATCATGCCAATTCATGGTACGGGTTATTCACTGACATTGTGACAACACACTGTTTTAAAAATATTTTTAGCAAAACTTTGTAATGTGAATAAATTTTGTGAGATTGATCTGTGGAAAACTAAAGTAACTGTTATCAAATGCACCAACTCAGGAATAAGTAATTCATCAGCTGAGTTAGGTTGTCAAGCACATAAACTTATGATAAAGTTATACTATAGTACATAGTTACAGTCTTGTTAGAGTTTTCTTTACCATATGGCTTTTTGAAAGGATAGTCAATGAGTCACTCAATCAGTGAATGAGATTTGTGACAATGTTAATTGTAGCTGATACACATGATCTAGTCTTGAGATATAATATCATATCCCTTCAGTCATTCTTCAGTTGTTGTTTTTTGTCATCATTATCTGCATTTGGCTCTTTTCTCATGAATATGGTACCCTGGTGTAAGTATTTTTTTATGAAACACTATCACCAAGGTTAAAAAAAATTAGAAACAAATGAAAAAGAAAACACAAAAATTACAGGGATGTGAAAGTAAATCAAATATAAACAATAAAACATACACTGGGGTTGCATGACTGTTCTGTGAAAGTAAATCAAATATAAACACACACAGGGGTTGCATGACTGCTCTTTATTGTTTTGCTAAAAATCTAACCTATATGAATTGAAGTGAGTTCATGGAAAGTGTATTGTATATGTACTAGTATTGAATAGACCTAATTAATAATAGCATGTCAATCTTATCCAATGCCAGTTAAAATGGTAAGCACTGTGTGATGGTAAGCACTGTGTGTCTCTGTGTGCAAATAGTGAATACCGTAGTAATCTAAGCAACATAAATAATTTTTCATCAATGGGTGAAATTAACAGACACTTTATCTCACCTCTTGGGAAATATCCGTAAGTGCCTGATCCTCAGCAGAATACTGCCGAACATTGCTCCGCCTCCGGCTCATTGTGAATGTTGATCTAACAGGGCAGGAGGAACGATTTTATTTTTTCTAATGCAATATTCCTACTTCACACGCTGATCGTTTCTGCACTCACACTGGATCACTGAATACACCGTGCAATTTCCCACAAACACTGACTCTGGGCGTAAGTACTGAGTACACAAAGTTCTCCGAGTGAAGTCTTCACATCAACTGTGTAGTTCTTCAGGAGAAAGTTGACACTGTTTTCCACCACTGCTACCATCTAAATAAATTTGTTCACCGAGTAATCTGACACTTCAGCTCGAAAAATCTCAGACATCTGTTCGAAACTAATGTTGAGAACATTCACAAATGGCAATGAAGTCGAAGTATCCTGAAATCAGACGAAACACATCCATTTTCGTCGAAGCCAATATCCCCCCTCCCCATGACAGCTTTTCCTCTGCTAATTAACACCCGGATGCGTAGACTGAAACATGTACGCATGCGTCTAGGGGAATTTGTATAAAAACAAGAACTGGCCATTATACCAAAATAAATAATCACACAGTTATTGGTGGGAAGATGGAAGCATGACAGCTCATGTAAAAATTAGAAAATACAGAACTCATTTGAATTCAACCAAGTGGGATTTCGGCTGACTAAACAAAAGAAGAGAGAGAGGGAGAAAGAATTAGTCGAGAGAAAGCTGTTTGCAAGAGACAATAATCAACCCAGAAGAAGAAGAAAGAATAGACAATAGATAGAGGACAATTGGTTATCACTTAACGGCTCGTATGATTTATTCTCATTCGCCACCTCATTAACTGGCCATAAGACCAGGCCCAAACAGATGAAATACTGTGCATGCTGTAAATCATGATATGGATAACTAGATTAATAAAAGCGGATAATTTAGATCTTTAGAACTTGGGGTTGTTCCCAGAAGACTGAAAGTGGGCTGATGTTACAGTCTTTCTTCTTCATCTTCGGTTTGTTTTGTTTTTGTCTTTTTTTTTTTTAAGGGTCAAAGCCAAAACCGGCCAGTAACAGATCAATCAGTTTCACTAATATGACAGTTACGTTCATGAGACGTTTATAAGAAACTTAACTGTTTCTCATATGAACGAAAATAGACTTTCATTCATTTAGACATGACTCTGTTCTTACTCTTGTATTTATAAATCAATGGTCAAAGCCCATTTTGAATACAGTAGGCTACTGTTAAGCCCATTTGGTTTCTATACTCAACTTAAGAGACAATCCGCAGCCATTGAGAGAGTCCAAAGAAGAGCATCTAACCTAATCAAGGAATGCATAAATATAACTCCTTTTTTGTTTTAATATATACAACTTTATGTCATAGAGAATTTATCGGCATGAAATTCGGGTTGCTCTCCCCAGGGAGAGCATGTCGCCACAAGTGCAGCGCCTACCCTTTTTTTTTTCTTTCTTTCTTTTTCCTGTCTGCAACTGTATTAATTTTGTTTCCCTATCAGAGTGGCTTTTTTCTACAGAATTTTGCCAGGGTTGTTGCCGTGAGTTCTTTTACGTACGCTAAATAATGATGTATAACACACGGGACCTCTGTTTATTGTCTCATCTGAAAGACTAGCGCCCAGACCACCACCCACGGCCTAATGGACGGGGGAAAAGTTTTGGGCCCAAACGGGATTCGATCCACCGCACACTCTGACATGACCTGGACTTTCCGCTTTTTTAGGCAGGTGCGTTACCTCTAGACCACCGATCCATGATCGATCATGAAATACTTTTCTTTTTTTTTAAAATCCTGGTTCTTCAAACTGTAGGTGTTTGAGAGCAGACATCATGGAGGACTTTCAAAATACACAATGAAAATGTCATCTTAAAGTTAACACCTTCTTTGTAAATGTTCAATATGGGGAAAATAGAAATCGGGAAGGGAAAGTCTTCATAAATAAAAATTCAACAGGGCTACAATACTAACGAGCCTTAATATATACATTTTTAATATTATAGCTGCTACTTTGGAACTCCCTACGGGTGGTATACCTACTTCAATCTGTTTCAAATGTCAATACCAATTTCAAAACCTCACACAGTTATTCTTTGAATTTTACGAGTGAAACAATTCCAGAGGAATGATTAGCATCTGTTTGAAAATCATCCATGTAAAGAAAAAGAAAATAATTATCATGGATGGGGCATTGAATAAGCCATACAGCTTAAGCTTGATCCAGTCCCTACATCACTAACTACTACTTCTTTTCTTTCTTTAAAAAAAAAAAAATTACGTTCCTCAGCTAGCAGTAAAAAAATGGTGAGATTTTGTGTATGTGGCCGTTTTTACTCACCATCAAGGTAGCTGCACTCCGACTTCAGGGATAGTGTGCAGTCAGATCACGAACACAACACTCTAACTACATGGCTGCTACTACTACTACTACTACTACTACTACTACTACTACTACTACTACTACTACTACTACTACTACTGCTACTGCTACTACTACTACTACTACTACTACTACTACTACTACTACTGCTACTTCTACTACTACTACTTCGACGGTGCCGAAGATGACTACTAAGCCTACTACTACTTCTACTACTACTACTACCACTGCTACTGCTGCTGCTGCTACTACTACTACTACTACTACTACTACTACTACTACTACTACTACTACTACTACTACTACTACTACTAGAAGTAGGCACCCATCTGTCTCGGAAGACTATGGAGTTGCGCTCTAGTCTTTAGAGCGCAAAGCCTGGGTAAGTATGGAGGGCAAGCTGTTACCCATGCAGCAGACCCCTCCTCTCCACGCCACTGGAATGATCCATTGGAAAGGCAACGACTGATATGAATAGTTCCAGTACCGTCGCAGGAGCCGCCAGAACGTTGCCATATACAGCCCCGAGCCGCCCTTGGACTCCAACTCCCCGATTTTTCCTCCGGGATGGTGTCTAAACACAACACCTGTGTGCATGCTAGTTTTTAATAATTTTGTCATCCGCTCCTACCGGCACACGATGGCCTGCTCTTCCGAAAGGCGGAACGGGGTTTTAACGTGTGCGCAAGACGTTCTGCGTGCGTTCGCACGCGAGACCTCGGTTTATAGTCTCATCCGAATGACTTTGACATTCAGTTCGATTTTTTCGTCAAACTGGGAAGAAAGGGCGAGGCTGGGTACGAACCCAGAAACTCAAGGTTTATATATTGGCAGGCGAACGTCTTAACCATCCTGCCACCTTCCTTCACTACTACTGCTACTACTACTACTACTACTACTACTACTACTACTACTACTACTACTACTACTACTACTACTACTACTACTACTACTTGGTTTGTCTCTAAACCAATGCAGACTGAAGTACCACCCGTAAGGAGTTAAAAGATTGAAACCCTTAGTCATGTGGAATGCTTTGCCTCTTTTCAGCTGGTGAGGCCATGATCCTAGTGAACATAGGGCAGAGGAGAGGTAGCTGTTATCCATATTTCTGTAAATATGTGAAAAAGACCTGTTCGTAAAACTTTAACATCGTTTGTTGTACTTGAGATTCAAATCTGTTTCGGGGACCAAGGGTAACCTGAAATGTTGAGTCTGTGTCTGTCCACACGAGGTCCCTAAACAATTAAAAAAAATTTCTCTTGTTTGTGTGTGTGTGTATGTGTGTGTGTGGTGTGTGGGTGGGGGGGGGGGGGGGGGGGGGGGGGTCCCCAAACAGTTCCCAAGTCTGACGACGATTCTTTATGACTGATAACAACAGTTTTCCGGAAAGCATCCATTTGGCTTTATTGATAGTCGGACATTCAAAAAATAAAAAAATAAAAAAAAAGATAGTCGGACATTGATCTAACCCCCCCCCCCCCCCCCCAAAAAAAAAATAAAAAAGTTTCTGACGACAAAATGACTAAGTGATGTATCCATATCTGTTTCTGGCTGTGGTGGAACCCACCCACTTCAGAGAAGGCTTGAACAGGCTGTTTACTGACACAGGTTGATTGGATTTTGAGTAAAAGGGGTTATTTTGACATGAATCAATGACCCTGACCAACCTCACAACTTCCTCCCTGGCATTCGCCTGATAGGTTTTCGTGCGACTGCATTTTCACATAAGCCATATACACGTTCTACTTTTTTATATATATATTTTTTAGGGGAAATTATTTAAGTATCTATGGCTGGTAAACTCAGTATGGGAGGGGGGTGCGTGGGAGGGAAAGCCTGGTTAGTTAGAGCATTGCACAGTGCCCTCGTGATTTGTTAACTCTGGCTCGAATCCTGTTCAAGGGGATGTTTTTTCCCTGGAGTTAACATCTTTGCCGACTCCACTCCCCCAAAAGTCTTTTGGATAAGACTATATACCAAGATGCCGTGTGCGAACGCTCGCAGAACATCTTGCACACACGTTGAAACCTGTTCTGTTTTTCGGAAGAGTAGGCCATTGTGTGCCGGTGGTAACATGACAAAATTTACAAAAGTGCAAGTCTATACACACAGGGACTGGATGTAAAAAAAAAAAAAAAAAGCGCATGAGTGCTTATTCCATTATCCTCGAAACAAAAGAATAAATAGATGATAAATACGGATACTGAATAATATGTTAAAGCAGTCAGCTGATTTCTGAATACTTATTGGAGAGTTATTTCTTGTTGAACTGGCTGGCTGAAAACTGATGAAGAGAAAGAAAAGTAAATCATTCACTTCAGAGATTTTTAATCGCAGAATTTATTTTAAAAGAAAACAGTGCTTTGACTTTAGGCCCGTGAAATAAAATCAGGTTATCCCCGCACAAAACATTAAGACCAAGGAGAATTAAAAATGCATATATACAGGCAAGAAATCGGTTCAAATCAGCAAAGTGGGAAAAAAAGTTAGGTTACTTGCAACAAAAAAAGTAGCAAATTAGAACAAGAAAAAAAAAAAGAGAAGAAGAAAAAAGAAAATCCTGAAGCCTACCCCCCCCCCCCCCTTTTTTTTTTTTTTTTAGCATGTGCTGTGGTCATCACTAACTCATTACTGAAAAAAACCCCACCTAAACCTAGAATATGTGTGAACAGTCTAAGAGTAAGCCAGAACGCGTTACTTTGACAGAAAAAAAGAAAACATTGAAAAGGCCATAAACTGCAAACTATTCTCCCAATCTCTTTTTTCTAGTACTATTTTTTTCTGTAGGTGGGAAGAAATGTTCTTGCAGGTGTGCAGTAACCTTCAAAGAATGAGTTTTTTAATTTCACAATCCAGCAGTCCCAGTGACAGAACTTTCCATGCTGGAGGGAAGAGGAGTGAGCTGGGAATAGGGAGATGGCTTAGATGAGCCAGTTTGAAATGCCCATGCACCATTGACATGTAAATGTGACTTTCTTTTGCAGATCTAATGAGGGCGCGGACAGTATACATCTAATAAAGAAGACTAGCATGTAGGTACTTTTACTCTCTCTGGACTTTGCCTTTGTTTCGGTAAATGCTTGTGCCTGATTTTGATATAAAAACATAGAAACCGGAACCTTAAGACGTGTCAGGCACGCGCACTTGCTGCTTCCCTTCCCAAACGAGAGATTTGACCATAGCAGAAAATCAAGCAGATGTGGTTTGAGCTATAGTTTGTGAACTGAAGATTCAAGAACATGTTTAAGAATTTGAAAAAGAAACTCGAACAAGGAGTTTCTCAAACTCCTTTTAGAGCAGCAGTTTCTGCTCTTTCCAAAGTAAGTGAGAACAGGAAGTGTCCCATGTTTACATGCACTGGATGCAGACGAATTTTTGATTCCATTCATGTACATATGATCGTGTGGATTGAGATCGAGAGACAGAGAGTTGTAGTGTTTACTTCATAATAGCACACCAATTACATCAGATCCAGAGTTCACTGACACGTGAATGTGGCAGTGTTTTGGAGACAATGTATGCACCCCTCTCCCCCTTTCTTTCCATCCGTGCCGGGTGTCCCCGCCCATCGACACTGACACTGACAGTTTGACAAAAAGCTTTTAAAAGTATCATCAGAGTAAATCTTATGAAATAACGACCGAAAAAACGCATTCACTTCAGTTTCAATCCAGTGTCACGGGGCGTACTTGTACATCCTGTACGAATTGCACCACTCATGCGTTTGTTTTGTGTAGGCACCCAGAGCTCTGCCTGATGTGACATTTTCGGTTCAATGCCCAAAGAACTGGCCCAAGAAGTGTATAGATCTAGCTGAAAGTAAACACCGAAAAACCGATCTCTAGGAATACTACAAAGCATCAAATAATTAACATTTCCCACTCCGCCATAGGGATACCACTTTTTCTGCTGTCCCATTATCAAAGTTTATTTCTCTTGATGTTAAATCAGAGTATCTGTCACTGTATAGTATTGAGTATATTCTGCATTAATTTCTATGGTTAGTTTTGATTTGTTGAAATGCCTTCCAGAATACAAGAATTTCAGGGGAATTAAAGAGTTTGTGTATTGCTACTTGCATTTTATGAATTTAATCTGTTTGTAATGATAAATTTATGCATAATTCTCCTTGTACTTGGTTACTCAATTATTGAGTTACTGTCCAAACACATTACTTGTAGTCAGTTTCTGTAAGTGTAATGTAAACTCTTTCCTAAAATATATTAGAGTCAAATATTTTGTATTTTCATCCTTTATTTTATTTCATTGGTGTGTTACTTCGGACTTGGTTTCCTAACAAAAAGTAGCCTTCTCCTTTTGGGAATGGCAGAACTTGACACCAAATAAAATTGGCCATTAGATTTTGGAAGACATAATGACTCTGTCATAAGTGTCAGAATTGACAATGACTTACAAAAACACTGCATAATGGTGGATATCTCACAATGCATCAGAAGCCTCTTGAAAATGTATCATAGGGCAATTTCAGTGTGGAATATGTGAAGAAATACTCAGATGACAGTGATGCAACCTATGGAATGTCTGGAGTTAGTTTGATTATGTAAAGTTGCCAAAATTTGAGTGCTGTTTAAATTTCTTAGGCTGAATGGGATAGCCCTGTGATTAGAAAGTCAAATTCATGATCTGATGTTAACAATAACAGGGGGCAAGGGTTTGAGTCTCTGTCTCTGAGGTAACTATTCAATGAGATTTTCCCCTCTAAAGTTGTTGCCGTTGTCAATATTGTTGTCGCATGTTCCCCAGCTCAACACTCTGGAGGTCAATTGCAGCATGCACTCTGATTAGTTTATCCACCTGGGAATCAATGTGAAACAAAAGTATGCTCTAGATGAGATGTTTGCATTTTGTAAACATAATATATGTATGGCTCACTTCAAGTGCGTAGCCACATAGGCATCCATACTCTGACTTTGCAAGGATGTTTTTTTCTTTAGCAGAAAGTTCAGGTTATGCTAAGAGCTCATTATGGCTGAAGACGAAAGTCAGCATAACATTTTACATCACAACAGTTTTAATGCAGGCCTCAGCACTTAGCTCACATGAATGACTGACCATGGCCTTGGCCATTTCCCCTGAGGTCAATGATGTGTGTGTGTGTGTGTGTGTGTGTGTGTGTGTGTGTGTGTGTGTGTGTGTGTGTGTGTGTATGATTAACGAACAAACCATTTTTGTATTATTTTCTTTGCTCATTTTCTGTTTTCAAGTCAGTCAATATGTATCTTAACAGTGATATTTTATATACTTTTACTTAACATGTTTTATGATATATTTTTAAAAATAATTCTTTGTGTTTGTTTCATCACCAGAGTGAGGATCAGGACACTTCAGCCTCTGAAAATGTTGATAATCCGGGAAATCCTTTAGCCCAGAGCACCCCTCAGAAAAACAATGTCTCGGGTGCTGTGGCTAGCAGTGCAGCGGAGAATGGTGCTTCCCCTGTGCCAAACTCAGTCAGTACTGCTGCAAGCAACGCCAATATGTCCCAAGTGCCTGTGGGTCAGCTAGTGGATATTCCATTAGAAGGAGGAGGAGAGTCTATGTATGAGGTGAGTATCCTAATACTAGTAATAGATATGATATTGTAGAATTATAAAAACTCATAAAGTGAGTATTTTTTGTTGGTAAATGGTGAGATTGTTTCAGTGAGATGGGAAGACTCAAAAGTATAATTATCAGCACACATGCAAGTACATAAGTGCACACATGTATGCATGTATACATCCACGTGCACCTAACACATTTAACACATGTACAGACATGCACACACACACACACACACACACACACACACACACACACACACACACACACACACACACACCACACACACACACACACGCACACACATATGCACCCGCACACTCACATGCCCATGCACACATGCATGCACACATGCTCAAACAAATTTTCAGATAACTAGATAGAGTTACCAGATGTCAATTTTAATTGAGGAAAAGCGTCTCTTGCAAAATAAGTAGTGGTCATTCTCACTTCCTGCCAGAGCTCTCCATTTAAGCATTTCTTTTATATGGCTTGAATTTTTTTTTAATGAATCTATTTATAATTTTGATAGTTAGCTTTACTTGCCAATGTAGCTTTGACTTAGAGGTCGTACATGTGGGATACATGATAGAATGAAAGGTGGTAGGTAGGGAGAAAACAGTATTACCTGCTTAGCAAAATATCAATTGAGCCAAATAATGTTTTTTTCAGGTCTTTGTTTTATCAGCAGTCCATTCCTTGTTCAGTGTGATGACACCTCTTTATAAAATTTACCTTGCTGGGCTGAATTTTATCTGGGATAACTCTGGTTTGCGTGGGTTCTTTTCTGTACAATAAATGCACTTTAAGTGCAGGACCTCTGTTTATTCTCTAATCTGAAAGATGAGCTTTCATGGCACTACTTAGGATTTAGCGGATGGAGAAAAGTCTGCTTTATGCTTATGAACAGAAAATTAACAAAATGCTTCTTTATTACTTTGTAATGAAAAAGAACAGATTTCCATTTAAACCAGTTTCCAAATTTTATTTAAGTGTATTACAGGCAGTTTGAAACGGCTGTTTTTATTTTCATTAGATATGATGTGTTGATTTTTGGCTGGTATTTGACTGGCAAATGTTACACTAAGCGATTGCTTCCAGTTTGGAAATGAATCTTAAAGTACGGAAATATTCTCAGCCACTAGAAAGACTTGAGAATAAGTCTGATGAACATGCCAATGGAGATTGACTGCTGTCATTTGCTTTGGTCACTTACCACTTTCGTGGAAGACCAGAGATTAACAAAAACTGAAAATCGAGGAAAGAAGACCATAGGTGCCCAAGTATTGTCACTTTTGGGGGGATGAAGTCCCACTGCCCTATTTACTACCTAAAAATACTTATAGGCAACCGTAAATATAGAGAATTTTAGGAGTCTAGTTAGAAGCTAACCAAAGACAACAATAGATGAACATGTCTTAGGACTTTGTGTTTCAATCACCTGAATTGACATAATCTGTAAATTGTTAGCCTTCTTTCCTGTACGGTATTAACATAGAGTTGACTTGTTTACTGTTTAAAAAAAAGAAAAAAACTTGTTCACTGTTTCAGACAGCATCAGATGCCGGTTCAGTGGTAGCAGGGGATGAAACTCCAAAAGGCCTGCGATCTCGCACATCGTCTGTCAGTTCCCTCACCAGTGAACCGTCTTCATATTTTCCCAACCTAAGTTTCACGCCTCATTATTTGCCGTCTGATGTTGAAAGCGAGATGGAGGAGAGTTCCACAGATCTCAGTGGAGTCAGCAAAGAGGATCTGTATTCCTATGTGAAGAAGTTTGAACGAAGGGCTTTCAAGTACAAAACCAAGTTCATGGAGGTAAATGCAATGGCTTTATTTGATTCTTTTTGGTTTTTATTCTCAGATGTGAATGAATTATCATTAGAATGATGTAAAAAAATCAAGGTTCAAGTTGTTGAACAGGAAAAGTACATTAGCTGTTGAGTTTACAAATTAATTTTCATATATTACTTAACATTTGATATTCAGTTAATTTCAAGCGGTGTCATGTTTTCATGTTTCCCTAGAGAGTAGGGACAAAATGTGCACACACATTCACACGCTTAAACATGCATATGCAAGAGAGAGAGAGAGAGAGAAGGGGGGGGAGGGGGGGGGGGGGGGCTGTGAGCATTGCAGACTGTATATTACCTTGAGATGGCAAGGCTCTTTTACATGCCTTCTAATGATGTCACTAGTTTTCATATTATAATTTATGCTACTGTCTGTCTGGCTTTGAAAAAGAGCTGTGGCATGAAATATTGAAGGGTTTATTCATAATTTTTTTCCCTTTGTAAAGATCTGTTTGTGTGTGTGTGCATGTGTGTGTGTGTGTGCATGTGTGTGTGTGTGTGTATGCGCGTGTGTGTGTGTGTGTGTGTGCGTGCGTGCGTGTGTGTGTGTGTGTGCGTGTGTGTGAGTGCGTGTGCGTGTGTGCGTGCATGTGTGTATAGAGAACTGACATGAATGTTGATTTATGTTGCCAGTTGGTGACACATTACAAGGAAATGATAGCGGAGCGAGAAAAGCTGAAGACAACGTTGACACAGTCTCAGGACAGAGCCTTCCGGCGTATGTCAGAGTTGCGAGAGCAGAGTCAGTTGGATAAGTTAGCGAAGAGAGATTTGGAAGAGAACTACAGACTCATGCTGGAAGAGAGAGACGAGTTTGTCAAAGTTTTGCAGATGCAAGTAAGTAGTAGTTTACCATACTTTTTTGGTTACTTTTTTGTGTGTTTTTTTCTATCAGTGTATGGGATTTTTTTTGGTTTTGTAAACACAAAGGTAAAAGACACCATTCTTGCAGAAAAGAAGTATTTACTTCCATTTTTATGATATGGTTTTATGCAGTAGTACAATAGAAGGGCTTTGAATTTTTTCTGCCTTAACCGTCTTAGCCCTGTTGCGGCCGCAGCCGGCCGTAACAGCACCTGCTGCTAGATTCCGTTGCGGCCGTAGCCGGCCGTTGGTCCTGACCACGTGGGCAGTACTTTTCCATCACACACATACCTCGTGGTTCTCACACAATGTGTCTGAAATTTGGTGGGGCGATGCAGGGAAGGTTTCAGATGGTGCCAGTGATAAATTTAGACCACTAACAGTGTGTACTTGGGAGGGAAGGAAGAAAGCAAGGCTGGCATAGAAACGCCTTTCACTCATAGCGCGTGGCGAAAAAAAATGGCGTCTTCGTTGGTAGCAGACGATTCATCTAACTAACTAGACAATAAAATGAACGTGTTTGCATTGGAAGGAGAAAAAATTCAATGATGAATATCAAGTGAGTCAGAAATAAAAAGCTGATGGGGGAGAAGAGAAAGGAAATAACGCAGTTAGAGAGGAGAATGAACCCGACTACATGGCACATTCCTGCAAGCGTGGCGACCTGTACTACCCACACGCTGTGGAGAAATTTGACCTGGGGGGGGGGGGAGGGGGGAGGTCCACAGCATAAACGCCAGAAAATGTGATGCCTTTTGTCTATTTTCTAGTTAATACCACACTTTTTATTTGAAACTCAACGGACAGACTTGCTGATGACGAAAATAGCGAGAAGGAAAAGAAAATAGATCTCCAGTCTGCCAAGGTGCCACAGGTGACAGCGATAGGTACACCCCCCGACACATCCACATTTTGTGCTTTCTGTGATGTGATGTGTCCCTGTGCCATCACTATGACTACTTTAATGGCTATCACGATTAAAATTTTGTAGAATTACAGAAGTTCTGTGTTGTTTCATGTTTGTCACACCTGTGTGGTGACACTGGTGACAATGTGACACTTATGTACAATATTACACTTCTGTGCACTTAACAAACATGTGGTAAGACATAGACATCTGAAATGCAGTATATAGGTAAGATATTGATTGAATATTCCTTGTTTTCAAAAGACAAAAAACCAGTTAAACAAAAAGTATGCCTCATCAAGACATATAAAACAACAGGTATTATGAGGACATTGTGTGACACATCCTTGAAGTACAATTGCACACAAACATTAATAAACACGTTAGCTAGGCATCAGTTCTTTATTCAACACTTACATGTATGAATTTGTGTCTATTCCATATATATTTTGCTGGTTTATTGTATACAACATACTTTTACCTGTGATTGGTGACAAATAAGGTGACAGCGACACGACATTTTGTGACCAGACATGTAAACTTGCCTTAAAATGCAAGTACAGAGATATATCTAGCTTGTGACAAAATTTCAGCTTGATAGCTTGTCATGCACACAGACAATTGTCTCAGGAGTAGACTATGTCAGTTTGGGGTAGAAAACTTTCAAAGAATTCAAAATCTACAGGCAGTTTAGCTCTGTAGAATTCAACAACAAGAGGGTTAAAACCGCATTCCCCTTTATTTTGGTTGTAACCACCTGCCATCTGCATTTTTTGTGTACTGTTGTTAATTATGTTCCTATGAAAGCCCTCAATCATATGTATCTGCTCAGAGGATTGTTTTGTTGCTGTTGTTACTACTTTATTTGCAGTTCATAAGAAACTTGCAATGTTTTGTTAGACCTCTTTTACACAAAGTGGAATAGACTGAATTCTGTGATCTTGATGTTTGCTTAAACTCTTTTGTTTGCTACGTATCTGTGAGTAATTGCTTGCTTCCCTCCATTTCCATGTTCCAGAGAAGCTTCACTCCCATTCATTCCCCAGTTTTTAGAAAGAGTTTATTTCTGAAAATAAAGTACTTGGTTTAAAGTGAAATGACACTAAAATCTAACATTATCAGCCCTAATTATCATGCACTGTTGTGTTAGTAAGTGAATGCAGTAAATATTTTTTGCAGTTAAAACATATTCATTAC
Organism: Stramonita haemastoma; assembly: GCA_030674155.1. Lineage (NCBI taxonomy): Eukaryota > Metazoa > Mollusca > Gastropoda > Neogastropoda > Muricidae > Stramonita > Stramonita haemastoma. The sequence continues at coordinate 18,179,087 of CM060319.1, forward strand.
AGTTTTGGTGAATCACAGATGTTAGAGCAGGTAAATACACACAATTGTGTCAAGAAAAATGCAAATATATATATATATACAAAATGTTCATGGAAAAAGTAATGAAACATGGATGTATTTTCTTAGCAAAGTCCACATATACTTCGATGGGTATCAGTGTCCCATGCAGACACTTTTTGTCTTAATGACTTCTCCATAACCCTCAAGTGCCATGAAGCCACTTACATCTTCATGACTTCCCCATGCTCTCCAGGGACCCAGGAGGCCTTTCCTTCACAAACACTGACCAGGTCATTGATAAACAATATCACAAAGGATCATGGTCTCTGACACAGGAGTAGTCAGGATATTAGGGGGTGTACTGTCTGTGTTGACTAGTTTTATCCTGCTATTCCATGCCATGGGAACAGGGAAATGATTCTCCCGAACTGGTTTTCTGGTTTCTGGGTATCAAGGATAAGTATAGTGAAACCTCTATACTGGGCATCAGAATGAAAGAAGTTTAAAAAAGATTAAATTTTTTTATATTTATCAGAACGAAAGAGGTAAATTCATTTCACTCTGACTTTTGAAAGTGATGAGTTAGATGATGCTAGAGGAAGGCCAAGAAGCCGCTATAAGTGTTTGAATGTGTTTGTATAATATATATGTGTCTTCCAACTGAGTTATCCAGCTGATGAGCAATGGTGGCTGGAAATGAAGTATGTTTGTTTAACCATTATGCATCATTCATATGATAAAAAAAATCTTGTAGTTTAAAATATAGGATTAAAAAAAACAAACCAACCAACAACAAATCAATTATTTGTGTTGTCAGGTAAAACTGCTGAGAGAAGGCAAGGATATCCCACCAGAGCTTGCTGAAAAAATCCAGGCCAGTAAAACCAAGGCAGAGGCCCCCATGCCAAAACCTGCATCCCAGCCCAGCTCTGCTGATGGAGGTGCTGGCAATCAGACAGAGCTGCTGAAAGCAAAGGTACTTGGGGGATTCATATTGGTTTGCATGTCTTGTAAGGGGCGTGGGATAGCTAAGTGGTCAGAGCGCTCACTTTCGTCCAACCAATGTTAAGCAGCGTTGAGCGTGGTTGCCAATTGGATGGGTGACCATTTGCGCGACTTGGCTACAGTACAGTTCACCCAGTTCACCCAGCTGTAAACGGGTACTTGCCCTCTTTAGGGTCAGGGAAGGTAAAGCAGCGAGGGAGAGGAGATGGGCGCCGCCCTCAACATGCTGGCCCCTAGAGAAGCTGAGGTCTTCCCTACGACCACATAGGTTATGGGACACCTTTACCTTTACCTTTTTACTTTGCATATCTTGTATGGTTGTAAAAATCTGTGTTGATAAGTAAAGTCACAGTGATATATTTTATTTAGTTAAGCCTTAGTTCTTGGTAGATGGTTATATAAAAGTAGTTCTGGAAACATTGATGAAAAAAAAAATCACAAAGTTCTTGAGCACTGTGCTTTTTTTAAACATGGAGCTTTGGAATAATATTCACTCACACTCACTCACTCAGTCCCATGTCCCAAAGGACGTAGGGGGGACATGAGAGACTAATATTACCAACAGAAAAATGATGTTGTAATGTCAGAAACCAGACATGTAAACCTGGCTTGCCATAGCTATTCATTTAAGTATAGATTTTAAAAAATGGATATAAAGATCAGGAAAGCTTTGTGTGTTTTGAAAGAAAATCTTGCTTCATGCAACAAAGATAGAGCCTGTTGCACAATCAACATCAACAAGCACATGAATGCAGTGTACTCTAGGATGCTTAAAAAGGCTGTATACTGAAATAACATTTATTGTTATTGTGAAGAGATGGCGACCAAGAGCATGTAAGGGGCTACTATCACATTTGTGAAGAACATTTTCAGGATTTGCAGTCCATTGACTTAGCATGCTCAGCTGGCATCAGTTACTTTGTTGTTGTTTTCCCCATAATAAGGCATCAATATGCCAGTATTTTATTGTATTATATATATATAAAAAAAGGTGAATGCTTAAAAAGTAATTATGTTAAGTGTTCTGGTGCTGTTTTCTTGTCTTTACGGAAACATTTTCACACACACATAACTGGAGTGTGACTCACTATTGCTGTATGGGAAAGGCTCAGATTGTCCTTGTTCTGAATTTAGTCCATGGGACAAAAGTTAAATGCAAAGAGAGTTTGATGATGAATCTTGCTTAGTATTTTTGATGGGTAACAGTGTTTTCAGTCTCTTGTTATGGTGGGGGGTAGGTTTTGTACTGTCTGACATGGTCATTTTTGTTTTAGTAGGAATAATTTCCAACGGTAGTTGAAGGTAGCCCTGAAAAATCATCCTTGGAATAATGACTGGACCTGAAACTGCATCTAAACAGATTTGTATGTGACAGTAGTTTGAGGTGAAAACAATCTGAGTCTGATTTGTAAGAAAGAAAATACTTTAAAAATCAGAGATTGAGTTATCGTGTTGTAGCTGACTGACTAGTCATTACTTGATCTTTTTCTTTTTCAGGTGAAGCGTCAAGAAGAACTGCTGCAGAAGTGCAAAGAATCGATAAGAAAATACAAGGAAAAGACCATTCAGCTTGATCAGGAGAAATCAGCTCTGCTTGCAAAGCTTGAAGAAAGGGTGAGTGTTAAACAAATGTTTTCATAAGCAGAAAAGTTTTCATGTTGTGTGGTGTTCTTATTTGTATGCATACAGCACCACCTGCTTTACAGCAATAGTGAACAAAGAATTACAAATTTTTTGTGTTGACAAGAAACAGTTGTACGTCAGTAGGAACTAAATCAGAGAGAGAAATAGAGGGAGCGATCTTGACTATCTTTTTGTACATTTCTTACTCTTGTGTACATTTTCGATAGACAGATTTTGTACCATTTTAAAAATGCATGTTTTATTATGGACATTTCTGCTTTCAGTTGTTTGTTGGCGTAAATATATGTATTTAGAATGAGAAATGAGTAATTATAATTTATTTTTTGTTGAATTAATTTTATTGATGAGAATGAATTGTAGTCTAGAGGTAACTCCACTGCTTTGGAAGTGAAAGATGTGTGGTTTGCACATAATCAGAATCGATGGATCTATTTTCCATAAAGGATTGTGACTGGAGGGCTAGAAATGAAAGAGATGAGAAATTAAAGTTCTGTATACAGCACACATTCAGAGTACATACATTTTCCTTCTGCAATAAATGCTTTCCTTGGGAAAATTCTGCAGAGAAATGTATTCTCATTGGTAAACAGAGATATACTCAAAAAAGAAAAGGTGAGAAAAAAAGTAAATTTGAATGAGGTTGCATTGGTTTAGAGCAACACTGTATCCATTTTGAAGTCTTTGCAAATTTTGTGCCAAGAAAACAATGAGTTCTGAGCTTCACAGAATCTTTAATTAACAGATTATTTCTGTTAAAAAGATGATAACATTTTCTGTTCTAATAATATTTTGTATTATTATCATTAAACTGAAATGTTGTTGTTGTTGATACTTTGATTTGTCAATTAAAGGGCTGTGTGTTTAACGTGTTCAGGGTGGCAGTGGCGATGGAAGCCAGGTAGAACTGAGCAAACTGCAGGGTCAGATCAAGGAGGCCAGAAGTGTCATCCAGCAGCTGGAGGCTGACAGAGAGATGGCCATCGCTCAGGTTAAACAACAGGTAACTGTTGTGAAAATCACTGTATGGCAGGAAATAGGGATGAAGAGTTTTGAGAATTTACACTTTTATATATATATATATATATATATATATATATATATATATATATATATATATATATATATATATATATTTTTTTTTTAATTAAAAATGAAAAAAAAAATTATATTACTTTTTTTTTATTTTTTAGATATAAGCTTAAAATACCCATCTATCTTTATTCTTCAGGGTGTGTCGCAAACTGTGTTTTCACATTTCAGTCTTTTATGATTCATACACAGGCTTACACGTTTCCTCTTCTCAGGCTTAGCACCAATTAGAATTTCCCTTTTTTACTTTGACAATTTATCAAGACTACATACAAGTTTCAGCAGTGCAAAAAATCCATGAGGAAGTGGAGGTGAAAGATTCCCAGATTTGTTCATTGTGTATAGGTGCATGAGGAAGTGGAGGTGAAAGATTTCCAGATTTGTTCATTGTGTACAGGTGCATGAGGAAGTGGAGGTGAAAGATTCCCACATTTGTTCATTGTGTACAGGTGCATGAGGAAGTGGAGGTGAAAGATTCCCAGATTTGTTCATTGTGTATAGGTGCATGAGGAAGTGGAGGTGAAAGATTCCTAGATTTGTTCATTGTGTATAGGTGCATGAGGAAGTGGAGGTGAAAGATTTCCAGATTTGTTCATTGTGTATAGGTGCATGAGGAAGTGGAGGTGAAAGATTCCCAGATCTGTTCATTGTGTATAGGTGCATGAGGAACTGGAGGTGAGATTCCCAGATATCCCAGATCTGTTTATTGTGTATAGGTACATGAGGAAGTGGAGGTGAAAGATTCCCAGATATCCCAGATCTATTCATTGTGTATAGGTGCATGAAGAACTGGAGGTGAAAGATTCCCAGATATCCCAGATCTGTTCATTGTGTATAGGTGCATTAGGAAGTGGAGGTGAAAGATTCCCAGATCTGTTCATTGTGTATAGGTGCACGAAGAACTGGAGGTGAAAGATTCCCAGATTTGTTCATTGTGTATAGGTGCATTAGGAAGTGGAGGTGAAAGATTCCCAGATCTGTTCATTGTGTATAGGTGCACGAAGAACTGGAGGTGAAAGATTCCCAGATTTGTTCATTGTGCATGAGGAAGTGGGGGTGAAAGATTCCCAGATTTGTTCACTGTGTATAGGTGCACGAGGAACTGGAGGTGAAAGATTCCCAGCTGGCCCAGGCCAGACAGCGAGCAGAGAGTGTGCATCAGGAGAACTCCCAGCTTCAGGAGCGACTTGATCAGACGCAGCAAGAGATAGAGCACCTGAAGAAAACCAGTGAGTATCCAAGCTTTCGTGTGCGTGCATGCGTGCATGTTTTTTTGTGTGTGTGTGTGTGTGTGTGTGTGTGTGTGTGTGTGTGTGTGTGTGTGTGTGTGTGTGTTTTCAAGTTTCTTTAACCTTTTTACTGCGCTTTTGACGAACAGTGTTTGTCATAGAAACTGCCACCAGCAATGCTCTGTTGACTGTTTGTCATGATTCAACGCTCTCTCTGTTTTGTCCAGCATGTGCCTGAGCAAAATATGATCGAAAGGGTTAAACAGTTTTATTAGTTCAGAATTGCTTGTCTGTTTGGGACTCTTTAAGAAAAAAACAAGTTGAGCTCTTTCATTGTTTTCATTTTTAGGTAATCATGACAGCCAGCCAAGTTGATAAGGGGATGAGCTTTGTAAGATAAAAAAAAAAAAAAGTTGAGCAAGGGTTTAAGTCTTCGTGGTACCTGTTTGGAATTGGGTTTTTTTTTTTATTGGTCCCATAAGTCATGTATGTACAGGCCTGCCAGTGCTTTATTCCCCATTGTGTGTACATGGGTCACTCTTCTGAAACCTATGCAGGAGAGGGGTGTCATATTCATAGCCAAATAAAAATTGTTCTAATTTGTTTTGGGGTGTGTAACTTGACATATTTAATCAAAAGTGGTACAACTATCAGCACAATCAAGAACTATGTGCTACAACTAGGAATTACATCCATAAACTGATTTGTTTCTTGAAAAATCCACCATTTACAATCTCAATTTTGTTACATTGCCGTAGGAGTGGTTTGCATTTGCTAAAATTCTAACTTCAGGTACCAGTTAGATAGAACAGCTGCACTGAAAACTAAAGATGACCAAACATGCAAACAATTATATTGCATTTTATACCTTATTTGGATTCTAACACATGACTTTTTAAATTAAAAAAAAAAAAATGTTCGCGCGTAACCGCGGTGTCGCATTCATGACCTGCCTTGTGCAATGAAACTTCTAGTCTTATCAAGTGTGAGCAGCCTACTTTCCATTTGTTCTCAAAATAAAACTTATTCTTATGAATTATGGATGTTTAACAGACTTGTAAGTCGGAAAGTTTTTATACAATAAGCACTCCAACAAAAATTATGTCAGTGGTGTCTCAAAAATCGCGTTACAACCGAGACGACAAAAGGATTATATTTTCTCAAATTCAATCCCTGAGGCTGTTTAGCGGAAGAATATTAAGGAATCCAATGCATAACATCATTTTCTCTCCCCTTCTAGATGAGACTATGCGCTGATTGGTTCTGCCATGTTAAAATGAAATCTTTTTCTGCATATAAAATAAAAAATATTTCCTTCTTATGGTGTCATCTGTTACGCGCGAACGTTTTCAACTCATTGGATAAAGTATTGTTTTTTTAAAGTTCTCAGAGAGTAATCAATTTACTTTTGATTTTACCTGATCAAGCAATCATAAATCTCTTAAAAACAACTGAAAACAGCATCAAATGCAGATTTTGATTTTTCCCAAACCATGTAACAAAATTGTACAGGTTTCAGAAGAGTGACCCACATGCATGTAGAATGTCAGACATACACATCATGGATACTATCATTCCATGGGGTGCCTGTCTTCAACCTCAGATATGACATTTTTTTCATTTTTCACTTATCCTTATTGCCCAAGGAAAGCAGATCACTTTTCTGCTGTTTGACAACTACTGTCTGCATGTGAAGAAGTGCTAGCAATTCATTTGCAGTTTAGACAAACAGTAGTTTGTTAGTGATGAGCATGTTTGAAAGCTGCTTTGTAGCTAACTCCAATGCTGATAGAAGATTCATCGTATTAACTAAAATCACAGCGCACAAATCCAACATCACTCAGTCAAGAGTGCTAAATTTAGCGTGTCCCTTCCTTTTACCTAGGCTAAATGTGGTCAGTTCCTGCTATAATTAGCACCAGTTGGCCCCAACTTGGCTGGGATGTGACAGAATAATTAGCAGCTGAGGAGCTGCAAGTAGGGGAAACTGACAGCTGTGAAATTAATTAATTAATTAATTTTTATATTTTAATCTTTTATATTGAGGATATTGGGATAAGCACTCATGTGCTTTTTTTTCATCCAGTCCCTGTGTGTCTGCAGTTGTGTAAATATTGTCATCTGTTTAAGATAGAGAGTTGTTCAGTTAACCTGTTCCTTCCCTTTGTGCAGACCAGGAACACCTGGAGAAGAGTCGTGAGGTGATCAGACGTCTGAAGGAGGACAAGAAGAAGGCCAGAGAAGAGATGGAAGAAAAGATGAAGGAAACGGAACAGGCTTTGGAGGAGGACAAAGAGAAACTGCTACAAGATATGTCTCGAGCAAAAACTGCTGCGCTTTCCTTGGTACAAGTAGGTGGTGCATGCCTTATTACTATATTTTTGTTGTTGTTGTTTGGGTAACAGTATTGTGTGCCAGAACATCATGTTTATTATTAACAAAAAACAACAACAACAGTCAAAGCACTGTATGTCACTGAGTGCCCTATCGGAAGAGAAAGTGCTGAGAATGGTTTCAGAGGTCAGAAACTAACTTGCCTGTAATGGTTCATAAGCTGTGCCAGGTCATGATGACACTGCTCATTCAAAGGGGCCTTAGCAAATGATATAGTATGATGTTCTGCCTTTCTCAAAGTTATCGTTGAGTAAGGCAAAAAGGCAGAACAGAGAGAGGAATGGAGAAAACTGGTTGTTAAGTTTTCAGGGGTGCCCCCACGGTTGCCAGACTAAGGGATAGATAGATAGATAGCATGATGTAAAAACGATATGCTGCATTTTACTCTGGCCAGACAAGGGAAATGTACAGACCACTAAAATAATGGAAATCAAGTCATCTGAAACAGAAGAGACACTCTGTTGGTTTTAAAAATGAGCTGTGTTTGTTTCATTGCTGGTATAAAAGTACACATTGTTTGAAATTCAAGATGCAAGAGATGCCAGAACTATTGAAGAGGTTTTGATGTACTCGTTCTTGTTATTCTCTGTCATTATTTTTCTGTGTCCTCACATGATTTCTAGTATTCATAATTAGTTATATCTTGTATCTGTTTAATTGTTGTACTGGGTGATGGATAGAAGAATTGAGGCTTTATAAGTTAGAAGTTGGAAAAAGGTTTTATGACAGCTGTGCTAAAAAGACTATTGTAATGATGACTTTTTAGCAAAATTCTGTCTATGTATGTAAAAAAAAAAAAATCAACAATTTTATGTTAACTGTTGCAGTTAGTCTTTTAGACTTTGATAATTCTAAAATTTGTATGATTTGTTTTTTTACCATCAGGACCAGTTTGAAAAGAAGACAGAGGAGAAGGTAAAAGAAGTAACTGATGAAAGGGACATGTTTTGGCAAGAGAAGATGGCTGAACAGGAACGATCTCATGCAGAAATGATAGAGAACAAGGTGTGTATTATTTTCATGTGTCAATTTCTTAACACTTCATGCAAAGTGTAGAGAAACGGCATGTACAGTTGTGTGTTGCATATCAGTCAAGAAGTTGTGAGTGTTCCATATCATTTGGCATAAAGCCCAATTTCTGTGTTTAAACGTAAATCCATCTTACTGTAGTCTGTTATTTTAGTACATGAAAATAATCTCACTTCCATTATCAGCCCTGCCCCCCCCCCCCCCCAAAAATACCTTAAAAAAGGGAAAAAGAAAGAAGGGGTGGGTGGGGACTTGTGGCCACCCTGTTTTGAAGTGAATTATTATCCCAAAAAACAGTTGAACAGTTAGCATTGAGGAATTCAGAGAGAAGGAGGGAAAATAAAGCCTTGTTAAGCTCCTATTGTAAAGAAAAAGAAGACTTTAGTACGCATAGTTTTTCTTTGCTAAAATCATTGTCTCTGCACCCATTCCATACAGAGTACATTTGCAGGGCAGTACCATCATTCTAAAAGAAGCGGGAATGGCTTCACATCTATCATGTGCGGTGCATATTATTCGAACTTGGGGGGAGTGTGGGTGTGTTCCCACCCATGGCATACTGAAAACTTTTTTCTGTGGATGTGTAAGGCAGAGGTACTTTAACAAAGTCATAAAATTTCAAAGAAGCAGCACTAACATTTCTTGAGTTACAATGTAAAATCTGTTGAGATGAGTTTACAGTGTAAAATCTGGGAGTGTGGGTGATTTCACACACATGGTGTAAGGGAAAGGTTAATTATGTTGATTTTGGCACTAATCTAAAAAAAGAAAGGTGGGGATTGCCCAATTTAGAGAAAAAAGCTATATTTTTTTATGTCTTGTCACTCCTTAACCCCTTCTTTCCTGTCTTTGACTTATCTGGTTACATTTTTTTCCCTGCATATTTGTAATGCAGATGGTTACTTGATTCAGTGTGAATCATGCCTTCCAGCCAGAAGCCCAATGTGCTAACCACTGACCAGATTTAATCTTTGGTTATGAGATGGAAAATGTTTGTATAAATCACCTCATCCTTTAACCCTCTTGCATTCGGTGTCTCTGAACACAAACTGCCCCTAGATTTCTCATTCCATCACGAAATCAGGTCAGGCACACATGCTGGCTGGCCTTTTCCTCCTTCTAAGTACATACCAGCAGCTATAATTACTTCCAGACTCTCAGCAGGGCTTCTACTTCTAGCCTGGTAGAGCTTTGACATGGAGCAATTAGTGATGGTCACAGCGTGATGGAAATCTACTGTGCGTGATGGAAATCTACTGTGCGTAAATCCCTGCAAATCCCGGTGCGGGATTCAGGGGGGGCAATTATTTAATCCTGGCAAACCCAGGGTGGGACTAAGAGGGTTAATGCTTTTTATGGGCAGCTTGTGTCTCTGTGTGTTTAGTTTGTTCATTGTTGGTTCTTTTGTTTGTTTTTGATGGGATAGCTCTCAATGATCAGAGCACTACTTACACACTAACGGTTAGTAGCGTTGAGTGTGGTCACCTAGTGGATGGGTGACAATGCCTTGACCAGTACAGTCCCTCAATTCACCCAGCTGTAAATAGGTACCTGCCCTTTTTAAGGACAGGGAAAGTAAAGCAGCAAGGGAGAGGAGATAGGTGCCACTGTCAATATGCTGGCCCCTAGAGAAACTGAGATATGACACCTCCCTCCCAGTGACCGTACATGGAACCCCACCTTTATCTTAAAATTGCTACTATCTCTGTACTCCTGTGTGTGTGTTTGCAGGACAGGGAACGAGAGTTAGCTCTAAGAACGTCACAGGAGGAGTTACAGCAGAAACTGAAGGAAAAAGAAGAGGAGGTGCGTCTGGCCATAGAGGAAAGAGAGCTGCAGAAAATGGCAGCCGTCTCTGGACTAGATCAGCAAAAAGATGACCTGTTGCAGCAAATCGAGATGCTGAAATCTGTGAGTATGGCTAGAAATACAATCCATTTATTGGCTTGATAATTGCCGGCAGGCATTTTAGTAGTATAATGCTTGCTTAGTCTGATTGCAGATGTTTGTGCTTTAATTTGACAGGGCCATCAATTTTTTACAATCCTTTTTTCAAATTCCTTTGGTTCTCAGATTTGCAGAAGTAAAATGGAGATTTTGTGCAGCTGAGAAGAAATTGGTCAATGTGGCACACTGTTATGCTGGGAGTCAAAAAGGCACCTGTGGTTATGTAAAAGAAGGTAACAACTGGATGCATGTAGAAAGTAATATGTACCATTTTTCCGAAGCAATGCTTTTACTCACATAGGACCAATTCTGTCATATTATCTGCACACTGATTAAGTACCTACTTGCAAAACAGGATATACTTGTCATTTAATCTTATAGTGGCAACACCAAACTCCCATGTCCAGTAGATTGTAAGTTTGATTTTCTTTTGGAAAAGACAGTTCTTCAGGAGCCACACAGCTGAGCAGAAAAATTAAATTGATTATTTTGAATGTTCTGTATTATAACTGAGTGTGATTATTGTAGAATGTCCTACTGGACAGTCATCAGACAGAAGTGACAGGTATACATTATGGAAATACCTTTGTTAGTGATTTAAATTCAGACAAATCATCTTACCAGAGTACAAGTAGACTGATAAAAATGCTCCCTCTTTTGAATCACAGTTTATAATGAATGCATGATGAAAAAAGCCACAGGAATGATAGCAGTGCCAAGAAAAGGAAATTTAGGTAGCAGCTGGGTGGAGTTTGAAATAATTGCTATGACTCTAATGGGATTCGAAGCTGCAACCTTACAGCCAGTAACCTAAGGTGCTAACCACTGTGCCATTGTGGCTGGTTATTTTGCTCTTGTTATCAAGAAGACAAACATAAAAATTTGTTGAAGAATCTATTTTCCAACCTAATGCCTTTTTAAAATGATAATGCAGTAGGCTGTTGGCTGGGAGGGTGGGGTTCAATCCTCTTCATAAAACTATTTTTCAGGACTGTTGGGCTTCAGCTGGCTGCTGTCCAGTGTTAGTGTACTGTACTCTGTGGCAAAGCTGCCAGACATTCATTTTGTGAATGCTAATTCTTTACTGTCATTCAGATTACCTTCAATCTACCTGATCAGTGCAACAAGTGTTAATGCATTGTAATCCAGGTGGAAATGGAGTATTTTAGAAAGTGTAAAGCACATTGAGGTCTTACAGTCTCAAACACAGCTGAACAGTTTTTTTTTATCATCTTTGTGTCAACAGCTTCATAGAGCATTATGCAACAAACACAGACAATGCCCCAGACCTGGAACACCTCATGCCCAAGTCTCAGAATCTCAGTTGTATTTCATCATCTATTCAGTGTCTTTGACAAGTTTTTGTAAAAAAAACATCTGCAGATCATGTCAGATGCAACTACTTTCATTATGTGTTGACAGAAGCTATAGCTGAGTGGTTAGGACTGTTCAACTTCAGTCCCATGGGTCAATGAACTTGTGGGTTTGCATCTTGGCGGTGTTTGGTGAATTTAGGGTGGATGATTTTTACAATTCCCTGGTCAGCTTCAAATGCAGATCTGTCCGCACCTTAATTCCCTTCGTTTATATGTATACACATGCAGAAGATCAAATATACGCATTAAAGATCCTGTAAATCATGTTGGCGTTTAGTGGTGTACAGAAACACTAACATACCTAGCATACATTCCCAAAGTCAGAATGGGGCTACTTTCATGGTGCACAAAAACAGTTACATACACAAAATCTCACCATTGGTAAACCAAAATCTCACCATTGGTAAACCTCAGAGCTCTAGTCAAGGAATGAAAAACAACAAAAAAATGTACTAAGGAGATACATCTGTTTTTATGTACTATCATTTTAGTAGTAATTCTGACATGTATTTTAGGATGGAAGTCTCACAATCATTTTCTAAGGTTTATGGTATGACTGTTTTGCAGGAGAAGATAGAACTGAGCAATGAATTAACCAAGTCAAAAGATGATGCTATCTCGGTCGAAAACTCTCTGAAGCAGCAGATTGAAGAGCTGAAGTCGTCACACAGTGCTACAGTAGAACAACTTCAAAATTCTCAAGCAACAGCAGTGGAAGAGAAAACCAAGGAGGCAGAGCACACTTGGCAAGAGAAGTTTGAATCAATGGTGCAGAGCCACTCAGAACAACTGGAGAAGCTACGCATTCAGCATGAAGAAACGTCACAGAAATCTCAGTCCGAATTGGAAAGCGTGTACCAGGGCAAAATTGAGTCTGTACAGAGTAACTTGGAACAGTTGCTGGCTGACAAGAAAGCCCAGGTAGAGAATTTAGAATCTGTGGTTGCCGATCTGAAAGAGAATGTCAGCAACATCAGTGAGTCATTGGCTTCCAAAGAAAGTGAGCTGTCTGAAAAAGAATCGCAAGCATCCTCCCTGCAAAGAGAACTGGAAGGTCAGCAAGAGGTGCAGGAGAAGCTGAGAAAGGAGGTGGAGAATCTCCAAACAGAGCTCCACGACACCAGAGAGAAGCTGGAAAGCCAGGTCAGCCAGTTGACTGTTCAGCTGGAGACTCTGGAGCCTTCCTTGAAACATGCCAGTGAAGAAGTGCAGAGACTGAAAAGCGAGCTGACCATCGTCGGTGAGGAAAACGATCGCCTGAAGGCCCAGCTTTCCAGCAGTCAGGGAGAGATGGGATCCCGACTGCAAGAAGCAGAATCTCAACAGAGTGAACTCAGCCGGCAGATTGACTCTCTGCAGACCCAGAAAGATGAAATCTCCAACCAGCTGAACACGGCGCAAAGCCAGATTCAGACACTTCAGCAGCAGATAGACAGTGATGCTGAAGCCAAAATGAAGCTGGAACAAGAGCTGCAGAGCAAACAAGAATCCGCGGTGGCGCTGCTTGAGCAGATAGCTGCCTTAGAAGAGCAGAAAGCACAAGTAGAAGAAGAATGGCATCAGAAGGAAAGCAGCAGAGAGCTAAACCTGTCACAGATGGAGGAGACAAACAACAAGAAAATGGCAGAGCTGGAAGAGCAACTTCAAACGCTGCAGCAAGAGAAGGAATCCTGGATGGCGAAAAGAAAGAACTGGATAGGCAGATCAGTGAAAAAGAAATAAAAGTCCAACAGCTTCAGGACGACATTTCTGGCTTAGAATCCGGTCAGGGTACCATAGAATTGGAAAACACCAACTTAGCATCTAGGCTTGGAGAGCTGGAGGCGATTGTGTCAGAGCTGAAAACGGCGAAGCAGGACTTGAGTCAGCAGTTGGAGGAGAGCCATGCCTTGATGGCCTCGCAGGTGGCAGAGGAAAAGGAGGCCATGAACACCCAGGTGCAGCAACTGACACAACAGGTAGGTCTTTGGTTTTGTTTTTTTCACTACCGTATTCTGTGATATGTGTTAGTAATTTGCTTGGTGGTATGTGTTTGTCAGAGTGCTGAAATGTGTCGGTGTGGGTCTGTAAGTGTGTTGTTGTGTGTGTTATTGTATAATGCAAATAGCAAAGTCCCACTTCAGACAAGAAAAATGTGGCTGTGTGATTTAAAGAAAAATGTATAATAAAAATGAGGTGACCAAAAGAGTATATGTATGAATCTGAGCAAACATGTGAAAGTGAAAAGCATGTACACTTTATATGCTTGTTGTACCTATTCAACAATTTACTCACTTTGATGTGGTGATGTGACTCTCTTTTGATGGCACAATATTTTGTACTTCCATACACAGCAAAATATAGAAACTGTTTAATTGTGCTAATGGTGTTTTTTTTTTTTTTAGAGGGAGGGGGAGAGAGAGACAGAGACAGAGACACACTGAACACTGAAATAATTTATTGTACTTCAGCCTTTGGCCACAATACAATTCAAAGGGAAGATGAAAGTGAAGAAAATGAAATATAACTACACGTAACCATTGATACGAATTTGCCATAATTATACCTTGGCATGTACCCAAAACTGTGCTCTTGAAAATGCATATCCAAAATCATACAACAAGTGCTAATTTAGACCAACAAGAGACACAGAGAGAGACAGAGAGAGAGAGAACTTCTGTGTTTGTGTGTGTGCGTGTGTGCATGCATGCTCATGTATGATCATATGTATGTATGTGTGTATGCTTATGGATGCATTTGATTTTGTGTGTTAATTTGATTTATGCATGAGAGTGAAACACATTAAAAGAAAGAGATTGGGGGTGGGGGTGGGGGGTTGTCTTGCAGCCTTATGTAACAATTTTCTAGAAGTTGCTTTTTCTGCATGTAGTGCACTGTAGATAGATCATAGTTAAGCTTGTCACTAGCAATATAAACTGAGCTGATGAGGAGTTTATTGTATGCTTTTATTTGTAGTTAACAAGATACAGCACTATATAAATTCCATGTATCATTGTCATCATTATTGTAGTTTGTCATTTACCCATATTGAGCTCACAGTAGTTTTTTAAGTTCTTTTTAAGTGCTGACAGTGTTGCACTTTCCATAGTATATTCATTGTTAGTAGCCTGTAGTCTTTTTGTTTGGGATGTCGGGAAACTGCAGGATGCCTATGGATTTTATACAGCAAGGGAAAAGATTTTTTTTTTTTCTCATTCTGCTCATGTGCAACTCTCAGCAAAGCAGATGCCATGGGCTGAAATGACTTTGCCAGGCAAAGTTTATGCCCAAATCTTCTCACTTTGTTTCATATGACTGAGTGCTTGTAGAGGAATGATTTTTCTTTTTCTTTTGTTGCTGCCTCATCTTCTGTGATGTTCCTGTCCCTGCTGTTCCCACACCGCTTGTTTCAATCTCCCCACCACAGCCATACCCCAGGTTCGCTCTTTCTCATCCTCAGGATTTGAAGTCCACAGGGAGCTCATAAATATTAGGCCGCCATGGGGTCACCAGCCAGAGGGGTCCCGCACTGCTGCTGGGTTACTTTGGTGGTGTTCAGTGGTGCCTGTTCTGAGCTAACATACACAGGACACTACCTACTAAGCCCCCTACTAATGACAGTATTAGCTCAGTCGCTGAACCAGACTAAGTTGCCCACCCATGGTGGCGACCACCATAACGTTCTTCCAATGACCGCCTCCCCGCGGACCTCCAACCCCAAAGACTTTGACAAAAACTCACCACAGGCTCAGAAGGGTATGGGGAAACTGAACCTGAGGTCACCATGAGACCAGAGCAACTGGGGCCATGGAATCAGAGGCAATTTTTTCATTGCATGATGATTGATGAGAATGAAGAGGATAATGATACTGCTATGGAAGTGCATGTGCTTTGAGACTACTTGACTGGGCTGTACTCTACGCTTACTATCATAATATATCCCGGCATCAACTGGGCCCGAGAGATACAGACACCTGCAGTGTTGGTCAGGTAATTTGAGCAACACTCTCAAACTCGCATCCATAAAGTGGATGAAGCTCGACTGTGGTCCCAGTCTTCCCACTGAGCCCACAGCACACTCACTCTGGGTAGGAGGCGGCTGGAGTCCAAAAAATCCCTATGACTCTTATGGGAATTGAATCCGCGACCTTCCAGTCTGAAATCCAAAGCGCTAACCACAGTGCCAAGGTGGCTGGCTTATAGATATACTTCTCAAGTATGATTTCAGTATAAACTCTGCCTGATGTGGCAGGGAGTTTGGTTGGGCTGTTTTCCAAAAGAATAAGAAGCGTGCATGCATGTTTGTGAGATCATGCAATATTATTGCCAAGAACAGTATACATTCAGTGTAAAAAACAGTATACGTACCCCTATTTTGCATTATTTAGGTATGTGGTACTGACTACATATGCGTGTGTTGGTTTGTGTGTTTTAGTTGACTGAACGTGAAAATTCCCTAGCCTCCAAGGATGATGAAATCCTGGCTTTGCGCACTGCCATTGAGGACAACACACGCTACATCAGCGATCTGGAGACCAAGGGCAAAGACTTTGAAAAAGAACTGCAAGCCAAAAGTGCCGCCCTGACAGAAGTTGAGGCGAAGTTGACCGAAAGCACGGAAAAGTTCACCATGCTGAAGACAGAAGCCAAGTCAAAACTTGGCAGCAGCAGGGAAAAGTATGACCAGTTGAATCAGAAGTACGAAGAAGAAATCAGTAAAAAGAACAAGGATTTGGAAGAACTGTCCAAGGAGAAGGATTCCCTCATCACGAAGATAAATGAACAGCAAGAGGAAGCCCAGAGACTGGAAACGAGCGTCAAGGAACAGTTTGTGGACCATCAGAGCAAACACAAAGAGGAGGTGGAAAAACTGAAAGAAAGGTTGAGTGAACAAGAGGCGGACTTTAAACAAAAACTGCAGGAAATTTCTGCTCAGAAAGAAACGGTGAGAAACAACAGAGTGACATGCAGGAGGCAATGGCTGATTGGGAGAGAAAAGTGAAAGAACTGGAATTCCAGCTTCAAGATGCCAAAGAAGACTTCCAGCGTAAGGTTGCAGAGAAAGATTCAGAACTACAAGAAAAAGAAAATGCTCTCCATGAACACGAGTGCAGGTTGTCTGAAAAAGAGAGTACACTTCAAGAAAAAGACATAGCCCTTTACAGGAATCCAGACAGCTGTGCGACCAGCTGAAAATGGAGTATTGTTCAATGGAAGAAATGTTGAAAGCTGTCAACGAAAGCTCTTCTTCCGTTACTGAGGAAGTAAAGGTTTTAAAGTCACGGCTAGATGAAATACACAAGACTGAGGCTGAACAGAAGAGTTTATTGGAACAAGCTCAGATAGACAGCGAGACGCTCAAAGACAGCCACAGGAAAGAGATGGAAGAGCTGCAACAGAGTCTTGGGCCAAGCAGGCCGAGATGGAGAGCAATGATCGCGAACTGCAAGTCCGCCTCAAGGAGCTGAACGAGAAGGTCACCACCACAGAAGACAAGCTGCAAGAGTGCATTCACAGCTACGAAACTCAGATCGAGGATTACCGAAGGAAAACAGAGCAGCTGGAGGGCTCTGGGCAAGAGCAGGTGACAGAGCTGCAGCGGCAGTTAAGTGAGATGACAGCCAGGTTAGAGGCCTCCGCATCTGAGCTTAGTAAAGTGCAGGAAGACCAGGTAATTTCTTGTTTATTTATTCATTATTTATTATTTTATTTAATTATTCTTTTATTTATCTTTTAAAATTTTTTTATTTTATTATTTTTTTATATCGAGGATTATGGAATAAGCACTCATGTGCTTTTTTTTTTTTTTTACATCCAGTCCCTCTGTGTTAGCAGTTTTGTAAATCTTGTCTGTTCCCATTGGCAAACAGTGGCCTAATCTTACGAAAAGCGGAACAGGTTTTAGTGTGTGTGCAAGATGTTCTACATGCGTTTGCACAGGGGTCTTGGTTTATAGTCTCATCTGAAGGATGTGAGTGGTGTGTGTGTGTGTGTGTGTGTGTGTGTGTGTGTGTGTGTGTGTGTGTGTGTGTGTGTGGGTGTGTGTGTGTGTGTTGAGAGAGAGAAAATGAATATATTCAGGTATGGGATTTTTTTTCTGCAGTCTGTAGACATTTGCTGTTTGTATTTAACATTTCCCCCACCCCTTTTTTAACATTTATTTTAATGCTTTTCTACCAGCACAAAATCAGAATCAAATGAGTATTCAAAACAAGAGAAATTGTCTCAATAGAAAGATGACAACTTGACCTGTATATTATGATGTCATTTTAAAGTAACGATACTTTTTGTGAACAAAAGCTAGCTGTCTCTTCCTGTTCTGACCAATTAGAAATATTTTTTTTGGAGATGAAGTTAGCTGTTGACTCGAGTGTACACATTTGCCAGTTATCACCAATAAGCAACTTGGTAATACCTTGAAGATTTCCAAGATCGACGACAGCTTTTCTTTGGTTAGAAAAACTATTATGTACAGATATTAAAACATCATGTTGGAATTCATTTTGGTGTCAAACATTTTTTTTTGTAGCAGAGATTTCCTAATTTAAGAAAGAAATGTCTGCTGCCAAAAAATGCGGTGAGGTGCTAGATCAGAGAGAACAGAGTTCTAGACTGGTAAGATTACCAGTGGAGTGTATTCCCCAAAACAGCGTTTCTGTTCAGCAGACTGTATTTGAATTGATTCCAGACTTGATTGTACCTCTTTCTTGCCTTGGTGGCTGAGTCAAAAACTTGATAAACAGAAATCTTGCTGTCGAAAAGTGGGTAAAATACAGGGAGGCATGTACGGAAGAAGAGAATTTGGCACCTGGCTGCCAAGAAACCCCAAATACTGTAGTTTCTGGAACAGAAGGGTCTACTTATTCCAGTGCAAAAATCTGATCCCTGCAGTTTTAAACTTGGGTAAAATGTTTGGGCATTGAATCAAGTATCCAAATATCATGCTTCGGCTAAAAGCGCATTAGATTTAACACTGCGTGCCCATAGCATATTACAGAACCAATAATGCCTTGAGCAGCCTTGCTTTGCAGATAACAATTTTCTTTCCCATTTACACATAGTTTTACGCAGAGATAGAGAAGAGAGATTGTGTGTGGGTGAAGGGGTGGTGTCCTTTTTATTATTGTCAATAAGTTTGCCTAAACCATTTCTCACAAATGCACTAATCGGATTGTAGCTTTTTTGTGGATGGAGGGTGGTGGTGGTGGTGGTGGTGGTGGTTGTTTATGTGCTTATTGCTTTGCTTGGCATTGTTTGTGGAAGGTTTTGTTTTGGTTTGGTTTGTTTTGTTTTTGTTGTTCAGTTTTTGTTTTTGTTTTTAAAAAAAAATTTTGGTTTTGTGTTGTGTTTTTTAATCCTTTTTTTTTTTGGTTGGCATTTTTAATTCAATGTGCTTGAAGCACTTTTAAAATCAGTAATCGAAGACTGAAAAGAAAGACAGAGAAAAAGTAGTGAATAATAGTCCTAATATTCTGAAATTAAGAGTTGCATTTATTCAGTGTTGGATGAAAAACATATGTGATATAGGAAAGCAGGTAAAAAAACAAATTGTACTGTCACTGTCAGTCATGTTTTAACATTCGTCATGCTTTTAATTAATGCTTGACAGCTTACTGACATGTGTGGTGTGTGTGTGTGTGTGTGTGTGTGGTGTGTGTGTGTGTGTGTGTGTGTATGTATGTGCATGGGCATGCGATAGAAAGTATATTAAAAGTTCATTGATATCCAAATGAAGGCTGTGAAAAATTTCTTGTGCCTCTGTGATCAGTGCAAGCATGGTTTAGGATTTTTCCCCCTGTATTAAATTATTTTTTTTTAAATTGGGGGGGGGGGGGGGGGGGGGGGGGGGAGTAGCCTAATGGTTACACAGCATTGAGCTTGCAATCTGATGATGGGTTTTGAGCCTCTGTTGAGGCACCTGTTCAAGGGAACTTTTCCCTCGGTGTTAAAATCAGTACTGACTCCACTCTCCTGAAAGTCCTGCGGATAAGACCATAAGCCAAGGTCTCATTTGTGAATGCACACAGAATATCTTGCACACCTGTTGAAAAAACCCATTCTGCCTTTTGGATGAGTAGGCCATGTGTGGTAGTAAAAACAAATAACATAATTTCAACAGAAAACACATTTGCAAGGGTGTCATGTTTAAACATCATTTCCAAAGTTGGAATGTTGCTACCCTAATGGGGGGCAAAAACAATCACATAAAAAATCTCACCATTGCCTTTGGTGATCCTCAGTGCTCTTGCTGATGAACTGCGCTTCTTGGATATCACTGGACATTTCCCCCCTTTTTCTTTTTTTCTTTTTTAGATGAGTAAAATCCCATGCGCTGGTGTGAGTGTGGTGTGTGTGTTTTGTGTTGTGTGTGTGTGTGTGTGTGTGTGTGTGTGTGTGTGTGAGAGAGAGAGAGAGAGAGAGAGAGAGAGAGAGAGAGAGAGAGAGAGAGAGAGAGAGAGAGAGAGAGAGAGAATCTGATAATAAGAAATCCAGTCACAAGAAATTTTGTTCTTGAGATGACCCAGAAGTCCTCAGCCTCATCAAGAGGAGTACAGGAAATAGGGTGGATTTGACACATAAATGCATTTAGACTATGCATCAGGAAGGTTATTGATATAAAGTGAACATTGACATGATATTTGATAAAGACTTATGGTTGCCTGTACCCCAGGTTATCACTGCTCAGTTTGTCAAGAACAAAGGGTATACTGTTAGGAACAATCTACAAGGAATGGATGAAGCTGTATGGAAAGGAAGCACCTTCCTATTCAACAAGAAATGGTCCAAAGGAACGTTTTGGATAATTAGACCTGCTCATGGTGAATGCAACAGAAGCTGAAAATAGCCATCGACTGGGTCCATCTTGACAGTCGTGTGGACATGGTCATTGCTGTCAGACATCTATGATGGGCAGTCCTCAATGCAGCATTTATGGAATCCCAACCTCTGACTGGCAAATGGTAAAGAACTCTTTAAGGTGAAGCCAAGAGAGTTCACATGAATTGCACTATATGGAGACAGTTTGTGAGATATCTAAAAAAACAAAAAACATCCAAAATACTCAAATTCATCAGCCTATTGATTAGATTGTTACTGTTGTCAAAACTTAGGCCTTCAACAGAAGCACCAGAAAACTGAACAGTGGGAACAGCATCTGAATTCTCTCTCCTTGAAAGGATCCTGATTAGAATGTGCTTAGGGATGATCTTAATTAAAGAGCATCTAATAGTCAGTGGGGAATGATAGTCTTCCTGAAGTGTGATCAGCTTTTTCTGCCAGATACAGAGGAAAGGAACAAGTACAAGGCATTTTGATTTTATTTTAAGACAACATATTATGCACATTATGTGTTACCATGGATACTATTTATGAACTTGATTTTGAAAATATCAACCACCAACAAAATCTGACTGCCCTCACTCCTTCAGATTGCATCATGTTCCCAAATTTGGAGGAAAAATAAACCAAATACCCAAAACCAAAATAATAAAACAGAACAACTTGATGTACAGAGATTCAATGGTGACAGATGAAATCATGGATACTGTCATTGACTGCCTTCAGTTGTTCTCAAATCAGTTCTTTTGCAGTATGTGATTAAAAAAAAATCATTCTTGAGACTTAGAGCTGAAAGTTTGTAGAATTTTCATGTTTCTCATCCTGTTAAATGTGTTTTTCTTATGAAAAAAGATGGACTCCTTACTTTTTGCAGGGTAGAGAGGTGTTACTGTTTTGTTCTTTGGCTTCTTTTGTTACTTTTTTTTGGGTGTGTTTATGATTTACAGATGTAAACACTTTTTTCTTTGCTTTGTTTTGTTTTATGATTTACGTATTAAACTTGTTGCTTGTGTCCCTTACATTTTTTGTGTGTTAATGATTTACAGATGTAAACACTTTTCTTTGTGTTGTTTTATGATTTACATATTGAACACTTTTTTTCCCTATGTATTGTGTTCTTTTATTTTATTTCTCTGTTTTTCTCGTCTCCTTACTGTATTATATGTTGTTTGTACATGACCCTAGTGCTGGTACTCCCAAACAATGCCAATGTCACAACTTGCAACTTAATTTTGTAGTCAGATTGAGATGTGCCTTTTACCACATCTGTGTAATGAAAAATACCCCCCCCCCCCATGGAATTTCCCCCTTGCACCTCTGCTCCTTCCTCCAAACCTGTAAGGATACAATGGCTTTTTCTCCCTTTTCTTTTTTTTCTCTTTTTTCCCCTTTATTTAAAATTCAAAGGATTTGGCCTTTAATAAAGATTTGGGCATTTTCCCTTCTTGTACTCGTTTGATTTAACCTGCTTCTGTTACTGAGAAAAAAATTGTGCCTTTGTTATGAAAAAATACAACCTTTTTTTTTTTTTTTTTTTTTTTTTAATCAGAAGAACGAAAGGAGCCAGCTGTTTGAGAAGCAGCAGCAAGAGCATGAGGATCAGCTGAAGGAGTTGAAGGTGAAGTTCACAGCCAAGCTGCAAGAGGTAAGAGAGAAAAGCAGCAAGGAACTGAGCAGCGTGCAGGAGATGCTGCAGAGCGAGAAGGAGGAGAAGGAGGCCGTGTCCAGCGAGCTGACCCGAGCCAACACGCGCCTTCTGCAGATGGAGGAGACCAGCGGGCTGAGCCACGACACCATCGTGGACCTGGAGCGAGCCAACGCTCAGATGAAGGAAGAGGCCGCCAGCAGGGAGGAGGAACTAACAAAACTGAAAGGGGTGTGCGACAACACCAAAGAGCTGCTACAAGAACAGCTTCGTTACGTAGAAACGTTGACCAGCAGCGCTGAAGAAAACGAAAAGGCGATGGCGCAACTGCAAAGCACTGCGGACTCTCTGACAGAGAAGATGGCGGTGCTGGGGAGAGAGAAGGAGAGCTCCATCAGCGAGAAGGACGCAGTGATCCACAGCCAGCAGCAGGCCCTGACGCAGGTGGAGTGTCGCATCGCCCAGCAGCAGGCGGAGGTGGAGCAGTGGCAGAAGAAAGCCATGGAGCTGGAGGAACAGCTCACCCAGGGCCGCACCTCCCTCACTCAGACACAGGCCTCTCACGAGGAAGAGGTGGACCACCTCCGCCAGACCATCGACAGTCTGCAGGTGGAAAAGAACGAACTGACCGTCTCTCTCCAACAGCTTAAGGACGCGCAGCAGGAACTGGAGGTCAAGTTGAAATCGGCGGAGGATGATTTTCAGTCCAAGGTTGCTGCTTCTCAGGCTGATTTAGAGCAGCGTCTTCAACAAGTCAGTTCTGAAAAGGATTCTATGAAGCAACAGCATGAAGATCGCATTCGAGAGCTGGAGGCTGAACATAGCTCCAAACTGGAAGAACTGACCTCGAAGATTGAGAATGACAATACAAGTAAAGTGTCAGATTACAAGAAGCGAGCAGAAGCGTACATATCACAGGTGAAAAAGCAGTTGACGGGTGAAAAAGAAAGTGCTGTGCAGGAGATGCAAGGCAAGTTAAATGCCTCTCAAGAAGAAGTTGCATCTCTGAAAAAGGAACTGAGTGAAGTGAACGAGGAAAACGACCAGAAAAAAGCAGAATGGGAGAGTAGATTACAAGAACAATCTTCCGAGCATGTTCAGGAAACGGAAAAGAATCAGACTGTGATAGCCGATCAAAGCCAGCAAATAGCATCCCTAGAATCTATGAAAAGTGAACTGTGTACACAGGTAGAGTCCTTAAAATCAGAAGTGTCTTCCCTTCAAGATAAGCTGAAAGAGTTGGAGCTTTCACATCAGTTGTCATCAAGTACGAGTTTGAAACTTTTGGAAGAAACCCGTGCGCAGAGGGATGCTTTGCAGAAAGAATTCATGTCGATGAAGAGTGACAAAGACAGTGAATTGACTTCTCTGGAACAGCATAGGGATTCAACCTTGGAGAAACTGAAAGCGGAGTTTGAAGTGAAGTTGAAGGAGAAAGACGGCGAACATGACAACAAGATCAAACAGCTGGCCAAGGATTTCCACCGGCAGTTGATGCAAAAGGAGCGAGAGTATGAAGAGGCTGTGAATGAAGTCAATGGTGAGTTGTTGCTCTTTCTTTGCTCTTTGCTCAAAAATTTGTTTCTCTGCAGCCTAACTAAAAATGTATGGTCTTTTTGTGTCAGTGTGTTGTAAGTTTTTAAAAAATCTCTCTCTCTCACTCCCTCCATCCCTTCTTTCCCTCTCCTTCCCTCCATCCCTCCCTGTTTCTTTGAGCCCCTCTCTCTTTCTTCTTTCTCTCAATCCCCCACCCTCTCTTCATTTCTCTCTCTCTCTCTCTCCCTCTCTCTCTCTCCCTCTCTCTCTCTCTCTCTCTCTCTCTCTCTCTCTCTCTCTCTCTCTCTCTCTCTCTCTCTCTCTCTCTCTCTCTCATTCTTTGTTGTTGTTGTTGCTTTTTACCATAAATGGTATAAGCAGGCCTAATCCATTAGAATGAAAGATGCCTCCTTCTCTGTGACATTCATCTGACTCTACTCCTGGGCTGTGATTCACTCACATAGATCTGTTTGTGTGTGTGTGTGTGTGTGTGTGTGTGTGTGTGTGTGTGTGTGTGTGTGTGTGTGTGTGTGTGTGTGTGTGTGTGTGCATGCGTGCTTGCCTGCCTGCCTGCTTGCCTGTCTTTCTACCTGCCTGCCTGAGTAAAGTTATTGTGAGGACAGTAATTGGTGACTAGCTCACTTTTCCTTGGTTGATGGCAGGCATTATTAGTTCTAACAGTTACAGCAGGATAAAGTAGAAAAGTCTTAGTGAGCAGTGCTGCATAAGATGCTGCTGTGAAACACTGTCCTATGGCAAAAACAACGGAACATTGAGCATGCAATACATTCACTCCATTGCAGAACTTGCAGAATCAAAGGTGGCATACACAGCAGGGATCACTGGACATGACCAGGCACAGGCTGATTGATCATGTTTTTAAAAACAGATTTCAAAATCAAAGATAATTTCAAAACACCCTGAAGTACCTTTGTTACCTTCTTTGGGATACACCATACAGGCTGGAAGTCCTTGATGTTTTTACAGTGTAGGATACTGTTGGGTAAAGAAAAAGAAGCTCAATCAGGGTAAGATGTATTGAAAATAGATAGGTACTCCCTTCTTATTTTGTAGAATGAAATTCGGATGAGGCTGTAAACCGAGGTCCCGTGTGTGAACCTATGCAAAACTTTTGGGCACCTGTTAAAACCTCTTCTGCTTTTCAGAAGAGTAGGCCATTGTGCGCCGGAGCGTGCAGTTAACAAAATTTACAAAATTGCATACACACAGGGACTGGATGTATAAAAAAAAGCACAGGAGTGCTTATTCATTTCCATTATCCTTGAAGTAAAAGAATAAAATTAATAAATAAATAATCAAAGTAGCTACAGTGCAGTGATGCTGTGACAGAATATGGGAGAGCAGACAGCAGCCTCTGTTTTCCATGATGGAAAAGAAGAAATTTGTTGCAAATGAAGAAAACAAACACGTCAATTTTGTCATTATAACCTTGTTCCTCATAATGTAAAAGAAACTTGCTGTTAGAATCATGTTTTATTGATGGATTTAATGACAATGATTAAATGAACAATGGAAATTTTGTTGCAGAAAAGAGCCAGCGTAGACAGGCAGAACTGCTCCAGGAACAAACTGAAGAGATAAAAGAACTACGAAAAGAGCGGAAGGAGCAGGAACAACAAAGGGAACAGCTCAGGAAAGAGTACCAAGAAAAAATGGAGGTAAGTCCTCACAAAAACCAAACAGAAAGTGTTGTGCATTACACTAACAGCCATTCTGGAATATGTACTTTTTAAGACTTTCATTTTTAAGTTTTGCAGCCTGACATAATAGCACTGTGTTCAGGCATCTATTCCTTCCTTTCCCTTCCACCATCGTTAAGTATGATTCAGTTGGTTGCCGTGGTGATAGGGTAGTCATGGATGGGACCTTTTCTTGATATGGATACATTGGCTGTAAATGAAACTTCTGTTTAGGTCAGGAATTGAAAAGCGTGGAAGGAGTATTACTGATTATAAGGATAGATCATGGAATCAGTATCACTGATTATGACGATAAGAGCTGGCCCAAGAGAAATAGGTCTCTTTCTTATTTCCAGTCTGTAGAAGTTGTGAAGCAGCTTTTTATTACAATACATACATATGCACATGAGCAAGTATGCAACTTGTACTTGCAGGTAGATGCTTTCACTTTTAATTTATCTATGCAGGCATGTTACGGCATGCTTACACATGCATGCTTTGCAAAATGTGATTATAAAACATGAACACGCATGCACGCACGCACGCACCACACCACACGCACACACCCACACACACACACACCACACATACAACACACCCCAATATCATAACGATTTACACTTGTATTCCCCCCCCCCCCCTCCACCCCCCCTAAAAAAAATCCATGCCTTTTTTTTTTTTTTTCTCCGTCATGGTCACACTACTACCAGAGTCAGGCAAAGAACTTGACTGACCAGATTGTCAGCTTACGGGAAGAGGTATCCACTGTAAAACAGAGGCATCAGGTGGAGTTGTGGGAGAAGGACCAAGAGAGCAAGGCCAGCAAGCAGCGTAGCCTGCAGGCTCGAAACACCGCTCACCAAGAGGAGGTATCGCTCTCACGAAAGAGTGGAATCGTGAGCGCAAGGTAATCATCGTTGTGTAGAAACTGCATGGTTTCAAAGTTAGTGTTTAAGCAAGTGAGAGAAAATCAGAATAGTTGGGAAAAAAGAGAGAGAGAAAATCGGAAGGGTCTAAAGATGGATCTTTGTTGCTATCTGAATGAAGAAATGAGGAAAAAGTATGCAGAAGATAGACGTAACCTTTCTAACACACACACACACACACACACACACACACACACACACACACACACACACACACACACACACACACACACACACCACACACTACACACACACACACACACACACCACACACACACACACTTACACACACACAACACACACACACCACACACACACACACACCACACTTAACACACACACACACACACACACACACACACACACACACACACCACACACACACAACACACACACACACACACACAGCACATAATATAATATAACATATATAATATCATATACTATATATATATATATTACAACAAGCTAAGAATATTACAGTATATAAACTATTATGAATAAAGCCATAATATCTGAGTCAGGATGACATTGTCAATATGTGTGACAGTTAAAAATGTATTTGCTGAGGCTAGCTGTTTGTATATGTGCCTTTTTGCTGGCAGCCTTGTTCTTGTGTTTTGTTTTGTTTTCCTTGTGCACCCCCACATTGTGATCTTTGCATCAGAAAAATCACCATTTTATTTCATCTATTCCAAAAAAAAATCACATGCTGTGAATGATATTCTCTCCCACTTTGTTGCTTATCAATGTTAAGAATTGTTTTGTATGATTAGGGCATTATCTGTTGGTGCTGTGAATCAAATAGAGCTATCTACATGCTTTCCTGCTTTAATTATCAATTGTTCTAAATCGTTTGCTTTGCAGGTTTGTTTTGACATTGAATATGAAGAAAATGGTAATGGCCTGAACAAAATGGTAATGGCACTGAACACACACACACACACACACACACACACACACACACACACACACACACACACACACACACACACACACACACACACACACACACACACACACACACACACACACACACACAACACACAACACACACACACACACACACAAACACACACTCCTCTCTCTCTCTCTCTCTCTCTCTCTCTCTCTCTCTCTCTCTCTCTCTCTCTCTCTCTCTCTCTCACTCTCTCTCTCACTAACACACTGAGTTACTCACCCACCCCTAATGACTTATTTACAGTTAACAATGGGAAAAGCCATAATTTGTGGAGTTGATTTATATGAAACAAAATTAATGAAGAAAGAAATATGTTTTAAACTTTTTGTTATTCATTTGTGTTATAGAAACGAAAAAACACATTAAAGATAGTATTGTCTTGTGATAGGCGTATGATTATTTCTTTTTAATCCCTGAAGTTGGAATGTGGTGACCTAAATGGTGGGGAAAAAAATGGTTGGATATGCAAAAGTCTCACCATTGGTGAACTTCAGAGCTCAAGCCAAAGAACAAAAAAAAAAAAAAAAAGTTTTACAATTAAGACACTTTAGCTTAGGTACCTGTTATTATTTTTTCCCTTAATGAAGCATTGTACATAGCGTCCATCAAAATGTTCAACATCATTTTTGAATAGCAAAAAAAAAAATAAAAAAAAATAAAAAAAAATCTTTTGACACAAAAAAGAGCAAAAAAAGAAGAGATTAAGATTTTTATGTTCAAAATGTGTTTTGATAGAAGTATCGAGATATGCTGTAAGAATAGCATTGATTTCCGTTGAGTTGTTAGCTTGCATTTGTCCTGCCTGAAACTTTGTTGTGATTTGTTTTCGTCTTCTTGTCATAGTCTGGTGTGCCTGTCACTGAGTATATGACCCCACTGTGGAGTGCAAGATGGTAGTGACTTTTCCCTGTTTGTGTTTTGAGTTTTGTTTATTTTCTTTGTGTTCTTGTATTGTAGGCTGCTTGTATATCGACAGGTTAAAAGCTTGTCAGTGGTACAGAAGTAGGCGAAAGGAAAGATTGTGAATGAAACAGTGACATGGCTGTTATATATTAACATTCAAGTTTACTGCAGGCATAAATGATAAATGTGCTCCCAAACATGTGAACACAAGAAATGCAACATCAAAACCTTGTGCATTCGTGCATGTAAATCCAATCTTTGCCATGCATTCATAATGGGTTCTTCTCATGTACATCGATGTTTATATCAATAATTCATTTATTAATTGTTGAATTATTCTGGAAATGGTAATGCTCATAAATGCATGACTTTTAAGAACACTCTCCCTAACACTCATTCACTGTCACACACATTTCACACTCACTATTATAGATTTGCCAAAGCGATTTTGGTCCAGATCAGGAGATAAAGTACAATTCTATTTCATTTTTTATGTTAAGTTTCTCTTGAAAATAATGCATGTATCAAGCTGATGCACATTTAGTGAGCTTTTTAGTACGTAGCAGTCATTATGATATGTGTATATGTGCATGGATGCATGCATGCGTAAGTGTGCGCAGATTAGCCATCTTTGTGTATTGTCTGTGGATGTGTTTACAAGAGCTTCACCAAAAGTAATCAGTCACACCCTCTATGCATCCTTTCCAGTATAAGTCATTCTGCAAGAGTACAGTGGATATTGTTAAGATATGTTTATTATAAACATGAATAGATGGTATGCAATATAGGTTTGTTTGAATGACTGTGAATGTTTATTATAAACATGAATAGATGCTATGCAGTATAGGTTTGTTTGAATGACTGTGAATGTTTATTATAAACATGAATAGATGCTATGCAGTATAGGTTTGTTTGAATGACTGTGAATGTTTATTTATATAAACATGAATAGATGCTATGCAGTATAGGTTTGTTTGAATGACTGTGAATGTTTATTATAAACATGAATAGATGCTATGCAGTATAGGTTTGTTTGAGTGACTGTGAATGTTTATTATAAACATGAATAGATGCTATGCAGTATAGGTTTGTTTGAATGACTGTGAATGTTTATTATAAACATGAATAGATGCTATGCAGTATAGGTTTGTTTGAATGACTGTGAAATAAGATTTGAATTTATATAAAATATGATGAAAGTGAAAACTGCAATTAAGATTGTATGAGCTTTTAAGAGTAAGGCCGAAACATTGAAGAAATTTTTTCCTAGTTGTGTTGAAAAAAAAAGAAGAAATGTCACAATGTTATGAGTTAAATCCTTACATCTAGATTGTAACATAAAAAGAGCATAGTACCATTGAAGAAAAGAGGCAGAGACAAAAAAAAAAAAAGTCACAATGTTATGAGTGAAATCCTTACATCTAGATTGTGACAAAAAAAAGTATAGTACCATTGAAGAAAAGTGGCAGAGACACAGTCCCTTTAGGAAAGGGTGTAGTGTGATGAGTGCTGTTTTCCTCTGCAGGAGATGGTGCAGCAGAACCAAGCCACTCTGATGGCTGTGCAGGGGGCGACACCGGCACAGAGGCTCTCCGACAACAGATCGTGTTTTTGAACAAACAGATTGAGGACATCCGGGAAAAACACCAGTATGTTATTAGACTGGGGTTGGATTACTGCCCTTTTCTTTAACTCTCTTGCATTCAGATTTTCTGAACACAAATTGCCTCCAGATTTTGCATTCTATCACGAAATCATGTCAGGCACACATGCTCGCTCTCCTTTTCCTCCTCTAAGTACAACCAGCAGAAGTCTAGGATCTAAAAGGTTTCAAACCACTACACACTTTGAACCTGGACTTTTCGCTTTCAAGGCATGCATTACCTCAAGACCACCAATCCACCAATTTTTGTTAAAAAAATTCAAGCCCACACACATTAATTTTCATGTTTGTGCATTCCTTTTATTTTTACATAATTTTTTTTAAGTTGTTTGTAATAGTTTAAAAAAAACAAAAAACACCAAAATTACCCTTATGGTTATAGACTTCATATTGCATTCAGTTAAGTTACAGACTTGATTTTGCATTCAATCAATCTGTTACAGGCTTGTTTATGCCTCAGTTGCGCTTTATAGATTTTATCATACAGTCCATAGTTGGTCGAGACTTCAGTAAGTTACAGACTTGATTTGCATTCATTCTGACGCTTATGCATTTTATCATATAGATTTTTTAGCATAGTTGGTTGGAGACCTTCAGTTAAGTTACAGACTTGATTTTGCATTCAGTTAATCTTTACAGGTTTTTATGCACTCAGTTGATGTTATAGATTTTATCATATAGACCAGTAGTTGGTTGAGACCTTGTCGTGCACTGTTTCATCCGTCTGTTGCAGACTTGAAGTAGCAGAGCTGCAGAGTCAACTGGAACTGCGGCAGGATGTTTCACGCCCTCTGGTGGCCACTCCTGCATCGACCCCTCGCAGTTATGACCCCAACGACCCCAACCTTGTGTCAGAACTGCAGAATTTGGAGATGAACAATATGGATCTGAATGTAATTTGAGGATGAGGTCTTTTTTGGCAGACATTTTCTTCTTCTTCCTTTTTTTTTTCTTTCTAAGTTTATGTTTGTGGCGTTTCGTTGTGGATGTTGTGGTGGCAAGTTTAAACTTGAGAGTGAGAGTTTTAGTGTGTGTTTTTTGTGTGTGTGAGAGTTTGAGTGTGAGTGTGTGTGAGAGTGTGTGTGAGAGTGTGTGTGTGTGTGCATGTTTGTATATGTGTGTTTGTGTATGTGTGTGTGTGTGTTAGTTAGTCTGAGGCATGTGCAGTACATTACTTTACAGACTCTTTACCCATTAGCTTGCTCCTGAGATATTCAGCAGCACCTGGTCTCATCTGAATTGTAGTTGGAGAATTGAGGAGCTTCTCTGTGTTTGAACAGTTCATTTTAGAGGATTTAGATATAGATTCCCATCTGTTGAGGACATTTTTCTCCTGGAGTTAACATCAGTGCTGACTCCACTCTCCCCCAAAGTCCTTTGGATGAGACTATAAACCGAGGCCCCGTGTGTGAACGTGTGCAGAACATCTAACGCACATGTTAAATCCTGTTCTGCTTTTCGTAAGAGTAGGCCATTGTGTGCCGGTGGGAGCAGATGACATTTACAAAACTGCATACACACGGGGACTGGATGTAAAAAGCACAAGAGTGCTTATTTATCCCATTATTCTCGATATAAAAGAAAAAAAATGATAATAATAAATAAAATCTGTCCACAGGCACAGTTGCGGCATGTGAATGCTGAGCTGGCTCAGAGCAAACGGAGAGAAAAGGATCTGACTCAGCGGGTAAGTGCTGCGTGCAAATTGCACAGCTTCTCATTGCCGACAGTTAAGTTCCCCATCAGTTTTTAAAAAAAATATTAAAAAGTCACCGAAAACATACTGCGCAACTGTCACAACAAACAGGTAAAGCAAGTATTGAAGGGGGTGGGGGGGGGGGGGATAGAGGGGATGCAGGGTGGTGTATGTGTACTATTGTTGTCATGTTTGTTATTGTCAACACGGTGTATGTGTACTATTGTTGTCATGTTTGTTATTGTCAACACGGTGTATGTGTACTATTGTTGTCATGTTTGTTATTGTCAACACGGTGTATGTGTACTATTGTTGTCATGTTTGTTATTGTCAACACTTGGGCTTCTGTGTAGATAGGAGGTTAGGAATACTGACAGAATGTTGAACATATTTTGATCCTTACTGGCAAAGTCTTAGCTTCAGAAGTAATTACAAGAAAGAATCCATAGTTAATAATGAACAAGAGAAACAAGAAAAACACTTTCACGAGTTTAGGTCATCAAACTTCTTCTTTGTAGTCCTTTAGTTTGAATCTAGCTTGGACTGCATGAGAATATATGTGTGCACACTCATTGACCATGTTAATCGAGATTTTTCATAAATTTTTCCAAGAAAAATATCGCAGTCTCTCAGCGCTATTTGGGTTTGTGTTGTTGATCTTGCTGCTATTGGTTAGATGATGATGAGAATGTTGTTAGATTATTTTTTCATGGTGATGTTTGAGATGAAAATGTTATGTAATGTGATGATGTGTGCCTATCTCATTGTAGATGGAAGTTTTGGAACGTAAGCTTGATCATCGCAAAGAAGACGACACGCCTCCTATCAGCCCAGATGGATCGCTTTTGTCACACGAAGATTTTGCTCTTCTGAGAGAACCTACAGAATTTGAGGTGAGCTTTTTGTGTCTCGCTTAGACCCCAGACAAAGGGTGCTAGTTTTTCTGTTGCTTCTTGGTTTTTTTCTGTCTTGTTTTTTTTTTTTTTTTCGAACGTGGATGTAGCAAAGTGACTTTGGAATTGTGCTATGTGATAAGATGTTAGTTTTTAAGCTGACAGTTTTGCATGTTTTTCTTTCTTTTTTTTTTTTTTTCTTACTTAGGTTGTGTATGGGGCAGTTAATCTGACAGTTTTTCATGTTTGTTTTCAAACTTATTTTTATCTCTCTTTTTTTGTTTTGTTTTGTTTTACTTAGGTTGGGTATGAGGTAGTTTATGTGAGCATCTCTGATATATACAAACAGTAACTTTAGACAATTGTGTGGTAGTAAGAGTATTCATGCAAAAAAAAGTTGTTGGATTTTTATTATTTTTTTTAGAGATTTGTACATTATTTCTGTATATGAGGATCAGGGTCTGTAAATGGAGAAAGAAAAAATATAAATTTTGTGGAAGCAATATATTCAATGGCCGCCGCTGTGGCCTAGTGGTTAGGGCGTTGTACTCGTAATCTAAAGGTTGCGGGTTCGATCCCAGCTATTCCGCTATGGCGTTGTGCCCTTGGAAAAGGCACTTTACGGCTATTTTCTCACCCCACCCAGGTGTAAAAGGGGGTACCAACCTTGTGTTGGGGGTTAACCCTGCGATAGACTGGCGTCCTATCCAGGGGGGAGTCTATGACTCTCAGTCGCTTAACGCCACAGAAACCGGGATAAGCACCGGCCTGATGAGCCTTATGGCTCGGGACAGACTTTAACTTTAACTTAACTAATATATTCAATGATTTTTTTTGTTTTTTGTTTTTTCAACAGTACCTGAGGAACATTTTGTACAACTACATGATGGGAAAAGAAAGGAAGGTAAGCTGGCTGTGTAACTTGTGTGTTTTGTAATTTATGTGACTCTTCAGAGATTGCTGTTATTAGTTGTGGGGAGGGTGGGGGTGAGAGGGTGTAAGAAATTGCCGGGATTTAACCCTCTTGCATTCTGATTCTCTGTACACAAACTGCCTCTAGATTTCGCATTCCATCACGAAATCAGGTCAGGCACACACGCTCGCTGGCCCTAGCCTCCTTCTAAGTACATACCAGCAGCTATAATTACTTTCAGACTCTCTACAGGGTTTCTCCTTCTAGCCTGTTAGAGCTTTGACATGTGATAGCAATTAGTGATGGTCACAGCTTGATGGAAATCTACTGTGTGTAAATCCCGGCAAATCCCGGTTTGGAACTAAGGGGGAGGGGGGGTAATTATTCAATCCTGGCAAATCCTGGTTCGGGACAAAGAGGGTTAAGACCCATGTTAGCAATTATCTGATGCTATTTGCTGGAGGTTTAGAAAGATAATGCTGAATGACCAGATGATGCACATTTTACATGGTTTATTTGTTAAAGAAGAAAGATGTCTTGTTTTTGGTCAAAGTGTTAAAATGTGTCAACTATAATACTTTTGTTTCTTCATTTTATGCGTTCATTGAGCTTTTTTTTTAGTCTCCGTGTTAAGTTTTTATGTAATGATCATTGCAATAGCAAATGCGCACAGTTAAATACATGAGGTCATGCACACACATGCATGCATGCATGCACACATATTGCACACACATGTATGCATGCACACATACACACACACATGTATGCATGCACACATACACACACACACACACACACACACACACACACACACACACACACACACACACACACACACACACACACACACACAACTGCATTTGATTTAAATATCTCGATTAACTCCAGGTCTGATAAGCATCTTAATTTTTTTATCCCTTCTTTTGTTTATAGTCTGTTTTCTACTGAATCAGAATTAAACACTGGCTGTGGTTTCATATGTATGTGAGTTATTCACTGTTTGTTGCAGACCCTGGCAAGGGTTATTGCCACAGAGATGAATGTGTCTGTGATTTATTCACTGTTTGTTGCAGACCCTGGCAAGGGTTATTGCCACAGTGGTGAAGTTTTCAGACCAGCAGACAAAGAATGTGATTGAGAAGGCAGATGATAAGTCGGTACGTTTTCCTAGACCCTTTTCCAAATAACGGTTTTAGTTAGTCATGTTTATTGCACGGAAAGAAATACTGTACAGAATGGAACTGAAGTATGCATGTGCTGATGAATCTTACGATTGACATACGTGTAGTTGCTGGTTAACCTCTGTACATGTGTTGACAAGAAAAATGTAAGCATTCTGGAAATGGGTAATTTTCCTACAGTTATTTGCATGTTGTGTAGTTATGTACTTCTTGATAGTTTTGTTTGGTTGTTCTTATGCTTACAAGAAGAAAAACCTATAAAAAAAAAGTGTTATTTTGAAAGTAGCTTCTATACTCTGATTCAGTTTTGCAAGTTGTTAAGAAATTCAAAATTACAAGTACATAACTTTCATATTTGTAAATCTTATAATATTTGAAAGAAATGTGAAAATAGGAGGACAGGAAAGACTTAATATTTTGTAAAGCATGTAACTTAAAATGTTGATAAGCACATCTAGCAAAAACAAAGGATATGGAAGTAACCAGTGCTGTTACTTTGTACCAATGTTGACGTTGGCACCCAATCGTTGCTCAAGGCAAGTTTTAGAAAATAAATTTCTCGCTTTTGTATGTCCATTTTCGTTGTTACCTCAGTTATTTTCAACCCTTTGCCAGTGACCTATGCTTGAAATTGCTAATGACTGTGATGATTACATTTGGGCACTGCAGCATGTTAACGTAAAATGGTATGTCTGGAATTTTATTTTCTATTCTTTCTCCTTGAATTGTATGGTGATTGAGCAGGAGACCCTGGCTTATCTTTTTGTGAATGAAACAATGCACCTAAACTGCATCATCATTTACTCTGTACAGACGGCAGCTTGAGAAAGACATATCAGCTTTCTGGGTATTTATTTTTTTTTGCAATCTTTTGAAGGGAAGGTTTCCTGTGCATGGTTGTTTCCCTTCCCACCTCCTGTCACTGGTTATGAGGAATCCGATTTCACCTTATATTTTACCCATTGGGACATCTTAAAAGTACCTGGACTGTTTCTTCTTCTTCTTCCTTGAACACCAAGACAGTAACTATAGCTGTCTGTCATATTAGCAAAAATGCTTCGCACTGCTGTTAAGCGCCTGACAAGTCGGGCCCAGCACACCCAACTTTGGCATGGGAGAGAAAAGTTATATTTAAGGTCAATCTGGATTAAAAAAAATGCAATAGAGTGGACCAAGAAGGCCGAAAATAGACAAGGAGTTGACAGGCAGAAGCAAAGAGGGATAGAAACCAGGGAATTCCTAGCGCAGAATTTCGGGATGGTGGGGATGCTGTTTATACTGACTGGCTCTCAGTATCCTCACGGGGCGAGCTGGGCTGTTTTAGTTTAGGACTTTTTCCTCTAGAATATATAGACAATGATACAATAAATGGTATATTTTATGTATATAGTTCTATTTATGTATGTCAGAAAAGAGGATTCTTATTAGTGAAATGATTCACAACAAGCTACTTAGTAGTTTTTGGCCTTTCTTTTAAAAAATTTTTTCAAGCTCTTTGTATGATGCATGTACTATCCAAGTGGTAAATTTTAGGAAAAAATTATCAGATTAATAGTTGATTGTATATAACTGAAATCATTTCATCAAAGTTTTGAGTTGAGATCTATTGATTAACTCTATATGCTCACAAAAATGTTGATTCTTTTCCATTTGATATTACTACATATTTTGTTAAAAAACAAAATGGGTTATACAAAAATGAAATGAAATATACAAAGCTAGCCATTAAAACAAATTGGAACAACCCATGATCAAGGAATATTTTAGTTGTGGAAGTTTAAGCAGACAAATTAGATATCAGAACAACTTACATTTAGTTTCAGTTTGTTAGAAAATGTAGAGGAGTAGGAAACAGTCCAGCTGTAATGGGGCATTTTCATTTTCTTTTTTCTCTTTTGTTCCTTTCAGTTCTTTAATTTTTTCTTCTTGCAGCTGTATTTAGAAGTGGGCGGTTGTGTGAAAGCTTGGGCTAGACTATTGTGATAGTGTGAAAAGGGTTGCATATTTTTTTCTTTCAGGGGTAAGATACTTCATTCTGTTACTTGTGGGAAGACATGCATGAAAAACTGTTTGTGGGATAAAGGGTCATGTGCTTCTTGTATCCTCTGGTTGTGGATTTAAGTTTCTGAAGGATTACAATGTGTTATAGTGATATATATAGTATTTTTTGGATAGGGGCAGCTGTGTGTGTGAGATAGACACAACACACACAGACACACACAGACACACACACACACACACACACACACACACACACACACACACACACACACACACACACACACACGCACGTATAGACATACATGCATGCATGCACGCATGCTCACTTGCTCTCTCGCTCACTTACCCACTCACTGACACATACACACGCACACATGCACTCATGCACAGAGAAAACTGTCTACTGACACACACATATCATAAACAGCCTTTTATATTGTTTGTGTTTAGATCTATGCTGAAGAATGTGATTTTAGGGAAGTTTATGAAGAACAAACATATTTTGTTAGAATGGAATGTTGTTTTTAACAAGTTATTCAAAATGTGCTAGGATGTTGATAATTTGTTTCTGGGCTTTTCTGTTTGCTGAAATACTGTACTTTTAGGTAGCATGCCATGATTTGATCAGGACTATAGAAACAAAAATTAGAAATTACATCATGGTTACAAGTGAATGCTAGGTGTATCCAAAACGTGTCATTGTGATAAGAATACTATTGTTATATTTAAAATAAGATAGTGATTCCACAGTTTCTAATGGTTATGGTTTGTTTTGTTTTACATGATTAAACTAAAATAATGCAGTAATTGCAAATTAATCAGTGAACTCAGAAAAAAAATTACAACAGTTGCATAATGCAAAATCTCAGCATTGGTGAACTTTGGAGCTCTGGCCGAGGTACAAAAAAACCCCAAAACCCCAAGCCACTTTGAAGCAAAGTTGATAAAACTCCCATTTGTGACAGGGAAAGGAAGTTAACTCATTTTAACATTTTTCTTTCTTTCTTTTTTTTAATTGGCACACACATAAATAGAAATGCGCATGGAATCTGATGGCAGTATTACTGTACTTACACCAATTGCACCTTTTCGTTAATTTTTCATTCTTGTGATATATAAATAAAGCGGGTAGATCATAATTTTTATTGTTCATACACAATCTAACATATTACAAAGTATGTAAAGATGTTGAGTATGTGTGTGCGTGTATGTGTGTAGTGTAAGTGTGTGATATTCATTAGATAATATAAATTATCAGAGAGGAAAAAAGTTCTTTATGTTGATACATTTGCATTTTGTTTGGTCCTATTTCAGGACCATGCATGAAGCATTACACCACTAGCTCTCTTCTCTTACTAGTATTATGTGTTCTATCCCCTCTAGGAAAGAAGCAAATTAATTTGATTGTTTCCTTATGAAAACATAGACTATTTCCCTGGTCAAAAAAACCAAAACAGTTTAGAAGTTCAAGATACAGTAGTGAATATTTTTACTTGTCTGAAAGGAAATTTTGTGTCTCTCTGATGTACTATGCGATTCATACATACAAAAGGCAGTGACTTGAAATATTGAAAGGATTTTGCTTTTGCTTTTGCAGTGGCTATCCCCCTAGCTTGTAAGCGTATGGGAACAAGATGGTTCTGCTGATGGCGAGATGTCCTGAACACTGACCAGTGGTCTTTAGTAGACTGACCAGTGATCTACAGCACACTGACCAGTGATCTACAGCACTGACCAGTGATCTACAGCACACTGACTGACCAGTGATCTACAGCACACTGACTGACCAGTGATCTACAGCACACTGACCAGTGATCTACAGCATGACAGTGATCTACAGCACACTGACCAGTGATCTACAGCACACTGACTGACCAGTGATCTACAGCGCACAGACCCGTGATCTACAGCCACTGACCAGTGATCTACAGCACACTGACTGACCAGTGATCTACAGCGCACTGACCAGTGATCTACAGCCTACTGCCAGTGATCTACAGACACTGACCAGTGATCTACAGCACACTGACTGACCAGTGATCTACAGCGCACTGACCAGTGATCTACAGCACACTGACTGACCAGTGATCTACAGCACACTGACCAGTGATCTACAGCACACTGACTGACCAGTGATCTACAGCACACTGACTGACCAGTGATCTACAGCGCACTGACCAGTGATCTACAGCACACTGACCAGCCAGTGATCTACAGGACACTGACCAGTGATCTACAGCACACTGACCAGCCAGTGATCTACAGCACACTGACCAGCCAGTGATCTACAGCACACTGACAAGTCAGTGATCTACAGCACACTGACCAGCCAGTGATCTACAGCACACTGACTGACTAGTGATCTACTGCACACTGACCAGTGATCTACTGCACACTGACCAGTGATCTACAGCACACTGACCAGCCAGTGATCTACAGAACACTGACAAGTGGTCTACATCTGATCAGTGTTCTACAGGACACTGACCAGTGTTCTACATCAGACTGACCAGCCAGTGTTCTACATCAGACTGACCAGCCAGTGTTCTACAGCACACTGACCAGTGGTCTACATCTGACCAGTGATCTACATCAGACTGACCAGTGTTCCTCAGCTCATGCTCAGCACAAACAAACTCCTATCATTCCAGCCTCTTCCCGGCAGCAGTGGGTAGGCCGCTGTTGTAGTTGTCCTAAATGGTAGCCAGGCACAATGCTTCTGTTTGTTTGTATTCGGACTCTTCAAAGTATTAGAAAGACGATCTTTGTGGGTCAAATTTCAGAGAAAGAAAAAAAACAAAAAGGGCCCATGTAGCGTAGAAATTAAACCCACAGTTCTGATCAAAGAGAAGTCTTAACTGGAGAAACTGTGAACATGATGGATGACAATGAAATTTTTTTGTTTAAAAAAAAAAGAAGTTTTAAAAGGAATGATAAACAGTATAGCATATTTCAATAATTTTTATTCACGGTTGTAATTGTAGAATTAAGAGAGGACCCAAGTTTCTTTTTTTTTTGGGGGGGGGGGGGGGGGGGGGGAGAGGAGAAAAAGCCATATTTCAGCCAGTGCTACAGGTGAGGGTAGACATGTGTCACTTTCTAGTGTCATGGATCCAGAGTGGTCGGTGCTTTACCTGGACTTCAGAGACCCTGGCTGAAGAGTTGTCCATCTTCCCTGTTGACCGTTTTATTGAACTGAACTGTTGGGAGGGGTATTGTTCCACCTGAGGTGAGCATTTGGAGCAGACTACTGGTTTTTTTTGTTATGGTTTTTGGTTTTTGCTCATTTGTTCTTTATTTTGTCAGATTTTGTTGCTTTCTATACAATGTATATATGATGAAAGAAAGGTGTGTGTGTGTGTTTGTGTCCATGCATGTGTGTGTGTATGCGTGTGCACGTGTGTGTATGCATGTGCTTGTGCACACATGGCTGTGTGTGTGTTTGTGTGTGTGCTCATGTGTGCATGTGTAGGTCTTCTGTTTTGATTGAGCGGTGTCAATTTCTTTCACTTATGATAGAGTGTCCTGGATGGTGCAGGAATTTCAACGAGAGCATTGGGATTTTCTTTTTTTGTTTTTTCTTTCCCCTTTGGAATTGCTTCTATTGTTATAAAAATATATATTGAGCTGAGAAAGCTGGCCTCATCGAAAGGGCCATTCAGGTGACTCCATTGAAGTGCTACAGTGGTATGCTTTAACTGAATTCAGAGAGAAAAAGTATGCTGAATCATTACTGTCAAAAGTGATATGTTACAATGTTTTAGAGACACTGTGTTTTATCCTTAGAAAAATGAGTGAAATATATATACTAGATCATCATCAGATGGTTTTCTGTTAGGTCTGAAAACTGTTTGAAGATATGTTATTGTGTAGTCATTTGTTTTATATAATTTTGACAGTTTTTTTTTATTTTTTTACTTTTGAAATTTTATTTTGTTTTGTTTTTTTGCTTTGAAATGTTATGTACATTGACTTTAGCAGCTTACATAATTTGAATTGGTACACACAGTTTGAATATGTTTTTGTTTTTTTAGTACGAATATTAGTCTACCAAAGCATGTGCAATGCAGTGAACTGGTAAAATGCTGGTTGTGACACATTTGTACCATTTTCAAGAGTAAGTCTATCTAAGACATTTGGCCATTTCTGTGAAAAAATGTTCTTGATACAATTAGGATGACATCAAGCAACATTTTTATTTTTGGTGGAAAATCTAAACTGTAGATCATCATTTTTTTTTTATAAGAGGAATTTAGAGATTCAAAATAAAGTGACGCTTAAAAGGCAAAGGAATTAATGTTTCTAAATTCAAAATAAAATTATGCTTAAAATCCAAAGGAATTACTGTTTGTTTCTAAATAGATAACTTCACTGGGACTGTGGTACAATATGCAAATGTTCCTTTTTTCTGCTGTGATTGAGATACCTTACTATCAGTAGGGAAGCTGAGTTAAGCAGCTAACATTGTCTGCCCTTATTAGGATTCTAATCATTCTGTCTGCCTTTTGTTCTTCATTTTAGAAAAAAAAATTACTTTAGAAACTAAGCTCAGGAAAAAAACACACAACAGAATGCACAAATTGTAATTCAGTGCTGTTGAATATAATTTCAGATGCAACATTAAAATAGAAAAATATCAAAATAGAATAGAGAGTTGTTTTTTTTAACTTTACCCATTTTTTTGTCATTGATGAAAATTCTGTTAGCTTTCACTCTAAAT
Source organism: Stramonita haemastoma (assembly GCA_030674155.1). Lineage (NCBI taxonomy): Eukaryota > Metazoa > Mollusca > Gastropoda > Neogastropoda > Muricidae > Stramonita > Stramonita haemastoma. Next base: position 18,220,355 of record CM060319.1, read on the forward strand.
TTGCATCATCTGTATCCTTTATGCTGTACATTTTACCAAGCAAAGTTTCTGCCTCTAGTCCCTTGAGCAGTTGAAGCCAAACCTCTCCATCCTCCTGCCACACAGCAGATAGGGAGGGAACTTAGCTGGCTGCATCTGCTCTGTGGCAGGAGGGTTGGAGGGTTTGAATTTAATAGCTAGCAATGAAAGGGTAACGGTTATCATATTAAGTCCTAAACAGGGCTACTTGTTATCAGTCTATCAATTTTGATTCTAAGCAGGAATACAAATGTCAAAGGCAACATTGGGTCCATACTGTAAAGAAAACTGTCACAAGGTAGATAAAAGGTTGCAAGATGCACAGTAACAGATACTACTCTTCTTTGTTTGAATGAGATCCTCAAGTTAGATTTTTACTTGTCAGTCAGTGGCTTGGTACAACATTTTAAGCTAAAGCAATTCCAATGTAGATATATCTTAAAATGGTTTCCATCTTTGAACTAGATTGTTAAATCAGAGCACGACCACTACAGAAATCCCCAAACCACATTATGTTTCTGAGCAATAGAATTGTTTGCTGGATTTTATTTTGGATGTTTTGTTTGTTGGTATGTCTTTCTTCAGTTTTTCAGTAGTTTTTTGTTTGGTTAGATTGGCTGGAAAGGCAAACTATACAGCTGATTTGAGGCAGTTTGGTTCCCAGATCGTAACAGGTGCTGTTTTTATGTGAATTAAGTTTTTGATGCATGTGTATTCAGTTTCTGTTATGCGTATATCAATGCTCTTGTGTCTGTGATAGGACAGCAGAAAGGAGTATTCTTTTTTTTTCTTTTTTTTTAGTTGACTTACAATGTTTCTACACAGCGTTAGGCAGTTTGCTGGAATTAAAATGTTTTCATGAATTCTGGTGGTTTTCTTCTTTTTCATTTTTTAAGCAGCCATATTGCAGATGAAAGTTGTTTGCAACTATTTTGTTATTTTCTGATAGTATCTTACTCTAAGGGATTTAATATATGGTACAAGTTCAGAAAGAGCAGGTTTCACGCTTTGACTTGGGGGGGCTGAAGTAAAATAATTTAGTGAAGGGATTATAACTGTTGTCTTTCTCTCTCCCTAGCTCAAAATGAAGTTTTCAAATCACTATTTACACTTTTATTGCCTCGCATGTTTGAAAGAACCTGAAATTACTACTGTACATAATCACAAGTACCTTGCAAGCAGACTGACTCGCAGTGCGCAGTCTCAGGATTGGATGTCTCTGTATTCTTTGTTTTCCTGTTGGGGGCAAAAAATTCAAGCAGGTCACTTGGCAAGCACTCCCCAGGTAGTATGTTGATAATGATCTTACCAGAAATGTGGTACTGGCAAATCAATACTGTGTGTGTACATAGTGGTTGCATGTTGATCATTGAAAAAGGCTGATGGTTATTTATTTTTCGCACAGGGGACCACTGCTGATCATTTATAGCATTACTTAGCAGTTACTGTAGTCTTTTTATGCAAAGCAAGTTTTTCAGTCACAGCTTTTCTTTTTTGTTTGTTTGTTTGTTTTTTTAGATGTCTCATGAATTACAGTAATGCATGTTTTTTTTCCGTTTTTGAATATGTTGTAGTTTTTTTTTCCTTTTTCTTTTAAAAATAAAAGACAATACATGACATTTAAAAAAAAATGTTTCTCTTTAAAATGGAGAATTAACTCCTTAGTAATCACTTTGTATGTGTTTTCCGAGTATTAGCCACTCTTAATTTACTCTTTCAGATCTCTGTTGTTTTAGAAATAATAACGAATAAACTGACATATTATCCTTTGATTAGTTTGTTTTATTTGATGTATAGTTTACATTGTTATTATTGTTTTTGTACCTTAGAATGACCTTATATGAGTCACTGTTTTTTTTCTGCCTATTTTACTTTTGGCTATAACCAAGCATCCTACATTAATTCCAAGGATTTCTATTCAATGAATTTTAAGATCTTTGCGTGATCTCATCAGCTTCTGGGTGGCTGGTTACAAGGCGTTAAGAATTTTGCTTTCAAGCAAGGTTTTGTTAAGCTTTCCCAGTTCATTTGCCATCCGGTCGGGAAGGAATATTTGTCTACATGTAGATGTAATATATGCAAAACTGTTGATTTATCATTCGACAAAAAAAAAGCTTCATCAGCTGTTCACAATGAGAATCTATAATTGGAAGTATTGCATCATTTTTCTTTCTCCATGTATCTATCTGTCAGGTTTATATGAAGTATTAGCTTGGGTGTAAAACAGATTATTGCAGAATGGATGAATGAAGGTGGGAGATGGTCTGTGTTGATTCAGGTTTTGTGAAGGTGTGACAGGAGGAAATGTAGTGCAGATATTCTGCACCCTATCAGCTAGCTGCCTCAGGGTAGATGCTTCCTTTGCCAGGTACTTCAACTAATGTAGTACTGCAGAAGCTGAGGGTGCATGCTGGGTAGTTTTTGACCACTGGTCTCATCTGGCCTGCTTTTCAATTAAAAAATCAGTTAAAAAGGTGTGCATGTTTGTCCTGGGGATCTCAGTTTACAGTCTTACCTGAATGGCAGAGAATGGAGTCAGAAGCATGTTGGTTTCAGGGAAAATCCCTCCATGGCTTGGCCGCAACTCAAACCCTTCATATCACAAGTGCAACGTCTCAAACAATGAAAACTTTATCGTGACCCATTTTCTATCTATATTGAATTGAGCCAGATTTGGGGCATCATCTTTTTTTCTTCTCATTTTTAGCCACATCTTTTCTAACTCCCCATCTCCATCTCCATCACTGCATCTGTACAAAGTATATTCCCATAGATAAAGCTTATAGTGTGGATAGTTTTCTGTTGAACATCTTATCTGAAATAGGACCAAGTTTATGTCAAGTGGAAAAGGTTTGTATAGGAAGTAAAAGTGCATGAAAATGATGCCCTGATCTGTCCACCTACAAAAAGAAAATGAGGGGTTTTTTTTGGGTTTTTTTAAACGGTATTACTTTTCTTATTATTCTATTCCTGCATGCAATGTACACTTTAGCTTCCAGCGTGTCAACGTGTTAAATAGGAAAGAGGCCATGAGTGAAGAAATAGTGATGGACCCGTCTTACTTTCCCTGTTAAGGATTTACTCGGGCCTTTTCTCTATGTTTCTGGCTGGTAGATGTCAGAACATTGTTTGATCCAATCTGTCACTTTCCTGAATTATACAAAGAGGAAGCTTGAGACTTGTGCCTGTATCCAAAGTTAGAGGACTTGCACGACTTTTCTCTTTACTTTTGAATGATCGGTTTGTCCTAAGACTATTTACTACAGTCTTTCACTTTTCTGAATGTTACGATAAGGAAGCTTGTACATTGTACCTGTCTCTTAACAAAGAAAAAGTAATGTGCACCTCGAAAAAAGGCCTAAATCATCAAGGCAAGGGGATTTAACAGTTGTACAATGAAAAGTCTTAACACACACAGACAGTTGTTGCTGTACACATAACAGGAAGACACAAGGCTACAGGAATTCTGGTATTCTTTTGGTGGCAGATCAGTTTCCTGACAGTGTGTGGTATGGGTGCAAACTCAATAACATTGTCCCAAACAAAATGACCTTGCTGATGGAAACAGAGGAAAGAATAGTTTTGACTTTTCAGACCTGTGCACCCCCTTACTACTGATTTCAGTATTTTCATGGCAATTTTCAATATTTTTCACCGAGTTTCAGTATTTTTGTGCGTTGTTCCTGACACTTTCAACACGAAACATAAACGTCTTTAAAAAAAAAAAATTCTTTATTTGTTTGTTCATCCCCCTTTCAATTTCTTTCCATTGTACAAAAGCTCATAGGCTTTTTCTTTTATCAACTAGCAAATCTGGACAGGTCTGATGACTTCATAAGTGATGTAATATATCATATGTGATAGTCCTGGATACTGTTGAAAATTGTCATTTCTTTTTAAAGCTATCAAAAAGGATGATACATAAATAGATCTCCGTGTGTGTGTGTGTGTGTGTGTGCTGTGGAGAAGAGAGTGGGGGGCGGGGGGAGGGGAGAAAGACAAGAGGAGGGAGATAGGGTGGGGAAACTAGTGAAGAGGGGAGGGGCAGAAGCACTATGTGAGGGAGAGAGGTGGTGGTGGGTAGGGGAAGAATAGTGAAGTGAGAAAGAGATGGGGAGGTGAGTAGCAGCAGAGGGAGAGAATGTGGTGTGTGTGTGTGTGTGTGTGTGTGTGTGTGTGTGTGTGTGTGTGTGTGTGACTGTGAGTGAGTGAGAATGAGAGAGAGTGAGTGAGAGAGAGAGAGAGAGAGAGAGAGAGAGAGAGAGAGAGAGAGAGAGAGGAGAGAGAGATCAATACACTCTCTGGTGAAGATTGAAGAAGATCCTATGCCTTTCTCATTTTATTTTTAATCTGATTTCGGAGTGGACTCACCATGACAGTTTGCATGGCCAGAAAACAAGTGCTGTGTATGCGTGTGCTTTGCTGCTGTCTAGTACAGCACCAGAGCGGAGGCCGTGTTCGACACGATATAACTTCAGAGCGAGAGTCTTGATGTAACTTCAGAACGAGTCTTTTTGCCGTTTTAACGATCAACTGATTTTCCGAAGATGCGAGAGGTTTAACTGTTCCATGATTTTCCAAGACATCAGCGCTTCTGTAAATGAAGAGCCGTGGTTTGCTATGTTCCGACCGCGTTCCAATTTTCGACACCACTTGCGAAATGAAAGTTCAACTTTCACTAGCCAGTAGCCTGATGGGAGAGACGTAGCGCAGGTTTCAAACCTTACTCGGCAAAACGAACAGCCAATTTTGCTGCTTATGCATCTATATCCGCAACTGTACCTCTTTTAGCCCCATCCTGGCCTGTCAGCGTCATTTTGCATTCACTCCGCATCTTTCTTTTCTTGTAAGTGTATCAGTTTGGTCCGTTTCTCCGCGAAAGTTTACACCACTTTCCGCCATTTTGTTTTGAAAGTACTGTTGTGCGCATGCGTCATCAGGGGAGATAAGTAAATGAACGATTGGGCCTAGCAGAACAACGTAACGCGAGATGAACGGATGCCGTTCATCTCGCGTTACGTCGTCTGCTAGGCCCTATCGATAGGCCCTGAACGATAGAAGACGACGTATTTGATTTCCGGATTTTTCGTTGACAAAAATCGGATTTTGATTAATAAAATCGTATTTCCGTATTTTCCAACTTTTCTCGGAACAAATACGGAAAAATACGGAAGGTGCACAGGTCTGACTTTTTCTGAAAACCTGTTATGTGGATAGATTATCTTGAAAACTGGTCTGAAGATTTTCCAGCGAAATTTTACTCAAAATGGCCAAGTCAAGTACAACTGTGTAAATCTTTTCAATCCTGCAGAATTGCAGATTGAGTACCTTTTGATTTTCCCGGTGGCGGTGTTGTTTTTTTCTTTTTTTTTAAGCTCACTTCACAGCTTTTATCAGCTGTAATAATTACATACATGTAACATATATTTTCAAGATTGAAAATCATTGTTGGAAATATTTGTCAGTCTATTAGGTAGAATAATGTAGTATTTTCTTCTGCATTTGTTTTCCTCACCTTTTCTTTTTTGCCACCCCTCCCCCTTAAAAAAAAAAAAAAATTATATATTTAATCAGTGCTCAAACTGCACAGAGTTTGTTTAGAAAAAGAAATACATTGGAAGTCTGAAAAATGCCCATTTATCGGTTAGATTAATCAAAGATAGGTTTTATTTGTTGGATCACTTTGCCCCCAAGCACCTGGGTATAAGTGGGGAGTCATGGGTATTAGTTAATGGCTCAGCATTGTCCAGTCTTGGAGCAGGAGCTGTGACCAATGAGGCATCTCATGGCTAGGAACTTGCTCTTTTGTTACGTTTAATAGATACATACATACAACAATATTTTGGTTATGGTTTTCTCATTTATAACAATATCCCACCATTCAACCTCAGAACAAAACTTGACCTGGCCATGGAGTTGGTTGTCGAGTCTCTACTCATTCAACTTGTTTCAGTGAGCAATGAACTCTGAAAGCCGTATCCTTCAGCACCAAATGAAGCTGTCAGACTCTGATCTTAGCCAGTTTTTTCTTGTCAGTCAGTGATGCTTAGTCCTGCAGAATTCAGTAGTAGAGAATAGATATTTATGGTTGGAAGGTTTGTGAGGCTTTAAATCTGATCATTAAATTGCGTGTGGGTCAAGATGTGTATTCATTCGCTGTGTGAATGAGTGTCGGAAGATCTTGTTGCTGGCTGCAAATTTTGTGGCAAGACTCGGTATCATCAGAACAGTGTTCAGCCACCTCAAGACTGTTTTACCTGTGATTTTGCGTTGTGATTTCCCAAAAAATATATCAGATTTCAGAAATGTGCATACTGGGGTGGTTTTTTTTTGTTTGTTTCACCATTGCTCTGTACCATTTTTTTGTGCAATAAATAAACTTATGCTTACATTAAATATATCTGTTTCACGCTGGAAAATATGAATAAAGAATAAATAAAAAACAACAGTTCATGAGCAGGGTGGTTTTTTGCACGGGCTTCAATTTTATCCTATTGAATGCATTTGCATTCTGAACTAAAACACCTTTTGCTGAAATAATTGTCCATGGTATTCCTTCGTTTGTTTTTGATGGATAGTATAACATATCTTTCGCAGCATATGTTCATATCACTTGGATGCAGAACATGTTAGCTGGGTCAGGGGGTTGCATGAAAACTATTCTGAGAACTCTCATCCTAGACTGATGCAATACATGTGTATTTCAAGTCAAGTCAAAAACACTTTAATCATCCCTGAAGGGCAATTACTGCCCTATTTCTGCCCAAAACAAACAGCATACACCTGCAAATACTTTGTCGATGAAAGGTCATAACTGTTGACCCATATTGGCTATGCTGACTCAGTATGGCAGGCAAATTTTGAAGGAAGGGGGGCACCTAGGATATGTCTGCAATCTCTATATTTCACTTTGTGAATCAGTGAAATTAAGAACACAGTGGTAGGAGCTTAGACGGAAAGAAAAAGACAGCAGAAACATTACGGTTGTCTCATTACCAATGCAAAACAAATGGAAGAAGAACAATAAGGGAAGAAAGAAAACAAGCATACAAATAAAAATCAAACAAAACTAAACCCACCAAACTTTATCTCTATGAGTAACATTTATTATTGTTCCCTTCTGTGTAAAAGACAACACAAAAACATGTCAGGGACACATAAAAGATAAAAGATGAACATACACTTCACAAAATGAGTGATTCTTGTATTACTGTTTCCCAATTATCACATCAATGTGGATTCACAAAATGAGTGATTCTTGTATTACTGTTTCCCAATTATCACATCAATGTGGAAAGTAAAGAAGATAAAAAGTAGGGTGCAAAATAAAAGGTCTCCAAAAATCAAGAAAGGGAGGGGGGGGGGAGCAAAACCAGACACATAATCATTTTATTTTTATTAATGACAAAGAAGCACAGATATTCCAGAATGTGGAGGGAAACCAGTTAAGATAAACAACTGTTCCCAGCAAATACTAAGGGAAGGGGATGGATTAAAAGCTCTAGGTTAAGTTAACATAGTGTCCTTTTTAATTCCAATGCTGGTTTCACTGAAACTAAAGTTCTGTTCACTTTCTGAGATATCAAATGATTTAAGAATACTGTTCTGCAGAAATAATTTAAGAATTTGATTCTGCAGAATTAATTTAAGAATTTGATTATGCAGAGTTGGGCTTATTCTAACTGTTAACTCGATCTCGGTGTCTTTTGCCTAAAATGTTATCCATCCAACTCATTTAGCAATCCCCGGGGAATGACTGCAATCAACAAGCTGATTATTCTGTCACAAAGTTTATTCTAAGACTTACAAACATGCATTTTCATCCCCTAAACCCCCAACAAGATTAAGACAAAATTCATGGATTGTATATGTGACCACAGATTCTGCAGGGAATTTTTTTTTTTTTCCAGTTATTTACATTGGCAGAGTGATGCAGCTTTCCTTTGATTTTCGCAGTAAAAACATTGGCTGTGTCATGTAATATTTTGCTTTACTTCCACAGTAAAAACATTGGCTGCATCATGTAATCTTTTGCTTGATTTCCATAGTAAAACTAAAAACAGCTTTTCAGTTTGGCTTGATTTTCATAATAGAAACAAAGTAACAAGGAAGTGGATTACAGTGAACATTTCTAAAACAGCAGGAACAAAGTACTCATCAAATCACATGAAGCAACAAGGCAAGAATTTGTGAGAAATACCTCTGGCCTTTTGTCATTTCATAGTAATACTTCACATGAAACAAGACGGCAAGAAACTGGAACAAATGCTTCTGGTTTACACAGTAAATCCATTTCCTACATTCACAAGGAACAACAAACAATCTAAGATAAATATGTCTGGTTTATACTGTAATTCTCTTGCAGTCCTGATTTCTCTGCCAACAAAGCTATCTGTAGTTGTCTTTGCTCAGGCTTTGAAAACCAAATATGTAAATAACCTTTATATATGTAAAAAAATAACAATGCCTTTGTGTATAAATCACAATTTTTTGTATGTTCGTACAATTGTCGACTTCTTGTTTGTTTGCCAGAAATCTAACGGCTTGTCACATGCTCATCAAAAGATGGGTTTGTATTTAGCAGTGCTATCATTCTGATAAAATGAAAGCTTGTAACAAGTGAAGTCCAAACGCTTGCAGGAAATGAGCAACAGGCTGTCAACTGCAAAGGAGATTTCCTCCATTTTATCTTTGTCTGTTGAAACTGGCGGCAGCTGGTATGTACATTCATTTTATTACAAACCAGACATGCAACTCGAGGTAATGGGACTTGGAATAATTATGAAAATAATATGCACATTCTATTTCATGGTTTTCAAACCTTCTCGTAACATTTTAAGAAAATGGATAGAAAGTTATATAGCAGCATAATAAGAATGAACCGGAAAAAATAGAACAAATGTATACTCAATACGCTTCAGAAAACTTGTATTTAAAAAGTGGCTTGATTTCAACAAAGATTAAAACAAAAAAGAGATGAGAAGAAGGTAAGGTTATAGAAAATTATCGCGGAGCTGACATACATTTCAGAGGAGATGGGCGCCGCTCTCAACATTCTGGCCCCTTGAGCTGAGGTCTCTGACACCTCCCTCCCCAATGACCGCATAGGTTATGGGTACATCCCCCCCCCCCCACCCACCCGGGAAAAAAACACACAAAAAACCCAACCCTACAAAACAAACACAAAGACCCATGAACTTGAAAATCTGAATTCTTTTGACAGCACAAATATGTTCAGTGAATAAGAGTAGGGAGTATTCCTGATGAAAGAGTATTTCAGATGAAATAAGTTCTCTTTCTTTTTTTCTTATAGTATAACCTTAACCCACCCATCCAACCAAAGAAACAAATACTTACCCCACCCCCTGCTTAAAAAAAAAAGAACTCTCACCCTGGCCCCATTGTAAAAAAACAAAAGACAAGCCAACACCAAATAAAACCAAACAAAAACTACACACACACACACAACCCCTCCCCCCTAAAGAAAGAACTCCCACCTCAGCCCCACTGTAAAAAAACAACAAAAGACAAGCCAACACCAAGTAACTCCACACACACACACACACACACACACACACACACACACACAACTCCAGAAGTCCCGAGTTATGTGTTGGTTTCAGTCTTGATTTTGGATAAAGGCTTCAGTGCAGCTGTTTGATCAAACACACACATGCATACACATTCTTTCACAAAATGCTCACAGACATTAACCTATTCAATACACTACTCATGGAGCTGGTCATAGTTTGTAGTTTAAATTTTGCATGTGACTTGGAATATTAACCTGTTTTATACCTGCCACATTCATGAACACATTGTGCATCTTTTATTTTTTCTTTCCCTTTTCTTCACATTGACTCAATACATTTGTACTTACACAGAACAATTTACCTTTAATCGATTAAAGGATGAAAATCCCAATCAAAATTCATGTGATTTTCCAAACAGATGACCAACTGGACACAATGAAAATGCTGGTGTGGGCACACACACACACACACACACACACAAAATGACACATATTCTGTACATCACAGTTCTATCATTTTAAAAGCACTGATAAGTGGAATATGACCAACAAAACTCAAAACAAAGAAATGAACTAAAAATGAAATGTATGTATAAATTGTAAATAATATATAAGCTTTATATATGAAAATTATATATATATATATATATATATATATATATATATATATATATATATATTATATATATATATATATATAATATACATCGCTTTCTTTTGAAAATAAAATCTAAAATATGTATATAGTACACTGCACACTTCACTACCTACTTTCTTTTCAAAGACATTGATCAAAGGAATATAACACAAAAAAGGTACAAAGCTGAATCAACAAATAAATGGGGGGGGGGGGGGGGGGGGGGGGGGGCACTGTTTTAATGCTGGAAAGATTCGCTTGGGTACAATACAATAATGTATCCAAAGATCACCATCAGACATGGTCATGCATCATGAGAAACACTTCCAAAATGTATACCATAGTGAGTAAAATCAGAGCACACATTACTGGAAGCACATCTTCTGTCACTCAAGGAAACATGTCAGAATGAAATTGTGTCAGTATGCACACAGGCACGCATCACACACACACACACACACACACACACACACACACACACAAGAAACATGCACACCACATAAACACAATCAATCTTTAAAAAATCTTGTCTTGAAATACTGTTTCTGCGTCCTTTCCCAAGACATATTAGATTCATTATCTGGGATAACACAGATTAAATAAGAACAAATCAATCAACAATTTGCGTAAGCAATCACAAAATGTACACGCTGAAGGTAAAACAATGTCATATGCAACCCACTTATATACAATTCTCACGGGAAAAGAAATGTTTACTAATGTAAAATGATTTCAAGCTTAAAACATTACAATATACAAAAAGGGTGTCATACATAAATTTCTTTCACAAGAAATAAAAGGTAAACATGTTAATCACAGTAAGCA
>CM060319.1:18251366-18286366 GCA_030674155.1 Stramonita haemastoma
GCCCATAGTGCGTGAAACGCTGGAGAAATGCAGCCCTGAGGGAAACAAACAGTGAAGGGATTCTTTTTCTTTGCTTCCCAAATCTTGTATTGTATTGCATTGTTATTGTATTGTATTGTATTGTACTGATTGTATTGTGTTGTATTGTATTGTATTGTATTGTATTGTATTGTATTGTACTGATTTTATATCCCTTTCATCCATGGCAAATTTCTCTATGTAAAATTCAGACTGCTCTTTCCTGGGAGAGTGTGTCACCACAAAAGCAGCGGCACCCTTTTTCATTTTCCCTGTCTGCACATATAATACATGCTTTTTTTTCCTGTCAGGGTAGCTTTTTTTATATTTTAGAAACAAAATTTTGCAAGGGATAACTCTTGTGGCTATGGTTTTCTTTATGTGCTCTAAATCTGTGTTGCATGTGGGACTTCAGTTAAGTTTCGTCTGGGATACTTGCACCCAGACCACCACTCAAAGCATTGTGGAGGGAGAAGGCAGGGGGGAGGGGAGGGGAAAGTTAGGTTAGGATTTAACACTTTCTACCCCGGGTACGGATTAATCCGTACCACGCGATCATCTCCCCTGGACGGGGTACGGATTAATCCGTACCACAGCAGGTACTTTCACTTTCGCCCTCCCATTCTGTTCTGTTCTCACATGGTCGTTTTAGCTTGTTGGCTTCAGCTGCCACGTTAGTCGCACATCGTTCACAGCTAATTTGCATATAAATTGATCGTGTTTTTGTTGTGTTTATTGTTGTTTTACGTGTCATATGCTTGTAGTATGGCTTTGGTACATCATACTTTCACTGCTGACGAAGTAACAGAAGTTTTAAACGAGTTATTACGTTGCTGATAAAGATCATGTTTTCGATAGAGATCATGAGAGCTTTGAGTCTCGCGATACTAGACTGTGTGCCGCTTGAGGAGCGAGATAGGCCAGCTAAAAGGGGTGGGGAGGGGGGGGGGGGGGTGACTGGGGAGGGGCGTGGCCTTGGTACTGTGAGTACCCCTACGATAAACACCAAGTGTTTACATGAAAATGAACTACAAGCCACCTGGTGAAGTGCAAACATTCTGTACATATGAATAAAGTAGTGTAGAAAAGTTCAGGAACTTACTTGGACTAGGGAAGAAATGTTATCTGTATATTCCATGATCGTTATTGTGACAGTGTCATGTGTACAGTTCAGTGGTTCCCTTTGATTATATTACATTTGATGCGATGCTGGAAGAAAACTTGTATAGTATCTATGTTTGTCCCTGTTTATTTGAAATTCTTGTATAGTTTTGTTGTTGTTGTGTTGTATTTGTTGCATACATTGCGTAAAAATCATAAGCCCATCAGTGGGATCACCACTTAAAATCAGAGCAATTACGTAATTTGACACCATAATTAACATATTTTTTATGCAATATAAATTTTTATGCACGCATATAATGGGCAGTCATTTACCCACACAATGCCATAGTTTCATAAGAAATGGGCTTCAAACAAAAAAGATATGAGGATTTTACTATGATGACCCAGTGCACACTGCACTCAGCTGCTGCAGGGCTGGTCCACAGAGACTGCAGTGCAGCTGCACCCTTGGGGTACAAAGTGTTAAACAGGACAATGAACCCACAACTCACATTCTTGACAGGTGCATGACCTCTAATCTACTGATCCACTTAAGTGTTCATCACTGGTGAGATTTTTTAAAATTCAAAAATACCCCTCCCCCCCAAAAAAAAAAAGAAAAAAGAAAAAAGAGAAAAAGAAAAAAAGAGGAAAATTGCCAATACCAATACTACTTGTTATACTGCCTAAAACAAAAGCTGCATCTGTTTCTTTTCTTATTTATATTTTTTTTCTGAATGAAACACAACTAAAACAAAACAGTTTGCATCAATGCACTCTCTAGTACTGAAAACTGTGGAAAAAACAGAAGGAGAGAGATCATTTGACAGATTAAAAGACATCAAACAGCCACAAAGAAGAAAAGATTATACAGACGTGGACCACACAGACAGACAGAAGTCAGATAGAGAGGAAAAGACAGATGATGAGACAGACAGATGGACAAACACACATACAGGCAGTCAGGCAGACGAAATGATAGACAGGCAGACAAGGGGGCCCCGATTTCTATGTCATAATCATTTCCACAAGTCCTATCTACGCCCTGGGGCAAGATAACTGGAATGTGGTCAACTCCCTGACCAACAATGACTAAATACTTCTTTCAGATAAAGAGCTGACCCACATACAGGAAACACTGATGAGATCACTAATCTGAGGCATCAGACTTGGCTGTGTTGAGAGCACATGCATAACTGACCATCCCTCAGATGGGGTTCTCAAGTAAACCACAGTCTTCCAAGAAAAAAGAAGAAAAAAAGGTATCACCATCTCAACTGATTGAGAAACCATACTGTGATGCCGTCCTTAAAAAAAAAATTGCTTACATCTCATCAATCGATCAATACTGAATGCAGAGACTGCACTACAGAGTGCAATCATTGGCACAGTGTAAAGGGTATGTCTTTTGTTGAATGCAACTCACTAAAGCAGTGGCACTGGTAAAGTTGACGAGTTTTTATTAAAAAAAAATGTTAGCATAGTTTAAGCAGCTGTGTGTTAGATTATAATACCTATCTTTATCTGTAGGTGTTATAAATATTTTCTTAAGTCTGAAATTCTGAAGATGAGTATTGGAAATGATGACTGAAAGATGAAAGAATAGTTATCTACCATTTTCTGAAAATCAAAAGGATTTTCCGAAACTGAAAATATCATATGCTATTTTCTGAAAATGAAAATTTGAAGAGATATTTTCAAACTGACAATACAGCGAATATATATATATACTTACCAAACACACTCCGACAAAAATGCGGACGACCATCACAGCATAGACACCACTGCGAGCAGCTACAGGGGTGAGGGCAGTGAAAATGGCAGCCAGCGCCAGAGCCCCGCCAATGACACGCTTACCTCCATAGCGGGTGGCTACGATACCGCCGGCAATGTTGGTCAGCATGTACCCCCAAAATATGGAGCCCAGTACCAGCCCTTGTTGCTCTTTGTTCCAAACCAGTTCGCCATCCTGAAATTATATATATCCTCTTGTGTTAGTGCTGTGCATGTCCAAAACTGTTAAACTGCAATATATACAGGGTTAACAAGTTTTGGTATGCGAAAGGGTTAAACACTTATAGGGTGAAACTCTAAATACATAAAGTGTATTTAGCATATGATTTAAGTTGCACACACAATTGTGTGGAAACACACTGTATGTGTGCATGCTCACAGACACACAGTCACTTGTATGGTGTCAGCCCCCCCCCCCCCCCTCCCCCCCTCATTAGGCTTGGCCTAAAACCGTCATCCTTGCATAGCAAAGTCTATTTGTTTAATTCATTCAGTCATTCCTTTTATATATGTGTGTGTGTGTGTGTGTGTGTGTGTGTGTGTGTGTGTGTGTGTGTGTGTGTGTGTGTGTGTGTGTTGTTGTGTGTGTGTATGTGTGTGTATGTGTGTGTTGTGTGTGTGTGTGTGTTGTGTGTGTGTGTGTGTGTGTGTGTGTGTGTGTGTGTGTGTGTTTGTTTTGTGTGTGTTGTGTGTGTGCGTGTGTGTGTGTGTGTGTGTGTGTGTGTGTGTGTGTGTGTGTGTGTGTGTGTGTGTGTGTGTGTGTGTGAGGTCACAGTAGTGACCCAATTCTCACAATAAGGGCAGGTACTAGATGTAAAAAAGCGCACGAGTGCTTATTCATTATCCTACAAATAACAGAATTTGTCTTTGACTTTAACACACACACACACACACACACACACACACACACACACACACACACACACACACACACACACACACACACACACTGACTGAATGAACAAAATGAATTGACTTTGGTATGCAAGGATGAAGATTTTAGGTTGAGCCTGGTCTTGTCTTTGTAAAAACATAGATCTATGCAAAAAACTATCAGTATATTATCATGGGTGGAGGGGGGACACAATAACAGCAGCAACAAGAACAGGTTATATATGAATGAATGAATGAATGAATGAATGAATGAATGAATGAATGAATGGATAATCTTTATTTTTCAAAGGTAACAAAGTATTTATATACATAATTTATGAGAGAGAGAAGAGAGAGAGAGAGAGAGAGAGAGAGAGAGAGAGAGAGAGAGAGAGAGAGAGAGAGAGAGAGAGACAGAGAGAGAGAGAGAACAGAAGAGAAGAGAGAGAGAGAAGAGAGAGAAGAGAGAGAGAGAGAGAGAGAGAGAGAGAGAGAGAGAGAAGAGACAGAGAGAGAGGAACTCGAACTCTAAATTTTTAATGAGAGTAATTGGGTAAGCCAAAGGCTTCTTTACACCAGGCCCTCATGGGGACAAAATGAAAGAAATATGAATAAATCAATGAATTAATGAACAAATAAATGTAACACATTAAGAAAATCAGTCAGTCATATTACAATTCAATTATTGATAAATCAGGAAATCAATGAAGTACCACATAACTGAACCAATCAAGTTACTAAACAACAATCAAACACGAAAAACTACCCTCTCTAACACCCCCTACCCTAAACAAACAGTTCTTCCCAAAAGTCAAGATAAGATACACACACACACGAACACATGCAAACACACGCACCACACAGACACAGACACAGACACACACACAAACACACCCACACACACAGACGAGCACACACACGCACGCACCCACATACACACACACACAAATAAACACAATTACACCAACACGCACATACACACCAACACTCACAAACAAACACACTCACTCAATTACACCAACACACACTGGCGCGCGCGCACGCAAAGACAAATTATCCTGAATACATATCCATACACATGTACATTTTTACCCATACAATGTGATAATTATGCTCATATCATAATCATCAAAATACGCATTACATCCAATGCATATACATTCCAGGACGTATCAATATTACTGACATAATTATCTGCATACAGACACGAATTAATAGCTGTACAATGTAAATTTTACAAAAGCATCAAATCTGGATTCAACGACCAGGAAAAATAACAACAAACAACAACAAACAAACACACAAACAAACAAACAAACAACAACAAAAAAACTTTCGTAAACATATACACACACGCATTCATACGCACGCACACACACACACAAAACACATACACACTCAACAAACACAAATGCACACAAACACACAAACACACGCGCACACGCACACACACACACACACACACACACACACACACATACACACACATACATACACACACACACTCATAGATGAAGAGAAACAATCATACAAACACACATGCTCATACACGCACACACACACAAAATCACACACACACACACACCATCACACACACATACACACACACCATCACACACACAAACAGCAATGCACAATAAGCTTTCATAAACACATACACAAACTCATTCACTCACACGCAAAAATACACACAAACACATACACACTCAACAAACACAAATGCGCACAAACACACACATACACACACACACAGGTACGCACACACACACACACACAAACACACACACACACCACAAACACACTCACACACAAAACACAAACACACACACACACACACACACACACACACACACACACACACACACACACACACACGAGCGCGCGCACGCAAGAACGCACATTCACAAAAATAACATGGCATAGCACAAACATCATTGTCGTCCCAAAGCACAAAAAGCATCCTGAAAATGGAAACATCACTACACAGAAAGTAAACAACAACAACAAGAGGAGAGAGAGAAGAGAGAGAGAGAGGAGAGAGAGAGTAAAACGCAGGCACCCACAAACAAGCTAACGTTCCCACTGTTACATCATTATCCCAGCTGACCCCATCTGACCTGATAAGTGGCGGCTGTCGAGTCACTGGCCTCACGACCGCATTGTCCATCTGAGTTCGCAACATGGGCAGCCTCTCGCTCTTGATCGCTACCATTGTACCACAGCGGGGTCACGAGTTCAGCGCTTGTACTTGTAGTGTTGCTGTAGCTCTTGTTTCTCCTCTCGATAAAATATAGGCCTAGGCCTACACCCCTTGCATCTTTCCCGTCCGTTATGGCAATTGCTGTGTGGTTCACCATACACACCACAGAAAAACTGACGTTTACTCTCAAAGAGTAGAAACACACGCAGCCCAGCATAGAGAGAAGGGCGAGGTTGAGGCGTGAAGAGCACCATAACCGAGCTGAAAACAGACCCACGTTTTTTCGGTTAGTTCTCAAGTTTTAATGATATAACAAAGACGATGAATGAAAGAAATGAGGTTAAAGGGAATAAATACTGAAAACTTACGTATGTCGAAACTCTCATGTGATCCTTTCATCTTGAGAGAAGTAGTAAAGTGTCTCCGTCAGCTGTGTGTGTGTACGGTGTTCCGATCGAATGATTTTGATCCTTCTGTCTGTGCATGGCTAAGCGCCATCCTTGCATCCCGTTGTGCACTCTGACCTTTGCAATGTCATGAACGTTTAAGTAAGGTTTCTCGCTTGCGTCAAAAGAAAATACAGCTGTGCGCATAATCTACCTGCCTTGTCTCTTGTACACGGTGCATCGCGTATTGCATGTTTTATATATATATATATATATATATATATATATATATATATATATATATATATATATATATATATATATATATATATATAGTACCTCTCAAGATTCAAACGTAGACCATTTTTTCATCGCCTTTTATCTGTCAGATCTAAATAATCTGACAATGTTTGGGTAACCCACGGCTTAGTTGACCACACAGGGGGCGGGATAGCCCAGTGGTCAGAACATTGTGCTCGCAGTTTGATCACCTGGGCTCGATTCCCGTTCGAGGGGATTTTTCTCCTGGAGTTAACATCAGTGCCGACCGACGCCATTCTCCCCAAAAGTCCTTCGGATTAGACTATAAACTGAGGCCCCGTGTGCGAACACACGCAGAACACCTTGTGCACAAGTTAAATCCTGTTCCGCTTTTCATAAGAGTAGGCCATTGTGTGCCGGTGGGAACAGATGACAAAATTTACAAAACTGTATGCACATGGGGACTGGATGTAAAAAAAAAAAACACGAGTGTTTATTCCATTATCCTTGATATAAAAGAATAAATAAATAGATCAAGGTATTAAAAATGACCATATGCATCCTTATGGATCCCAAGCAAATGGGCACAAATATTTCATAGCAAATAATTCCACTTCATATTTTGCAACAATATTTTACAGTATTTTTCTTTCTTCTCTTAATATCAGTTTTGGGTGGCAGCACTTGTAGGCGACAGGACTTTCACATTATTCCTGTGAGAGCAAAAACACCTCTGTATTTTATTAAAGAGGTGTTTCCTCATAAACTACCAAACATTTTTGTCCAACACTGTCCTCGAGACTTCTGATGGTGGCTCACCCATTAGGCTAAGTCGAGTCAGGTCGGACAAATTCAATAGCTCATACAACAAAACGGTATCCAATGTTGTCGCCCAAACTGAACATATCAAGCAGTTTTCTTCTGACTTCTTTTTTTGCATTCATACTTTAGAAACTATCTTGCAAAGTTGAAGGAGTTGTAATGGTTAAGTGCA
The DNA here is from genome assembly GCA_030674155.1 of Stramonita haemastoma. NCBI lineage: Eukaryota > Metazoa > Mollusca > Gastropoda > Neogastropoda > Muricidae > Stramonita > Stramonita haemastoma. Next base: position 18,258,997 of record CM060319.1, read on the forward strand.
TTTGTTTTCCTTCGCCACTTGTTTAAAAACCTAATTTCATCACTAGGCCTGTATTACGTGATCTATAGGAATAGGTCTACCTGAGAATGAAAATCAATGCAATCATTTGTAAAATTGCATACTCTGTGAACTTAAAAAGGAATAATTGCAGGTATGGATATTGTTTAAGGTTCACAAGTTGTTTTTTTCCTTTTTCTCTTTCTTTTGAAAATGTCTGTCAGTGAATCACAGCTGGTAAATTATGATTGCTAAGAATTCAATATTATTTACTGATTCATTCATTTGCCATTTGATTAAAAAATAAATTTAGATAGGTCTATATCTGTTGAATATTTACAACTTTCCTTTCCTGCCACCCCACCCCCAGGCATCTTTGTTTCTTAGTAATTTATCGTTTTCATATTCTTGTGGATGAAAAGCCCTAATTATTGCACCCCTGACTTAAATTACTGTGTTTGTCTGAAAAGGAAGAAAGGTTGGGTAAAAAAACCCCACCCAAAAACAAAAACAAAAAAAACACCAAACAATCAAAGCAGCTGCAATTACAATTTCACCAAAGATTATATATATATATATATATATATATATTATATATATATATATATATATATATATATATAATATATACCCTACCATAACACATGCCATTACCATACCATCCCATACCATTAATCAACAATCCTATCCTATTCTGTTTTGACCAATCTTATTCCACCCAATCCTATCGTATATTTTTTTGCCCATTGGCTTTTCACAGTTTGCCCGATGCTTTAAAACAGATGAATAAACTTTTATGATGTGCATAGACAGTGCAGTTTGCAGTATGCAGCACTTCCATATGCTCGGGCTAGCATCTTACTGCACATGTTTTGTTTTCTGTTTGTTTGTTTTTTGTGGTTTTTGTGTTGTTAAAAGTTTGGCTTTGCAGGCGTATTATTGAAATTAATATGGGATTGATGATCATGACTCCACGGCCATAATCACTGCAATATACATGAAAACAACAACAGAAAAAAACAGCAACAACAAACAAAATCGATACATTGCAAAGAATCACCAGGGTTAGATTTAATATGGGGCATACCCTTTTACCCTCGTTACAGTCAGGATAGATAACTCTCACAATTTCAAATATGGCGCGGGACGAAGCTGCAGCGCTTTGCTATGACTGGATGCTAGAATTTGTTTGCCATGATGTGTGGGACAAATTCAAAACGGGGTGTGATATTGATCAAGGATTGATTGATCTTTCAAATGGTAATCGGTATAGTATAGTTATTTGATCTTATTCTCTTGCTGTCTATTTCTCAATTGTGTAACTAAGTCTCCTACTTGCGAATTCGCAGACTCGCGAACGCGGCAGAGTAGCGTACTACAGTGCTACTACTAGGCTAGTAATACTATGTATACAACTACCAGCACAGTGCAATAGTTGTCAAAGCAGTTAAGCTGTGGCTGGGTTTTATCTATCAACATATTACAACAGTTGATAACATTAGTTCTCAGTATAATTTAAGTATTAAAAATCAATACCAGCGTGGAGATGGGGGGTCGAAACAATACCACCATATAATACATGACATATGATATGAATGACGAAAATGATATCATTGATATTGATAATGGCAATGTCTAACACAGTCACTGCCAAAACATGAGTAAGTGATAGTCATTTATTAAATATTAGCATCAATTCACGTTGTTGTGTTGTTGTGTGTGTGTGTCACTTGTGTGTGTGTGTGTGTGTGTGTGTGTTGTGTGCATGTGCGTGCAATGTGTGTGTGCGTGCAGTATGTGTGTGTGTGTCACTGGTGTGACTGTGTGTGTGTTGTGGACTCTTGAGAGAGAGAGGGGGGGGGTCCATTTTCAGTTTTTAATTTGGGGTTAGAGTAGTTGAGTGACCACTGACCAGTCAGAGCATCAGACATACTCATGAATGATGTACTGTTCTGTCGCTGAAGGGCATGACTATAGAAGTATAAAATGGAAAGGGGGGGGGGGCTCTTCCCATGTGGGGACATTTGCTGTTTATATTGTGATAAGAAATGAATTAGTTCCAGGATATGTTAATATAAGGTAATTTTTGCAAAATAGAACAATAGGTAAGATTGGATCAGAAGAGATAGGTTGCTTTACTGGCTGTAGTTTAGATGATCCAGACAATTGTAGTGTATATGGTACGGTAAGGATGTAACTAAACCTGAATTACTTTTGATGTGGTCAAATATTACTAGTGAAATAAGCTAGAACTGCCATCCATTTGTGATTAGTATTTGGCTAATACACATTATATGATCATGTTTGTACTTGGACCATATCCATTTATAAATGAACCTCTGACTTTTATGTTTGTGCAGGGGTAATAGTGGCACAGAAATGTCGGAACAGTGAGAAGATCAAGAGCAAAGAGGTGGTGTTTTTGATGCTGACCTCCACTCTGATGAGTCTGAAGAAGAGCCTGTCCAGTGGAAGCCAGGGTCACTGGGGCAGGTGGACTTCCAGAACATCGTCCGCATGGTGGCTGACCTGTCTGCCATGACCGACTCCTCCGACAATGAAGATGTCAATGAAAAATTCCAGAGGTGTACACAGCAACTGTTTTTCAGGTAAATAGCAAAATTAAGTAAAAGAACTTAGAAGATATTAGATCTATTAAATTTAAAAGGATCCTTGGAATTTTACTTTCTTTTTCTGTATCATGTTTACAATAAAGTTTCATGTTATTTCGAATGTTCTGTCTGTGTAGAGAATTTTGGACTTCTGTCGTCAAGATCAGTATCCTGCTGCTAGGATGTTGTATGAAGAGGTTGCTGACCAGTTGGATGAGGTAAGTCGTGTGGTCAAGATAGAGAAAACTGTAAGATATGCCTTATGGTGGAATGTGGAGCTAGAGAAACAAGTCAGAAAATAGTGTCTTTCATGCTTTTGTGGTATGTATTTGTACTCAGCTTGATGCTTTTTTAGGAGGGGATAGTGATGATGCATGCCTGTGTTGAATGTACAGGTGTGGAATTGTTAAAGATTATGAGAAATTCTCAGCTGGATATTGATTTTTTTAAATGAAGAAAAGAGAGAGAGAGAGAGAGAGAGGGGAGAGAGAGAGAGAGAGAGAGAGAGAGAATATATATATATATATATATTTTTATTAATGTGCCAGTTAGTGTGCACATATATCATATTTTGTTTTGCACAAAGGCATGTTAATAGAATAATGCAAACAAATCTGGCCATCAGTGTTAACCAGTAACTACAGTCTATTTAAACAAAAACAGTCCTAGTACAGAAGTAGTATGCAAGTTATTCAAAACAGTGAATTTTCAATTTAGGTATGTTTGATTCTGTATTGACTAGAATTGTAATTTAAGCATAGTGTACAGTTTCCAGCAGAAACTGATTTACAGGAATGGAAAGGATAGTACTAAGTTCACTTGTAATAATATTTATTAAGAAATTTCATCAGTCTTGTGGTCAGTCTCATCAACAAATCAGTTGAGAGATTCTTCAAAGAAACAAAATTCTGCCAGGCTTTAAAAACTTCAGTTTGGAAGTGACAGGTGGTAAAACTGTATTGTATTGTATTATATTGTATATCATTCAATCACTTTGATTTTTTCCCACAAGATATAGCGCTATATAAATTCCATTTATTATTATTATTATTATTATTATTATTATTATTATTATTATTATCATCATCATCATCAATCATCATCATCATTCATCATCATCATCATCATCATCATTATTATTATTATCATCATTATTATCATTATTATCATTATTAGTATTATTGTATTGTATATATATCACTTTCAGTCACAGCACATTTCTTTTGCAAGAAATTTGAGCAACGCTCCCCCGGGAGTACACATTGTGACAAAAGCAGTGGCACTTTTTTTTTTAATACTTAAAATTTTTTCATGTCTATGATGTATTTGTTTTCCAATCAGATCGGCTTTTTTTTCTGCCAAAATTTTTCCAGGGACAACTGTCTTGTTGCTGTGGGTTCTTTCATATAATGTTGCACACAGGACTCAGTTTATCATCTCATCTGAAAGACTAATACCCAGACCACCACTGAAGGTCTAGTGGATTTGGGAGGGGCAGAGTTCAGGATCAGTGGGATTGAACCTGTGTCTTCTCACTTTTTAGACAGTTAGTGTTGCCTCTAGACAACAAAAAAACAGTATTTCCTTCATGAACTATTACAGAATTTCAGTTCTGCTTATTTCATTGTTTTGATTGGTTGTTTGGGCAGGAAACAAACCGCAAAGTGCAAGCTATTGTGGACAACAAGAGCAAACCACACCACTTTTTAGAAGAGTATTCCATTGATGATTACCTGTCCACAATGACAAACTACCTGGATGCTGTATATAACACCTTTCCTGGCCAGCCAATCATGATGAAGGTAACTAAATATTTGATCACTTTAGCGTATGTATCAATTTTTTGTAGCAGATTGAGTATTTTGAACTATTTTTAACCAGACAGGTGAGCACATCCTTCAGAGGTGCACACTATACAGTGACCTGAGGAAGATTGTGTGGCCAACAGAGATAACCCTGCTAACTAAGCTGTACGGTCCACAAGAAGAGCTGGAAAGAACATGGCATTATTTTTTTCTAAACACATCTGACGGTGTAAAGTAAACGAGAGAAGAACTATTTTTGAGTAAACTAAAAAGTAAGCAAATAGTATTTAAAGCAATTAGATGACAACAAGCATGCTATTGTAGTGTACTTATCTCGGATTTCATCATCAGCACTTTTGTTTTTTTTTTTTCCAAGATATAACAGATGTGTGTCATGTTTAGATTAGGGATGTTCCCAGATGAGTATTGAAAGAAAAGGTGGGAAATATCCATTGATGGGAGATGGGATAGCCTAGTGGTAAGAACATTGCGCTGGCAATTTGACGACCTGGGTTTGATTCCCGTTTGAGGAGATTTTTCTCCTGGAGTTAACATCAGTGCTGACCCCACTCTACCCCCAAAGTCCTTCGGATGAGACTATAAACCAAGGCCCTGTGTGTGAACGCACGCAGAACATCTTGCACACACGTTAAATCCTGTTCCGCTTTTCGTAAGAGTAGCCATTGTGTGCCAGTAGGAACAGATGACATTTTAAAAACTGCATACTCAGGGGACTGGATGTAAAAAAAACACATGAGTGCTTATTCCATTATCCTCGATATAAAAGAATAAAATAAATAAAAATAATGAAATAAAATAAATGCCCTTGAATCTCAAGCTGTATGTCTCTTCTTTGGGTGTTTATGGCCTTTGGTAGTTTATGATGGATCAGGGGTGGTTGATGAATGAGCTGTGGCATCGTTGTTTTGCAGTCTTCATTTTATTTTTCTTTGTGTGTGTGTGTGTGTGTGTGTGTGTGTGTGTGTGTGTGTGTGTGTGTGTGTGTGTTGTTTTTTTTCTTTTTGTTTTTTTGGACCCCAAAACATGACAGAAGTGACATAGCATTTATTGGAAAAAAAAACCAATGAGAACCCTTCCTGAAAAGCGTTTCTGTCCATATTTATACTGGAAACACACACACACACACACACACACACACACACACACACACACACACACACACACACACACACACATCACACACACACACACACGCAGGCACATTTGTGTTTTTTTAGATATTTTTTTTGTGTGGCAATCAGATGAAAGGGGGAAAAAATCGATACGTTTCTTTTTTTATCATTTCTTTTTCAGCATGCAAAGTATTACTTGACCAAAAGGACCAGCATACAATGGAGTCAGGTATTTATAACTCTGCTCTTTTCTGATTAGCTTCGTTTTCCTTCAGGAAAATACTTCTTACATGCATAATGATACCTGATAATTAAAAAAAAACCCAGCAAAACCCAACGCTATAGAAACAAGTCACTGTTCTTGCAAAGTACTTTGGAAATATCAGTGTGGGTTTTCCCACAACGCGATGGCGTCCTGGGCTGACCCTTATGGTTGACCAAAGGTGTTGATACAAGCAAGGACAGTTAATGTTGTTTATACCCTGTTTTCATCTGCACATAGTTGCACAGTTTTAATCTGAGTTTTAAAATAGGACAAAGGTGACAGCCCTGATATGGCCTGTGTGGTCGGCGGGACTTTAAATAACATAATTGACATATGAATAAATTGTTTCATACTAGAATATTTGAAATGATTTCAAAATAAGAAATTTGTATCATTGGAAGCAAAAAATACAGAGCCATCCTTTCTCAAGGAAATGAATTAATTGTCCCAACAAAGTGCCTTGAAAATAACTTTTAACATATTGATAATTGATAACACATTAAAAAAAAATAAAAAAAAAAGCAACCCAAACTGTAAATTAAGTTACTGTTTCAGCAAAGGCTTTGAAAATAACTTTTAACATATTGATAATTGATAACCAATAAAAAAACCCTTCTTCCTCTTCTTCTTCTTCTTCTTCTTTTTTTCTTCTTCTTCTATCTCTGAAAACACTATGACAGCAACCAAATTTTGGGTTGGTTGTCTATTAAGTCGGAAAAACTGGGTTAATCCCACTGCCGTTAAGTTGCGTGACAAGTCATGGGCCCAGCACCATTACCCCAACTTGGTCTTATGGGTGAGAATATAAGTTGTAAGTGTTAACCGTCCTTTAATTGGTCAACAAAAGGCGCTGGGAATGGACCAAAAAAAGGCAGAAAATAAACAAGAATCGCGTGACTGGACGAAAAGAACACAGCAGAAACAAAGAGAGTGATAGAAAAGAGAGAATTCCTTTCACAGAATTCCGGCATATTCGCAAGAATTAAAAAAACAAAAAAACCTAACAACTCTCCCCCCCCCCCCAATAGATATCAGTTACTGTCCCAAATAAGATATGAAAATGTCTACTTACATGCTGGTACTTGATTATTTTGAAATAATGATGTCTTTAATTTTTATAAGAGAGGAGGTATGCAAATGCTTGTCATGGCTTAAAACAGTCTGACATGTCATTTAATAGCATAATGACATTCAATGTAGACCTTGGCAGTTAGTGTTCATGAATCAATAACTGACAAAGCTTTTGGCCTGAGCTATGTTTTTCCATTGGTTGATTGCAATTTGTTTTTTTAGAGATTAAAAAAAAATTGAAATGTTTTTGTTAAGACTTATTACCGTTCTATGTCTAAATGAATGTTTTTGTTAAGACTGATTACTGTTCTGTATCTAAATGAATGTTTTTTGTAAAGACTTATTACTGCTCTATGTCTAAACGAATGTTTTTGTTAAGACTTATTGTTGTTCTATGTCTAAATGAATGTTTTTGTTAAGACTTTAGTTATTATTGTTCTATGTCTAAATGAATTTTGTTAAGACATATAACTGTTCTATGTCTAAATGAATGTTTTTTTGTTAAGACTTATTACTGTTCTATATCTAAATGTTTTTTGTTAAAGACTTATTACTGTTCTATATCTAAATGTTTTTTGTAAAGACTTATTACTGTTCTGTATCTAAATGTTTTTTGTAAAGACTTATTACTGTTCTATGTCTTATATCAATTTTTTTCTTCTTCTGCTTTTAGATCTGAGTATTGGAGTAGGGAGATTGGTGGAGGGGAGGAAGGAGAAGGAAGGCTGATGAGCATAGAGGAGGAGGTCCTACGCAAGAAACTACAGACCCTCAGGAAACGGGTATTATATGTACAGCGTTTTGTTTCTGTTTGTGTTTCTTTGCCTCTGTTTCTTTAGGGGTCCTACAGAAGAAACTCTGCAGTAGTCTAGTGGCTTAGGGCGTTGGACTCGTAATCTAAAGGTTGCGGGTTCAATCCCAGCTTTGGCTATGGTGTTGTACCCTTGGAAAAGGCACTTTACGCTATTTTCTCACCCCACCCAGGTGTAAAAGGGGTACCAACCTTGTGTTGGGGGTTAACCCTGCGATAGACTGGCGTCCTATCCATGGGGGAGTCTATGACTCAGTCGCTTAACGCCACAGAAACCGGGATAAGCACCGGCCCGATGAGCCTTAGGCTCGGGACGAATACAGACAAATTTTTTAATACTTTTTTATACAGAAGAAACTACAGACCCTTAGGAAACGGGTATTATATTGTACAGCGTTTTGTTTCTGTTTTTGTTTCTTTTGGCCGATGTTGTGTGAGAGTGTAAGGGAAAGAGAGGGGTGGTGGAGATGGATGGAGAGAATGAGAAAATGTGTGTGTGTGTGTGTGTAGTGTGTGTGTGTGTGTGTGTGTGTGTGTGTGTGTGTGTGTGTGTGTGTGTGTGTGTGTGTGTGTGTTGGCATGTGCAAATGCTTGCATGTGTACATGGATGCTTGTGTCTGTGTGTGTGTGTTTTGGATGGGGGGGGGTAGGGTAGAAGGGCATGTATGTGTTGGATTGTGTAAGTGTTATGTGTATGCACACACACATTCATATTTGAATATATATCTGTTATACACGTGCACATGTGTGTGCATGCATACGTGTTAAACATTTTGATAGATTTTTTTGGGTATGAATCTACATCTTTGGTCACATAAAGGAAAGTATGTTATAAGTGAAGTGTGGTATGAAAACTGTGACTATAACACTGAGTGCGCAATATAATGTTCTTTGAATAGACAACTGTTGTTCAATAGTGAAAATACAAATGAAACTCTTTTTTTTCAGAAACTACAGGAAGCTGTTGAGAGCGACAAAAATGAGAACAATCCCAACTTAGAAGATGAAGGTAACATAACTATGCATGTTTTGCTTTTTTGGACAACTTAGAAGATGAAGGTAACATATCTGTGTATGTTTTGCTTTTTTGGACAACTTAGAAGATGAAGGTAACATATCTGTGTATGTTTTGCTTTTTTGGACAACTTAGAAGATGAAGGTAACATATCTGTGTATGTGTTGCTTTTTTTGCCGTTGTCCATGAAGAAATTATTCCCTGGAATGAAAGCATTGATAGTCGTTTTCATTATGATGGATTTGGTTCTGAGTGTGAAAGATTGAATCATGTTGGGAGGGAAGGGTGTTAGTGGTGGGGGGGGGAGGGGTTCCTTTTATATGCACGTTATTTCACATTATTTGCAGATTGAGAAAAAAATAATTGTTGTTTTGTCTTTTTAGAATTATCCATCTCCCTTTTGATTTTTTGTAATGCTAATTGAATTTGTTTTTTGAAATCTGAATCATTTAAGGCAATGTGCGGCACCCAACATTACTAAATTTGGGTCATTTTGGCTATTTTGAGATTTTTCCAATTTTACATTCTAGAACACGTATATATTCATATGACATAATTAGATTTTACAAATACATTGTCTTTATGCAATTAAAAAAACGTTTTACTAACCTAACCCAACCGAGTTTGTGTTCTTTTATTCCGAAAAATGCGTGAAAATGCCGACATTTATGCCCTAGCAACATGCATTTCTAGTTCACAAAGTATGACGTATCATACACCAAACGAAACTAGATTGTCTCCCCTACAATATTCCGAAGAGCTTCTACTACGAACACTCATTCACAACGAGCTATACATCATTTCAGTCGATTAGCATATCGACGGCAACTTCTATATATAGAGAGCGATTCAAAAGCAAGCTGGCCGGTTAGTTGAATCGGGTCACGTGACGCAAAATGGCCGCTGTTTACATCGAGTTCGTACCTCCGCTTCAAGCAGAAAAATGACTCGTTTGAAGAAATAAACGCTTCAATTGGCTTATAAATGCAAGCCGAGTCGCGAAAAACACCTTGCATTTGCTCGACAGTGCAAAACATGGAAGGAAACGGACGAATTGTTGAGAATCAGTGCCGAGTCTGACTTAGTGCTACAGTGTTCTAAAAGTGAAATCTCATCGTCTGCTTCGCTGTCAAGATTGCTGCGTACTGAGAGTGTTTTGCTAAGCAAGAAAGCTTGTACTCTGCTCAAACATGAACCATATCAGGCCGTTTGTGAAAAAAGGTTCGAAAATGCCAGTTCTGAGCCAGCTGGTAACTGTAATGAGCAGAAACTGCTCCAAGTGTAAACTAACTTTTGGCTTCAGAACAGAGGAAAAGAAACCACATGGGTTAGTTGTTCTGTGTATTCAATGTGTGTTGTGTTTCACCAGTAAGCAAGCTGTAGGGGGGATTTGGGGTGGGAAACAAGTTTACTGGTAGGCCTAGCTGTTTTACATCTCTGTGTGTGTGTGTGTGTGTGTGTGTGTGTGTGTGTGTGTGTGTGTGTGTGTGTGTGTGTGTGTGCAAATGCATGTGTGTGTGTGTGTGTGTGTGCACATGCATGTGTGTGTGTGTGTGTGTGTGTGTGTGTGTGTGTGTGTGTGTGACACAATTTTCTTTATTTATACCTGTAATTCTAATGAGGCAAAACATGAATATATTTTTGCATTTATGGACAGAAGTATAGGATAAAACTGCATGAATTAATTAATTAACAGTTTTCACAAAAGGATTCAGGCTGAAATGAATATGGAGTGGAAATCAACTTTATTGTTTGAACAAATTCATTATACTAGATCTAGATTACAGCATACTCTCCATGCAAGTATACACAAACACACTAGCATATATATATATATATGTATATATGTATATATATTTATATATGTATATATATATGTGTGTGTATATATATGTGTGTATATATATGTGTGTGTGTGTGTCTACATGCATACCTACACACACACCACACACACACACACACACACACACACACACACACACACACACACACACACACACACACACACACACACAGCTCCAAAAATAAATTGTTATATCTAGATCAGTATATCTTGATTCAATTTATGAGCTCACATGGAGTTTGAAGCAGTCCTGTGGTGTGCACCATGGAATGCGACAAGGTGTGATATCTTCAGTGAGCTGACAACACCCCTGAACTATGAGAAGCAGCATATCTACCTCATGCCTGTTTATGAGAGAATGACAAAGATGCAGCTGCTTCAAAGATGTGGTGCTGGCAAGACTCAAAGAGTGTCTGAACAGCCTTGTGAAATTTGTTGTTCCATGGACAAGCTCACATCATGCTGGCGAGTTCTCTTTGCAGTCTGACAGCCATCCATGAGTTCAACTTTGGTCCTGCTTCTGCCCAAGACACTGCCAGTTGCTTTAGATTTGATATAAGTGTGCACATGAAGAGGCTGAGGGCATCCAGACAGCAGGACAGGGAGAAGAACAGCCCCAGGTACCAGAGGGCCAGTGTGATCAAGAGGCGCGACACTCTGAGAGCTGCCAAACTGAAGGGGTAAGGAGCTGATGGTGCTGGAAAGTGGCCCAACCTAGCCTACAGGGGTGTTCTGATTATTTATTCTTGTTTTTAAAAGGCTGGATATGTGAACTGAAGCTTTCCAACAAGGCTATGAGTAATATATGGTGGTCTGTACATGTTTGTATTCTTTTTTCCTCGTTTTTCTCCACTTTGTGTTTTTTGCATCACATGCATTTTGTGATCAAAATTTCTCAAAAACTGTCTATCAGAAATTGATGAAACTTGGCACACTTACACATTATGGTCTTCTTGACAGTAATATAGAGAGACTTTTTTAATATTATGAGTATTTTTTCTGTTAAAAAGATCAGATTACATAATACCGTGTATAAAAAGTGTCCATTAAAAAAAAAATTATAAAAAATAAACAGTGAATTTTTTCAAGAATGTCTCTCTATTTAACTGTAAATACACCCATTATGTACATTTGTGCCAAAAATCATGAATGTACCACTTGAATTTATGGGTAAAAAATCATTCCTAAAAATCCAAGATGGCGGATGTTTATCTTGGTTTCCATGGAAACATGGCTCACTAACATAAAACATGTAACATTTTTTAAGTTAGAAGTCATAGTACTATAAGTTAATATCAAAGACTAGGTTTTAATTCTTCATTTGTAAAAAGTAAAATTTAGTGCCTCACATTGCCTTAAAATCAAATTAAATTAAAAAAAAAAAGTTTTTGAAATTCATGCAGTGATATTGCGTGCGTGTGTCTTATTGTCTATATGTGATTGTTGTACTTAGAGCCTTATGGCAGAACAGCTTTTCATAGTGGTATCTGTTATTCTCGTTGCTGTGTATACCTGAGTCATAGCTCCTAACCTGTTTGGATAGCTTAAAATTAAAAAAATACAATTTTTGCTCTGATCTCTCTCTCTCTCTCTCTCTCTCTCTCTCTCTCTCTCTCTCTCTCTCTCTCTCTCTCTCTCTCTCTCTCTCTCTCTCTCTCTCTCTCTCTCTCTCTCTCTCTCTCCTCTCTCCCCTCTTCTCTCTCTCTCTCAGTGTTACTGTTAACGGCATACGTTTGATGTATTGTTGTTGATGTCTTCAGCCGTTGCTGCAGATCACACATCACAAAGTGGCAGTCAGGAAGGAAGGTGAAAGTCCTTGTTTGTGTTTTTGTTTTTTTTATTTTTTCACTTTACTCTTTTATCTCAAGAATAATGGAATAAGCACTCAGGAGCTTAAAAATTTTTTTTTTTTAATACATCTAGTCCCCAAATTTTGTCATCCGTTCCCACCGGCAAACAATGGCCTACTCTTCCGAAAAGGGGGTCTGGTTTTAACATGAGCGCAAGATGTTCTGCGTGTGTTCACACATGGGACCTTGGCTTATAGTCTCACCTGAAGGACTGTTGGGGGTTGGAGTGAAGTCTGTACTGATCTTAACTCCAGGTAGAAAAATCCCCTTGAACAGGATTTAATCCCAGGCTGCAGATCACCAGCGCAATGTGCAACACTCTAACCACCGGCTATCTAATCTCTGGTGTGTGTGTCTGTGTGTGTGTGTGTGTGTGTGTGTGTGTGTGTGTGTGTGTGTGTGTGTGTGTGTGTAAGAGAGAGAGAGAGAGAGAGGAAAAAACAAAAATAAAGTGTAACATTCTCCTCCTGATCCAGATTTCAGAGTGAAAGAATCTTTAGTGCCAAGAATATTACTGTCAGTATGGTACAAATCATACAAAGCTTTTCAAGATACAGTATGCTACCATTGGACTTAAAAACAATTTCAAAACAACATAATTCCAAACAGTCCACCAATAACATTTATGAGTGATGTAATACATACTCTAAAGACCAGTTCTTCTTTCCTGAAACTTTTTAACCCTCTTAGTCCCGAACCGGGATTTGCCAGGATTGAATAATTGCCCCCCCTGAATCCTGAACCAGGATTTTCCGGGATTTACAAACAGTAGATTTCCATCATGCTGTGACCATCACTAATTGCTACCACATGCCAAAGCTTTATCTAGGCTAGAGGTAGAATTCTTGCTGAAAGTCTGGAAGTAATTATAGCAGCTGGTATGTACTTAGAAAGAGGAAAAGGCCAGCGAGCATGTGTGCCTGACCTGATTTCGTGATCGAATGTGAAATCTAGGGGCAGTTTGTGTTCAGAGACTTCGAATGCAAGAGGGTTAAATAGTCTACATAATATGTATTTGAAGTTACATTAAACAGTTAATTCATTCATCAGCTTTTTATGACTTTGCGGCCAGTAGTACCATTGTTATAGAAATTTGTGTGTTTTGAAATAGTCCATAGTCCCATTGTCTTTTTTTTTTTTTTTTTTTGAAACAGTCCCAGAAAAAAGGTAGCTGGAAGGGTTGAGCGGGAGAGAGAGACCGCAGAACCGGCCAATGACAAGACAGACGATACGCGCAAAAGTCCCCGTCACCTGAAGCACGGACCAGAAGGGCAGAGCTCCACAGAGAGAGGCTCACAGAGAGTGGACTCCCCTGAAGCGGAGGAATCAGCTGATGAGCAGGACGCAGACTCTGAGACTGAGGAGGAGGAGGAGAACATGGAGACGAGTATGGCTGTCTTTGGTGTTTCTTTCTTGTTGCCGTTATGTTTGTGTTTGTGAACAACTCTGAAACTGAGGAGGAGGAGAACAAGATAAGAATAATTATAATAATAAAATGGAGGCTTATATAGCGCGAATTCCAAAAACGACATGGGCTCACCGCGCTGTACAATCAAATCAATTTAAATAGGTTACCTATGAACGTGAAAAATTTGACTAGCACAAAAAAAAGAGGAAAAAATGTATGCACATACAATACACAGCATTTTATATGGCCAGAGAATAAACTCTCTTTGGTGTTTTCTTTCTTGTTGCTGTTATTTTTGTGTTTGTGAACAACAGAACTGTGTGTACTTTTTTGTTTGTTGTCGGAAAACTAATGGACAGTCACAGATCTGTGATTCACACTTATAGGAGGGGAGGTTTTTTTATGCACACAACAAAGCATGATTTGTGTAGTCATTCTGCAACACGCTGATGAAGAATTGTGCAGAAGATTAAGACTGAAAATAAAAAAAAGGTATCACCCTTTTTTGTTTGCATCCCAGAGAGTAGACAAACAAGTGGAAGCTATATTTTTCATAAAAGTGAAGATGCCAAAGTTCAAACAGTGATGCTTTAGCTGTGCATGACATAGCTTAACAGGGAAGCAGAATGGACAAAGAAACGAATGAATAACTTCCCTTTTTTGTTTAAATACTTTTTCCTCTGCTCCATTTAGAGGTGTTTGTGATACTTGTTGATATTTTCTGTCTGTGCTGTCAGCTGTTTTGCACTTCTAATTGAAAACTTTCTGTCTTAAATTGAATCATGAAGGTTATCACTCTGGTAACTGAAGAAATAGAAAACTAGACACCAACTTCTGGCAATACGGTTGAAGAAACAGACAAAAAAAAACACAAGAAGGCATCCCTTTCTTTTTTTTCCTCATGAACATACTACTTTGCTTGAACTGTCTTTATTTTAATTTTTTTTTTTTATCAAGACTTTGCATGAAAAAGACTAGCATCACCTACCTCTGGAACTGTAATTAAAATGCCCGTTCTTTCTTCCTCAGGTCTCGCGAAAAGAATGCCACTGAAAATCAAACCACTCAACTGGCGGACAAGCCTGTCCAATCCCTCGTCCAAGCCTCCAAACCGATCCCTGAAATGGAAACAGCGCCGCAAGTGGACGGACCGTGAAGAGGGGGAGTTTTATCAGGCTGTGAAGCAGTACGGAGTAGGAGAGTGGCAGCTGATCCGACGCCGCCTGAAAACGGACCGCTCTAATGTGCAGCTTAAAGACAAGTGGCGTAACATCATTGCTAACAACTATGACCAGCTGTGTCAGAAGTATGGACCTGTGGGCAGTTAGAGCGAGCATTATTGAGGGTTGATTGTTGAGGAAGTGGGTGATGTATGTTGGGTGATGTATGGGATATGTGGTTTGGTGTTGCAGATGTGATTGTTGTTGTTTTTTTGTGTGTGTGTGTATAGAATGCGATGTGCAGCTAATCAACCTTTGAGGGCTGTTGAGAGGAACTTACCAACAAAAAGTTTAAACAAGAGAAAATAACAAGAAAAGTTTTGCAGATTGTTCAAATTAATATTATAGTAATAGAAAAAAAAAATTAGTGAAGACAAAACAAGTTCTCTTCCCCCCTCCCCCCCCCCCTCCTTTTTCTCTGTATGAGACGCACACACATGCAAGCAGATATGCACACACACACACACACACACACACACACACACACACACACACACCCCCCTCCTCATTTTAGTGAAATTTTGTTTTGAATTATTAGGTAAAGGTAAGGTAAAAGTGTACCCATAACCTGTGCCATCATAGGGGAGTGAGGTGTCAGAGACCTCAGCTTTCCTAGGGGCCAGCATTATGAGAGTGCTGCCCATCTCCTCTCCCACACTGCTTTTCCTTCCCTGGGTGAACAGGGCGACTGTAATGAAGCCAAGACACATGAACTGTCACCCATCCACAAGCCAACCATGCTCGATGTTCCACAACTTTGCTTTAGGAGAGCGAGTACTCTGACCACTGAGCTATCCTGTCCCCATCGGATTATTGCAGGATCATTAATCATCAATGTCTGTGCCAGGCAGCAAACATTTTTGATTGATGACAGTGATGTTGAGGCCATTCGCCAAGTCGTCAGAATGGCAGTAACAACAGAAAGAAGGCACAAACCAGATTACCTCCCTTTATAATGTTTGCCAATGGAAACATTAAAAAGTAAAAATAAAGGTGTCCCATAACCGGTGTGGTCGTCGGGGAACGAGGCGTCAAAGACCTCAGCTTCTCTAGGGGCCAGCATATTGAGTGCGGCGCTCATCTCCTCTCTCTGGCTGCTTTACCTTCCCTGAACCTAAAGAGGGCAGGTACCCATTTACAACTGCGGGAACTGTACTGAAGCCAAGGCGCACAAAAGGTCGCCCATCCAATTGGTAACCACGTTAGACGCTGCTTAACCTTGGTTGGGGAAAAGCGAGCGCTCTGACCACTGAGCTATCCCATCTCCCCAATGAAAACAGTGCTGTAATGCTAAAAAAAAAGAAAAAGGGGGAAGCTATTTGTATTTTGTCTGGATAGTTTGTTTCTTGTTTCTTCAAGTATCTTAATTACAGTTGAGACTATGAATTTGTTTTGTGTTGGGGATTTTTTGTTGATCGTTTTTGTTTTACAAACAGCATTTTTGTGTATATAGAAGGGTTCATGGTTTGTAAAGAGAGAAAAAAAATCAATGAAATATTTGGAAAATGACTGATGATTTACTTCAAATATGTGACTTTCTGCAGCATTGAAGATGGAAAGTAGAAATAAAGGGGCTTTTGGGGGGGGGGGGGTGTGTTTTTTTTGTTTTTTTTTTAATTCATGTGAACAATCTGAAATTTGTCAATGGGAAGTAATTTATATGGTCTTTAAGTTGTCTCCTTCTGTTCTCCCTTACCTCCTCAGGGAGTCATTAGAGCACTGCACTGTCAGTTTTCAGGCCATGTATCTTTATTTTATTTTTATTTTATTTTATATCGAGGATAATGGAATAAGCACTCATGTGCTTTTTTTCATCCAGTCCCCGTCTGTATGCAGTTTCGTTAATTTTGTCATCTGTCCCCATCGGCACACAATGGCCTACTCTTCTGAAAGGCAGAACAGGTTTTTACTTGTATGAGTAAACCTTTTGAAAGTTTGATTTCTGTAGAGATTTTTTTTGTTTGGAAGATTAGGAAAGCAAACCGACGAAGCCTGAAAAAAGATGTCATTTCAAAAAAACTTTTGTTTTATGTTCTTTCGCCAATGATCTTTGAACTGATTATCAAATATGAGAAGTTTGTCTGTAGCACTGTTTTCAAATACCTGGACATAATAGACAGCCATACATACACTCACTTTTTTCAATGAGGAAATAAGAGTTGACAGACAAAACAGCAATACACTGACTCACTTTTTTCAATGAGGATTAAAAAAAATTTTTTTAAGGAGCTGACAGACTACAGATGAATAAATATACGGAGAAGGCAAAGACTAAATTGTTATTGCAAATCCAGGCAAAGGTCAGTTAGGTAATGGGAAGGTTGTTAACCCAGGGAATAATCTTATAATGAATGAAAAAGAAGTTGAATCAATCCACAGCTGTTCAAGTGTGGAGTGTCAGTCTCTCTCAGAAGCTTCACTATACAAAGCTACACAGATGGATGAATGGAAATTTCAATTTTTCATCCAGTTTTATTAATGGTTGGTTCATCTGTTAACAGTTGGGTATTCCGATTGTTTGTAAATAAACTGGATTTTACTCAAATTATTTTGTGCAGGTGTGGCTATTTGTGTGTGTGTGTGTGTGGTGTGATGTGATGTGTGGTGTATTTATTCATTTATTCTTTGGGGATTATAAAATGAGCACTCACATGCTTTTTTACACTACATCCAGTTCCTACATGCATGCAGCAGTTTTGTAAATTTTGTGATCCGTTCCCACTGTCACACAGTGGCCTTCTCATCCGAAAAGTGGAATAGGATTTAATTAACATGTGGGCAAGATGTTCTTCATGCGTTTGCACAAAGGGCTTTGGTGTATAGTCTCATCCAAGGAACTATTCAAGGAGGGTGTGTGTGTGTGTGTGTTTGAGAGAGAGAGAGAGAATGCAGTACATAGTAAATTGAATTTTCCAGACTCTCACAGGCACAGCTTTAAACCTATTCTTCATGTGTGTTTGTATGAACTCTACCGTAATCTATAAGTTTCTTTGTGATGCTAAATTTTACAGCCATCATTATGTCAGCATTCTCCCAACTTTGCTTTTTTTTTTTCCTTTTTACATTTCAACTGTTGAAAATATACAAAGAGAAGAAATTTTATGGTGGAGGGTTGCAGTTGGAAACTTGTCAAACAGTGGCTGTATTTGTGTTCAGCTCAGAAGCTTATCAAGAAAGAAGGGAGCTCCCTGGGTTGACAGCCTGTGGATTCCCAATTCCAAATTTTATTATCTCAAAACAGAAATTCAGTCAGGTTACGAGCAAAGGATTACACATCTGAAGGATAAAAGAATGAATCATGTACATGTCATCAGAGAGCTTACAGCACCATACGAAATCAACACATTATGCTCTTAGTGCTAACAAAACATATTTAACATACTCCCACACATGTTCCTGCAACATAGTTATACAAGCGCTTCACCTGACCCCCAATATACAAGACTTGTGTTCACATGTAGGTGTGCATACATGCATGCACATAGTCATACATGAGTACACCTCTCTCTCTCTCTCTCTCTCTCTCTCTCTCTCCTCTCTCTCTCTCTCTCTCTCTCTCTCTCTCTCTCTCTCTCTCTCTCTCTCTCTCTCTCTCTCACACACACACACACACACACACACACACAGACATTGGTAGTCTAGATATAAGGCACCTACCTAGAAAGTGAAAAGTTGAGGTTCAAGGTGTGTGGTGGTTCAGCTTGGGCCAGAAACTTTCCCCCCAGCCATTAGATTGTGAGTGGTGGTCTGGGTGCTAGTCTTTTAGATGAGACAATAAACCGAGGTCCTGTGTGTTACATTTAGTGCATGTAAAAGAACCCACAGCAACAAGGGAGTTGCCCCTGCCAAAATTCTGTAGAAAAAAGCCACTCTGATAGGGAAACATATACAGTTGCAAACAGGAAAAGGAAAAAAAAAAGGTGTTGCTACTCATGTGGCGAAATGCTCTCCCCAGGGAGAGCAGCCCAAATTTCATGCAGATAAATCTAATGTGACTCAAAGTGGTATGGAATACAATACAATACAGTACATAATAACATTCATAGTAGGTGGTCATGACTGAGTACATTTGACTAGAAAAGTGACTGTAAAAACAAGATGTTTTCAGTTCCAAACAAAATCCACACATATTATGCTCTCTATGCAAACGAAACATAGTCTTAAGTCAACTTGAAAATCTATGACCATTTGTGTTGCACAAAGAAAAATCATCTTTATCATCATCATCAATCATCTTCCACCACCCCTCCCTCTGTCTGTCTGTCTGTCTGTCTGTCTGTCTGTCTGTCTGTCTGTCTGTCTGTCTGTCTGTCTGTCTCTCTCTCTCTCTCTCTCTCTCTCTCTCTCTCTCTCTCTCTCTCTCTCTCTCTCTCTCTCTCTCTCACACACATACACAATTCTCTCTCTCTCTCTCTCTCTCTCTCTCTCTCTCTCTCTCTCTCTCTCTCTCTCCTCTCTCTCTCTCTCTCTCTCTCTCTCTCACACACACACACACACACACAATTGCACACACGCAATCACACAACAACATGGTATAATATCACTTTGAACTTTGAATGAAGAGATGTTAACATTAACACGCATGCTGATGAATGAACGCGCGCGCGCGCACACACGCACGCACACACATACACACACACTCACACACACACACACACACACACACACACACACACACACACACACACACACACACACACACACACACACACACTCTTACACGCATCATTTTTAGCTCTTTTGTTGTTGTTAGGTGTTACCCAAGGTTTTTTGATTGGTCTATGTTTGCCAATAAGTTCGCTTGCTGTTTCAGTCACTGCTGTGTTGAAACTATCCATCAAGATATCTATATTCATATCATTTGAGTCCATCACAGTGAGTGCTGCAAACTTCCCACCTATCCTTGCCTGAAAAATGTCTTCTACCTCTGAGTTCTTCAGCTTGTTGAGGTTAAACTTGATCCTGATGTTCTGCTTGTGATTTTTTTTTAGATGGAGTCGAATATCATCATTACAAGATCATGGTCACTCCCTATGTCCCTCCTGGAAAGCTTCGTGCAATGTTTACGCCAGACTGAAATCGTCTCCTCACCATAATAATTATAGTCTATCTGGTTGTGGTGTTCTCCATTTGGGCTATGCCATGTTCATCCTCTGGATTTTTTATGTGGGCCAAGTGTATTCTCCAGCTGGAAATT
Organism: Stramonita haemastoma; assembly: GCA_030674155.1. Lineage (NCBI taxonomy): Eukaryota > Metazoa > Mollusca > Gastropoda > Neogastropoda > Muricidae > Stramonita > Stramonita haemastoma. The sequence continues at coordinate 18,279,224 of CM060319.1, forward strand.
GTTGTTACTGGCAAACTCCAGGAGTCTCAAGCCTTTCATTTGCTTCTTTGTTTCAGTGTGGTCCCCCCCCCCCCCCCAGTCTTTGCAGGCATTTATATACTCCTATCTTGGCGTTCAAGTCACCATCTACAACAAGGATGTCCTTCTTGGGAGTTTGATTTAGAACCCATTGTAGTGGGTTATAGAATTCTTCAATGGCTTCATCGGGGCAGTCTGATGTATGGGATTATGCTTGTACTACAGTGATGTTGGCCGCCGCTGTGGCCTAGTGGTTAGGGCGTTGTACTCGTAATCTAAAGGTTGCGGGTTCGATCCCAGCTATTCCGCTATGGCGTTGTGCCCTTGGAAAAGGCACTTTACGGCTATTTTCTCACCCCACCCAGGTGTAAAAAGGGTACCAGCCTTGTGTTGGGGGTTAACCCTGCGATAGACTGGCGTCCTATCCAGGGGGGAGTCTATGACTCTCAGTCGCTTAACGCCACAGAAACCGGGATAAGCACCGGCCTGATGAGCCTTATGGCTCGGGACAGACTTTAACTTAACTAACAGTGATGTTGAAGGGGATTGCTCTCAAGCGGATGGTAATAAGACTGCTGGACACTGGCTGACAGCTCATGATGGTGTTCATGATGTCCTTGTGAATGAGGAACCCCACGCCCTGTTCATGCTTATCCTGTTTTCCACTGAAGTACATTTTGTGGTCTTCTCTAAGTGGTTGTTTCTCCCTCTTTTTACACCTTACTTCACAGAGCCCAAGGATGTGCCATTGGTATCTGGCCATCTCATGTGTTAGTTCTTCCACTTTGCCTGTGGCTCTTAGTGTTTGTACATTCCAAGTGCCAATGATGATGTAGTTTCTGGCACGGATTTTGCTGTGTTGTACACCAGTAGCATACTTTTTATTTATGTCCTGATGTGCAACAGAAGGCATGTCCTTGGCGACGACCGATCGGGTATGGAGATTTCATTTGTAGTTCTTATAGATGTGTCTTAGGCATATCGAACCTGGCGGAGCCCATCCCTCTCCAGGTCGGATTTTTTTTGTTGGGTTTACTCCCCACATGTGCAGGTATGACTGGGTTACATTGTTACCAGTAGCAGAGGAAGTCTCTGACCTGACAATTCTTGAGACTCCTTGCATCTCCTACAAAAACCACACAAGCAACGAAGACATGCATTACAGAATACAGCAAACCATTGGGCCCTACGAAAACCCTCTAACAATGGTGAAGAAGTGTAAACTGAAATGGTATGGGTATGTCACGAGATCAAAAGGACTCGCAAAAACAATACTGCAAAACACTGTCCAAGGAGGAAGAAAAAGAGGCAGACCAAGGAAGCCATGGGAGGACAACATCAGCGAATGGACAGGCTTACAACTCAACAAAACCCGGAGCAGAGGAATGGGGGGAACTGGTTGTCAAGTCTTCCGGGGTGGCCCACGGTCGCCAGACTACGGGATAGATAGATAGATAGATCCCTAAAGAGGATTTGGGCTCCCTACTTATTTGGGTGGGAGTAATAAAGAGGGGGGGAGGGGATAGAGCATAAGAGAAGAAGAAGAAGAAGAACAACAACAACAAAAACAACAAGTAGAAGAAGAACAAGACCAAGAATTACAAGATCAAGAAGAAAAAGAACAAGAGAGAGAGAGAATGAATGAATAATCTTTATTTTTCAAGGGTAACAGAGTAAGTAAGCATTACATACTTTTTTTCATCCGGCCCTTGCCCTGATCAGGGAATAAAGCTAAGAAACCCCCTCCCTACCTCTACATACCAGCATCACCACCAGCAGCAGTTCAAACAATATTTTAAAAAAGAAAACAGAATACATTCAACAAAACGCGTCATCCCAACTGGATACACTAATAATTATTTAAACAAAAAATAACATAGCAAAAAACATTTTAAAAATAGCAAATATTCAGGACCATGAAACAGAAGGCATTACAAATATATAATGCGTGAGTGTGTGAGTGTGTGTGTGTGTGTGCGCGTGTGTGCGTGTGTGTGTGTGTGTGTGTGTGTGTGTGTGTGTGTGTGTGTGTGTGTGTGTGTGTGTGTGTGTGTGTGTGTGTGCGTGCGTGTGTGTGTAAGGTGTGTGTGTGTGTGTGTGTGTGTGTGTGTGTGTGTGTGGTGAGAGAGAGAGAGAGAGAGAGAGAGAGAGAGAGAGAGAGAGAGAGAGAGAGAGAGAGAGAGAGAGAGAGGAGAGAGAGAGAGAAGATGAACTATTGTGTAGGACATTATATCCCTGTCAATGCTGCTGGTGATCCGTGAAGCACGTGCTAAATAACAGTGTTCATCCATAGAGGGGAATGCTGGGAACTGAGTTGCTCTGAAGCATAAGCCCTGTCTCACTTTCATGAACATTTGACAAACTGAAGGCCACCAATGCACAAGTGTGTGTGCATTGTGGCTACTTCGCCATTTTGACCAGAACCTAAAGGTAAGTTTGTGTTTTTTGTTTGTTTGTTTGTTTTATTTTCTTTTGTTTTGTTGTTTTTTTGTGTGTGTGTGTGTGTTTTTTTTTTTTTTTTTTTTTTTTTTTTACTGTTTATGGTGCTGTTTTTATTTTAATGGTTACTCATTTCAAGTTAAGTATAAGAAAATATTGAAGCACAGATAGAATAGTATAATTGTATTGTGAGTACCAGCTATAAAGTGGCACAGACAGACAATGGTCACGGTGGAAAAGTTTTTTTCCGTTTCTTCATCCAAGGCACAGATAACAACCATTTTTGATTGTCATATGAGCGAAAATGCATTGCACTGCCCTTAAGCAGCTGACAAGTCAGGCCCAGTGCATTTAACTTCGTGTGGGAGAAAGTTATGATTTGTCTCTCTGGATAAAATGTCAGATGAATGGACCAAGAAAACAGAAAACAAAGGAGGTGACAGGAAGAAAAGGAACACTGCCAAAATAGAGGAATAAGAAGGAATTGCTAGCACAGAATTTCCGGAAGAAAGGGATGCTATTTATACAGACAGGCCCCCTCCATATCCCCATGGGGGTAGTGTTTCCGTTTGTTTCCCCTACAGTAATAATTAATTTTGTTTATATAGGATGCGAGTTAAATGACCACTTTTTTTTTTCGTTGGTCAGCTAGGACAATGCATTCAGACTTTCAGGATGTTTAATCACACCACTGTGCATTTGTTTGCTTTGTTGTATTTTTCTGTCTGTGCGGCTGCTTTTTTCTTTTTTCAAGACCTTGTTTGTTTGTTTTTCTATCTGCCTTTCGTCTTTAATCACTCTTTAACCTTTTTCTCTGTTTTAGTTTCCTTCCGCTCCTTTTCCTTGCTTCCTTTTTTTTTTTTATTCTTTTTTTTTTTTATTACTTTGCGTGTTTTACTTTTTCTTTTTCTCTTCTTTGTCCCCTTATCTACCCCCCCCCCCTCTCTCTGTAAGTATGTATGTATGTATGTATGTATGTATGTATGTATGTATGTATGTATGTATGTATGTATGTATGTATGTATGTATCTCTCTCTCTCTCTCTCTCTCTCTCTCTCTCTCTCTCTCTCTCTCTCTCTCTCTCTCTCTGTGAAATAAAACTGTCTTTGCCTGTCTGTCTGTCTCTCCCCCCTCTCCTCCCCCCTCTCTCTCCCCATCAATTAGAAGCTGTGATCTACTTATCACAATTTGTATTTTCAGAAACTGTGCAGCAATCTTCAACCTACACACACCACGATGCTAGACTTAGTAGGATTCACGAAGATCTTGCCGTGTTAGACCTTTGTTTGGTAGTAGAGGATGGGGAATAAGAATTTCAACAAAACTTTTCATTAGGATTTTGCTTGCTTGGGTTTGATCCTTCATCTTAAGAAAGTGAATAGTGCGTCATCCCCAATCCTTCAGTTCTTTATGGACTCAATTTTTCAACAGTTAAGCATCAAGGTTTCCGATAATACAGTTTGCCACTCAGGCAGTTTGTTGCTTCCTTGCTCAGCTGATTTACAGATTTTGCTTGTATATTTCCTTTTTTCTGGTCAGATTTTGCCCCTTGTCTGGCTTTGGGTTAGTCTTTTTATCCTGCTTGGGTTTTGTCTGTGTGTCCCCTTCGTCTTTGTCTGGCTTTGGTTTTTCTTTGTGTCTAGATGTAGTTTCAGTCTTTGTGTCCAGCTTCCAGTCTTTGTATCCAGGTTTCAGTTCATGTGTAGTTCGTCTTTGTTCCACCTCTCCACCTTCGTCTTTGTGTGTCCAGCTTCCAGTCTTTGTGTCTAGGTTCCAGTCTTTGTGTCCAGTTTTGGTTTGTCTTTGTGTCTGGCTCTGATTTGTGCCTGTCTGGTTTTTGTGTCCAGCTGGCGATTCTGTTTTTGTGTCCAGGTTTGTTTTGTGTCCATCTTTAGTTTCAGTTTGTGCCCTGCTTCCAGTCTTTGTGTCTGGTTTTCAGTCTTTTTCAGCTTCCAGTCTTCCAGTCCAGCTGTTGCTTCAGTCTTTGTGTCCAGGTTTCAGTCTGTGTCCAGCTTTGGTTTTTGTTTGGGCTTCCCTGTCAGCTGTCTTCAAATGATCACCAAGCACCTTCTGATTGCAATCAGTATTCCTTGCTCAAATAAAACTAGTATCAACAAAAAATTAGTTTCAATAAAATAAAGTAAAATGAAATAAAATCATGAGCCTGAAATAAAATCTAGCAAAAATGAAATGAAAATAAAACTCAGATATAAAACAAAAAAGTAGGGTTTAGTCTAAATTAGACTTAAAATGAAATAAAACAAAATAAAATGAATAAAAGTAAGGCATAATCTAGACTAGAATAAAATAAAATAAAATAAAATAAAACAAAAAATAAAATACGATAAAATGAAATAAAAACAAAAACAGAATAAAATAGACACCAAAAATAAATTGAAATAAAATAGGGAACAAATTAATGCAAGAAATCTGAGGGCAATCTGGGTGACAGTGATCTATCTTCTCATCCGAAAACATCAGCACCTTATATGGCTTGGAGGCTGGGGTCATGAGGCATTGCTACTTTATTTCTTTCCTTTTCTGGTAGATTTTTTTTATTCTGAAAATGTCACCACCTACAACAGCTTTGAGCAGCTTTTATGAAGTATTGCGATCTGGTCATCCTTTTATATTTCTGATGGATTTCCTGTGTCTGAAAATACCAGCGGCTTTGAGACGGTTTTCATGAGGTATTGCGACGCGGTTATCCCCTTCTGTTTCTGAAAGGTTACTGTAAGTTTCTGATAAATGCATTGCAATTTGGTCATTCCGTCCATTTCTGAAAGGTTTCTTTGTCTGAACGCAGCAGTGGTTTTGAGAAAGATTTCATATTGAGAATGGGTCATCCTGTCTATTTCTGATGCCTTTCCTCGTCCTTCCCATCCTGTTATCGAACATGGGTCCTCACCTGGTGGTCAGTCATTACGGGGATCATCCTGAACTCAACACAGCGGGGCCAGGTTCTCTTGATCATCACCTTGGAGTCGTCTGCTCCATGAGATCCTTGCATCTTCTGTAAGTACTTTGCCTTATAGTGGAGAGATTTTGTTAATATCATACATGTTTCGGGTATGGTCTTTTTAGATTTTTGTTAAAATTTTTAAAAAAATATATTTTTCTGATTTTTTCTGTATACTTAATTTTTTTATTTTTACAGGTAACAATTTTTGTTCGGAGTCTTATGCTTAGGAGAATCGAGTTCACGTTTATTTAGAAAACAAAATCAGATTTATAGGAATAATGATCTTGTGGTGTTTGGTTGCTGTAGACATGGCAGCTTCTAACTCTGGACAGAGAGTATCATGATTTTTGACAGTAAAGCCTCCTTGTTTGTAAATATTTGAAAAAAAGGATATAGTGTATTTGATTAGAATAACTTGTTCTATCGTATGAAAAACTTAGCTCCATAAACTAGCTGGACTCAAATTTCACTATTAATTGGTGAAGAAGCATGATGAAATTTGTAGGATGAAATGAAATGGTTATGAAATCGGAGTCAATAAAACTAGAATTTTCAGTCTGCTGATGATAACTTAATGGTTTCAGGGGCTCTGGGTTTGGAATCAAGTGTCAGTTACCTGAGGTGTGTGAGGGCAGCCAGCAAGAATCCGAAAACTGATGAGGTATTTATATTTATTCTAATTCTTCCTAAACTTTCTAATCCTGATACTTTTTTGTCTGTTGTACTTGTGTTGTTGTTGTTGTTGCTCTCTTCTATTGTGCCTGCCTTGGTTTTTTCCTCATTCCTCAGAGACCGAGGTTCACTAATGGTGAAATTTTTGTGTATGCAACCAATTTTCGGCCACCATTGAGTTGTGGTGCAGTGTTGATACAGTTTAAACATTTCTGTGTTGCATCTGTAAAGTGGTTTATGCTCTAGTTTGTGGTCCCAGCTTCACATTGAGCTTGTATGTTTTTCTTCGAGATAGAAGCAGGATGAATTTTTCAAAAAAAAGGTTGTTAAACATGCTTTCATGAGATTTTAACTCGCAAACTACCAAGTTCAGTGTTTTAGCCATTGCACCATTACAGCTGGTCAACTTTTTTTTCTTTATTAATAAGACAAATAATGTACTGCTAATGTAAGATTTTTCTGTTTATTTTCAATATTTGTGATTTTTGTCTGTTCAACCAGATACCATTATGAGCCAGAACAGTTCCAGCGAAATCCAAAGTAGATGGGACTGCTAAACCAGGCTATCAACAACCATCTCATTACGTCTGCTACAACTTCACCACAGGCTGCTTGCAGGGGTTGGACTTGTGAGCAGCTAAAGACATTGTGTAAGTAAAGCGTTTTTATCCCTTTAGTGTCCCTATTTGCTAACGGAAATTATGTGTAGAATGTTTTGCTTAGAAAACAGAATTTTTATGTGTTTTATATAGTCTTAGTGTACATTGATTTTTGCAGACTGTCGCCAGTAAAAATAACTGTCCAAATAACGGTTGAAGATGAATCTTTTATGTAGTAGTTATAACATTAAATCTCATAAATGGAGGAAATCGTCCATTGAAATCTTTAGCTGATATAATACAGCTGATTGTGATATAAAGTCTGTAATTATTGATTTACTTTCAAAGTGACATGATCAGGTAAATGTAAAATATAGCCAAGAAAATCGTCTGAACTTTGAATGGTAGTGATTAGGACTCCCTCGCTGTTAGGGGCTGTGGGACTAGGAACCA
>CM060319.1:18291366-18293866 GCA_030674155.1 Stramonita haemastoma
TTTAAAGTGTCTGTAATGTTTTAAATTATGTAACATTGCATCAGAAAAGGCGTTTTCCTCTTTTGTTGTTTTACCAAATTTGCCTTTCATTTTATGTGTACAAGATTGCAGGTATCTGGAATGAGGGTATCCTGTAACCTTAATTCCTTGTCTTTTGATTTGCAGTAGGTCAGATTTGCCCATTACCCAGGTCAAAGCACTCCAAGCTCATTAATAGGCTACTCTATCTGTATTTGTCCCTGCAGTCTTTGATTTCCATTGTCAGCACAGATGTACTCTATGCTAACGTTTTTTTATTATTTTTTTTATATTCAATCTGGAAAAGTAGGCAAAAAGAGGTTGGACGTCCCACAATGTACTATTAATAAAACAAACCAAAATAGTCTAAGAACAGTAAAAGGTGGAATAAAAAGTACGAAGGAAGACGTGGGAGGCTAAAGGCCCCACAAAAAAATCTGGTTGTGTCAGCAAGACTAAAGTGAAAGATGTCCCATGAACCGCTTCTCATTGCTGCATATTATTTGTTTTTTTTTTCATTTTGTCCGACCTTTGTATTGTATCTGCTATGTACATTTGCGCCAATGTTTTGTAAAATAGACTTGATTTCAGATTGTGTTAAAAAAAAAATTCAGTGTAGCAAATGATGTAAAATACCGTGTTCTAGCAGGTCACTGTTATTAGTGTGGTACAGCTTTTTTGTTTAGCCTTGTTTTTGCTTTTGTGCTCTTATGAAACATGCCTTGTATAAAAATTGTGAGTGTGTTTTATTTATTTATTTATTTATTTATTTATTTATTTTTTGTATCGAGGATAATGGAATAAGCATTCATGTGCTTTTTACTCCAATCCCCGTGTGTATGCAGTTTTGTAAATGTCACCTGTTTCGTGTGTGTGTGTGTGTGTGTGTGTGTGTGTGTGTGTGTGTGTGTGTGTGTGTGTGTGTGTGTGTGTGTGTGTGTGTGTGTGTGTGTGGTGTGCGCGTTTCTTTCGTGCGTGCGGCGCGCGTGCGTGCGTGCGTGTATGTGTGGATTGTAAACTTTATTATGAGCAGTTGTAGAAAACACTTGACCAAGGGTGGGGGGTTGTGCATTGAATCGATTTGTTAAAGTAGAAAAATACGTATATTTTAGCAAGAAATGCTGGTGGAAAGCTAATCTTGTATTTATTACACTTCTCCATTTTTGACTTATCTTGTCATCCCATCTTTGACATTTTGTTAGAAACATTTAGTATAGTTATTTTTGTATTTGATTACCAAACGGCGATGTTCCTTTCATTCTCGCATTTTTTTGTGTAGGCCACCCGACTTGAAGTACTAAGCTCATAGTGAAGCAGTTTACAACTTTTTTTCTTTAACATTTTTTAAAAATGTGACATTGCCCCTGAATGCATTGCATGCTTTTGAAATTACATGTTCAGTAATGATGCTGTATTTTTGGTTATTTCATGTTTCAATATTCATGCAGGCTTGAAAATTGTTTCCGCTTTGTTTGGGCAGCTGTGTAATTGGCTTTCATGCAAGTAACAATTTCTAAAAATGCCCGCATTTTTCACCTTCAAATGGATAGTATATGTGTGTAGCTTGTTGCATCATTTTTTCCCTTGAAGGACGTGGCTTAAACCATGTCCCTAACTTATTCACTTTATGTGAAATTAAATGGTTTTGTGGTATCTAGTAGACTTAGGCTATGCAGTTCATGCCCTTCCCACTGTGAGTTGTTCCCCCTTTTTTCCCCTCCCCATTAATCCGGGGTCAAAATTTTGTGTGCATTATTTTACAATGTATTGCATTTGAAATTGCTCTCCAATTTCTACTTACATAAAACGGTGAATTACCCCCCCCCCCCCCCCTTTGCCAGTAGCAAGTTAAGTTTGTTTTGGCTTTTATGTTGAAATATCTTTGTTCCGAATCTAGCTAAGCTTGTTCTTGAATCCTTACTGGAAAAAAGTGTGTAAAAATGTTTACAACCCAATTCAATCACCTGTATAATTGTGATAAATTCTAAGCTTGTCCATCTGAATGAGGAAAAAGTTGCATGTTCATTTGAAAGGACCTACAAAAGACGTTTCCTGTACCCCAGTATTGCTTCGATTTTTCTTGTAATTCACGAGTTATTGCTGTTATTTTTCCTGTATTTTATGACATGCTGGTACAATTATAAAATTGATAATTTTATACTTTTAATAAAGTAGTGGTGAGCACACACCAATGACACTTGACTACCCAACTGACTTTTCCCTGATTAAAAATACAAGCTTTTAAAACTTAATCGGTGGTCTAGATGTAACGCGCCTACCTAGAATGCAAAAAGTTCAAGTCCGAAGTATGCGGTGGTTTGATCCCTTTTGCCCCCATCCATTAGACCATGAGGGGTGGTCTGGGTGCTAGTCTTTCGGATGAAAACATATTTAACACCAACTAAAATCGCAAACTTGGCAAAAAACAAACAAACCCCCCCCCCAAAAAAAAAAAAAAAAAAAGCACAAACAAACAACAAAC
>CM060319.1:18298866-18326366 GCA_030674155.1 Stramonita haemastoma
CCTGGAACAATCCTTTGTGCAAGAAGAAAAGAAAGCGATAGAGAGAGGGCTGTGGAGAGATCGATTGATAGGAGGTGGGGTGTTTGTATACAGAGAATCTAGTGCTTTTGATGGTTGCTGTATCGTATTACTCTCATGGCTGGAGTAAGGAACAGTGTGGATATATTGTTCAGATTTCTTTAGGGAACAGATAACTATAGGCATTTCAAATTTTTTTGCATAAAGCAGCTCAAGTTTTTGGGCATACACAAAGTGTACTACAGTTGTATAGATATTGAAAGTTAGGAAACTTTCAGTATCTTTAAAAACTTAATGAACAGTATTGTGGCTCAAACTTTTTTTAAACACCCTATTAAAAAGGAAACCCTAGGGCATGTCAAAATATCATCAGTGGTGGTGGTATTAACTGTCCATTTACATCAGTATTATTAAAGTTCTGAAGATTGATAAGAAAAAGTTGAAAAGAAATGCAAGATATGGTATGACTCATTGACTGTAATGTAATACAGTATGAATTGCCCCCCCCCCCCCAAATCTACATTTTTGTTGATTTGTAAGTTTACACTTTGCACCACACACGCATGCACGCACGCACGCATGCATGCATGCATGCATGCACGCACACACCCACACATGCATGCATGCACACACACAAACACACACAAACAAACAAACACACACTCATTTGCATACATGTACACTGTGTACACATTGAGTCACTCATTCATCTGCACAGCCTCCCCATCCCCCCTCTCAGTCTCTCCATTTCCCAGCTTTTATCAGTGCTGTGTGTGTGCATACATTGTGCCTTTTATCCACTTGCTGATGTGATTTCCCATCAGCATCACCAATGAACAGGTTTACTGTTTAAACTGTAAAAATCTCTCAGGCTGTTTATAGCTCTTTCCAAACTCATGATACATTTAACTGGCGATACTGAAAAACCTTACCAAGTAATTTTCAATGTTGACCTATGTCACAATAACACTTAATACCTTTTACTCTTAGCTTCAAAACTAAAGACCCTCAGAGATCATTATCAGTTACATTCAAGTTTAAGCTGATATTATATTAACTTAACAGTGCTCCATAACATTGGGGGTGGGATAGCCTGGTGGTTAGAGTGATGCACAAGTGATCTGTTGACCCAGGTTTGAATTTCATTCAAGAGGATTTTTCTTCTGGACTTAACATCAGTGCCCTCTCCACTCCCCCCAAAAGTCCTTCGGATGAGACTAAGTATAAAACCGAGGTCCCATGTGCAAACACATGCAGAACATCTTGCACACTCAATGAAACCTGTTCTGCTATTCAGAAGAGTAGGCCATTGTGTGCCAGTGGGAACGGATGACAAAATTTACAAGACTGCATACACACGGGGACTGGATGTATAAAAGCACATGAATGCTTATTCCATTATCCTTGAAATAAATAATAAAGTTTATATAAAATAAATAAATAAATAAAGTAAATTATATTTAACCATTATCGCATCAACTTAACAGGCCTTAGCTTAAAAATAACCCCTCCTACTAAAAAAAATCATTGAAAAAGCACTCTTGAGCACCTTAACTACCGTTGACAAAGACTTCACACACAAGAAGGGAAAAGTGTTAAGCACTACTTGAAAGACCCTAACACTAACAGCCACACACTTTAAAGGACCTGTTGAAATGGAGAATCCCTTTTGTCCTAAGCCCGGCCAGCCCCCTACTGGGTACACTGTTAGTGACTGGTGCCAAGAAGTGTTGTTGACTTAGTTATCTAGAACTGCTTGTTGACTTAGGGTAGGCTTGGGCGGTGGTGCCATTACTAGAAGTAGTTTTGAAGTGAAAGCCCTTTGCTGATCGTTGATAGGTCTGAAGTGTTGGCAGGAAAAGTTTGTCTTCTTTCTTTGAACTGTGTTGAACATGTCGAAATAGTGGGGTTTATAAATATGGAGTATTGTTTGTAAGGGTGCTTTAAGAAATGTTTGTAATGTTGTGTTAAATGTATCATTTGTGGATTGTAGCCAAATATGATAATATGGGGGGTATTCAGGGTGAAAATTATTGAAGTATGACAGCACATACTGACATAGCACCTGAATACATCATACCACACAACACTGCACTTTCCTTCACCGTACCATATCATGCCACACCACACCAACACCACACCACACCACACCACTCCACACCACACCACACTATATTCCACAACACCTTACATCACACTACACCACAGCACACCACACCTTATCACACCCCCACCCCACCCCACCCCACCCCACCCCACCCCACCACACCACAACCCCACAACACATACACACAAACCCAACCCAACCCAACACTCCAGCTTATGTGATATGCCAGATCAGAGTCAGATTCAAGACAATGAAAACAACACCAAAATATCAACAGTAACACACCAAAAATATCGATCAAACAGCTGCAGTACAAGACCAAACAGCAACATAACAGAAACAATGTTAACAAAAATTAATACTAACAGTCACACACCCCAAAATATCGATCAGCCACTGAACCAGCCACAGCGTAAGACCAAACGCCAACATAAAACAAAGGCCCCATTATCGTAATCCTATACAATTCACATTACACTTCTAGTTCTGTAGGGGGAGGGCAGGCTGGCAGGAAAGGAGACAGACCTGTAAGGGGTAGGGGGGTGGAAGGGAGAGAGAGACACAGAGGGAGGGGGAGAGAGAGAGAGAGAGAGAGAGAGAGAGAGAGAGAGAGAGAGAGAGAGAGAGAGAGAGAGAGAGAGAGAGAGGTAATGGGGGAAATAGAGCATGAAGGCAGCAAGCATATTGGTAGGTGTCGCAGGAAGGCTTTGTGAAGTGAAGCGCAGGTGGAAACACTGTGTAGGTCTACATTCGTCCTCTTGAGGATATGTGAGGGGTATTCTTGCATGGCTGCGGTGCCAACTTAGCCAGTGGCCAGGGTAGTCTTAGTCTTACTGTCAACCCTGTTCTCATCATGATTTATAATGTTTCTGTTTAGAGACTATACACACCTAGGATCTCCCACCTTTACAGTTGTGGTTTGCTTTTTTGGAAGCTTTTGATCGCTTCTCATGTCTTAAGGTTGTGCTAGCTCATGCTCATTTCACATTGTGTTTTTGAAAATAAAGATTAGCAAGAATATAAAAAATGCAGCAAAGTTACAAAATGAGAAGACTAAATCATTTTCATGCTTGTAAGAATGGGTGATTTAAAAAGATAACACTATATGCATGGTTTTTACTGCTTAATAATGATTATGCTGATGATTTATGATAATTAATACTCAGTTGAGTTACTCATTGTAATGTTAATGATAATAATGATAATAAGAAGAAAAGTAATATCAATTATAAGAATGTCAATAATTATAAATATGAAAAAAGACGATAATGGTTTTTGATAAAATATCACTATAGTGATGAAAACGATCATATAGATAATGATAACTATAAAATTAACAACAGTGGCAACAACATAATAGAAAGCAACAGCATAGCAATCACAAGAACAGCAATGATAAATCAAGAGTATAAAGGAAAAACACTAGTGTAGACATTACACTGTGACCACAAAGTGTAGGTATTGACATGTTAATCCGCAAAGCGTGGGGGATTTAGAGGCAAAGCACAACACACACAGTGTTTGACTATACTATAGACAGGTAAATGGGAGACGTATGGGGATTACGTCCACACATACAGGCACTGTACGATGTTAAGTCTTTCAGGACCTGGTTAGCTTATAGGATTTTCCGATTATTACCATATTGTGTCATAGCTCGTATTGATCTTTCACTTGTTCTCTCTGTCTGTCGGTTTCCCTTGATCATCAGTCTCTGCATTTTCCCCTTACCTTTTGTTCTGTGTTGGTGTTTGTTTGTTTGTTTGTTTGTGTGTGTGTGTGTGTGTGTGTGTGTGTGTGTGTGTTGGTGCGTGCGTGCGTGCGTGCGTGCGTGCGTGCGTGCGTGCGTGCGTGTGTGTGTCTGTGTGTGTGTGTGTATGTGTGTGTGTGTTTTAGCATATATATATTACTGTTAATGTATGTGTAACGGGTCCTACACGGGAATTATCTAAGTCGCCACTCTAATTCCCGTTCCGTCTGATTCGGTACCGGAAATCTTAGAGTTTTAGAATAATTCCTATTTTCTTCAGTAACCCTAAAGAAGAGTAGGGCTCAGCTACTTATGGGCCGGGGAGTGATAAAGGGGGGATAGTAAGAGGATAGTAGAAAAATAGGGGAAGAGAAATATAGAAGAGGTAGGAAAGTAGGTGAAGTGAAATTAATTAACCTCAACTCACTCAGCAGCCACACTGAATACACTGAACGTGACGAACAACAACATTCATTCAATGCGACTCCAGACCAAGCAAATTGGGTTTACCACATATATTCCACAACACAACCTACAACACTACCACATTACACAAAACCCCAATAACTAATTGTACTACAAGTACAATTAAAAAACACAAAATATATATTCTGTTCAGTCCTAAACTAAAATATCAAAAATCAGTGATCAATCTCAGATCAGGGCCATTTATAAAGACAACAATGGTAAGGGTGGAGATTTAATGATGGGGCAAAGCAGGTGTGACAGGGGGAAGACCCGACGACGATGATGTTCCTGTAATCAAAAGAACATACAATGTAAAAAACATCACCACAAAATTATCCATCACTGAGCTAGTTTACAATACTCAGCTCAATTACCAAAAGTACTTTCACCCTACCCCTTTTGCCATTCTCGTGAGAATTTAATATTCTCAGAACAATCTAACATCACCTCTAAAATTATTTCATAATTTTAGTAGTTAGCCATTACACACGTTTTATTTACTTTAGGACAGATGATGGTCCATCCTATGAAACTGTGCAAGCATCCCAACATATTTCATTTACTTTAGGACAGATGATGGTCCATCCTATGAAACTATACCAACATTATTAAGAAGGACTGATTTATTTTAAATAAATGTCCACAATGACATTCCAATGTCATTACACCTGTTTTAGAATTACTAAATGATTTATCACAAAAAATCACAATTCTAATAATAAAATCATCACTACATAATTTTAATAACTTGTCTCACAACATGTCTCATTTACTTTAGGACAGAGGATGGTCCATCCTATGAAACTGTGCAAACATTAATAAAAGGGACTAATTTATTTTAAATAAATGTCCACAATGACATTCCAATGCCATTACTTGTTTTAAAATTGCTACATGATTTATTATAAATAAATCACCATTCTTAATGATAGAAATAGGCCTTCACACCCATATATTTGTAGTGTAAAGCCACACTAGAATATTTCTAGCATTTTAATAATAGCTAAACAATATTCTACCACAAATTAATCTTACAACAAGGACCATGATCGCGCCAAAATTTAACCCACGCTTCCTTTGTTCGAAGCGATCACGTACGTTGTACGTACGAAGTTACGTTCACTGTTAATTCACAGGTTGAAAGCCTGTGAAATTAAATCAAACATATAGTTTTCCTGAACCTTCCACAACTAATCTGAATTAAGCTAAAATTGGCTTAAACAGATCGTATGACCAAAAACGAAATTAATAATATCAAACCTTAATCAGGAACATCCAGACTCAGAGAGTCCAGTCACGCTCCTTTCCTTCACTAGGCCCAGGCAGGAAGTGAGATTTAAAAAACAGAAATCCCGATACGCACTCTTTTTTAAGGGGCGATCACTCAACTCTACAAGGGAGTTACTGAACCTAGCGCTTAGTAACCCAAACACAAAAATACGTTTTGTGAGGGGGGTTACACACACCCTTCGCAGGAAAATGTTGCTATCTTTTTTTCCAAAAAAGTGCCAACATTTCAAACAAACAAAAAACTCTACCCTCTCAGGGGTAAAAAACCTTCAAGTCTTGAACTTGAACAAAAATGCATACCCAATCCAAGGTGGGTATCAACGTTTATCCTAAAAAATCATTTTAGACAAAACCTTTTAAAGTCTCTGGTTGATTTTGATTATACACATCTACCCAATCTGATTTGGATACTGAAAACAGAACAGCACACAAAAACATTCCACATTTTACAAACGTAGAAAACTAAACCCAAACATGACTCACAAAGTCACACCCTGCAAATATGCAGCAAAACAAACATTCATAAAAACGTAAACTTGTAGACTCATAGTCACACGCTGCAAATTAGCAGCAAAATAGAAACATTCAAAAACATGGACTTGTGGACTCACAAAGTCACACCCTGCAAATAAGCAGTAAAACAAACATTCACAAGAGCTACAGCAATCCCAAATGCACACTTAGTTGCTGCATAACTCCATCCTTCTGTTCCTGCAACTGTTGAGGTTGCACAGGAACAACATCACACCTGTCAGTCAGATCCGGAGTTTTAACACTGTCAGGATATCCATGCAAAATGGATCTCCTGGGTGCAGGCACTGGCTTCCATTCCGACTTCTCTGGGATGGACTTTTCCCAGCCAGGCCTACCCACACTAGACAACAAACTCCTCTGACTCCTAACAGGCAAACTCTTACGGGAGCCACCTTTCAGGGCATCCCACCGGTTGTTGGTAAGAGGCTTGGAAGCACCAATACCTTGACCACAACCCTTTTTTTTCTGCTTATCAGGAAAACAACTTGGACTGTCTTTTCCTCTGCACCATTTCCTTCTGGAAAGGTGAGGAAAATGAACATTGTCCCGATGGTTGCCTCTAGAGCTACCATCCACAACCACTTTCTGGTCGCATACATTCCGAACACCACCCTGACCACTACCACAACCTCGCCGATGTGGCGGTATGTAGCAGCCGGGTTTGTCCCTGTAGGAGGATTTTTCGGGTTTTGTTGAAACCCCGTTCTCACTGACTTTGGCTTTAGTAGCCTTCATCTTCTTTTTCCGCCTTGCCGACTGTGACTTGACCGGGCAATCACGAACAATGTGACCAACACCTTTGCATCGGTAGCAGGAACTTTTCGGCTTCTTTGAGTGGCCTCTGAGTCTCTCTGCTACCATGCCTGCCAACTCTTTATAGTTGATGGTCACCTTTGTCTGTCCCTGATGTGTCCGGCCCGCCACAGCTGACATAGGCACTGAGGATGATTCCTCTAACTGCCTGACTGACTTCAACAGTGAAGTCAAATCAGGCGACGCAGAACCTGGTCTGCCGAACTCATTCTTAAGTTCTCGAGCCATAATGGGCTCACATGACATGAAACTCTTCATGAACACAAAATAAACATTTCTGGCACACTCATCATGCGAATACAAATCACACTTATTCAACCGAATAAAATTTAACCACACATGCGCCAGAAAGTCCGATGGATTGTCACTTTTGTCCATCCGCATCAGCAAGAACTCCGCCAGACGTTCCACTGGGGTTTTGACACAGCCAAACACATCACTTAGACGGCCGACAATGTCCATGGCAGAAGAGCAGGACTTGGCAAGCTCCCATGCCACACCACGCAGACTGCGCCGAACGCTGACCAACACATCAGAGGGGGAGTCGTTCCCTCTCATCAGCACATCGACTTGCTCCTCCCACTTAGCAAAGTCGACCTCATCACCACCTGTTGGCCTCGATCCTGTGAAGATGCCAAGCGGTGCCAAAGGCGTAGATGGCACCACGTGGACCTGGATCCTGGTCTGTAGCAGGGCTACCATCTCAGCATCCTGCTTGTCGACCCTCTCCCTCAACAGGCGGTGACCTTCCTCCAGGGCAGTGAGCGTCTCCCGTAACCGCTGGTTCTCCTCCTCAACCGCAGTCACCCTCGCTCGTACCCCATCATCTCCCAGTTGCTTCATCTCTGGTCCCTCACTTCGACTGATCATGATCTTTATGGATGAGGAACCTGAACTTACAGTTAACGTTAATTTTCCATTAAAAATTTTGTTTCTCTTTTTCTTTGGGAATTTTAAAAATTCCTACACAACTTTATCACACTGTTAGCAAAAAATTAATTTAAGCTAACGACAAAAAATTACCAGAGCAACATTTCTGCTCTCAGCAAAATCACAGTTTTGCTGTTACCAAAATTTCACTTTCTCTGAAATTTTAATTTCCTTCCAAAAATTTCACAATACTGTTAGCCAAAAATTAAATAAGCTAACAACAAAATTCTTTTTCAGAGCAAAATTTTTGCTCACTGCAAAAATTTAATTTTGCCTACACTTTCACTTCCAGTGAAATTTAAATTTTCAAACACACACAAAAGACGTTACACCTTGTGAAATCCAAAGTTCCACAAGGATCGCAAACTCCCACTCACAGTGGAGTTGCAGTTTCAAAACAGACTAATAGAAAAACACTCCCTAGCCCCACATTGGGCGCCAGAAATGTAGCGGGTCCTACACGGGAATTATCTAAGTCGCCACTCTAATTCCCGTTCCGTCTGATTCGGTACCGGAAATCTTAGAGTT
The DNA here is from genome assembly GCA_030674155.1 of Stramonita haemastoma. NCBI lineage: Eukaryota > Metazoa > Mollusca > Gastropoda > Neogastropoda > Muricidae > Stramonita > Stramonita haemastoma. The sequence goes on from CM060319.1 coordinate 18,307,305, forward strand.
TTAGAATAATTCCTATTTTCTTCAGTAACCCTAAAGAAGAGTAGGGCTCAGCTACTTATGGGCCGGGGAGTGATAAAGGGGGGATAGTAAGAGGATAGTAGAAAAATAGGGGAAGAGAAATATAGAAGAGGTAGGAAAGTAGGTGAAGTGAAATTAATTAACCTCAACTCACTCAGCAGCCACACTGAATACACTGAACGTGACGAACAACAACATTCATTCAATGCGACTCCAGACCAAGCAAATTGGGTTTACCACATATATTCCACAACACAACCTACAACACTACCACATTACACAAAACCCCAATAACTAATTGTACTACAAGTACAATTAAAAAACACAAAATATATATTCTGTTCAGTCCTAAACTAAAATATCAAAAATCAGTGATCAATCTCAGATCAGGGCCATTTATAAAGACAACAATGGTAAGGGTGGAGATTTAATGATGGGGCAAAGCAGGTGTGACAGGGGGAAGACCCGACGACGATGATGTTCCTGTAATCAAAAGAACATACAATGTAAAAAACATCACCACAAAATTATCCATCACTGAGCTAGTTTACAATACTCAGCTCAATTACCAAAAGTACTTTCACCCTACCCCTTTTGCCATTCTCGTGAGAATTTAATATTCTCAGAACAATCTAACATCACCTCTAAAATTATTTCATAATTTTAGTAGTTAGCCATTACACACGTTTTATTTACTTTAGGACAGATGATGGTCCATCCTATGAAACTGTGCAAGCATCCCAACATATTTCATTTACTTTAGGACAGATGATGGTCCATCCTATGAAACTATACCAACATTATTAAGAAGGACTGATTTATTTTAAATAAATGTCCACAATGACATTCCAATGTCATTACACCTGTTTTAGAATTACTAAATGATTTATCACAAAAAATCACAATTCTAATAATAAAATCATCACTACATAATTTTAATAACTTGTCTCACAACATGTCTCATTTACTTTAGGACAGAGGATGGTCCATCCTATGAAACTGTGCAAACATTAATAAAAGGGACTAATTTATTTTAAATAAATGTCCACAATGACATTCCAATGCCATTACTTGTTTTAAAATTGCTACATGATTTATTATAAATAAATCACCATTCTTAATGATAGAAATAGGCCTTCACACCCATATATTTGTAGTGTAAAGCCACACTAGAATATTTCTAGCATTTTAATAATAGCTAAACAATATTCTACCACAAATTAATCTTACAACAAGGACCATGATCGCGCCAAAATTTAACCCACGCTTCCTTTGTTCGAAGCGATCACGTACGTTGTACGTACGAAGTTACGTTCACTGTTAATTCACAGGTTGAAAGCCTGTGAAATTAAATCAAACATATAGTTTTCCTGAACCTTCCACAACTAATCTGAATTAAGCTAAAATTGGCTTAAACAGATCGTATGACCAAAAACGAAATTAATAATATCAAACCTTAATCAGGAACATCCAGACTCAGAGAGTCCAGTCACGCTCCTTTCCTTCACTAGGCCCAGGCAGGAAGTGAGATTTAAAAAACAGAAATCCCGATACGCACTCTTTTTTAAGGGGCGATCACTCAACTCTACAAGGGAGTTACTGAACCTAGCGCTTAGTAACCCAAACACAAAAATACGTTTTGTGAGGGGGGTTACATATGTATTACTTCAAAATAATACTTGTGATACACACAAACTCTGTGTGTGTGTGTGTGTGTGTGTGTGTGTGTGTGTGTGTGTGTGTGTGTGCATGCGTGCATGTGTGTGTGCGTGTGCATGCGTGCGTGCATGCGTGTGTGTTAGGGTTCATATATAATTATTTTACTGTTTATGTGTATCACATATTTCTGTGTGAGTGTGTGTGTGTGTGTGTGTGTGTGAGTGTGTGTGCTTGTGTGTGTATATGTGTGTGTGTGTGTGTGCACGTATGCACCTGAGCACGCATGTGTGTGTGTGCATGCGTGTATGCATGTATATATGTGTGTGTAGTATGCTTGTATGTGTGTATGCACATGCATGTAATTATTTTATGTGTTTGGGAGTGTGCATGTGCATGCATGCATGCATGGATGCACAGGTATATGTCATGTGAAAGTGTGCAAGCGTACTATAGTTGGCATATCACTATGTAGGGAAACACAGAGAAGGATAGATCAAGGGAGGGGAGAGAGAGAGAGAGAGAGAGAGAGAGAGAGAGAGAGAGAGAGAGAGAGAGAGAGAGAGAGAGAGAGAATAAACACACATAACTGTACTTACAGTAGATACCTGAATGTGCTTATTAGTCACATAAAGTTGCACTCATCTTAAATGAATCCTTTAATGTACATATCCTTGTCTGCCCTCCCCCCTCCCCACACACACACACAAACAGCATCCTGTGTTGCCGCGTTGCCGGGAGCGCCACCAGGTGGGAGCCACGAACCGGTGGCGGTTGCCGGAGTCCCTGTACAGCGACCTGCTGGGCAACGCGCAGGCCCTGAAGGCCATCAACATGCCCTACAACCCCTCCATGATCCGCATCATCACCGGTACGGACACCTCCTCCCATTCCCAGAAACCCCCCTGGGCCTTGCCCTCTACCTCCCAAGCCCCGGTCCTCCCTGCCCCCGGGCAGAGGGGGTATGTGGAGGTGATCAAGGAGGCTTCTGCAGCCTACCTGTATAGTTTGCGCAAGCCCCATTCCTCCAAAGGGCTGATCGGGAGGAGCAAAAAGTCGGCGTAGGTGGTGGGGAGTCTAGGGTGGCCTTGTTTGTGGTGTATCTAGTGGTGTTAATGAATATTGGAGAAAAAAAGGTGGTAGTAGTGATGACGAAAATGGTTAAAGGGTATATATATTGATACACACATCTGTAGCAACCTGCACTTTCATCATTTCGGTTTGTACGTCTGCACTTTGTTTTACTACTATGTGCATGCAGCACAAAACTCACAGATACTGTAACATATATATACTTTTTATCTGTGGAAGTACGAAGTAAGATATTTGATTGTACTATGACTTTTTAAAAAAACAAAAAGAAAATTTTATAGCATCAGCTGAAAAAACTGGAAGAATTTATTTTCTACTTCATATTTACAATATGGAATTTAAAAAAAGAGAGAAAATTATTTTGCAACAACTGGTAAAAAATGGAAGTACTTTTGTATAACACTTAAGATTAAAATTCTATTACTGCAGTCAGATTTTTCAGGTGATCAAGTACAGAATTCCAAACAACTGTGGATCAAACCTAAAAGAGTTCCCTCCTCAAAAAGTGTGAAGTTGAGGCTTGGCATTTTGAATCAGAATATCTTGAGGACCAGAGAGAAAATGGCACCAGGTTGACCTAAAGAACTTTAGGAAGATGCAGTGGGAGAAACCTTAAAAGTGACAAAACACTAGATTAGCAAGTGTACATTGACTGTGGAATTGGACTGGCAACCAGTGCAGCTCTTTTTAACTTTGGGGTAATATGATCACGTTTCCTTTTGTTTACCTTTTGGGGTCAGTTGCAGTGTTGAAAAAGAAATGCACTTGACGTTTTTGTTTCTAAATTTGTCTTGTATTATCCTCATTCTGTATTCATGTTTTATTTTGCACGTGTTCTTTTAACAAAATCGGTTTGGTTTGTGGTTGTTTCTCACCGATTCTCAAAGTTCTTTTGTGTGTGTGTGTGTGTGTGTGTGTGTGTGTGTGTGTGTGTGTGTGTGTGTGTGTGTGTGTGTGTGTATGTTTGTTTTTGTGTGTGTCATGCTGTTGTTTGTTGTTTGTTTGTGTGTTTATGTGTTGTTTGTGTGTGTGTGTGGTGCAATGTGTGGGGTGTGTGTGTGTGTGTGTGTGTGTGTGTGTGCATGCACTATGTGTGTTGTGTGTGTTATGTGTGTATGTGTGTGATGTTTGTGTGTGTGTGCATTGTGCTGTGTCTGTTGTTGTGTGTGTGTGTGTGTGTGTGTGTGGTGTGTGTGTGTGTGTGTGTGTGTGTGTGTGTGTGTACTTTTTGGTGTGTGTGTGCTTTGTGTGATGATGTGATGCTTATATGTGTGTGTGTGTGTGTGGTGTGGTGTGTGTTTGTTTATGTGTGTGTGTGCTTTGTGCATGTGTGTGACTCAATGTTGTGTGTGTGTGTGTGTGTGTGTGCTTTTAAAAGGTGGTGTGCTTATGCACAATGCTTGTGCATGCACTCATATGCAGGTGTATGTGTGTGTGTATGTGTGCTGTATCAGTGTATGTGTATGCATACATACTTCTGTGTTTTTTGTGCATGTTCCTTTTAGATGATTGATTCAGTTCACTTGATCACTTCATTGTTTAAGTGTCTGTAATTCTAAATTTTACATTCAGCATTATTTGACCAATATGTTGTATGCATGTCAGTTTTCATAGATCTTTATCAATTTTTATTGGCTAGCCGATTACTTTTGTAGGGTTAGATTTTTTGATTGTGATAGTTTTGTCTATGTGTCTCAGTTGTTTGTCAGTGTTTTTTCCATGTTATTTTGTATGGGCTGGGCAATTCTTGTGTTAGTGAGTATCTGTGCATTATCACATTAACTTTTATTGTGTGGAATATTGTACTTTTTTTTTTTAAATTCTGTACTTTGGTTTTATCATAAGTAAGTTATGTTTTATTCCAAGACTAGTTTTTAGAAGTTGTAGGATTGTGAACTGTTCTGTTGTAGGAATATATTAGGCAGTGAGAAATAAAGTAGGTGTAAACCACTATTATGCAGTGTTATTTTCTCTATATTCTGATACTCACTTTCCATACATTTTTGTTTTTTTTCTACTCTTTTGGGGATGTTTGTCTTGGAACATAATTCTCTGGGTTTTGTTTATATTTTCACATGGTTTCACTTGTGTCTGTTTGGGTTCACAGCCTGTTTTTTTTTTTCTATCATACCTCACATGTGTCTAGTGTCACAAGTTTTGCTTTACGAAAGGATTCAGACAGCAGACTGTCCAATCTGATTATGGGTTTTTTTTTTAAACTTTGTTTGGAAACATTGCACTACATTACTCAGCACTAAAATCAGATAAATATTATTTTTCTTTTAAAAATCAAACATTGTAGCATTTTCTCTTGGTCCTTTGTAAGGAGGAGTTACACATTTGCAGTCTTGACAGAAAAGAGATGGCCAAGTTTTTCATCATCCGCTGCCAAAAGTATGGAAAAAGAAGACAAAAACCAGATACATGATCACTTAATGATTTTTAGGTAAAAAGTTTTATCCATGTTGTCTTTGCTGTACATTCCCTTCAGAGCCAAACATTCTTTTTGATACATTTTTTTGGTTGAGCTTTGTTGTTTGAAGCCCAGCCAATCCATAGGCTCACATCTTTTATGCGCATAACCATATCAGCTGATGAATGGAGTTGATGAGATTTTATATACACTGGGCTCTGACATGGAAAACAATGGCCACATCTCATTCTCAAACATTGCGAGGACTGTGTTTTGCCGATCAAAGTATGAAACAAGGTCTCTGCAAACAGTCCTCCTGTCCAATTCCTATATGCCAAGGTGTGGATCTGTATGAATGGTCTTCCTCAACACTTCCTCGATCCCATGTATGCCAAAGTGGATCTGTGTAATGTCTGCCCGTGCAACCTCATATGCAAAGTGTGGATTGTTGAATGTCTGCCGACCAATCCTCTTATCCAAATGTGGATGTGTGTGATTGGTCCGCCCGTCAATCCTATATGCCAAGTGGATCTGTGTGAATGGTCCCCTGTCGAACAGCCACCCTCTCCAGTTTTAAAACTTCAAGCACTTGTGGCCTAATCTAAGAATTCTAATGGACCAGCTGTTCTGTGCTTTTCTACTAGCTTTTTATTGCTCTATTATTTCCTCCTCACTTCTTCAGTTTTGTCACTTCTTCATATTGGCTGTCTTTGTAGTGATAAAATCCGCTTTCTTTTTTAGTCTTTCCTTTTTTTGCATTTTTTGTTTACCCTTGATGTGTACTTTTGTTATATGTTAGTAGTTTCAGGCCATAGCTGTGGGCCAAGTTCTGCTTATGTCTCCTCATCTGTCGCACTGACTTCTCCCCCCCTCCTGCCCTCTCTGTCTTCTTCTCTTTTTCGATTTATTCTTATGTGTCTTGGTGATGGTTTTTGATATGCACTATGTAAATTGTTTGTTGACTCTTCTTCCATTTGCTTTGTTGAGCTCTCATTCCATTTGTTTTGTTTTGTTTTGATATCCATAGCATATTTAACCTTTGCACGTAGATTCATTTTCTGTAGCAGTTTTCATTGTTCTCTTTTAAAAATATACATTTTTTCTTCTTTTTTTCACCTATCAGTCACATGAAGGTTGCACCTAGATATACATCACTTATAACATCTGCTTTGAAATATGTCATGGGATTTTTTCATAAGCTGTTCTTTAGTGAAGTATTGTTTCTAACTCACTTCGAAGTTAACCTGTTGTCGTTATAGAGAAGCTTTGTTATTGTGTTTAAATTTGTTTGATTTTAAGGATTCACCCTGACCTTTTAATGTAGTTTTATGCACTCTCTGCAATGAAATGTAGTTGTGTAGTAGAGTCCAGATACATATTTTTTCACAGCACAGTTATCTATTTTATTTTTTAAGCCATATTACATTTTTGTTGATGTCTTTAAAAAATCTTAAGTACCTAAATTAAAAAAAAAGTCTTGAATTGTTACAATGTAGTATTAGCCCCCTTCTCCCATACACAGTCACACAGACCCACACAGACCCACACAGACCCACAGACACAAAACGCAAGACACAACACAGAGACAACAGACAACAGACAACAACAACACACACACACACACACACTCACTACACTCACACACACACTCACCACACACTCACTCACTCACTCACTCACTCACTCACTTCACTCACTCATTTAAGAACAAAAGTATAGATAGTCAGAATGTTTCAACACAAAATGTAAAAAACGGACATTTTCTAGAGCCTGGCAGACAAACATATCCTGTCTTAATCTGTCAGATACAAAAACGTAACCAGCCCATACCCATTATTTTTCATATTGTTTTACATAGTTTCATGAGTTTGCACAAAAGAGTGTATACATGTCTATTCCTGATAATCATAACTTTCATGTTTTTGAAGAAATTTTAAATCTGTGATAGGAATTAGCATATGAAAAGAACTGTATGACTGCATCTGGTTCTAGATTATTCTTTATATGGATGTTTTCTGTAGAATACTGTTCTTTTGTTTCATCCAGTCAGTTTTTTTTCCTTGAGCTTGGTGCAGTAGTATTCTGTGCTTTTGATTGGGATAAGTTACCATGTAGAGGTGAACAGCATTGATTGTCTACTGTGGACTAGCTGCTGTTTTGATAAGCTATCTGTTTTACAGTAGAATTTGACAGAGCCATTTAGAAAGTTGTGAATTTTTTTTCTTCGTGTTTTACTCTAAACTCTGCTGTAGAATTGTGATTTTTCTTTCTGCTTAAATTCTTCTGCTTAACACTTGTTTGAGTAGTTTTTGTTGTAGTAATTTAGAATCTCTTCTTAGCATGATGTACTCTTTGTCTTTTAGACATGTAAGCAAAATAGTTGATTCGCACCCTTTGTTTCTGAAAATATTGCACACCTTTACTTACGTAGTCTAGTCTTTTCTTTGCCTAACAGGCAGCCCTGTCTCTTTGCTTTGCTTCAGCTGAGAGTCCCAAAATGTGCACCAACCTAGAGTGCAGCACTCCTTACTCTTTCCGACGCTCAATTCAGAGACCTCAAACCACCGCTGCAGTTGTGGTTCCTGCCTCTCGTGAGCAGCCCACAAACAATGCTGCTGTGTCCCAACCCAGGGAGAGCAGGGACAAGTTCATGTCTAAAGTGACTGTTCGTTCTAAAAGGTAAGGGTGTTACCAATGATGGCAGTGTCTTCATCTCTCTCATCCTCTCACTCTCTCTCTCTCTCTCTCTCTCTCTCTCTCTCTCTCTCTCTCTCTCTCTCTCTCTCTCTCTCTCTCTCTCTCTCTCTCTCTCCCTCTCTCTCTCTCTCCTCTCTCTCTCTCTCTCTCTCTCTCTCTCTCTCTCTCTCTCTCCCTCCCCCCTCCTTCCCTCCTTTCTTTAGGAGAGGGGGACATGGATGGACCAATACCAGGAAATTAAGATAATTATGAGTACCTATGACACAGTGGTTAACACCTTGGATTTTGGGCTGGAAAGTCGCAGGTTCGAATCCCACAAGAGTAATACTCATAGGGATTTTTCAGACTCTGGCTGGCTCCTACTTCATCCACTTTACGGATGGGAATTTGAGAGTGTCGCTCAAATTACCTGACCAACACTGCAAGTGTCTGTATCTCTTGGGCCCGGTTGACACCGGGATATATTATGATAGTAAACGTAGAGTACAACCCTGTCAGGTAGTCTCAAAGCAGATGCACTTCCATAGCAGCATCATTACATCATCCTCATTTCCATTGATCTTCATGCAATAATGTCAGATTTGGTGGCCCCCATTGCTCTGGTCTCATGGTGACCTCAGATTCTGTTTCCCCATACACTTCTGTGCCTGTGGTGAGTTTGTGTCAAGGCCTTTGGGGTTAGAGGTTCATGGGTGACGGTCGTTGGAGGGACGTTGTGGTGGTCACCACCTTGGGTGGGTGACTCACTCAGTCTGGCTCTTTGACTGAGCTAATACTGTTGTTAGAAGGGGGCTTAGTAGGTGGTGTCCTGCGTATGTTAGCTCAGAACAGGCACCGCTGAACACCACCAAAGTGACCCAGCAGCAGTGCAGGGCCCCTCTGATGGGTGGCCCCATGGTGGCCTGATATTGTTGGGCTCCCAGTGAGCTTCCGACCCTGACAGGCTGAGGATGAGACATAACGAATCTGGGTATGGCTGTGGCAGGGAGATTGGAATGAGTGGCGTGAGAAAAGTGGGATGGGGACGTCACAGAAGATGAGGCAGCAAAAACAAAAAAAAAGAAAGATAATTATGATCACTTTGATCACTCTATTTTTCTTTTCCTTCCTTTTATAACCAGAATCTTCTTTGGAGCATACAGATTTATCAATGGAGGTTGAAAAAGGCTGTGAGAAAACAACGTAGAGGAGAAAGTAGATGACAAAATAAAACAATAATTTGAATATACAACCCCTCCCCCCACCCCTACCCCCCAAAAAACACAACAAAACAACAACAAACAAATACAAGGAGACAGATTAGATTCATCAGAGCAGTGTCACAACCCTGTACAATAAGGCGCTAGCAGATGGGGTCTGGATGGTATATGGAATCAAAGCCTGTCTAACTCAACTAAAGCTAACTCTATTGTTAACTAAATCTGCAGTGACTTAAGTGGTGTAAAAATGTTTTAAAAAAAAAAGTAAAAATGAAATAAAAGCTTTCCAAGAGAACAAAATGAACTCAGCCAATATCAGAGTCATTTCGTTTATTTTCACGAATGCATGCATGCACACACATATACATGCATACACACACACACACACACACACACACACACACACACACACACACACACACACACACACACACACACACACACACACACACACACACACACACACACACACACACACACACACACACACACACACTCACCCACTCACTCACTCACTCACACAAGTGAAGTCTTACCCTTTCTTTTCCTTGTTCCCTTATTCACTGTAGAAAAACGTCTCTCGGTTCCACATATCTTTCAACCGCCTCTCAACTATCGTGGCATGTTTACTTTAGCTGTATAATATAACATTTGCTATTTGCCACATGTCTCACTGACATTGATTTGTCATTTGACAGCTTGTTTCTGCTGAAGGGGTGTTAGCTTTGGATATATGACATGGGTTTTTTTTTGTTTTTTTGGGTATGAACAAGAAAAATGAATGAGACTTGACAAGATCTTGATGTTTGAATAGTTATCCTGTAATATGGGGGTATTCAGCATGTATTTAATGTTGGAAACCTTACAGTTTAAAAACTACATCAACAATGAAACAATAACAACCCCAAATGGTATACTGGGCATAAATCAGTCATTCAAGTTTAACAAGCAGTACATTGGGTTATGTGCAGATCAACTGGCCGGTAAGTAAACCTTCAGCAGACTGCTTATCTTCATCAGGTCTATTTTTGTTGTTGTTGGGTTGGGTTTTTTGGTTTTTTTATAAAGATTTTTTTAAAGAATTATCTGTTTCATTTTATTTTATTTTTTTAGTACAGTGTGATATTATATCTTTATCTTGATTCATTTTACTTTTTTTTGGTCTTGTTTTGTTTTAATTTTTTTAACAATATTGTTTGTATATTTTATTTACATTTCAGTTTATGTTGTTTTGTTTTATCTTTTATTTGGTTTCATTATTTCTTTTTTAAAATTTTTTTATTTATTTATTTTTTACTTCTATGGGTTTTGTCTGTTTGATTTATAAGAAAATTTTCTCTTTCTGTAGGACTCAACAGATGTGGGTGTAACATACACATTGGGTTTTAAGCTCATATTTTCGCCTTGTTTTCCGTGACTGATCAAACGGGATTATGTTTATGGAATGTTCCACTCTTACATCAGCTTCTCCTTGCAAAACTGAAACAAGAAGGGTGTAGAAATTTATCTGCTGTAGAGAAAGAAGGTAGTATCTTGTTGGATTCCTGTTGTACTCTCACACTGTAGCTGCCATAAAACATCCATGCCACACTACTGATTTCATGAAGTGGGTTGTTCTTTTTTGTTTTTTCCCTTGGCTAGAGCTCTGAGGTTCACGCGAGGTGAGATTTTGCATATGCGACCGTTTTTGCATGATGTGTAAATCAATGTCTATGCTGACAAAGTACATATCTGCATTGTAACACAGGCCTGTAAAACATTCATGCCACAGTACTGGAATGTATGACATGGATTGTATATCTGTATTCTGACTTGGCCCAGGCTGAAAGCCTTGTCAGTTAATGTAAGCTAAGTGCCCAGGCCAGTATTAATCAATGTTGTTGAGCTTTGAAATGTTATGTTGAGAGTGTCTTCAGCCATGACAAGCTTTTAGCATGACAACCATGCTTCCACCATTAATTAAAGGAAAAGAAACCTTGAGCTTATCTCTCTATGTAGCGATGTATTTGAAAACAGTCATACGTGCATGCAAACTTCTTATCTGGTGTTTACCAACAGTCTAGGTGATTCCCATGCCTGCCAGAGAGAGAGAGAGAGAGAGAGAGAGAGAGAGAGAGAGAGAGAGAGAGAGAGAGAGAGAGAGTGCACATTCTGGATGACCTTCAGGGTGTTAAGCTGTGGAACACCTAACAAACCTCTGTTTTTGTTCTGACAAAGTGTGTGTTTGTGCCACAAGACAAAACGTCATGCCAAACAGGAGGGTTGGTAGTCTGGCTGTAGGCAAGAAGGTGCCTGTCTAGAAAGCGAAAAGCTCCGTGTTTGAATTCCATATAAATAACACTATGTTCAGATTCCATTAATTTGAACAACACTGCACTGTCCGCATTCACTAGGCCATTGAATAGTGGTCTGGGTGGCTGCTTTTTTTGATAAGATGATGAACAAAGAATTCATTTGTAGTATATTTATAGGTAAAATTGTTTCCTATAACCTAAGGGAGCAAGGCGTAAGAGACCTCAGCTTCTCTAGAACCTAGCATTTTGAGGGTGGCACTCATCTCCCCTTCTTTGCTGCTTTACCTTTGCTGTCCCTAAAGAGGGCTGACACTTATTCATAGCTGCCAACTGGATGAACTGGGGGACTGTACTGAAGCCAAGGCTCATGAAGGGTCACCCATCCAAGAGGCAACGGTGCTCAATGCTGCTTAATCTTAGCTTGGGGAGAGTGAGTGTGCTGACTGCTGAGCTGTCTTATCCCCCAATGTTCGAAAATCATTTATAGAACATGTAAAAAAAAAAAACCCACACTTACAGCAACAAGAATTGTCTTGGCAAAACTCTGAAGAAGAAGCCTCTTAAATAGGGAAGCAAATCTGCTTATGAACTTGGGTATCAAATGGGTGGCACAGCACTGGGGCAATGAGCTGTCTGTGAGGAAATCAGCCTGAATTTAACGCAGAGAAATCTGCCATGATGCTGTTCAATATGATACAGTGTGATACATATCAAATATTGCGAAACACACACAAGACTTGTGATGAAAACCTACTTGTGAATCAAAAACAATCATTAGATATAGGTTGAATAGAGAAAGTGGATAAAACTTTTAATATGTAATATTCTGGTTCCATGAAATTGGAATGAGGACTAAAAGATCTCACCACGGGTGAACCTAGAAGCTTTAGCCAAGGAATGAAAATAAAAAACTCAAATGTTTTGGCTGGAGATAGGTCTATGAAAATTCTGAATGTGAGTCATTTCCTCAGAAATCTTTTGAAAACTACCCTGGATTTTTGTCAAAAGTCTTCACAGTTATTGAGTTTATGTGTCTGTCACAGTTTTCTGAATGCAGTGTCACTTTAAATACTAAAATTGTATGTCTTATGCCCCTACACCAGTCAGGAAGTCCACATGCCAGGCCATTCACCAGCAAGCAGTTATGATCATTGGGAGTGTTCAGGGGTTGTTTTTTTTGTTGTTGTTAATGTTTTTTTAACTCACTGACGGCAACTGCGCCAGGTGGATGGGTTTTAACATGTGTGCGAGATTAATGCTTGCCTCTGCACAGGGGACTTCAGCTTGTTGTCTCACGAAAAGACTTGCAGGGAAATAAAACCAAAACAACTGTAACCTCTGGGTAAAAAAATGTCCTCAGCCTAGTGGCTCAGCAAGAATTAACTAAAAACCTGGAATTAACTTGAAACTTTATATGAACTTGAAACCAGAAATCAACTTGAAACCTCACCCACTGGATCAAAAATGTTGAACCATGAACCACTGAGATATAAAAAAAAAAGGACTCTGCAAGTAAAGGGTGAGTAAAACTTTCTGTCATACGGCAGTGCAGGACAATTTTGTTGTCTTTTTATTGTAACTTGAACCAAATCACGGGGGCAAGTCCTAACTGTAAGACGCCTTATTTCCCATCATGTCTTGCAAGAGGAGACTGTTCACAGTCACGCAGGTAAAGACCCTTGGAAATTAGCCTACAAAATCTCTGTCCTCTCAAAAATGCTGTGGACTATATTCAGAATTTTGTGATGAGAGTGGTAAAGATTTTTCTACTGAAAAAGCACTAAGTGAAAAAAGAAGAAAAAAAGAAAAGAAAACAGAAAAGCTACAATAATACAACCAATAAAAGGGAAAAAAAGAGTACTAGAGTGCAACATCTGACCAAATCCCTGCCCAACCCCCATCCCCAATCTAAAACAAAAAAATTGCATGGGGTATAATGGCATAGACAAAATCTCTGGAGATAGCAGTGTAAAGATATGTAATGGCAGAAAGCAATATCTAGTGGCAGAAAAGTAATATCTGCAGTAGAAAAGTAATATCTGCAGTAGAAAAGTAATATCTGCAGTAGAAAAAAGAACCAGTGGATATTATTGAAAAGGCTCAATCATTTAACTTCAGGCTGGCACCTTGGTGTGCCAATAATGCAGAAGAATATTGGTAGGAAGATTATGGATTCAGTTCCAGATCAGAGGCATGTTTGCCTTGTGGGATGTGTGTGTGTGTGTGTGTGTGTGTGTGTGTGTGTGTGTGTGTGTGTGTGTGTGTGTGTGGTGTGTGTGATGTGTGTGTGTGTGTGTTGCATGCATGCATGTTTATATGCATGCATGTTTATATATGTGTGTGTGTGCTGTGATGTGTGTGTGTGTACGTGCAGTGTGTGTGTGTGCGCGTGTATGTGTGTGTGTGTGTGGTGTGTGTGTGTGTGTGTGTGTGTGTGTGCACATAGGTGTATTTTTCAGTTTGCTTCTGCTCCCTGTGAAATGTGCTATGGGCTAAACAGGAGGTAAAGGCCATGCAGTTGATGATCAATCATCCACTTTTATAATAGAAAATTCTTTGCAGTATTTTTGCCAGAAAGCCCACAGAACCATGCAGGAAATTTATTTTACTTTGAAAATGGTCCAGGCCAAAAGCTGTGTCAGTTATTGATGTTAGCAAAGTGCCGAGGCCTGCATTATTAATATGTACTATGAGGATTTTCATCATCAATGGAAAGCTCCTAGCACAACAATCTGTACTTTCCATTAGAGAGGAAAAAATCCTCTGAAGTTGAGTTTGGCTGCTTGTATGGTGACATATTTGAAAGCAGTCAAACACACAAACTTTTTACTCAATATATACTGTTATTCTCAGGTGGGATGAGTGAGATGACATACAAAATCTAGGTTATCCCTGGGTACTTAAAACTGGGGAACACTCAACAACTACAGCATGTGTTTCTGATTGCAATCTTGCATTTGCTTTCATCTGAACAGAAGTTACCATGCATTCACTCTTGCCATTGTCAGCCACAGCCCATGCCCATTCTGAGTCATGTCTGAATGTTGTTCTATATAAATATCATGCATTCAATTTTGCCTTGTTATTGAAGAATCACTCACGGTGTGTTGCTTCACACTTGAAATGGTACAGTAGTAAATCTGTGCTGTATGTGCCCAAAATTTGAAACACAAGGAAGGCTTTTTCACCAACATATTATGCAAATGCAAGAGGGTTGAGCTCGGTAATGGGCTTAGAATGTCATGGCTTGCATATGTTGGATCAGAATAATACCACTTAAGTTCAATGGTATGACCCAGCAACTCTAAAAATAGTGAGATAGAGAGGAGATACTGGGTGAGACAAGGCTTCTTAGGTAAACAATTAAAAAAACTTGACTAAAGAAATCAACAGCTCTCATGGCATGGCAAATTGAAACATCCAAAAAGAACGATGAATCAATGGTACAAACTAACAATTTCATATGGGGGTGGGGGGGAGGTCCATTAATTGAAGAAACTTGGTTATCAAGGACAAATTCCCACAAGCTGGATCATGCAAAAGATGTGCATGCCATCAGGGACTGTTGATTTTGAACCCAATCATCATATCCAAGCAACATTCACATAAAACAAGGTAGGACAAAATTCTGAACCAATCATCATATCCATGTGACATTCACATAAAACAAAGTAAGACACAATTCGGACCTCTACTTGCAAACGGCAGCCACCATTCAGCTTGCAGAAAGTCGTGTGATTGGACTGAAGTTTTGCATTAACAGCAGTCAAACGCCAACTTTGATTCTTCAGGTAAGGTTTTTCTTTGGGGAAATTGTGATATGCAGCAATCTACTGTGGTCATTCTCACCACTTGCTGTTGTTGTTAGTTTTTTGTTTAAACTTTCCTCTGAAAGTCTGTTCAGTGACCTTAAGTCAGGGAGTGACACCTGTCTCTTTCAGGACCAGGAAAGAAGCCTGAGTGCATCTAGATTGATTTCATGGTGAACAATTAAAGCTTGAGGACCTATTGATGACAGCTTTACAGAGATCATGATGAAAACAGAGTTGGAACACCTTTATACTTAACTGGTTAATAGTATCCATGGTGAAAAATTAAAGTTTGAACACTTGTATGAAAAAGTGAAGAATGCCTTTAAGAATGCCTTTAAACTTTGTATCAAAGTTCATGGTGGAAAAGCAAAACTTGAGACCTCATGAAAGCTACTAAACTGTTCATGATGGAGAAGCAAACTCAGTCTAACATGAGACAAGTCATGGTACAAAAGCAAAGCTGGGCTACCTTTAATTAAACTGAAGAATTTACATTTTGATATTTAAAGTCTACTACCCAGCCAGTCTAAACATCTCCGCTGAGGAAATTTCTGGGCCTCACTCTTTGATTTTGATTAACCCAGTTGAAGAGATCTAGTCATGAAAAGATTTTCCTGTAGTTTTCCCTGTTCCTCCACTCCTGTGTGGTTAAAAGACTTTGTGGTAATTTTCTAGAGGTGTTAGGAAAGCATGTGTTGATTGTCACTCAGCTGCCTACCCGCCCCTGCCGGCCCTGTGAAGACCTTCACGCCCAAGGCAGCGCACTTCCGAACCCCCAAAGACCTCTTCCTCTACCACTCCAAGAAAAGCATGAGCTTTGTGGGACCTGGTGAGATTAGTGGCTGTGTTGTGCCTTCTTTCTTCTTTCTTTGGTGCTTGTCTCATGATGAAAACGCCTGTTTCCAGTTGCCTGCCATTTATGAAATGGTATTTTTAGGTGTTGCTTGGTATTGTTGTGCGTTTTGTGATAAGTTCATCATAAATATTTCATAAAATTTGCTGAGTGTCCCATTCAGTGGAAAAAGAATTTGATTGATTAAATAATGGTAATTTATGCTTGTGGGAAAGTTAAGTGGACATACATTTTTTGGGTGAATTTGCTGATTCGATAAAGATGCAAAGCACGCTTGCCTGTGTGAATGCACGCTAATGGGTGAGTGAAAAATCTGCACATACGTACACATGCACCATTCATGTATTGTTGATTGTAAGGATATATCATTTGCTAACACCTTGCTGTTTCATAACTGCTTAAATTATTTGATTTATTCTTTTGGCTTCTTAGTTCTTTTTCTTTCCTTTTCTCTGGTTTTCACTATTGTTCTCTCTCTCTCACTCTCACTCTCTCTCTCCTCTCTCTCTCTCTCTCTCTCTCTCTCTCTCTCTCTCTCCCCTCTCTCCCTCCCTCTCTCCCTCTCACTCTCTCTCTCTCTCTCTCCTCTCTCTCTCTCTCTCTTCTCTCTCTGTAGAATTTTACGAGATATTTTTAGGTATTTGTGGATTCATTCATTATGTGAGCTGCACTAATCTTCAGTAGGGTGGAAGGTAGTTTTAAGTTCAAACCTGACCTTTCATTGTGTGCTTTCTGTGTAAACTGAACTAACGGTGTGGTTTTTGTGGGTGTGTGTGTGTGTGTGTGTGCTGTCTCACAGCGGAGCAACATTCTACTCATGGTAAGTCGTCATTTATTTTCTGTCCCTTTTTGGTTTAGTATTAGAGATATGACAAGTCTAGATTGATGCAAGCTTGAGTGGAAAATTAAAATGATTGTAGAAAGTCTACTGTGTTTTCATTTTTCTGTACTCTGTAGGCATCAGAACAAGTAAAATGAACATGGACTGTTATTTATTATCATTGAACATAGAACAAACTGATCTTAGGTTTGAAAGGTCTTTTCACACACACGCACGCACGCACAGCACCACACACACACACACCACACACACACACACACACACACACACACACACACACACACACACACACACACACACACCACACAAAAGGTACACAGTATACACTGGACTTTTGCTTTGAACACAGTTAGCTGGCACCCATCAGTCTCGGAAGACTATGGAATTGCGCTACCCTTGCAGCCCCCCCCCGTCCCCCCTCTCTGCTGGAATGGTCCATTGGAAAGGCAGTTGCTAACATGAATGGTTCCAGTGCCGTCACAAGAGCTGCCAGAACATTGCTATATAGGCCTATAGCCCAGAGCCGCCTTGGGGACTCAAACTCCCCGACATGTTCTCAGGGATGGTGTTTAAACACGACACCTGTGTGCATGCTGGTTTTAGATTTTGCTGTCATCCACTCCTACCAGCACACACAGGCTGCTCTTCCAAAAGACGGTACAACTTTTAACATGTGCGCAAGATGTTCTGCATGTGTTTGCAACAGGGCCTTGGTTTATAGTCTCATCTGAATGAACACAGTGTACTCTGAACAAGCCTGAATACAGTGAGCCTCAAGTATGAATTGTCTTTCTCTCTCTCTGTCTCTCTCTCTTTCTCTCTCTCTCTCTCTCTCTCTCTCTCTCTCTCTCTCTCTCTCTCTCTCTCTCTCTCTCTCTCTCTCTCTCTCGTCATCATGCCAGATATTGCTAGAAAGCTTGCTAGCTGTTTGTGATTGGAATAGAATTGTTACCATTTGGGTGTGTATTATGAATGTTTATTTGTTGTGAATGGATATGTGCGTGTATGGATGAGTGTAGGTACATTGATGTAGAATGTGTATTTGTGTGTGTGTGTGTGTTTGAGAGCATGCATGCATTGTGTTTGTGTGTGTGCTACTTTTTGTGCTTGTGCGTTACTGTGTTTGTGTGTGTGCTACTTTTTGTACTTGTACATTACAGGCTAGTGTAGTGGTTAGAATATCAAATTTGTGCTCTAACAGTAGCTGAGGGGGTAGAACAGTCTTTTGCAGAGGGAAATTTTCTCATGGAGTGAACATGGGTTTCAAGTCTTCTTCCCAGCTATTCCTTTGGATGAGACTGTATACTGAGGCCCCCTGTGCACACATGGCAGTTTGTGCATGAGTTTGATACTCCTCAACCTCTTCTTTATGGGTTGGCCAGGAAGGGTTGATGACATGGAAGACATGTTCAGAACATACCCAGCATGCAGTCTTTGACTTGAAGAAGGATGGGCTCCATCAGATGCAACTTATCCAAGACACTCTGCATGAACGCTTCCATGTAGTGCCTCCGTGATTCCACAAGGAATTAATGGAGAAATCATGTGTGTGTGTGTTTATTCATCCACTCTTTTATATTGAGGATAATTGAATAAGCACTTATGTGCTTTTTTTTTATATCCAGTCCCTGTGTGTATGGGGTTTTGTAAATTTTGTCATCTGTTCCCATCAGCACAAAATGGCCTACTCTTTTGAAAAGCGGAACAGGTTTTAAAATGTCTGCAAGAAGTTCTGCGTGTGTTTGCACGCATGGCTTCGGTTTATAGTCTCATCCAGAGGACTTTTGGGTGGAGAGGAGTCAGTACTGATGTTAGCTCCCAAGGGATAATTTCCCCTTGAACACACACATACACACACATACGCACACACACACACACACACACACAGGCATAAGCATGCTAGTGTTGATAATCAATATGAATACATATGCAAGCCAGCATCATCATCAGCATGTCTGTCAGTGTCTGTGTGTGTCTGTATCTAATCTAACATAAAGAAAAGATGAGAGTAACTGAAAACCCATGCCCTGATCCTGCAGTTCTGCGCGCTCATCTGCCAAGCGGTGGGTATGACGACATGACAGCACCCTCAAAATAACCCGGACAGGCCGTCATGTCCCCCCCACCCACTTCACCTCAACTAACCGCTTACCGTTTCCACCTGTAAGCCTACTAACTTGACTGCCT
>CM060319.1:18328866-18353866 GCA_030674155.1 Stramonita haemastoma
TGGACATGACAAATTGAAAGTAGCATGGCTGGCATCATATGCATTGCATACAATTTTTTTTTTAAATGAGTGATTGGGACATTCTGTCATTGATTGTGAGATAAAGGGTGACAATGTTGGATGTTGGAAAAGAGTGATGATAATTACTTTTTTTTCCACTTATGGTTCATTTGTGAAAGGATTATCATTGTAAGACTGATAATAACCATAGCCATTGTTCAGGTTGAGGGCATTGCTCAACAGAAGGAAGAAAGAGAGAGAGGGTGTTGAGGTACACATGGGCACACATTTCAAACAGAGAAATGTATGGATACTGGGTATGGATGAAGTATATGTGAAGAATATGTGGATTAAAAGAAAAGCAGGACATAGATGTGTATGGAAAGGGCACAGTGAAAAAAGTATTCAGAAAAGATTCAGCCATTTTCTCCAGATTTTAATTTTTATCAACTCCTACATACTTAAAGTGGGAAATGTGGTCCTTTAATCAACAAATGTGAATGTTTGGATCAGATAAAAAAAATTTGAGCAGATTGTAACGACTCATTAAAAACAAAAACAAACAGTTCAGAAAGGGTTTCAAGCCCTTATTGAATCGGATAGTACAAATTTATACTGATATTTTATAGTTTATTTAGCAGTTTTGTGTTTGTTTTGTATCTTATACCACTTGTTAGAACTGAACTACTGAAATTGGAGAAATCTATGACTCAAGAAAAATAAAGCAGAAAAGAAAAAAGACAGAAAACAGCATAGCAAAATTACAGCAGTATTGATGTTACAGAAACATTTCTATGTTATAATGTCAGAACAGTGTGTATAAGTATTACAGTTCTGTTACATAAGTGTGTCATGGTGTTACAACATTATTTATATGTGTGTTGTTGTTGTTACAGACGTGTTGCTGAAGTGTCTGGACATGGACTGGGAGCTGCACCGGCCCTTCCTGCAGAAGTCAGAGACTCTTGCCCAGCTGCTGAGGGAGGTGGAGGACCCCAGTGTGCAGAACTACTACCGCAGCCCTGCCGCCCAGACCCTGGATAACTACGTCTCCAACAGCAAATTCTATAGGTAGGTATACTCTTGCTGGCCCTGAATATGGATAACTTATGTCTCCAACAGCTAATTCTACAGGTATACTCTTATCGGCCCTGAATGTGGATAACTATGTCTCCAACAGCAAATTCTATAGGTAGGTATACTCTTATTGGCCCTGAATGTGGATAACTTATGTCTCCAACAGCAAATTCTATAGGTATACTCTTGTTGGCCCTGAATGTGGATAACTTGTGTCTCCAACAGCAAATCCTATAGGTATACTCTTACTGGCCCTGAATATGGATAACTTATGTCTGTGATAGTAAATTCTATAGCCATTAGGCAATCCAACTATTGCTCCTGAACATAGATAACTATTTTTCTAACAGCGAATTGTATAGGTAATCTATCAGCCATGAACAATAACAATGTTTCCAACAGTACATTCCATAGATGATATGACATTTGGCCCTGAATTTGGATAACTATAATCTATGCATAGTCTTAAGGCCCCAACCCTGGATAAGTATGTCTCCAACAAAAAAAAGTGTGGATAATCTGACATGGCCTAGAGTCTGGAGAACTAAATTTTCAATTTCAGTTTCAGTTTCTAGATATGCTCTGACAAATGGTCCAATTCTTGGATGATTGTTGGAAAGGGAAAGGTTTGTAGTTTAAATACTATTTCAAAACAGGTTTTGCTCCTACATATTTCATCAGTTTTAAAAGTAATGTGCAAGTCTTTCTGATGTAAGGATAGATACCTTACACTGTATTTCCTTAATGCATACAGAAGAGCCCATGTCAACAAGAGTAGTTATGGGCAATGTTGAACTGAACAACAGTGAGTTCTTTTCATATAATTATAGCTAATGTGAAGCCATTGTATGTATGTGTGTGTGCAGCAACGACTACAAAGAGAGCAGTGAGGGCAGCAAGGTGGAGAGGGAGACGGGGGAGGAGGGGCTGAAGGCTCTGGATCACCCCGCCCACATCTCTGAGAAACGCACAGGCAGGATGTCCGTCCTGCGACTAGAAGTCAACGACCCATTGGTCACCAAACGAGGTCAGTCCTCCTGGGTGAAAGGTCACTGTTGGTGAGAGGTCATTGTTGAGAGGGTAGATTGTGGATAGGGAAGAAACAGTAGAAAGGGACTTGAAGACTTGGAAATGATGTTGATGCTTGTCTGTGAGAGTCAAAATACTTAAGGGTGTGTGATTTTGTATGGTAATAGTCAGACACTTTCTTGATTCAAAACTGACACGTTTTTGGGTGGTAACGAAAATAATTATATACACAGTGTTCACACTGTGAATTTTACTCCTGCCGCTACCCTTGCCTGAATGTTTTCAATGCAGATAGTGCAACTGGTCAAGGTGGAAAAAGAATCAGGATATCTTCCATTTAACCTTTTCCCACCCCACACCATCACTATTTGAAGGCTGGAGGTGGCAGAAAAAAACATATAAAATCCAGCTGTAGTAACATAAATGCATCAAACGGGAAGGGTTGCAGCAGATTTGAGCATGTGCACACCTCTTTGAGTTCAATCAAGCAAGCTTTATGATCACTTCATACCTAAAGTTTTGGAAGCTTATGAGGTTTTGCTTTGCTGATTTTAGTTGTATGTTCTTTCCTTTAGTTTGAGTTTGAGTTTGAGTTTGTGTGTGTGTGTGTGTGTGTGTGTGTGTGTATGTGTGTGTGTGTGTGTGTGTGTATGTGTGTGTGTATGTGTGTGTGTGTGTGTGTGTATGTTTGTGTGCATGCGTGCATGTGTGTTTAAAATAAACTGTGTTATATGTGTTATAGTGACTTAAAAAGATGTTTAGCTTTACTTTAGGTTGTCCAAGTGGGTAGTGACATCCCCTAAAAGTGACTGAATTAGAAGTCTTGGCTGGATAAGTGGATTGGGTAACTAGTACTTGTTCCAAGGATTATGCATTCAGATCTAACCCATATCCACCCGTTTGGAAGAAACTTGATATATCTTGTGTATCACACACAAAATCGGACTGCTGTGACCATTATGGTGGTAAAACAGATGCATACACTTTTTTTTTGGATCAGAGATGAACCTCTGAGTTCTAGTCATGGAACAATGAAAAAAGGGATTGAATTATGAATTTTTAAAGAAACACCACACTTGATTCCCAAATCAGATAAATCAAGGTAAAAAATCCCCAACTTACTCCTTTCATTCTTGAGTAGGAAAAAAAGGATGATGACATGATGAAGGTAAAATCACACATGAGCAGGGATCTGACCATGATCATGTCACTCACAGCAGAAGGCAGAGTGTGACTGAAGTAGGATGTGACTGACAGAGTGGAGCCATGCCTGATTGTCTCTGTGCTGTGTGCAGCCATGGCCATAGCGCTGGGCAACCTGTACCATGATGACCTGGATGTGGATCTCAATGAGGTGTCCAGTGTCCTGGCCGCTGCCTACATCCTGGGCTTCAAACAGCTCATTGACGGGTGAGTCGGGTTAGCTGGTTACTGGGTGTGTGGCTGGATATGTAGGAAAAGACATTCCTTCTGATATAAAATTTCAAACAGGAAGATATGGCGATAAGAAGTTCACATCCATATAGGAAGTTCATGTCCATGTAGGAAGTTCACATCCATATAGGAAGTTCACATCCATATAGGAAGTTCACATTCGCATGGGAAGTTCACATCCATATACAAATTTGCACTTTCATTTTGAATATATAGGTAATATGCTAGCATGACTGAGTAGGAAATAGTACTCTTGCAGTGTGGTCTGAAGAAAACAAACCAAGAAAAAACTTGATTCAATCCTAACCATGTGCATGTCGTTATCTAGTACAATGTCCATCCAACAAAGCATAATTTGGAATAAGAAAAAAAAATGTCATCTCTCAATGTCATACATTGCACAGATGAACAAAATATCATTGATGTGTATATATATTTGTGCTAGATTGTAAAGTTTCTTAATTAAAGGCCTGGGAAAAATGGATTGAAAAATTCCCTGATTTTTGCTCCAAAATGTCTATATACAACTTGGCTTAAGACATAGGATACCATTCTAAGAATTGAATGTGTTGAAGAGAAAAGTGTTTGTGTGTGTGTGTGTGTGTGTGTGTGTGTGTGTGTGTGTGTGTGTGTGTGTGTGTGTGTGTGTGTGTGTGCAGGTGTGCCCAAATGATGCTGAATTCCATCAGCTATCGCACTGTCTGCCGCTACCATCAGGCTGCTTCCAAGGTACTTTTCCTGTTGTGTTTGATTTAAATTATGGAAAGAAGTGTGTGTGTGCATATCTGTCTGTGTTTGTGCATGCATGTGTGTGTGTCTGTATGTGTGTGTTGCGTGAATTATTGTTGTAGTTTTCATGCTTGCATAGATGTACAGCATTGAAGAAAAACAGTTTCTTTGTGTGTCTAGAATATGGTTTGTGCTTTTGTTTGCAGTACCACCAGGAGCATGTTGTTCTGGCCTGTGAGCGCTGGCTGGAGCTGAACCTGATCCCTAAGGTAAGAGACTGTTACTCCTCCTTCCCTGGTTTAGTTCTCCAATTCCTCATAAATTTTGTCTATATCATTATATTGGGTGGATCGGTGACTACCTAGAAACAGAAAGTCCTGGGTTTGATCCTCGTTTGAACCTGGACTGTTCCCCCATCCACTTGACCTTGAGAGATGATCTTTCAGATGAGATGATAAACTGAAGTCCCACGTGCTACATGCATTTAGCACACATAAAGGAACTTGTATTCTGGGCAAAAATTCTGTTGAAAAAATCCCACTCTCATAGGCAGAGCAATATACAAATACAGAAAGGAAAATTTTGTGAATTACACCAACAAATGGGATGGTCATGAGCTTAAGGCCTACAACTCTTTAAGTCAGTGGTACAAGGCAGTAACCTACTAAGGGTGGATACATAGAAGTGGTAGTGGTGGATGAGAGAAGTTTGAACAAAGGCAGGTGATAGTTGGTTCAAGAGTCTAGTCTCATTTTGAAGGACTTGCATGGCATGAAGTAATAACAGTGTTAACTCCTAGATAAAAAAATTGAACTTGGCACTGGCAGACTACTCAAATCGCGACAGTAATGCAGTCACTATTGAGCTATCCCATTTCTCCTCTCACATGACTCGCATTGAAAAAAAAAAGGTTTTGTAAACCAAAAGCTATATGTCCCTTCCTGGCATATACTGAGTTGAGAGATTTCTGATCAGCTGTTCTCAATGAAGATATACCTACACTCATGAAACAATAAAAAAGGGATTGGATTCTGAATTTTTTTCACACTTATTTTCATCAGACATACATGCATAATGAGTGTCTATTGGCTTAAGTTTATTTGATTGGAAGCCAGACTTTAATTTCTATTAGATGTTTGTTATCTGTGTCAGATTATATAGGCAGTGCTAGTGGTCAGCTCCTACCCAGAAATATTCCACATGATCTTTACAACATCATTATCACCAATCTCAGACATGTTAGCTCTCATACAATGAAGAAAAATGTCTGTAAATAAATGGCTGCCTGTTTTCTTGTATTTTGGTAACTTCAGTTCAGTTTTTCCTCGGGATCTGTGATGTGTGTGTTCCTGTCAATTGATAGTTCAGCAGTGGATCTGGGATGTGTGCATTATTGATAGTTCAGTGATTACAGCAGTGGATCTGTAATGTGTGCATAATTGATAGTTCAGTGATTACAGCAGTGGATCTGTGATGTGTGTGCATAACTTATAGTACAGTGATTTCAGCAGTGGATCTGTGTTATGGGCATATTTGACAGCACAGTGATTTCAGCAGTGGATCTGTGTTATGGGCATATTTGACAGCACAGTGATTTCAGCAGTGGATCTGTGTTATGGGCATATTTGACAGCACAGTGATTACAGCAGTGGATCTGTGTTATGGGCATATTTGACAGCACAGTGATTTCAGCAGTGGATCTGTGTTATGGGCATAATTGACAGCACAGTAATTTCAGCAGTGGATCTGTGTTATGGGCATATTTGACAGCACAGTGATTTCAGCAGTGGATCTGTAATGTGTGCATAATTGATAGTTCAGTGATTACAGCAGTGGATCTGTGATGTGTGTGTGTTGCAGCTGTCCATGCAGATTCAGCTGAGGGAGATCAGCATGGAACTGCTGCAGAAGATCCTCAAATCAAGCAGGTGAGATCATCATAGTTATGTTTGTGATGTTGTTTGCAAAAGTGTGTGTGTGTGTGTGTGTGTGTGTGTGGGGTGTGTGTGTGTGTGTGTGTGTGTGTGTGTGTGTGTGTGTGTGTGTGTGTAAAAATGAGCTCCAAGTGTTTGTTGAGTCACTAGAATTGATTTTTTGCCCCCCATTCCTCAGGTAGAGTCCCGAGGTTCACCAATGCTGAGATTTTGTGTATGCGGCTGTTTTTTGCCCACCATGGAGTTAGCCGCATTCTGACTTTGCGGATACCAGAATTGAATGAGATAATTAGCCCGATATTGCCTTTGTAGTCAGCAGGATAGTAAAACAACATGAAATGAGAAAAAAAAGTTTTCTTTATTTTTTTCTGATTTGCAGTGAAATCAATCTTTTGTTTTCTTTCAAAGAAAGCTTGTATGAATTCTTGTTGTTATAGAAGCCTGGCTTACTGGCTGTGTTGTGTTGTTTTGTGTGTTTCAGGCTGTTTGTGTACAACGAGTACAGCGTGTACAGAAGCCTGGCTTACTGGCTGTGTTCTGTGTTGTGTTGTTTCAGGCTGTTTGTGTACAACGAGCACAGCGTGTACAGAAGCCTGGCTTACTGGCTGTGTTGTGTGTTGTGTTGTTTCAGGCTGTTTGTGTACAACGAGTACAGCGTGTACAGAAGCCTGGCTTACTGGCTGTGTTCTGTGTTGTGTTGTTTCAGGCTGTTTGTGTACAACGAGCACAGCGTGTACAGAAGCCTGGCTTACTGGCTGTGTTGTGTTGTTCCAGGCTGTTTGTGTACAACGAGTACAGCGTGTACAGAAGCCTGGCTTACTGGCTGTGCTGTGTTGTGTTGTTTCAGGCTGTTTGTGTACAACGAGCACAGCGTGTACAGAAGCCTGGCTTACTGGCTGTGTTGTGTGTTGTGTTGTTTCAGGCTGTTTGTGTACAACGAGTACAGCGTGTATAGAAGCCTGGCTTACTGGCTGTGTTCTGTGTTGTGTTGTTTCAGGCTGTTTGTGTACAACGAGCACAGCGTGTACAGAAGCCTGGCTTACTGGCTGTGTTGTGTTGTTCCAGGCTGTTTGTGTACAACGAGTACAGCGTGTACAGAAGCCTGGCTTACTGGCTGTGCTGTGTTGTGTTGTTTCAGGCTGTTTGTGTACAACGAGTACAGCGTGTACAGAAGCCTGGCTTACTGGCTGTGTTGTGTGTTCCAGGCTGTTTGTGTACAACGAGTACAGCGTGTACAGAAGCCTGGCTTACTGGCTGTGCTGTGTTGTGTTGTTTCAGGCTGTTTGTGTACAACGAGTACAGCGTGTACAGAAGCCTGGCTTACTGGCTGTGTTGTGTGTTTCAGGCTGTTTGTGTACAATGAGTACAGCGTGTACAGAAGCCTGGCTTACTGGCTGTGTTGTGTGTTGTGTTGTTTCAGGCTGTTTGTGTACAATGAGTACAGCGTGTACAGAAGCCTGGCTTACTGGCTGTGTTGTGTGTTTCAGGCTGTTTGTGTACAATGAGTACAGCGTGTACAGAAGCCTGGCTTACTGGCTGTGCTGTGTTGTTTCAGGCTGTTTGTGTACAACGAGTACAGCGTGTACAGAAGCCTGGCTTACTGGCTGTGTTGTGTTTCAGGCTGTTTGTGTACAATGAGTACAGCGTGTACAGAAGCCTGGCTTACTGGCTGTGTTGTGTGTTGTGTTGTTTCAGGCTGTTTGTGTACAACGAGTACAGCGTGTACAGAAGCCTGGCTTACTGGCTGTGTTGTGTGTTGTGTTGTTTCAGGCTGTTTGTGTACAACGAGTACAGCGTGTACAGAAGCCTGGCTTACTGGCTGTGTTGTGTGTTGTGTTGTTTCAGGCTGTTTGTGTACAACGAGTACAGCGTGTACAGAAGCCTGGCTTACTGGCTGTGTTGTGTTGTTCCAAGCTGTTTGTGTACAATGAGTACAGCGTGTACAGAAGCCTGGCTTACTGGCTGTGCTGTGTTGTGTTGTTTCAGGCTGTTTGTGTACAACGAGTACAGCGTGTACAGAAGCCTGGCTTACTGGCTGTGCTGTGTTGTGTTGTTTCAGGCTGTTTGTGTACAACGAGTACAGCGTGTACAGAAGCCTGGCTTACTGGCTGTTCCTGCAGATGAACCCTGACATCCAGCTCATGCCCTCCCACACCACCGTCCTCTCCTTCTTCAACACGTCAGTCATACTCACACTTTGTTGATAAAATATATATTTAAAAAAAACTTTTTCTGTTTTCTTTTGGTTGTAGGGTGATAGATATGGAAGAGGCCTCACAAGGTTACAAGGAAGGATTGGAGTAGTATTTTGGGTGTTGTATTTTTTTTTTTTCTATAATTGGTTTTTTAAATGGCTTCTTGTGTGAAGAAAAAGAATGAGAAAAAAATGAGAAAGTTACCCCCCCCCCCCCAAAAAAAAAAGAAGTAAAAACAAAAATACCCCAACTTAAAAAACAATAAACAAATGAGTAAGAAAAAGTCCTGCAAAAAACATAAAAAAATATAAATCGTCAGTTGCATAATCTTAGATACACATGTTTGCGTACATATGTGTGTGTGTGTGTGTGTGTGTGTGTGTGTGTGTGTGTGTGGTGTGTGTGTGTGTGTGTGTGTGTGTTTAATTAATTTATTCTTTTGTATGGAAGATAATGTATGTGTATGTACGTGTGTGTATGTGTATGTGGGTACCCATTAAAGAAGTATACACAATAACATGATCAGTGACACATCATACCATATGCTGTTTTCAGCCTTCCCAAGACAACCTCTTTCCTGGAGTCAGACGAGGGTCGTATCTACCTGCCACTCTTCCAGTCCATACGTCTGCATGGCATCACTGACAGTCAGTGCTCTTTATCATCTTCTCACCTTTGTCATCCTATCTGTCTCTCTCCTTCATTGTCAGACGCTCAGACAGCAACTATTGTTAGCTGTCATATGAGAGAAAACGTGTTGTACTGTCGATAAGCGCCTGACAAGTCAGGCCCAGTGTGTCTGACTTCAGTGTGGGAAAGAGTTGTTATCTTTTTAGTCTTTCTGGAAAATAAAGCAGGAGAATGAACCAAGAAGGAAGAAAATAGTGGTGACAAGAAGAAGAAAAAAAAGAGAGAAACAAAGAGAGGGATCGAAAAGAGGTAATTCCTAGTATGGAATTTCCAGAAGGTGGGGAATACTATTTATACTGACAGGCGCCCGGCATCCCAGTGGGGGGGAATGTCTGTCTGTCTTATTATCACAGACTTTGTACAACCAAGTTAAATCAGAGATGGAAACACACAGCTGTTATAAAAATGGGTCTTGTTCATGCGAGTTTTGGAATTCAACAAAGTGATAGCCCTGCTATGGCCTTAGCGGTCAGTAAGGTTGTTTAACATCATGAAATAAAGTGTCTTGTAAGTAGTGTGTGATGGTAGGAGGAGGAGGGGGGAAGAGGTAAATTCTGGTTCAGTTTACATGTGTGGGAACGGATATGCAACTGGATGCTTACATGGGTAACTGAACGTAATGTGTGAATGTGTGTGTGGTGTGTGTGTGTGTGTGTGTGTGTGTGTGTTGTGTGTTTGCTGTGTGTGTGTGTTTGCATGTGTGTTGTGTGTCTGTGTGTGTCTGTGTGTTTGTCTGTGTGTGTGTGTGTGTGTGTGTGTGTGTGTGTGTGTGTGTGTGTGTGTGTGTGCACTTACAGCATGCATCTGTAAGAAGTTTTCTTCTGAGCATTGTATCCTGTAAAAATTACTGTTATATGCTGCTTTAATGATTAATTATGAGTATTGGCAAATTTGTATGGTGTGTGTTGTGTGTGTATGTGTGTTTGTGTGTGCATGTGTGTACATGTGTGTGTGTGTGTGTGTGTGTTGTGCGTGTGTGTGTGTGTGTGTGTGTGTTTGCATGTGTGTGTGTGTGTGTGTGTGTGTTGTGTGTTTGCATGTGTGTGTGTGTGTCTGTGTTGTGTGTCTGTGTCTGTGTCTGTGTGTGTTTATGCATGTGGTGTGTGTGTACAGCCTGCAACATTCAGGACATGCAGCAGATGAACCTCCTGCCCCAGGCCTGGCTGATCTCGTCTCTCCAGCATACCGCGTGAGTCAGACACACATACAACACGTATGCACATACCACACACTGTCCATAACAGGCACACAACATGCATGCACATACATACACACATGTCCATATACAGGCACACAACACATGTGCACATACAACACACATTGTCCATATACAGCCACACAGCACGCATGGCACATACAACACATCATTGTCCATATACAGGCACACAACACATGTGCACATACACACACTATGTCCATATACAGGCACACAACATGTGCGTGCAATACAGGCACACATGTCCATATACAGGCACACATGTGCACATACACACACTGTCCATATACAGCCACACAGCACGCATGCACATACATACACTCATGTCCATATACAGGCACACAGCGCATGTGCACATACATACACTCATGTCCATATACAGGCACACAACACATGTGCACATACACACACATGTCCATATACAGGCACACAACACATGTGCACATACACACACATGTCCATATACAGGCACACAACACGCGTGCACATACTTACACACATGTCCATATGCACACACATGCATTTACCTGCATGCACAAAGACATTCATGTACGTTCAGGTGCACACACACATGCACAGGCTTGCTCATCCACTCACAAACACACAGATGCATGCAGAAATTCAGTTTTCATGCAGAGACATTTCCTGTGGCTGAAAGTGTCACACAGTGCGGTAATATCTCCAGTCATGAGAATTGTGGCTGATGTTGCAGAATGGTGTGTTATTATGTCCTACTACCTGGCATTTCAGAATTTTTTCTTTTTTAAAAAAAAAAAGGTAAACGGCATTCAGGTGAAGGAAAACCACTCAGCCATTTCCTTGACAAGTACTTTCCCTTTATCTGTCATATCATAATGTTTTGATTATGCTTCTGAAATTATAGAGGTATAAAGACAGGGGTGTGGATATTGCATGTAGAACTGTCAGTATGAAGATGTGCATATTGCGTGTTACAGCTGCAGGGAGGCGGGGACATGACGTCTGTGCGAGACTTCCACTCCTCTGGTGTGAGGCAAGGCTTTGTCGTGGATGATGTGAGTATCGCAGCATGACCCTGCCCCCCACTCCCCTCCCACCCACCCCCTTTTTTTTTTATATAATCTTTTCGCTTTTGACCCAACAGGCATTATTCTTTATCTGATTACACTAGCATACCTTTCACAATACTTTGAAATACAAAATCTGTCCTGTTTTAAAAAAATAGTTTTTGTAAAAATGAGGAGGCCATTAAAATGGGAGGGGATGGAAGTATCAGTTTTGCCCAGGGAGTGTTATTGGATGGGGAGCATTCCATACACACTACAAACCAGCGAGATTTAAATCCATGACTGGAACATCATTAGAAATGCAGGCTTGCCACCTTGATCATTTAGGGCTCATACCTGTTAGGGGAATAGAATAGAATCAGATTCAACATGAACTTTCAAGGAGAAATCTCGGAAATATATATATATATATATATATATATATATATATATATATATATATATATATATATATATATATATATATATATATATATGTGTGTGTGTGTGTGTGTGTGTGTGTGTGTGTGTGTGTGTGTGTGTGTGTGTGATATATGCATATTGCAGGAGCCACACTACCACTCAGAGGTGTTGTCCCTGCACGGCTTCCACTTTGAGCTGAAGGCAGTGAGGGAGGATGCTGCAACCTCCACCTATGTCATCTCCATGGAGGTCAGTTGTGTGTGTGTGTGTGTGGATGTGTGGGTGTGTGTGCGCATTCATGCGTGAATGCATACATGCGTGTGTGTGAACGTGAGAGTTATATTCACTGTTTAAGGTTTTAAATGAATATGGTTAAATCCTAACAAAAGAAATGAATAAATATGTTTGAAACCATAAAGAAGGAATAAAGGAACCTCTCAGTCAGCAAAAGAAGCTTTTTGTCAGTTGTGCACCTTGACTTGAGGTGAATGGAGAAAAGCTTTGGGAGAGTCGTTTGAAGCTGACAAGAATGACCACAGTAAACTTTGTAGAAGATGCTGTGCCCAATTCATTTTTTTTAGTCCTAAAATAATGGGAAGAAGTAAACTAAACTGAAGCCGAATTGGACCTTAGAAAGGCTTATTTGCTTACATTGTAAAAGATACAGTCTTTTGAGTTTTTTCTCTTTGTTGGGGCTAGGGGTAAATAGAATAAATAGAAGAAATGGACCCAATTCCACCCATAGATATAGTAAAAGGTAAAGGTGTCCCATAACCTATGTGGTTGTAGGGGAGCAAGGTATCAAAGACCTCAGCTTCTCTAGGGGCCAGCATATTGTATGGAGGCGGGCCCATCTCCTCTCCCTTGCTGCTTTACCTTCCCTGACCCTAAAGAGGGCAGGTACCCATTTACAGCTGGGTGAACTGGGAAACTATACTGAAGCCAAGGCAAGCAACAGTCACCCATCAATGGTAACCACACTCATCGCTGCTTAACATTGGCTTGGAGGAAAGCGAGCGCTCTGACCACTGAGCTAATAATGGGAAGAAGTAAAAACTATACTGAAAGCCAAATTGGACCTTAGAAAGGTTTTTACTTAGTTGTAAAAAATATTAGTCTTTTTTATTTTTACTGTTTGTGGGAGTAGGGGGAAATAGAATAAACAGAAGATAGAAATGACCAAATAATTTAAATTTCACACTACAGATATAAGAAAACAAACCACCAAAACAAAGCGCCAACAAAAAAAAACAACTGATTCCTTCCTCCCCCTAACAGCGCCTGAAGCCCGGAGACCCCATGCTGAGTTTCCGCCAGTGTGAGCGTCACACCTTCTCCATGCGGCCGACAGGGAGGTGCGTACTGCCTGACGGTGCAGATGTGGGACCGGGCTGGCACCGCCTGCACACCACGGCATCCTCACCCACAACTTCGGCCTGGGGCAGAAGACTTGCCGCAGCCAGGTGGGTGTGAGTGGGGGTTGGGTGGGTG
Source organism: Stramonita haemastoma (assembly GCA_030674155.1). Taxonomy (NCBI): domain Eukaryota; kingdom Metazoa; phylum Mollusca; class Gastropoda; order Neogastropoda; family Muricidae; genus Stramonita; species Stramonita haemastoma. The sequence continues at coordinate 18,342,110 of CM060319.1, forward strand.
AGGGGGTTGTGGGTGGTGGTGGGTTGTGTGTGTGGGGGGTGGGGTGGGGGGTGTTGTGGTGTGGGGTGGGGGGTTGTGTGTGGGTGGGGGTGTTTGTGTGTGTGTGTGTGTGTGTGTGAGGAGTGAGGTGAGGTGAGAGGTGGGAGGAGAGATTTGAGAGAGAGAGAGAGAGATGAGAGTGAATGAATGAATGAATGAATGATCTTTATTTTTCAAAGGTTACAGAATAAGCATTACATACTTTTTTTTTTTTTTACCCGGCCCTTGTCCTGATTAGGGACTATCAACAAACATTAAAAAACAAAACAAAACCCAACAACAACCCCCCAAAAAAAACAACAACAAACCAACAACAAAAAACAACAATGAAACCCCTTCACCCCAACTACTGCAACAACAAGAGTTCAAGCTACAATTTAAAAATAAAAAGGATATAAATGTGTATTCAACATCACATAATCCCCAACTGACCTGAACGTTAATATCAAAACAGAGACATTGATTACATTAGTTTGAGAAAAGAAATAAATATGTGTTCAATAAACACAGAATCCCTGACTTAAACATTAATATCAAGACAGATACACTGATTATGATGAAGTACATTAGATGAGGCAGCCAAAAACCCCAACAAAAAATCAAAATCTGAGCTGTGTGTGTGTGTGTGTGTGTGTGTGTGTGTGTGTGTGTGTGTGTGTGTGTGTGCTGTGTGTGTGTGCTGTGTGTGTGTGGTGTGTGTGTGTGTGTGTGTGTGTGCGCGCGGTGTGTGTGTTGCAGGTGCTGAAGTTGAGCAACCTGAAGGAGCCCATCTATGTCTCCTTCTCCCTGCTCTTCCCTCCATCCTAACCATGCCACACCTCTACATAGGAACCATCTGCTTTTGCTGGCCCGCAGATTCTTTTTTTATTATTTTTTTTAAAGGAGCTTGACTTAGCTTACCTGCTGTGAATCTCACATGGAAATAAAGATAGCTGTGATAAATGAAACACTGTGGACAACGTTCACCTACAAACCACATAATTTATGTGTCTGTATGCCAGATTGGTTTTTTTTTTGGTCTATTCATTGTGGTCTTGAGTTGTATTATGACTGTAAACAGTTTACAGGTCTTTTTTTTGAGAGCAGATGATTAAGCATGTTTATGCTTATAAAAAGGTATATATTTATCAAGGCTTAAACAAGCTTTAAAAACACTTTGTCTCTATGAAAGGAGCAACAAAATGTATTACAAAAAGCAACAGCCACATTACAGATGTATCACTACTTGCAGCAAGTATCAAGGTGTCTTCATGCCACTTGTTGGTAAGCCACACCCTTAACTTTCAATTTTTAATTTTTTAAACAAGGTAACAGTTAAGCCATACGTCTGAATATCAGTCATGGTGCAAGTTCAGCCACCACTTACCGCTGGCTTCAATTCTTTCTACTTCATTCTCTTTTCCATAAAGAACATGGATAGTTCTAAACTTTTTTCAACATCATTTCAATATCTGTTCTGGTTTTTAACTTCCAACTTTTTCTCGTCCAAAACATGAGCAAATAAATGTGTCATTTCAGTTGATGAAAAATGATCTTTTTTTTTTTATAAGTTTGAGGACTTTAGATTCCACCCAGTGCTCGCGTTCTGTGATAACATACAAAACTCCTGTGAGTTTTTCTAGCATGTTACAATGATCATTTTGGGATCCCCGATTTCACCTACAGTTTGTGCATAGTCTACAGCGTTTGGTTAGCTGCAGCAGCCAGTGTCAAGGAATAAATTGTGGTTTACAGTGGAAGTTACAGACTTAACTATCTTGCTTTCAAGAGCAATCAGCTCCTGCAGCTACCTTACTAGTCATAGTGGTTCAACATGTAGTTTCTGTCAATGCTTGAGACTGCCTACCTAAGATTGACTGTTATGTTATGCAAAATTGACAAATCGCTGACTATCAAAGTGCTGACTATCACGCGTTTGATTTGCACATTTGGGTAGTGTTTCATGGGATGGTGGGTGGGCATATGATTCTGTGTTAAAATGGTGGTAGGTACATTTAGCCCTAGTTTTAGCAGATATGAAAACAGTCTCCTACAATGCGTGCTGTGGTCATACTCAGCAGCATCTTTTGAATCTCATCAGCCAGCTTTCATCAAAGAACCAAAGAAGCTTTAGTTACTGTTTAGCCATACTATCCACCTATTTACCTGCATTGATTCTTCCCTCTTTTTCTGTTACAGACCTGTGCTCCTTTTTTGTTTTGGTACAGAACTATGTTTCAAGAAAAATTAGGGAAGAATCTTTATCCTGCAGGATATGTGATAATATACATGGGAATATTCTTCTGTTTTTCTAAATAGTGACAAAGTAATTAATATTTATTTAAACACAAATCATAGATTAGAACAATATTGCAATCAGTCTTGCTACATGAAATAAAGTCAATCAACGAAAGAACCCAAGAGTTTACATAGCTGAAATTTTGGCTTGACTTCGGCACAGAGAATTGCAAATAAACTTTTTGACAGTAGTTAGGAACTATCTTTTTTTGACAGCAAATTTTGATTATCATTTGTTATTCACGTCCACCTGTATCAGCTTCTTCTTTATTTACCACTAATTTTACATCCCCCTCCCCCCAAGCTTACTTAGAGTAAAACAAAAATAAAATGGTAGCTTTGGATTGCCAAATCACAGACTGTATAGTTTTGTCCTCCCCAAAAACAATTATGTAAAGTTCAGATGTAGTCAGAATACCATGAATAAATATTTGATGTAGTTATTTTGCAACCAGCCTATTGTATTGACTAAGATCACATCAATTAATACACAGTGTGGTTTGGGAAAAATGTGTTAGAATGTCCACCGAACTGTAACATTTCACCTGGTTCCTAGAATAGCAACCAATTAGTAGTTATATTGTAATCTTGATGGAACCTATCTAGGTTATTAGAATCACACAGTAGATAATCACAAATTAAACAAAGCAAGACTTGAGAATTTCACCACCAACTAATGTATTTTTACCTTAATCTAGAGGTAGCACATTGAGATCATTAGAGACCTCATTGTTAAACATAGTTATTGTTGGACTTTCACCCACCTTTTCATTGCATATATATTTCCTGCGGTGTACAATTTTACAATTTAAAAGTATGAACGTTGTTTGGATGTTTGTAAATGCTGATGTGTCAAATCAGAGAGCTAAAAATCAAAAGAACAATCAACAGATGTCAAAAGCAGGTGGGAGGGGAGGGGGGGGGGGGGGTAATGTCTCATTGTCAGCGAATATGTTGGATGTTTAACATTTTATGCTTGCCAAGAAATCAGCAATGTAGTGTTGATCTAAGAGTGTGAAGACTAACTCATACACATACTCATACCCATCTTTTTTTTTTCTTTTTTTTTCAATTGTTATTGGAGGATAATACTGTCTCATGGTAGTGAGTGTTTGGCTTGTGTGATTTTTTTTCTTCTATTATTTGATTAACTATCTTTTTTTATTAATGTCAAAAAAATCATTATGGTGTTGGTTTTCCACCCTGGAGAATAATCAGTACTTGTACTTTTTGCGATATATACAGAGCACTCGTTATTTATTGCTGAAAGAGCTTTGACCATTTTTATAATATACTCATGGCATTGATATACAGAGTACATGCTTTTTGCCCGAAGAGCTTTAATTTACATGGTATTGTACATCAATCAAAAGACTGTGATAACTTTTCTTTTTACATTTGTGCCAAGCTGTCTTTCTGTCTGTGTTGGTGTACAGAATAAATGTCTCTGCTTTCAAAATGTACTTCAGAATGTTGGTTGTGCCAAATTTGATCCAAAGAGAAGGAAGTGTGCGTTACTATGTAAGAGTTTGCTAACAGGCGTGCATGGTATCTGGATGAGTTTTAAGGTTTTTGGAATATCTTCATCACATTTTTTTTTGTTAGCTTGATGTGAATTTGGGGTTAACTAGTTTTGACTGGAAGGTTTGTTTGAGGTTTTCTTTTCGTTTTGTGTTTGGTTTGGCGGTTGTTTTGGCTAGTTTGTTTTTGTGTGGAAGGAGACCTGATTTCACCTACCTACAATCCACACTGACACTGTGATATGTTATGGTAATTTATTGCTTTTCTGTGATACAGCATTGTTTTCTGTGCTTCAGGGGTGTGTTTGGTTTTGCTTATTTTTCTCTTCCCATTTGTCTATAACAAAATTTCAATGCCCGGATTTGTGTTAAAATGTTCCAGTTTGATTACTAACTTACTGATTGGTATGATCATTTAGTGAAAAGGTTTTTTAAAAATGTTTTTGTCCCAAGCTAGTTTCCAAGTTCTCATTTCTGATTGCTGGTAGTAGTCTGGGCCTTTGAATAAAATTTCATTGCTATGGTTGTGTGTAAATCATTTAGGAATGTGTGTGTAAGCATGTATGTCACAGTGTGTGTGTGTGTGTGTGTGTGTGTGTGTGTGTGTGTGTGTGTGTGTGTGTGTGTGTGTCCCTTGCACTAGTATGTGTGCATGTGTCTTATGCCTATGTGCTTGGACATTGGGATCTTTTACATACAGATCTACTATATCCAAGTTGAAATGGTCGAAAGTTTAATCCAGTGTTAAACTGGACCCCTCATCTTCAACACCATGATTCAGGGTGCTCATGTTTCAGATGAAACAACCTGAGGTCCCTTGTACCACATGCATTCAGTCATCATAAAGAACTCCCCATAACGACCCAAGTTTTACCTGACAATTGGTAATTCCCAATTCAAAAGAAAGCCATTGTCAAGCAGGAAAACTCTCTTCAGAGAGAGCAGTCTGAATTCCAAGCAGATAATTACCAAATGACTATAACTTTTGAAGTATTTAATACAAAACAATATGATACAACATGTACATTACAATACAAAACAGTACAACACAACACTATGACATGAAGAAAAGAGACCATCAACACAGGAAAGGAAAATATCCTGGAGGCACTTGTCTGAACTTGACACATCAAGACTGTCATTTCTTTTTTGGATTAAATAGGGAAAAGACATTAAATCCAAAGAACAACAAACAATCTGCCATTGATATGTTGAAAATTCATACAACTGATGCAAATTCCTGAACCCTGCAATCCAAAATCAGCTTCACCCTAATTGCTGAACACGCATGACTTGGCCTATCTTGTGGTGTGGTCAACCAGATCAGCTACTACAGTCTATTCCAGGACGCTGCATACCCCCGTCTCATGGTTTTGTTCTGAAAGTCTGCTTGTCTAAATCACCTTGTAGTAAATAGACCTGAAACCAAGAAAGAAAAAGCCAGATGGGTACAGTACTGTACCATCACACACGGTCCATCTCGGAAGACCGTGGCCAGCCCAAGGCCTACTGAAGACCATGGGTGTATGATTTTTCAATCACCAGATCCTCTACCCTTCCCCAAAGCCTCTTTCAGTGCTGAAGTCAACACAGATGGGTATAGATCTAAAGAATAAAAACAACTTTTATTGTGGGAAACACTAACAGGTAATAAATAATCTTTGAAAATTTAGAGGATAAATGATTGATCTTAGATATTTAAAAAAAAATCTACTTGATAATCCATCCTGAACTTGATGACACAATGTGTAAAAACTTTGAGAAGTAAGCTTTGTACCTTATGGTTTGCAAAGAGGGTGTAGCTGGTTTGCCACAAAGGGTGGAACAACAATATTTTTTCCCTTACTGTGCTAATATTGTGTTTTTTTAATCACTTGTTGAATAAAACTTGTTTAATGAACGGTTTAACATTTACTAACTCCCAAACAGCAGAAGAAGCTGAAAACGACATCAAGACAGGTTTCACCACCAAAAGCCACTGAGAATGAATGATGGATGAATGGAAAGATGGCTGGATTGACTGATTTTGTCGTGCTCGCGCCGAAACAGTTCAGTGTGACTTGACTTTGCCTATGGATTCCTTGAGGAACAAAGGGCCGCAGGTTTGTGTAGGAATGGATGCAGTATGTCAGTTGAAGTCTGGATGTCTGCTTCAGTGCTTCAGGGGTATACCATCGGAGCCTGCTGCTTTACCTGACTTGAGTGGCTTTATGGCTTTTGTGATCTTAGTTTTAGTAGGGGGGCCGGTGTTTATGCCAAGGATCTTCAGTATTGGTGGGATGTCTGGCGGGGCAGATGGAGTTTGTTCTATTAAGGGTTTCCTTGAAGTGCTCTGCCTATCTTGCTCTCTGGGTCTCCTCACCTGAAATGATACTGCCATTCTTGCCTTTGACGGGGCAACTTGGTTTGCTGTTTTTCCCAGAGAGGGTCCTTCGTGATCTCATACAATCTCTACGTGTTTCTTTGGCCCGCTGCAGTCTCTTCTTCCTGGCTCAGCTCCCCAATGAAGTTTCTCTAGTCCTTTCTTGCTCTTCTTTTTACAGCCCGGTTCTTATCCCAGTAGCGTGCTTGCAAAGTCTGCTTCTCTTCTTGATCTTGTGTTTGGTTTATCTGGTCTTTCAGCTGTTTTCTTCGGTGATCAGTGTCCATGTCTCTGTTGTCAGCCATTCTTGTGTTTTCCTTGTGTTCTTTCCCAGGACTGTTTGGCATGGTGTCTTCCAGGTCTCACGCAGACTGTGCCACTGCTCTTCGATTGTTTTCTAAGGCAGCTGGGAAAGCATGCTGAACCTGTTCCTTTGTTCAAGTTTGAATTCTGTGTTTTTTTAAATTTTTTTTTTTTTTTTAACAGGCTTTGCACGTTGTACTTGTGCAATGGTCTTCCAGCCCTGTCGGTGAAGGCTTTGAGCTTGGTCTTGAGGACGGCTACTACAAGATGGTGGTCTGATGCTGCTCCGCGCTCCACCCTGAGACTGTGCAGGCTCCTTCTCCACTTTCGCCGGATGGTGATGTGGTCGATCTGGTTTTCGGTCCTGCCATCTGGGGAAGTCCATGTAGTATTGTGGACTTTCTTGTGGGGAAAGATGGTGCCTCCAATGACCAGGTCGTTGAAGGTGCAGAACTTTGCTAAGAGTTCACCATTTTCATTCTGGTCTCCGATGCCATAATCATATGCCCATGATCAGTTCTCTGTTGGTGTTGTCTGAACCCACTTTTGTGTTCAGGTCTCCTATTAGGATCCTCAAGCCACTCTTTGGTGTTGTGTCCACGATGGCTTGGACTTGCTCATAGAAGTTCTCTTTGTCTTCTAACTCTGCGGCATTTGTTGGAGCGTAGCACTGGAGGTATGGTGACTTTCCTGCCCTTTGGGTTGAATCGGACAGTGAGGATCCATGGTGACACTGTTTCCCACGATAGTAATGCTCGCGTTGCCTCAGGTTTCATCAGCAGCGCTACACCGTGTGTGTGGGTCTGGCCCTCCTCCCGTCCTGAGTAGATGATGGTATCTCCACCCGCTAGTCTCGACCGTCCGGTTCCTTTCCATCTAGTCTCACACATGTCAAGGATCTTCAGGTTGTAGGGGTCTACCTATGTATTTCTCTACAAACCTGTGCTGTTTCTCCAGTCTCATATAGGGTTCTGATGTTCCAGGTCCCTATCCTGGTTGTTGACTTGGTTGTCGGCGCACTGGCTTACCGAAGGCTTTCACCAGCTCGCGTCATAGAGTCTACCAGTACCAGAGAGGACTCTTCCCCAGTCAGGTCGTTGTTTGGAGATATTGTTGCAGTTTCTGTAACAAACTTCTTTTTTTTTTGTTTTTTTTTGTGAAGTTGTTAGCCCAAAGCACAACCCCCAACCTGGAGGACCAGGGTGTGTTGTTTAGTCTGGCTCCTGTTGAGCTTGGTTGAACCTGCCAGAGGCCGAAGCCCCCGCCCACATAAGCTAGCTCTGGGGATCGACGGAGCATGCAAGCCATCCCACCACGTCAAGGTGACACACAGTCAGGTCAGAGTTTCAGTGTAAGAGATGTCAATTCTTCTACAGTGCTTATAGAGTGGGTGAAGCAGAAAGCCGACAGACTTTGACGTATGGAAAGAAGTAACTAAACTACAATCCTACACATAAGGCAGAATTGCTAATGAAGCTGAGTATGTGGAATTCATAGAATTTTAAGTCATCGTGACAAATAAGTTTTTTTTTAAAAGAAGAAAATGGATCAGCCAGGCCCACAAGGTTTCGTCAAGATAAAAGATCCTTTTTCTACGCTAGGCCACAGTGCGTTGCCTCAGACTTAATACTAGCTAGACCTGTTCGCATATTGACGTCACTGGCTAAATGACATCAAATTCGAAGGTTTGCTTTTCGTCAATTTTCTTGTAAATGACGTGTGATCTCTGGTAACCTCGTTTTGAACCAGGCATCAGCCTGAACGGATAACGACATCAGAACCAGACAGACCGCTGGCTGAAAAACCCTCTTTCTGTAACCCAGTGCCAATATGTCCAGTGATTCCTCTTCTACCATTAGTCTCAGCGGTTCGAATCACCGAGTTCGGACGTACCGCTGGCGATATCTTCAGCTCATCAAGGACGGCCTGATCTGGCTGACCGGCAATCGGACCCGAACTGCCCGCGCCTCCGACTCCAATAGGTCAGTCTCCGAATCCGGTAAGGTTAGGCCTAACGCTTCGCGTGCCAACATTAACTCCAATCGAAAGGTTCTGCGCTTCAAGCAGATCCGCACCCGATCCCACCCTGGCCGCGGGAAAAGCCGATCCGCCAGCAGACGCGCTCACAGCAAAGGCGGCGCCTGGAACAAGCGAGGCGGAAAAGCCCTCACCAAACAAGGCAAAGCCTTCACCAGACAAGGCAGGAAAAGGGTGAAGATGAGAAAGCTGGGCTTCGGAAAGCGTCAAGCGAGTGCACGATCCAAAAGCCAGTCCCGAAAGCGAAACCTGACCTACGACATGACCAAGAACGCCAAAGGCCGCGTGGGTAGACCTCGGCTTCGTCACAACAGCCCCACCCGAACCAAACGGTCCATGAAGCTGGGGATGACCAGACGGCAGCTGAGCGACGAGCGTGACCTCAAACGGCGCTGGACGTCCAGCCAGGATCTCCTCATCCCCATCCGCCAGAAGACGACCAAGCACAGCAAACTGCAGAAGCGCTCCGGGCCGAGTGAGAGTCTGATGTCTGCCAGCTCTAGGTACTGCTTGGCCTCCACCCCCGTCACCCCCACTGTGTCTCGCAAGGGCTCTGGCACCTTGACAAAGCGTAAGCGGGGCAGACCGCCCACGAAGGGGAGGCGTATGGCCACCAGGAGCATGTCGAGGCTGACCCGAGCCAACAGTGTCCCGTCTGGATCGGGTTCCACTGCCGTCATTTGTGTCACCAAGTCTCGGTCTTCAACTCTGAGTTATATGACTAGTAAGAACTGCACTGCATTGATGTACGTCATGTAAGTTTGAACGAAGCGACTGTACCCAAAATTCAATCTCTCTCCTCTCTCTCTCTCTCTCTCTCTCTCTCTCTCTCTCTCTCTCTCTCTCTCTCTCTCTCTCTCTCTCTCTCTCTCTCTCTCTCTCTCTCTTCTTCAACCGTCTGTGAACATCTTCGACGCTGGATTCTAATGTGAAAAAAAACAAACAACAAAAACCTATATCGACGCAAGACTTTTAGGTGTATAACGTATACATTTATGAATATCTCCATCAATTGACTCGTGTCCAATTTGATAGTTGTCCGGGGTTTATTTGTGTGGTTTTTGCTTTATCTGGACAATTACGCACTCTGGTCTTCGTATTTTCTTCGTGATTTTTATGTATTTATTTCTTCACACTGGGTTTTGTTACTCAGAAAAAAAAACAACCCAATACAGACCTGTACTTTTTTTTTTCTTTTTTTAAAATAGAATTTACCAGTATTTTGCATCACGGAATTGACTGCTTATTTTTATCTTTATCTTTAAAAAATATTTTAATGGACAAAACTTGCCTTTTACAAAATCTTTATTAAAGTGTTTATCATTAAGCATATATAAATCTATCTAGTTTTGACTCGAGTGTTTTGGAGTGCTGCTCTCTCTCTCTCTCTCTCTCTCTCTCTCTCTCTCTCTCTCTCTCTCTCTCTCTCTCTCTCTCTCTCTCCTCTCTCTCTCTCTCTCTCTCTCTCTCTCTCACCTGGAGTTAACATCAGTGCTGACTCCACTCCCCCAAAAGTCCTTCGGATGAGACTTTAAACCGAGGCCCCGTGTGCGAACGCACGCAGAACATCTTGTGCACATGTTAAATCCTGTTCCGCTTTTCGTAAGAGTAGGCCATCGTGTGCGGTGGGAACAGATTAACATTTACAAAACTGCATACACACAGGGACAGGATGAAAAAAGAACAAGAGTGCTTATTCCATTATCCTCGATATAAAAGAATAAATCAAATCAAATCTCTCTCTCACCTATGGACATGTTTTTACCGACCACCATATAGCCTAACTGGAAGTTTTATGAAGCTTCAGCAATTTCCCCAATATCTATGGTAGGCTACATGGCAATCGATAATTCTTCTTACACTTTCATCGGTGTGTACGGCGAATGAAAACGAAAAACAAAAGGCAATTCAAGAGAGGTCGGGAGATGAATCCAATCAAAAGTAGAGTAGCCCTACTATTTCCCCAGCGAAATAAGAACTGGGATCACACAATGTCACAGGCAGAAGCACTCACTCTACAATCCTTACACTCCTTCACCTGTATCGCAGATAGTCTTGTATGACCGTTGGGGCACCACTGATGATTTTGCAACCAGCTTCCTCCACACCTCGCGGTTTTCAGCTTTTCGTAGCAAGCCGTTCCACTCAAGGCGAGTCCACTCTCTGATGTTGTCTTCCCATTGTTTTCTCTGTCTGTCTTCCTCTTCGTCTCCCACCTTGTACTGTTCCCTGTAGGACAGTCTTGGCCAGTCCAGATGCTCGTGTGACGTGCCCGTACCATTTCAGTCGGCGCTTTCTCAGTGAAGTCAGAAGCTCTTCATTAAATGGTTTCAATTCTGAAGAAATTACATGCTGACAAGTCATAAACCTTTAGACAGTTGAAAATCTTATTGCACCTAAATGAGACAACTCCCCTCCCCGCCAATTGTTACATTCTTCGTTACATATTCCGATTCTGTAATCTGTACATGGTATAGGTGGTGGTGACGTCAGGAAGACTCACCAAACCAATGTACCAAAGAACATGACAAACCAACCAACCAAACTATCAGTGAACTGACCAGCCTATTGGGGTGGTCACTTGTCTAGGAAGCGAAAAGTCCCGGTTTATAGTGCGTTTATAGTGCGTGGTGGTCTGATCCCCATTTGTGTCTCAAAGGATCTGGGTTATAGTCTTTCGGATGAGACAATCAACCGAGGAGTCTTCTGGATGAGACGATAAACCGAAGCCCCTTGTGCAGCACGCATTTAGAGCACGCAAAAGAACCTACAGCAGTAAGAGCGTTGTTCCAAGCAAAATTATGTAGAAAAAGCCACTCTGGTAGGGAAACAAAAAAAAACACCTGCAGGCAGAAAAAGAAGCAAAAAATGGGTGGCGCTGCTTTTGTGGTGACATACCTTCCGCGGAGAGAATATCACGCCGATAACTCTGCCGTGACTTCAAGTGGTAGGCTAATGCAATATGATATGAACCAGAAACCTTAAACCAGCTGAACAAACCAGACTATCGACTAACCAAGTAATCCAGTAGCTAGCCTGTAACCACAACAAAGCAACCTGTTTAGTTTAAATAGTTTTTATTCAGAACAAACATCGAAAACAAACAGTATTTTAGACCTAGCAACAAGAAGCGTGTAGGCCTATGGTGTGCTTAATTAAACAATGAAAATCCACATGAACATGACGGCTGCTGGGCTGCAAGAGGTAAACCACCAACAA
>CM060319.1:18358866-18361366 GCA_030674155.1 Stramonita haemastoma
GTGTGTGTGTGTGTGTGGTGTGTGTGTGTGTGTGTGTGTGTGTGTGTACAAACGTGTCGTGTATAAGCATCACTCCCGAAGTCGGAATGCAGCTACCACATGATGGGCAAACAGTTGCATATGCGAAATCTCACCATTGGTGAATTACCCTCGAAGCTGTAGCCAAAAAACGAAAACACGAAAAAAGAGACAAAAATCCCTATCTACCCACCAATCTAACTGAGACATCCAAACAACCAACCAATCAGTAATAATCAGTAATAATCAGTTCAAATGAACTGTGGATAATTACGTACTAATCTTTATTAGTTACTGAGGATAACCACCAAAAATTTTATTTGGATTTTTTTGGGGGTGAAAAATTGTGTATCCTGATCTTTTGCTGATTACAATGCTTCACATGTTGTAAAATACACCCATCCCACACACACACACACACACACACACACACACACACAACACACACACACACAACAACACACACACACATTTCCTTTACTATTGCTGTTTTTGTATTCTTCGATTTTGTGATCTGAGAAAAAAAAAAGAAATTAAAAAAAGAAAAAAGAAGGCGAAGAGAGGAGAAAGGAGGAACTTATACTGAATCACGCTGAAGTCGGATACGTCGGGCCTTTGCTTTCACGGCAGTGCAGCGCATTTCCGCTCGTGTGACAGGTAGCGGTCGTTGCTGTGTGAGCGTTCGACGAAGAAGAGAATATCCACTGGATGGGCTTGAAGCAATTATCCGTTGTAAACGAAAGCCCCTCTTCTCGTTTGCTTCTCAGTCAGAATCATTTACATGAATGATACTCCAATTTCCACGTTTTATATTCGTATCGGTCATTGCCTTTCCAATGGATCATTCCAGTGCCCTGGAGAGGGGGGTCTGCTGCATGGGTAACAGCTTGCCCTCCATACATATTTGCCCGGCTTTGCGCTCTAAAGACTACAGCGCAACTCCATAGTCTTCCGAGACTGATGGGTGCCTACTACTACTATTCCATATAGTTAAGCAAGGGATTTCAACGTATGGACTCTTTTTTTCCGATGTAAATGGTATCGTCTAGTCTCAACGCGGAAACAAGTTTCTCTAATTAACTCCCCTGAGAGAGCAAGCCTTTATGAATTTTAGTGGTCCCAAAGAAGGCGACCGTGTTCTTCTAAACAAGGGAGATGATTTGAGAGCTCTGCGCATGCGTCCAGATTAACTCCCATGACAGAGGGAGCCATTATGAATTTTAGTAGTCCCAAAGAAGGCAACAGCGTTCTTTTGTCAGGGGGAGAGAATTCGCGAGCGTAGCGCATTGTGTATCGAGTGTCATAATGGAAAAAAAAAGAAGATAATTTTGTTTGGTCATATTTGTGTTCTTTCATGTTTTTGCTGACTCGTAATCTTTAAAGGTTGCGTCGATCCCAGCTTTCGCCTATGGCGTTGTGCCCTTGGAAAAGGCACTTTACCGCTATTTTCTCACCCCACCCAGGTGTAAAAGGGGTACCAACCTTGTGTTGGGGGTTAACCCTGCGACAGACTGGCGTCCTATCCAGGGGGGAGTCTATGACTCTCAGTCACTTAACGCCACAGAACCGTGATAAGCACCAGCCTGATGAGCCTTAGGCTCGGGACAGACTTTAACTAGTCCCAAAGAAGGCAGCAGTGTTCTTTTATCAGGGAAAGAGAATTCGCGAGCGTAGCGCATTGTGTATCGAGTGTCATAATGGAAAAAAAAGATAAATTTGTTTGGTCATGTTTGTGTTCTCTCATGTTTTTGCATTAAATTTAGTGGTCCCAAAGAAGGCAGCAGTGTTCTTTTATCAGGGGAGAGAATTCGCGAGCGTAGCGCATTGTGTATCGAGTGTCATAATGGAAAAAAAAGATAATTTTGTTTCGTCATGTTTGTGTTCTCTCATGTTTTTGCATTAAATTTGACAATAAAAGGCCCTACCAACTTAAAAAAAATTAAACAACCCAATCAAGCCACTCATCTTTCCAACCATATGTCAACTTTGCCAATCCTTGCAAACCAACCAACCAACCAACCACCGCCACCACCACCATCACCACCACCACCACTACCACTACCCTCACCCTCACCACTATCACCACAACCACCACCACCACCATCGCCAACACCACCATCACCACCACCACTTCCACCAGGAGGAGCAGAAGAAGGAGGAGGAGAAGGAGGAGGAGGAGGAGGAAGAGGAAGAAGAAGGGGAGGAGAAGGAGGAGGAGGATAGAGGAAGAGCAGGAGGAGAAGAAGGAAGGAGGAGAAGGAGGAGGAGGAGGAGGAAGAGGAAGAAGAAGGGGGAGGAGAAGGAGGAGGAGGATAGAGGAAGAGCAGGAGAAGAGGGAAGGAGGAGAAGGAGGAGGAGGAGGAGGAAGAGGAAGAAGAAGGGGGAGGAGAAGGAGAAGGAGGATAGAGGAAGAGCAGGAGGAGAAGAAGGAAGGAGGAGAAGGAGGAGGGATGAAGTGCAGGAGGAAGGAGGAGGAGGAGGA
>CM060319.1:18371366-18373866 GCA_030674155.1 Stramonita haemastoma
AGAGAATGACCCCAACCCACCCAGACAAAAAACCAAGACACTTACATATTCATCCTTGGTCTCCACTCTAAGCAGATGTCCCAGCTGGTCATAGCACTCGTCACTGGCCTGTGACCACGACACCTTGCTGACGTTGTTGAAGCGGTAACAGTACATCTGCCACTGGGACCACCCGTCCGGAACACAGCAACAGTGTGCTCTGACCACTCGCCCCTCCTGTACACACGTTAAAGAGCCTATGGCAATAAGGATTGTGTAGGTGTTAAGAACGTTTTATGTGGATTTCTGAATTACGTGGATGATGTACGGGCCAGAAGAGAATGGTGATCACACTTACCTAGGAGGAGGAGAGCCAGTGGGATCAGGATCCCCACAGTGCCCATGTTACTGGGATTCTGACGATTCAGCCTCTGTTTCCACTTTCCGTTATGGACACTTCCACCTCAGAGTTGACTTGATAACTCTACAGAACACTTGCTGAAAAGAAGACGAAATTAAACAGTTTGGTTTTTTGTTAATTCCTGGATGTCCACTCTTTCTACAAAATCAACCTATCTTTCTCTTTTTTTCACTTCTCTTTTCTTGCTTTTAACTTCTTCCTTGTTTTTTTCTGGCTTCCTTCTTGCTTGTTTTCTTTCTTCTTAAGAATTACACCATTTTATGCAAAAAAACCCCCCAAACAACGTTGATCCAATTTTAAACCCCAAACAGTTGGTTTGGCCTACCACTCTCAGTTTTCGTCTCAGTTAGAAGAAAACCTATCTCCTGAGTGTATGTTATGTGTGTGGAGATCTATGAAGAGCAGTGGATGGTCTTTGTCCAGCTCGCTGGGCAGGCAGGCAGGCAGGCAGGCAGACAGGGAGTTAGGTCAGCGATAGGTTATCAGTGGACATAGGTCTATCAGTGGACATCACGGCAGTTGAAGCAGACAGGGAACAGTGCGTGGCAAGTACACAGAGATCACTGCTTGATAAAGTCATCGATAACCTGATTCGGTGTGAGGTGTAAATGGTACTCGTTACTTGTACAGGTTATCTCATGATGTTTAGTTATTTTGCTGTTGGCTGGTCAAGTTGGATGGTTTTGGTTTGTTTGGGTTTTTTTTTATCATGTCATATTATTTTTTTAAGTTAGGAGGTTTTGTTTTGTTTGTCTTGTGATTTTTACTATCTATTTTATTTAATTTAATTTATTCTTTTATACCGAGGACAATGGAATAAACACTCATGTACTTTAACCTTTTTTTAAAATTTTTTTTTTTTTACATGCAGTCCTTTTTTTATCATGACACATCATTTTTCTTAAAAGCATGAGATCCCATGTAATATAAAATCTAGCGATGGACAAAAGCCACATAATTATTTTCATAATCCAAATCAAAGGGGGCACAAAACTGTTAATTTTATGGACAGTGCCATATAGACAGTGGCACAGCTACAGACTCTCTGAGTTTCATCCACCAAAAGAGTGCCAAAATTCCAGAAGTGTGGCGAGGATGAAAGATTCTTAACTCTGGTGTGTGTGTGTGTGTGTGTGTGTGTGTGTGTGTGTGTGTGTGTGTGTGTGTGTGTGTGTGTGTGTGTGTGTGTGTGTGTGTGTGTGTGTTCCGCGGCTAGATCTAGAGCTCCGAGGTTCACCAATGGTGAGAGTTTTGTGTATGCTACCGTTTTCCCCCTACCATTAATGCAGCTGCATTCCGACTTCGCAGATACAGTTGGGAAATGAACCTACCAATTTTGCCAGGACAGTCAGGATGTACCTCCCTGGTTTTTTGTTTTTGTTTTAATTTTTTTTTGCAATGGTCGTGAGTTCTTTCGACTTGACATGCACAAGTCTGTAAGCACACGAGTCCGACTGGTTTAGAGTCTCCTTTGAAAGACTTGATGACACTCTGCTGGATTTTCTCTTCAAACTGGGAAGACAGGGAAAGCCAGAGAATTGAACCCATACCCCTCTCGGTATAGTTGTTAGAAAGGTGAACGTCTAAACCGCCCTGCCTCCTTGTTTTTTTCTTTTTGTTCTTTTTGATGGTATGCAGAAACAAAGAAGCCACTCACACACACACACACACACACACACACACACACACACACACACACACACACACACACACACACACACACACGCACGCACGCACTCATGCACCACACCTACACACGCACGCACGCACGCGCACGCACCACACACACACACACACACACACACACACACACACACACACACACACACACACACACACACCACACACACACCACACACACACACACACACCTACCTAAATATAAACAAAACAGAAAAAAAACCAAATCTGCGAACAAAAGAAAAAAAAAAGTGATAATTTTGTCACAATCCTTCACATCCACTCTATAACTCAATGCATTGTTTCAGCAGACCTTACCAAGCCCTTATCACCAGGCTTACCTGCTTCTCAATACTGACCCTGTCCCTTACGAGATATGTAGCCCCGATAACATACATGTCTGAGCGTTATCGTGCGGCC
>CM060319.1:18381366-18383866 GCA_030674155.1 Stramonita haemastoma
CAACATCATCATAGTGGACACAATAAACGATACTAATAACTGCAAAAAAACAACATCACAGTGGACATAATAAACGATACTGATAACTGCAATAACAACATCATAGTGGACACAATAAACGATACTGATAACTGCATTAACAACACCATAGTGGACACAATAAACGATACTTATAACTGCAATAACAACATCATAGTGGACACAAGAAACCATATTGATAACTGCAATAACAACACCAGATTGAACACAATAAACGATACTGATAACTGCAACAACAACGTCAACATCGTAGTGAACACAATAAACGATACTGATAACTGCAATAACGACAATGTCTTTGACGAATGACCGAAAGAAAAAAGAAAGAAAAAGTAATGAATTATGGATGAAGAAAGGAAGGGAGGAATGGAGGAGGAAAGGAAGGAAGGAAGGGAGGAAGGGAGGGAGGGAGGGAGGGAGGAAAGGAGGGAGGATGGAAAAAAAAGAAGGAAGGAATGGAGGGAGGGAGGAAGGAAGGAAGGAGGGAAGGAAGGAAGGAAGATGAAAGAAGGAAGGAAGGGGGAAGGAAGGAAGGAAGGAAGGAAGGGAGGGAGGGAGGAAGGAAGGGGGAGAGATGAATGAAAGAAGGGTGGAAGGAAGGAAGGGAGGAAGGAAGGAAGGAAGAAAGGAAGGAAGGAAGAGAGGAAAGAAGGAAGGAAGGAAGAAAGGAAGGACTGACTGGCAGACTTACTGAATGACTGACTAAATAAAAGAAGGAATGAGGTAAGGACTGGATGAAATAAGTAGGGAAAAAGAAACATGGCAAACTTAAGTCAGTAAAGAAAGAAAGGAAGGGAGGAAGGAAGGAAGGAAGGAGGAGGAAGGAAGGAAGGAAGGAAGGAAGAAAGGAAAGGAAGGAAGGAAGGAAGAAAGGAAGGGATAGACAGACATGATATACAGATACATAAAGACAGACAGACGAAACAGACAGATAAACAGATTCAGATAGTGATACAGACAGAAGGACAAACAAACGAACAGATTCCGACACAGACAGACAGACAGACAGACAGACAGCCAGCCAGCCAGCCAGCCAGCCAGCCAGCCAGACAGACAGACAGACAGACAGACAGACAGACAGACAGAGCATCACTAATTGACATACGTACAGCAGCAAACAGCATCAGCAACACAAGAGCCAGCATCCTCATGGTGCCTGATGACAGCCTCCCGATTTCTCCTTTCAGAAAAAACAACAACAAGAAATAAGAAAGAAAACTCTATCAACCTAAAACAACCTCAAAAACTAAGGAGAAACTTCGAACGAACTGGCTATCGTTATATATAGGATTTTTTGAGAGTGTCCCTGTACATGCATCTTAGTTTGATTGTATAGGTCTTTTTTCAAGAAATGGCTTGGGTTTTTTAAAATTACAAATTATTCGTGCGTGCGTGCGTGCGTGCGTGCGTGCGTGCGTGCGTGTGTGTGAATGTATGTATGTATGTATGTATGTATGTATGTATGTATGTATGTATGTATGTATGTATGTATGTATGTATGTATGTATGTATGTATGTATGTATGTATGTAGGTAGGTAGGTATGTAGGTATGTAGGTATGTAGTATGTATGTATGTATGTATGTATGTATGTATGTATGTAGGTATGTAGGTATGTAGGTATGTATGTATGTCTGTCTGTCTGTCTGTCTGTCTGTCTGTCTGTCTGTCTGTCTGTCTGTCTGTCTGTATGTATGTATGTATGTATGTATGTATGTATGTATGTATGTATGTATGTATGTATGTATGTATGTATGTGTGTGTGTGCGTGCGTGCGTGCGTGCGTGCGTGCGTGTGTGTGGTGTGTGTGTTGTGTGTGTGTGGTCAATACAGCTTAACATATACCTGATAATAAATATATGATGATGGTGATTGTGAGATCGTTTGTGCGCACGCCAACCCGTGAGGGCGTGTGTGTCTGTGTGTGTATGTGTGGGCGCGTGCGTGCACACCTGCGTGCGTGTGTGCGTGACATGCGTGCATGCGCGCGCGTGTGTCAAAGTCAAAGTCAAACTTTTATTTATGGTATATTGAATAAGTGGTGCAATTACTTTTTTCTTCAGGTGTGTCTGTGTGTTCTTTATTTCATTGTTTTATTTCGAGTATAATGGAAAAAGCACTTAAGTCCTTTCTTTACACCTAATCCCCGTGTGTATGCCGTTTTGTCAAATTTGTCATCTGTTCTCAAAGGCAAACAATGCTTACTCTTCGAAAAGGTGGAACAAGTTTTGAGGTATGCACAAGATGTCTGCATGAGTTACACGCATGACTTCAGTAGGAAATCTCATGTGAAGGACTTTCAGGGGAATGGAGTCGGCACTGATGTTAACTCCAGGGAATAATTCCCTCGACAGGGCATCTCGGAGGTGGCTCCAACCTGGGCTCGAACCTAGGCCTCAGACAGCGAGCGCAGCGTTCCCCTTAATTAACCACTAAGCTAATTCGTTCCCCCACAGACATTT
>CM060319.1:18388866-18398866 GCA_030674155.1 Stramonita haemastoma
TAATACCCACCAAAACATCCGTGGAATGGGCAAAATATTTGTTCCATCCAAAAAATGACAAAGCGAATGGTCTTTAAAAATGTTTACCTAAAAAATACCCATACAACATCCTCACCCCTAAAAATGCAGAACTTAAGTGAAAAGAAACCATCTATAGACTCTATAACACACATACACACTTTTTTCTGAACTTTAAAAATATATATTTTTTCCATTTGTATGACCTATTTTCATTAGGTTTTCATAGATATGATTTTTTCTTAGATGGATGGCTTGATGAAAAAAAGCAATTGCACTGCTTATTCAATGTACCTTCTGAAAAAAAGTTTGACATTGACATTGACTTTGGCACACACACACACTCTGATGGCTTGATAAAAACTGGAAAATGCATCGATTATTCCATGTACCATCTGGAAGTAAAAGTTTGACTTTGACTTTCATCACATCTGAACAGACTGCACAAAACTATCTGGATCAGTGTCAACACAACTCAAACCAATATTTATCACAACTAACAGAAATAAAAAGGACAGCATAAAAACATTAGGTAAAATAATCTATAAGATAAAGGACACCACAACACACACACACACACACACACACACACACACACACACACACACACACACACTATCAAATCAGTGCAGACTCCACTCTCCCCAAAAGTCCTTCGGATGAGACTATAAACCCAGACCCTGTGTGCACATGTTAAATCATGTTTTGCTTTTCAAAAGAGTAGGCCATTGTGTGCCAGTGGTAACAGATGACAAAACTGATAAAACTGTACACACACAGGACTGGATGTAAAAAGCACATGAATGCTTATTCCATTATCCTTGATGTAAAAGAATAAACAAACAGATAAAATAAACAAAAATAATAAATAATTTCTATCAGTCTTGCGTATTTCAGTTCGACTAGTTGGAACACTCACACTCTAAAAAAGTAATTCTGACTTGACTTAAAAACTGACTTGACTTAAAAACAAACTGTATGTAGTTGATACTGATGATCACCTGCTACAATATGCAAACACAGTGATCTGCCAGCCCTGTCACCATGGCCTCAGCTGAATAAAAAAAAAAAATTCTGAAATGTAGGTGTTGTGTGTTCCCCAGCTCAACAGCCTGGAGGTCAACCAGAACATGGGCTCTGTCTCATTCATTCCTCTTCTTCACCTTCACCTTTACGCATCCTGTAGTTAGTCCTGTAGACCGTGGGGCTGGGCGTAACTAAATATTTTGCAACCAGCTTCCTCCACTCCCTATGAACTACCCTGAAGTCACCAAGAATATGCACTTTGTCTTACTCATCTCTCCCCCCTTCCCCCTCAACCTTAGAATCACTATAAGCATAAGACCGCAAGTGCACAGTGAATGAAAAATTGGCTGTTTTTGACATAATCATAGGCAGTCATACACCGACTTTAGAGGAATTTTTACCTTCTTATAATGGAGTAGAGTGATTTTTATGTTAAAAGCTTGTCATTGTTACGGATGAAGAAGACAATAATCTACATAATATTAAAGATCATACATACTGATACTGTTGTGCAGGTCCTGACATTTTTCATGACAAAAACAAACTGACAAACTGTTTGATGTGGGTCAGATGTCTGAAAGATTATTTTTTGTTATGACAACACTTTAGTGTATTTTTTGTCTAAAGTTGTTCCAGGAGTATTTCTTGCCAGAAATCTGAAATTGTTTTTTCTTTGGTAAAGTTGGTCACTATGTATTATTATATGATGTTTATTACAATGTTTCCAATACATTCATTGAAGAAAGAGAACTGTGTAATTGGGGAAGAAAGTGATGAAAAAAGGGAATCTATAATCTTTATCAACAAAGTGTTCACTGCTGAAAACACACACACACACACGTGCATGCACGCACGCATGCCCCTGTGGGTGCGCGCCCACACATACACACCGACTCTCTATTTAAAAAAAAAAAAGATAATTGAAAGCTAAACAATCTTAAACACAATAATAAACATAATACATAAGAACAAGAAATCAAAACACAAGCCATTACCCACTTACTAAAACCATGTGTGTATTTGCATAATTCCTGTCACCTCCAAATCAAGGCCATCATCATTGCATTTGCATACTTTATTTCATTTACCAAAATAATTATCTATTTTCTCTGGTTACACTTTTTAGTGGCTTGATGAAAAAATACAATGGAAATGTTTTCAAGAATGCCCCTGAACCTTCTCTCATAAAAAGGTAGGTTGCATACCTGCCAGTCATATCAAACTGAATGCAAAAAACAAAACAAAAAACACACACAAAAAAAGCAGAAAAATCTGCCTGTACTACAAAGAATTGCTCCCATAAAGGCTTCCCTGATTATCACATAATTATAGGATTAAGACAGGTCTGGTCATGAAATGCAAATAGCATATCCGATGTTGCATACAAGGACAATTTATTCATCTACAAATGGCAATCACTATAATTAAAAGCCTATTCAATAAAAAGTCTTTAGAATATAGAACTCTTACCAATTCAAAATCGTAGGAAAAAAATCTGTCAAATGAAAAAGTCTACATTAAAAAACAAAAACAAAACAACAACCCCCCAAAACATAAACAACAACAACAACAAAAAGAAATCCCCAAACCAATCCATGATGTCCTTTTCTCATGTGATGGCACTCTCCTTGGCTTTGACACCATCAAATTTTACACCCCTCCCCCCCACCCCTACCCCATGACAACACTTTCTCCATTTTGTAAAAATAAAAAAGACAACCAACCAAACAACAACAAACAAACAAAATAAAAAAGCATATGTGGGATAAGCTATTACACTGTTATTTTATTTGGGAACTGTGCATTCTGAGGGGCTGGAAGCTATGTCCTTGGCACTGAGTTTTCCTGATGACATCATGTTCACTGTGGTGACGCCACCTTAGGACGACCTGGCGATGACGTCACTCACCGTGGTGACGTCACCTCATGACGACCCCGGCGATGACGTCACTCACGGTGGTGACGTCGTCTTACGATGACCCTGGCGATGACGTCATTCACTGTTGTGACGTCATCTTGTGATGACGCAGTATTGCGCGGGCGGCATCCTGCCCGGACTCCAAAGCTCCGTGGGCGGTGGAGTAGTAGCGTTTGCTGCATGCCTCCCCTGCTAGCTGCACCACAGGATTCTGAGGGTGACAGAGAGAGAGAGAGAAGGAAACAGAGAATGAAGGATTAGAATTATGACTGTGGCAGAATGATGCAGACCTTATTGCATTCTGGTTTCTTAAACCACGCACGCCACATACACACGCATGGACGCACATACGCACGCACGCACACATGCACACACGCACGCACACACACACACACACACACACACACACACACACACACACACACCCACACACACACACACTCTCTCTCTCTCTCTTTTTGAGAAGTGGCACTTTGCAGGCATAACTACACAAGGCATACACGCATAAATCTATGTACACACACACACACACACACACACGCGCACACACACACGCATGCATGCATGCACTCACACAAAGAAAAGAGAAAAGATCCACTGCAACTGCAAGCTATGGCCAAAGCCTACTCCAAATCCTAACCACTAAGCTCCCAGCATGTGCCACAGACAGGGCACACCAGACACAAACAGAGCATCCAATGCAGGGACATAGGGGCTGAACAGTGACATAGGGGCTGAACAGTGACATAGGGGCTGAACAGTGACATAGGGACTAATCAGGGACATAGGGGCTGAGCAGTGACACAAGGGCTTGATAATGACATAGGGACTGAACAGCGATGACACATGGGCTTAATAATGACAAAGGGACTAAGCAGTGGGATAGGGGCTGAACAGGGACATAGGGGCTGAGCAGGGACATAGGGGCTGAACAGTGACATAGGGGCTAATCAGGGACATAGGGGCTGAGCAGTGACACAAGGGCTTAATAATGACATAGCGACTGGATGGGCTTAATAATGACATAGGGACTAAGCAGTGGGATAGGGGCTGAACAGGGACATAGGGGCTGAGCAGGGACATAGGGGCTGAGCAGGGACATAGGGGCTGAACACTGACATAGGGACTGAACAGTGACACAGGGCTTAATAATGACATAGGGGCTGAGCAGTGGGATAGGGGCTGAGCAGTGACATAGGGGCTGAGCAGTGACATAGGGGCTGAGCAGGGACACAGGGGCTGAGCAGGGACATAGGGGCTGAGCAGGGAGATAGGGGCTGAGCAGGGACATTGGGGGTGAGCAGTGGGATAGGGGCTGATCAGGGAGATAGGGGCTGAGCAGGGACATAGGGGCTGAGCAGGGACATAGGGGCTGGTACCTGGGCAGAGGGCAGGGGCCGGGACAACACCTCGTGCTGCTCCAGGGGCATCCCCACCGCCATGAAGCTGTAGGCCCCACGAGTGTAGGGGTTGGTGTACCACTCCGTTCTGCAACACAACACACATTGATGGTACAGTCATGATCATCATCATCTGTGTGTGTGTGTGTGTGTGTGTGTGTGTGTGTGTGTGTGTGTGTGTGTGTGTGTGTGTGTGTGTGTGTGTGTGTCTCTCTCTCTCTCTCTCTCTCTCTCTCTCTCTTCTCTCTCGTGCATGCAAACGCATAAGCAGAAATAGCCTTGAAATCTGGCATGAATACATACGCACTTGCAGGATATATATAACTTGAAGGCTTTCTCCCTGTCTCACGTACACACTGACATCTTTTTTTTTGTCACTAGCATACATGCATACATGCATGCACGCACACACACACACACATAAACGTAGACATTCACTTACACACACACACACTAACGTTCTCACCTGATCAAGCGGCGAGGGGCAGGCAACTCAGGACGGTTCAGAAACAAGGTCAGCAACTCGTGCAGCACGGCCTTGACCTCTTCAACCGGAAGCGATTCCATGACAATGGCGGCCTCCCCTCCCAGCCAGCCCACAATGCAGAACTGGTGGCTGTGAATGGCTTGGTAGATGCTCACTTCTTCGTACCACTGCCGCCCGTTCTGAGGACAATGAGGACAAAATCTATACATACAGACCACAACCATGACGACAAGAACTATACATACAGACCACAACCATAACGACAAGAACTATACATACAAACCAAAACCATAACAATGATAGTTGAGATGATAATTACAGAAAAAAATGTTGCATGTCTGGGGATGGCTGGGTATAGGGTTAATTTTAGTATCACTGGTGGTTATGGTACTACTATGCTACTGCTGTTATTGTTGCTGGTACTGTTACTACTGCTACCCCTCCTCCTCCTACTGCTACTACTACCGTTACTACTACTGCTGCTGCTGCTGCTACTCCTCCTCCTTCTTCAACCTCTACCTCTTCTACTACTCTACTACTTCTTCTACTACTGCTAAAGATGACAGTGTTGTCATTTCAACGTGTGGTTTAAAATGACTAGAATGATGCTGCTGGTAGGATTAGATGAGTTGGTATGCATGTAACTTGTCAGTCAATGTTTCCTGATGTATCATCATCATCATCATCATCATCATCATCAACATCATCATCATCATCATCATATCATCATCATCATCATCAACAGCAGCCCCCCCCCCACCACAACAACAGCCAACATCAACATCAACATCACCATCACCCACAGCTGTCAGTTTCCCCCACTTTCAGCTCCTCTCAGCTGCTAATGGGGCCAGCTGGTGCTAATTACAACAGGAAATGACCACAGTTGGGCAAAGCAAATGGAAGGGGGCGCACTAAATTTAGCACTCTTGTTTGAGTGAAGTTGCATTTGCACGCTGTGCACTTACCACCCACCAGCCTTAACAACAACAACAACAACAACAACAACAACAAAAGAAACTTCAGAACTCACCGACATTTTCGTGGCGTACTTGGCTGACCTGAGCTGGGGGTCAGCTCCCTCCATCCACAGCGGGATCATCCCCTCCACGTCACTTCCCAGAATGCACTCCTCCCAGCTGTCGGCGCCCCCACCACACTCGGCAGACAGACAACTCTCGAACTCGGGGAAATCTTCCTTTTCCCAAAACAGACACATCTTGGCCACGTTTCCGAACCCCATGGAGGCCACTGCCTCCTGGTGCTCACGTGGCAGCCCAGGCTGAAAGAACTCAGGTTTGGACGACAAGAAGCCCACAGATGACGTCACGATGACGTGATCCGCGTAGAACACGTCACCATCCTCACACTCTATCCTAACACAGGAATCAGGTTTAGAGCCTGAGGTCGGTTTAGTTCTTCCCACATCTAAATCTTCCTCGACCTCAAAGTGAGGACCGAGGTTTTCGGTATCCTTAGTTTCCCCGTTAGTTCTCTCGCGGCTTTCTTCCTGAGGATTCGACACACATCCTCAAAGCTCTTTCCGTTTTTAAGGGCCTCGGCAACCTCCTTAGTCCGTTTGGCCTCATCCTGAACAGAATCATCATCACCCAAACGTTTATCCTTCTGCTTCAGCTCCCGGTTTTCGGTCTCGGCCAAGTTGTTGTTGCTCCCGTACTTTCCCTTGGCGGGCAGCTGCTCGATGAGCTGGGAGAGGTCGTCCATGGGGTGGACCTCATCCGGGGTCCACTGGATCACCTTGACCGCCTTGTTCAGACGCAGGACGCCCTGGGGGACGCTCTCCTTCAGGAGAACTTTGAAGACAGCCTCCATGCCGGAGGTGGTTTCCCGAGTGCCGTTGCCGGGTAGAAGACGTACTGGCCGTTCCTGTTGGAGATTCAGTTTTGGAAGGTTTGTTATTTGCGTCATGTGAAATGTTTGTTGTCAATGTCTTTTTTGGGAGATAATGCACACTAACAACCCCGCCCCCCAAATACCCCCCCCAAAAAAAACAACAACAAACAAACAAAAAAACCTCAACCCCAAACTAAACCAAAACAAAACCAAAAGCCCCCCAACCTCCCAACAATTCTGTGTGAACTGCTGTTGACCATATATTCGTCACCACAGTGTTGTTATTTTCAACATAATAATTATTATCTTCTTCATTATTTTCGTTATCATCATCCTTGCCATTTTTTAGGTTTGTTTTTCATGCCTCTTTTTGCTGCTTTCGATTTTTCTGGTTTACTTCTCTTTTTTTCAGGGAGGGGAGAGGGTGGAGGGAAGGGGAGAGGGTGGAGGGAAGGGGAGAGGGTGGAGGGAAGGGGAGGTTATTTGTTGCAGTTGTTGTTGTTTGGTTTTTTTACATATAATTTTTTCTTGTTAGTTTTTCCAATTCTCCATTTACCCCTTCCATTCCTGCATTTCCACTTGATTCCATTTTACTTTATCCTCCCCCGTCCCTCCCCAACCCATTTCCAAATCTATCTGTGACTGAAGTAAGCTGGAAAACATAGAAACTGACAACAGCAGCAGCAAAGAAGATGATGGAGAAGAAGATGGAGAAGAAGGAAGAGGAGGAAAAGAAGAAGAAAAAGGAAAACAAAAACAGGAGGAGAGGAGGACAGAAGAATTGGAAGAAGAAGAAGAAGAAGAAGAAGAAGAAGAAGAAGAAGAAGAAGAAGAAGAAGAAGAAGAAGAAGAAGAAAAAAAGAAAGAAGAAGAAGAAGAAGAAGACAGACAGCAGAGACAGATAGACAGAGACAGGCAGACAGACAGAAAGAGAGACAGACAGACAGAAAGACAACCTACCAGGCAGGGAAAGCTCGTCCACAGTTCCTCCACAGTCCTGACAATCCCAGTACTCCAGCCACCTGAACATACAGAAATATGCCATATGCACGTTAAACATCCCAAAGCAACATATTCCATTGGCACGTAAGAAATTCTGCAGTAAATTCAAATAAATAGTCACCATTTACAGGGGTAACACTCTGAAAACCAATGATTTCTTAAAAGCAATGTTTACTTGTGTAACTCGCTCCTCTCATAGTTGGTTTACAGGCACATTTCTCAGACTTCAAGTTCTGAATGAAAATGTGGAATGACGATTTCATTTTAAGTGTCACATGCCGACCACGAAGGTCTTCTTAGGACTGATTGTGACAGACAGACAGACAGACAGACAGACAGAGACAGACAGACACACAGACACACAGACTCACACACATACACCACACCACGCTAACTTAAAATTCACACACTCATCCCCCCCCCCCCACTCGTACAACCCCCCCCCCCCCCCAACCACCACCATCCTCCCACTTACCCTCTCCCCCCCAACTCCCACCCCATTCCCCCTATTTACTCCCCCCCCCCCCCCCCGCCTCACATCCACATACACCCTCCCCCCCCCCTTACACACACAACACCCCCCACCCCCTACACCCACACCCCCATACCTGAACATAGCAGTCTTAAGCAGCTCGGATCCCTGCATGCTAAGTCTGGCTGTGCTGTACTGGTCTCTGAAGAACTGACCCACCAGACTCGATTGACATCCGAGGCCCGGCCCTGTCGCAAGGCCTCGTTGGCTCCCAGCTGAAGATTCTCCAGAACCTGTTTCAGGGGAAGGGTGGGGGGGGGAGATGGAGGATGATATACATTGTGTATATATGTATATATATAAAATTGCATACAAGCAGACAGGCGCCCAGACAGACAGAGACAAATACATACTATCACATACACAACACACACACACACACACACATAAACACACATACATCTACCTCCCCCCCTCATTTGTGCATTTGCACAATACTACCAAGCATATCTCCTGCAGCCAACCACCCCTCCCATCCCCTGCCCCCTCCCTTTCCATGTGTTTATAATGCTATAGCCAATGTAAAATAATGGCCTATAGCCAATGTACAATAAATGGCCTATAGCCAATGTACAATAAATGGCCTATCCATGAAAGGCCAAATGTACAATAAATGGCCTATAACCATATACAATAATGCCTTAGCCATCAACAATAAGGCCTTAGCCAATGTACAAAGCCTATAGCCAATGTACAATAAATGACCTATAGCCAATGTACATAAATGGCCTACAGCCAATGTACAATAAATGGCATATAGCCAATGTACAATAAATGACCTATAGCCAATGTACATTAAATGGCCTACAGCCAATGTACAATAAATGGCATATAGCCAATGTACAATAAATGACCTATAACCAATGTAGCCTACAATAAAAATACAATAAACATCCCAGTTTCTAGTTCTCTCTCTCTCTCTCTTCTCTTCTCTCTCTCTCTCTCTCTCTCTCTCTCTCTCTCTCTCTCTCTCTCTCTCTCTCTCTCTCTCTCACACCTGCAGGTTTTGCGTGGCCACAGCCTGGTTGACCGGTTGACCGTCGGATGTCTCGGAAGAGGAATTCACTGAACTGCAGAGGAGTGTCCGGCTGAGAATCCTCCTCCGGCTCTTGTTCTGTAATGATCAGTGATAAGTAATGATGATGATGATGATGATGATAATGATGATGATGATGAATGATAATGATATGAATGATGATGATAATGATGATGATAATGATAGTAGTATCTACTACTTCTACTGCTAATACTATCAAGATGGCGAGGACTAAGAAGAATGCTAAGAAAATGCAGAAGAATGAAGAAGAAGAAGAATAAAGAAGAAGAAGAAGAATGAAGAAGAAAGAAGAATGCGAAGAAGAAGAATGGAAGAAGAAGAATGTGAGGTGAGAAGAGGGTGAGTGGGTGTGTGTGTGTGTGTGTGTGTGTGTGTGTGTGTGTGTGTGTGTGTGTGTGTGTGTGTGTGTGTGTGTGTGTGTGTGTGTGGTGTGTGTGTGCGTGGTGTGTGTTCCTGCATTCATATCAAACCACGAGGAAATAAATTTTTGTTTTCACACATCAAACTATGTGACTCAATTAATCAACATCTACAAAAAAATCAACACATTTTTCGTGGATGTGACAGCTCTTCTAAATGCAAAACATATTTCAGAAAGACTTTAAACTGACTACTGTAAAACGGGTTACTCTTCACTACATGTTTGTGATTTCAACATTGCTTTTGATCAAGAACTGCATTCACACATAGGTCTATGCCTTTAGAA
>CM060319.1:18418866-18428866 GCA_030674155.1 Stramonita haemastoma
TTATGACGTCTGTGAATACAAATAATATTTCTTAAGAGAGAAAGACTGGGATTTTCTAAGCGCAGAGTTTTGGTAAACAGACAGGAGCCAAGCAGTGCTTTGAAGAGTGTGCTACAATTAGATGAAAAGTGATTTACACACACACACACACACACACACACACACACACACACACACACACACACACACACACAGCACACACACAAAGAGGCTCGCTTTCGGGCACCACCACCACCACATCCACCACCCACCCCCATTAAAAAAAGAAAAGAAAAAAAAAAAAAAAAGAAAAGAAACAAAAAATAAATCACTTCTTTAATGTCATAATCATAATACACAGTGTACACATACGCTTAACACGAATGACAATCATGGCTTCAATCCAACACCCAGAAACCTATCTTTCTCATGACCCTGCCCTCAAGACCCAAAACAAAAAAGGCTCAGTTTTCGCCACACACTACATCTCCATTAATTAATTAACACGATGATCCACATGCACACACAATAATGAGTGAAGTCAAAATGAAGACCCACAGCAGGCGTCTTGTCTAATAATTGGGTTAATTCTAGACACAAAGGCAGCTCCAATTTACACGCCAGTTGCAGATGGTGTGTCAATGTCCGTTCCAATTTGTCAGTGACCTATACTAAGGGTTTATAGGCCTAGTGGCTAAGAGAGATGGAGGGAGGGAGGGGAGGGAAGGGAAGGGAAGGGAAGGTCTGTGTTGTTAATTAATACCAAGGCTGTCAACAAGCACAAGCGCTGACAGAGATGTCCAAGTGGAGTTATTCGCATGTCTACATATATTGACTCTCTGCCTCTGTCTGTCTGTCTGTCTGTTTCTGAGTGATGTGTGGTAACCTACATGGGATCTCGATTTGTCATCTCATCCAAAAGACTTTCAAAGAAAAAGTTCAACTTTCTCAAGAAACACTGCCTGAAAACATAAAAAAGCAACCCCCCCCTCCCCCCAAACTCTGCCCGGAAAAAAACCAACCAACCAACCAACCAAACAACCAACCAAACCAAACAGCCAACTAACCAACCAACCAACCAAACAGCCAACTAACCAACCGACCAATCAATCAACCAAGCAACCAAGCAACCAAACAGCCAACCAACCAACCACAGAAAGAAACAAACCTTAGAGCAATTCTACAGCACCTCAAAGAATTAATTCAGGGAGAAATCAAGCCCATGTCAGATCTATTTTTACCTCGGTGAAAATTTAAGAATCATCCTGGTTTGCATTTTGAAGTAGTTATCGACACCTGTATCTTTTTTTAAATATATTTTTTTTTTTTTGATTGCTGCTCTAGTGTCTGTTTCATTATCAACGATATTTTATTGTTGCCTGGATGTATCAGTGTTATTGTTTTGGTATGTTATGTTCTTTGCTCCACAATACTATCAACATTTACATCTTCTGCATAAAAAAACACACAAAAAACCTCCTTTTATCATCCTTGAATCATGTGGTATGGTATAGAATACAAAGATTTCATGACTAAAATACACAGACACAGCGACACACAGTCACAGACTGACAGACAGACAGACAGAGACACACACACACACACACACACACACACAACACACACACACACCACACAATTATATATATATATATATATATATATATATATATATATATATATATATATATATATATATATATATATATATAATATATATATAATACATATAGCCCCGCTGTTGTCTAGTGGTTAGGGCGTTGGACTCGTAATCTAAAGGTTGCGGGTTCGATCCCAGCTTTCGGCTATGGCGTTGTGCCCTTGGAAAAGGCACTTTACGGCTATTTTCTCACCCCACCCAGGTGTAAAAGGGGTACCAACCTTGTGTTGGGGGTTAACCCTGCGATAGACTGGCGTCCTATCCAGGGGGGAGTCTATGACTCTCAGTCGCTTAACGCCACAGAAACCGGGATAAGCACCGGCCTGATGAGCCTTAGGCTCGGGACAGACTTTAATATATATATATATATATATATATATATATATATATATATATATATATATATATATATATATATATATATAGCGCGCGGGGCACACACACATACACTAACACTAACACTACACACACAGATATATATATAAATAATATATATATATATATATAATAAGTACCAACTTACACTAGGTCTCTCTACGTGTTTTATGTAGAATGTGCATGCAGGAGTGTGTGTGTGTGTGTGTGTGGTGTGTGTGTGTGTGTGTGTGTGTGTGTGTGTGTGTGTGTGTGTGTGTGTGCGGGCGCGCGTATATGTGTGTGTGTGTGCGTGCGCGCGCGTGTGGTGGGTGCGTTCGTACGTGCGTGTGTGTGTGTGTGCGTGCGTGAGTGTGTGTATGGGTGTGTTTGTGTGTGTGTTTGTGTGTGTGTGCGTGCGTGTGTGTGCATGTGTGTGCGTGCGTGTGTGTGCATGTGTGTGCGTGAGTGCGTGTGTGTATGTATGTGTGTGTGTATGTGTGTGTGTGAGTGTAAAACTAACCCACCTACCAAAATTGATATATCCTGCTTTTTTCTTTCTAAAAAAGTCAGAAGACCTATGTCAATGCCCATACCTGTTTCTCGAATCATGTAGGCCTATAGATCTCTTTTTCCCATTTCTCTGCGTCTGTTTGTCTGTTTCTGTCTATCTGTGTCTTTCTGTTTCAGTCTGTCTGTTTCTGTCTCTGTCTCTCTGTTTCTGTCCCTGTCTCTGTCTGTCTCTCCCCCATCTCTCTCCCCCTCCCCCTCTCTCTCTCCCCTCCCCCCCTCTCCCCCCCCTCTCTCTCTCACATTTCCCCCCTTCTTTTCTCCTTCTTTAAACTCCTTCTCCTCTCTCTCTCGATTTCCCTTGCCCTCCTCCCCTCCCTCTCCCCACTTCACTGAATATTGTGTCATTTCTATATCATCTTACATAACATCGAAGTAGGACTTGATCACGGCCTCTCTGCGTGTATGTCGACCTAGATTTCTTTTATCAGGAAAAGGAGAAACAACAACACAGGGAAAATGATAACAAAAATATAATAAAGAAAATATAAATAGTGCTTTATCCAAAGATCTGTTGGAGGCAACTTGTATCACATGATTGTCTAAATATAAAACAATGTTATCATAAGATAACAAAATGTGAAGTCCAATGTTTTTTTGCAAGGCATCAAAATTAATGTGAAGAGAAAAAACCCCGCTAATGTCAATACATCTCCAAAATAAAAATCGACCATCGTAATCTATATAGGATGCAAACTTGACAAATTTTTAGTTGCACGTATTGATTTTGTGTTTGCACAATGCTATTTACATGTCTAGATGCGCGCATGTTATCTCCATCCTGTCCTCTCTCTCTCTCTCTCTCTCTCTCTCTCTCTCTCTCTCTCTCTCTCTCTCTCTCTCTCTCCTCTCTCTCTCTCTCCTCTCCCCTCCTTTCTCTCTCCAGAGATCTGTTTGGGCAACTTGTATCCTATATCTAAATATAAAACAATGCTATCATAAGATAAATTGGGGAACGGGATAGCCTAGTGTTTAGAACATTGCGCTCGCAATCTGCTTACCCGGGTTCGATTCCCATTTCAAGAGGATATTTTCCCCTGGGGTTAACATCAGTGCTGACTCCACTCTCCCCAAAAGTCCTTCTGAAGAGACCATAAACCGAGGCCCCGTGTGCGTACGCACGCAGAACACCTTGCGCACACCGTTAGACCCTGTTCGAAAGAGAAGTCCATTGTGTGCTGGTGGGAACAGATGGCAAATGTACAAGACTGCAAACACACAGGGACTGGCTGTAAAAAAAGCACATTTAGATATCCAGATTTACACACACACACACATTATCCTCGAAATAAGAGAATAAATAAATGAATGAATAAATAAACACACACACACACATACACACACACAATCAGGGAGAGAGAGAGAAGAGAGAGAGAGAGAGAGAGAGAGAGAGAGAGAGAGAGAGAGAGAGAGAGAGAGAGAGAGAAGAGAGAAGACAGACAGACAGACAGACAGACGACGACGACAGACAGACAACAGAAGACACACACACACACACACACACACACACACACACACACACACACACACACACACACAACACACACACACACACACACACAGAGAAGAGGAAGAGATTGGTGAGGGACAGGAGGGATGTGGTATATGGGGAAGGGGGAAAAGC
The DNA here is from genome assembly GCA_030674155.1 of Stramonita haemastoma. Taxonomy (NCBI): domain Eukaryota; kingdom Metazoa; phylum Mollusca; class Gastropoda; order Neogastropoda; family Muricidae; genus Stramonita; species Stramonita haemastoma. Next base: position 18,423,054 of record CM060319.1, read on the forward strand.
GGTGTTGAATATGAACTATTATTATTTTTATTATTATTTTATTATCTTTTTTTTCCTGTTGTCGACTGCAGCAGATTAAAGAACAGACGGCCTTGTGTCTAAAACAAAATTAGTGCTGGCTTTCTGATAACCACTGCACTGAATAATGTTTGGTAAACCCCGCTGGTATCTTTTTGTCGGTCAAAAACTTGGTGTTTGTTTTATTGTTTGTTTGTTGTTTGTGTTGTTTTTTTGTGTTGTAAAGAATAAGTGCTGAATCGACTGCACGCACCAACAAATGCACACACCGACACACACACACACACACACACCTCACACACACACACACACACACATCACTCTCTCTCATCACACACAACACACACACACACACACACACACAACACACACACACACACACACACACACACACACACACACACACACACAACACACACACATCTCTCATCTACTACTCACACCCTCACACACACACACACCACACACACAACACACACACATGCGACGTGCGAGTACATACAACAAACACACACAACACACACACGCACGCACACACATACACACACACACAACGCAAGACACAACACACACACACACACACACACACACACACACACACACACACACCAAAACACACACACACACACACGCACACACACACACACACACATACACACACACACACACACACACCACACACACACACACACACACACACACACACACACACACACACACACACACACACACAGAAAACAAAGCAGTAAATGCGGATGAATAAAAGAAGAGGCAGTAAATTTGGTTGGGAATCTAGTGCAGTGTTCTCCACCGACAACAATCAACCTTCAAATAGAATTATTTGATATTCACCGAAAGAACATACACAAAACCCAAACAAACAAACAACCGTCTAACCCCACCGCCTTCCCGAAAAAATAAAAAAAAACCTAAAACATTCAATCAAATAAAGCAAACGAACAAACAGAAAAAGAAACAAAAACAGTTATCGGCAACAAACCCGGAAAACTGATAGTCGTAAAATAATTCTAGCACACACAAGTGCCTTGCTCTACTAGCCTTATTTCATGTGATTTAGTGTGGTTTTACTTTATCGTACTATCAATTGCAAAAAGGAAAGTAAGCTATACCCAGAACTGGAGTGTTCTCAGGAAACTAAGAGTAGTATAGTACCAAGTCATGTTGACAGGCACGTAACGTAACGTACTATGCAAAACACACCAGAGAGAGAGAGAGAGAGAGAGAGAGAGAGAGAGAGAGAGAGAGAGAGAGAGAGAGAGAGAGAGAGAGAGAGAGAGAGAGAGATCATTGCTATTGTTGAGGTCAAACGTACAAGAATAAACAGATCCTTATGCACCATACTCTCCACCACCCCCTGCCTCCCCCCAAAAAAAAAAAAAATAAAAAAAAAATCCACGAACAAATGAAATGGTAGTGCACTCAGGCCGGTTTAAGACGACTTGACCAGACTGTAATTCTCACTCCCTTTCATGATTTACCTAGGCCCGGGAGATACAGACACCTGCAGTGCTGGTCACGTAATTTCAAGTAACACACACACACACACATTATATATGTAATATAATACAGCTACAGTACATTCCCCCCAGTTCACCCAGCTGTAAATGGGCACCTGCCCTCTTCAGGGTCAGGGAAGATAAAGCAGCGAGGGAGAGGAGATGGGCGCCACCCTCAACATGCTGGCCCCCTAGAGAAGCTGAGGTCTGTGATGCCTCGTTCCCCTACGACCACATAGGTTATGGGACACCTTTACATTTACCTTTTAATCCTTATCATTATCGCTATTATTATCATTGTTATCATCTGACAAGATAGACGAGAAGTTCTCAATTACAACAGGTGTTAAAATGTACCAAAAGACCTCTTTCATTTTCTCCCCTCCCCCCACCCCCCATCCCCCACCCCTTCCCTCCTTCTTAATCCACCATTATTAGCCCACAATTTCCCCAGAAAACATCGATACAAGATCATGCCTAACAGTGACAACAATAGGATCTAGTCACAGACCAAAAAAACAAAAAAAAACCCCATCTACCGACCTTAGCTGTCACCTAGTGCTAGTAGTCAGAAATCTGATACAACCGTCAAAAGAGTGCACTGGCGAATGAACTTGACACTCCTCCTCCCCTCCCCCCCCCCCCCCCCTTGCTCCCCGGCCCCCCTGCCCCTCCCCCTTTTTACTTGGACCATACCCCTTCTGTCAACACGAAAGTATGATACTCTTCCTGCCTCTCGATTGTAATCTTGTCAGGTCGTTGTCATCGGCTCTACAAACAAACACAAAACACGGTCAGGTCTGCCACCCTCCCCACTTTTTCAGCCCTCCCTCCCTACTTATTACCTATATGCCCACCTATTTAACAACATATCACTCTTCTCCATACACTCTACACACAACACACAAACTAATACACTCTCTCACACTCACACATAGCACCCTACACACAGACACAACACACACACCACATACACACACACACACACACACACACACTCACACACACACACACACTACACACAACACACACTCACACACACACACACACACACAACACACACACACACACACACACAACACACACACACACACACACACAACACACACACACACACACACACACACACACCACACACACCACACACACACACACACACACACACACACACCACACACCTACTATCTTCTTCTTTGTCCTCGAAAGCTCATACAATAACTATAGTTTTTTTCGGTCACATGAACGAAAACGCGTTGCACTGCCGTTAAGCACCTGACAAGTCAGGCCCAGCCCCATCCGACTTTGGTGTGGCAGAGAATTGTTATCTTTGAAGTCTTTCTGGGGAAAAAAAGGGGCAGGAGAATGGACCAAGAAGGCAAAATAGACAAAGAGATGACAGGAAGAAAAAAAACAACGAACAAGACAGAAACAAAAAGAGAAACACGAAAACGTACAAAGAGGGAAGAGTTAACTGAAGAAAGAAGAGAATAAGAAAGATGAAAATAAAGAAAAGTGCGAGGGGGGAGGGAGGGGAGCGGAGGGGGGTGGGGGTGGAGAACGAGACGATGATGAAGACAGCAAGGGAAGGAGGAGGAGGAGGAAGAAGATAAGAAAGGGGGGGGGGGGGGGGGGGGGGAAGCGTAGTTAATAGTGAGAGAAGGAAGAAGAGAAACATCAAGGAAAAAATGAACAGGAAAAGACAACAATCACAATGATATGACCACGACGATAAAAGACGCCAACGATGAGGAAGAAGAAGAAGAAGAAAGGACGGAAGGTTAGGAGGGAAGAGGAAGAGAAGGGAGAAGATGAGAAAAGAAGAAGAAAAAAATTGGAAGAAGAATTGCGAAGAAGCAGATGGTAAAGAAAAAGAAAAACGCAAAGAAGAAGAATGCAATGGAGAAGACGAAAAATGCAAAAATATTGCGAAGAAGAATGCGAAGAAGAATGCGAGAAGAATGCGAGAAGAAGAAGAAGAAGAAGAGAAGAAGGAGAAGAAGAAGAAGAAGAAGAAGAAGAAGAAGAAGAAGAAGAAGAAGAAGAAGAAGAAGAAGAAGAAAATAATAATAATAATAATAATAATAAAAGAAAAATTGCGAAGAAGAAGAATTGCGAAGAAGAGGAATTGCGAAGAATAATGCGAAAAAGAATTGCGAGAAGAAAGAATGGGAAGAAGAAGAATACAAAGAAAAAGAATGCAAAGAGGGCGAAGAATGGAAAGAAGAAGAGTTGCGAAGAAGAAGAATGCAAAGACAAAGCAGAATGCAAAGAAAAAGAAGAATGCATAGAAGAATACGAAGAATGCAAAGAAGAAGAAGAAGAATTGCGAAGAAAAAGAGATACAAAGAAGAATGCAAATAAGAATGCAAAGAAGAAGAATGCGAAGAAGAAGAAGAAGAAGAAGAAGAAGCATAGCAGGGCAGAAGACCACCAGCATCAACAAACCTACCAACACAGCAATTGTAATTCGCCCATGTGGGATGATTACCGTGCTTTTTACTTGACATTGACCCGACAGATATGCGAGGACATCTATAATCATTATACCCCAACTACTTAACACACAGAGAAAGATCCACCCTGCCGCAAAAGCACGAACCTAAAACTGTTAACTTGCAAAAAAACAAAAACAACAACAACAACAAACAAACCCAACCCAACAACAACAAAACACATAATGAATTAGGGAAGGAGGTGTAGGAAAAAACCCAACCAGGTTACGATAACAGACAAAAAGAAAAGATGGGTTGGGTGGGTGAGTAGGTGGTGGTGGTGGTGGAGAGGAGGTTAGAAATTAAGGGTAGAAGAGAGAGAGGAAAAGGGGGTGGGAGGTGGGTGTTAGAAGGTTGAAGTGTAGAAGAGAGTGGAATAACCGATGTTGTCACTGGTACCTTGAGCTTAACCTGTGGATGCACTTTGAAAACAAACACACACACACAACACCGCGCGCGCGCGCCCAACACACACACACCACACACACACAACACAACACAACACATCACACACACACACACACACACACACACACACAACACACACACACACACCACACACACACACACACACACACACACACACACACACACACAACACACACACACACACACACACACACACACACACCACACACACACACACACCACACACACACACAACACACACACACACACACACACACACACACCACACACACACACACACACACACACACACACACACACACACACACACACACACACACACACACACACACACCACGCAAAAAACAACAAAAAAACAGCCTCTGCCCTTTGTAACAGACAGCTGGCACAAAAGCCCACATCATGTTTCACTGGGTCACGTATTCTCCTTTGCCTCCGTGCATAAATACTTTACCAACCAGCGCGCGTGGATAGAATTTACATACAATGCCAGATAACACATATCGACTATAGTATTTTAGTATAAGTGCACACTTTACGTAAGAACTCACACATAGATTTCGGTTAAGCTTACACTGCAAAAAATGAAGTGACACTGATAGACAAGAGATTGCACCACAGGCCGTAAGAGATTGGAGGTGTGTCTGTGTGCGTTTAAAAAAAATTAATAAAATATTTCTTTTTATTGACACCACTTTATGTCACAGCAGACTTCTCTGCGTGAAATTCGGGTTGCTCTCCTCGGGGAGAGCGCGTCGCCACAAGTGCAGCGCCTACCCATTATTTTTTTTCTTTTTCCTATAACATCTGTATTAATTTTGTTTCCCTATCTGAGTGGCCTTTTTTCTACAGAATTTTGCCAGGGACAACCCTCTTGTTGCCGTGGGTTAATTTACGTGCGCTAAACAATGATGTGTAACACACGGGACCTCGGTTTATCGTCTCAACCGAAAGACTAGCACCCAGACCACCACTCATGGTCTAATGGATGGGGGAAAAGTTTTGGGCCAAACGGGATTCGAACCACTTGCACACTGCGACCCGGACTTTTCGCTTTCTAGGCAGGTGCGTTACCTCTAGACCACCGATCCACCGATTCTGTCTAAATGAATTTCGACGGACACGAAGCCAAGGGGTTAAAACTGACTTCAGTCCCATGGGCCCATGAAGATGTGGCTTTGAAAATCCAAAGAAGCATCTGATAATTGAAGGGTGGGATTAAAAATAATAATATCCCAGGTCGAATTAAAGTGCAGACCTGCCAGTGCCTTAATCCCCTTCGTGTATATATAGACACACAGAAGGTCAAATATGCACGTTAAAGATCTTGGAATTAATGTCAGGTTTACTGTGAGTT
>CM060319.1:18433866-18446366 GCA_030674155.1 Stramonita haemastoma
CAGAACATCTGTGCACACATTAAAACTTGTTCCGCTTTTCGGGAGAGAAGGCTATTTGTGCAGGTGGGAACAGATGAGAGAATTGACAAAACTGCATACACATGGGGACTGTTTGTAAACGTTGTTGTTGTCGTTGTTGTTGTGCGTTGCCCAGCTTAACACTCTGGGGATCACCCCAAAATGTGCACTCTGACTCACTCATCCCACCTGGGAATCACTGTGAGATTAAAATTGCACACTGAATGAGAAGTTTGCGTGTATGACTGTTTTCAAGTTCCTGGCCATATAAGTAGCCATACTCCGACTTCAGATGATTTTTCTACTTTAAAGGAGAGTGCAGGTTGTTATGTTAAGAACATGTCATGGCTGAAGGCAATCTCAACACAACATTTTAACAACATAACAACATTTTATTGTAGGCCTTGGCACTTAGCTGACATCAATAACTGACACAGCTTTTGGCCTGAGCCAGTTTGTAAACAAAGCACACGAATGTTTATTCCACATTCCTCGAAAGAAAAGAATTGATAGAGAACTAAATGAAATACTGTACTAAGGGAGAGAAACTCGAGCAGATTGTTAAAGCATTGGATGACTTCCCTTTGCAATTGACCCTCTTCTGGCTGTTGTCCTCTGAGTCTGTATTGTGTTGTTTGTATTGTATTGTAATTGTATTGTATTGTATTGCAAGAAAGGAAGGTGGCAGGATGGTTAAAACGTTTGCCTGCCAATTAGTAAATCGTGAAGTCCTGAGCGCGATTCCCAGCCTCGCCCTTTCTTCCCAGTTTGAAATCGAACTGAATGTCAGTCATTCGGATGAGACTATAAACCGAGGCCACGTGTGCGAATGCACGCAGAATATCTTGTGCACACGTTAAAAACCCGTTCCACCTTTCGAAGGAGCAGGCCATTGTGTGCCGGTAGGAGCGGATGACAACACTATCCTTGAGGAAAAATAAAGGAGTTTAAGTCCCCAGGGCAGTTCGGGGCTGTGTATGGCAACATTCTGGTGGCTCCTGCGACGGCACTGGAATCGTTCGTATCGGCGATTGCCTTTCCAATGAACTATTCCAGCGACGTGGAAGGGAGGGGGGGGGGGGGGGGGGGGGGTGTCTGCTGCATGGGTAACAGCTTGCTCTCCATACTTACCCAGGTGTTGTGCTCTAGAGCCTAGAGTACAACGCCTTATTCTTCTGAGACTGACGGGTGACTACATATATTGCATTGTATTGTTTTGCATTGTGTTGTACTGCATTGTATCGTATCACATTGCATTGCATTGTATTATATTACATTGCATTATATGGCATTGTATTTTATCGTATTGCATTGTATTGTATTGCATTGTATTTTATTATATTGCACACCACTTTCAGTGCACTGAACATTTCTCTGCATAAAATTCAGGCTGCTATCCCTTGGCTAGAGCCTGTTGCCATTAGGACCAGTGCCATGCATACCTCTTTTTTATGTCAATTATTTCTGTTGGCAAACTTGTTTCCATATGAAAGTGGCTTTTTTAAACAAATTTTGTTTTTACCAGGGACAAATCTCTTGATGCCGTGGGTTCTTGTACGTATATGCTAGGTGTGTAATGCACACGAAACTTCGGTTTTCTCTGTGTGTCGTCACATCCGAAACACTAGCACCCAGACCACCACACAAGATATAATAGATAGGGGATAAGTACAGATTCAAACAGGGGTCTCGAAGCCGGTCGGGTGAACTAAAGACAATGTCTTCTTCTACGTTTTTATTTTAATTTTATTTTATACCACTTAATGTCACAGCAGATTTCTCTGCGTGAAATTCGGGCTGCTCTCCCCGGAGAGAGCACGTCGCCACAAGTGCAGCGCCTACCCATTATTTATTTTTCTTTTTCCTGTCTGCAACTGTATTTGTTCCCCTATCGAGTGGCTTTTTTCTACATAATTTTGCCAGGGACAACCCTCTTGTTGCCGTGGGTTCTTTTACGTGCGCCAAATAATGATGTATAACACACAGGACCTCGGTTTATCGTCTCATCTGAAAGACTAGCGCCCAGACCACCACTCATGGTCTAATGAATGGGGGAAAAGTTTTGGACCCATGAGAAATATTTTTTATCGGGTCTGGATGGCAAAGTCTGCAGTCTGTCGTAGTGACTCTGCAGGTCCCAGAGCTTTTTCCCGGATCTCTACAGGGCTGGGCCACGTCTGGTGTGTCAGAGTGTTGAAGGTAGGGCAGGACTGCAGGAGACGGGTTAAGTGTTGCTCCCATATGCGCCGTTCTCGTACCAGGGGAGAGAAACACGCGTTGATTGTGAAGTTATTGAATTTCTTTCCCTTGGACTGCCAATTTCGCTTTTGTCTGGCTCTGCTTTTCCGAGTTACTTAACTTTATCTCGTTTTCCTCTGTTTGTCACTTTCTGTCTGTCTGTCTGTCTGTTTCTAAAGGGAAAAGTGGCCGAAAGCATTTGGCTTTTAGTCGCTGCGCAGTATAATCTAATAAGGGGAGATGTTTCTTGACAGTCTACCAGGTCATGTGTTTCCCGGTCTCGAAGTAGTCTCTGTCTCTGTCTGTCTGTCTGTCTGCCTGTCTGTCTGTCTCTGCTCCCCCCTTCTTATATAGTGTCCTTTTTTCTTGTATGTTGTTTAGCACTGGGTATAGTTTCTTGTTCTTGGTATTTCGTTATTGTTGTCGTCTAGTTTAAGGATTTTTTAAAATCTTGATTTTATTCCAGATAAGGGCGGGGACTGGATGTAAAAAAGCACACGAGTGCTTATTCATTATCCTCGTATAAAAGAATTTGCTTGCTTTGCCTTGTCTCATCCTTTGGATGAGATTATAAACCGAGGTCCCGTGTGTGAACGCACGCAGAACATCTTGAACACCCCTTTCGGAAGAGTGGGCCGGTGGGAACGGATGGCAAAATTTACAAAACCGCATGGAATAGGAGACTGGGTGTAAAGAAAAAAAGCACACGAGTGCTTACACTGTTATCGTTGGCATCAAAGAATGAATAAAAATAAAATTAAAATAAGTGTGTGTGTGTGTGTGTGTGTGTGTGTGTGTGTGTGTGTGTGTTGTGTGTGTGTGTGTGTGTGTGTGTGTGTGTGTGTGGACATACATACATACAGACAGACACACACACGCACACAAAGTGCACGCCCAAGCCACAGAAGATTAAGGCACTAGCGGGTCTGCAGATTCAAAGATTAACCACGCAAGTCGGGAAAAATCAGGAAAAATCCCACCACATTACTTGCTGGATTCTGCTGACACTCACAGCCACACCCTGGGACTCCTTAATTTAAGATTACAATTTAAACCCTCGATGCATTTGATTATCACGCAGACATAGATACCCCCCCCCCAAAAAAAAAAAAAAAAAAAAAAAAAGAAACCCTCAAAAACCTCACAGACATGAAGACAGGCGTAAATCACATAATTATACAGACAAACAGTTAACACAGACACACATATAAGACATAAATCACACAGACATAGAAATTACACAGGCATGCAGACATAAAATCACACAGACATTCAGACAATCAACAAATTACACAGACAAACATAAATCACACACAAACACAAATACACAAAGCCATAAATCACACACAGACATAAGAGAAATCACACACAGACACAACACAAATCACATAGACACTATCATAAATCACATACAGACACAATCACACAAACATAAACCACACAGGCACATACACACAGAGTAAACAAAGAGACATACAAACAAAGATAAATCACACAATCTACAGACAGACATATACAGCAACTGCATGAGTCAAGAAAACAGATGATTTATTCAGAAAACTAATGACGTAAGAAATACTCCCGTCTACCTTCTCTTTATCACCCCCCCCCCTCCTTGAAAAAGAGGGGGGGGGGGGGGGGGGGGGGGGGGGGGGGGGGGGGGGGAGAAAAACAAGCAAAAAAATGAAAGCGAAATAAAGATTTTAAAAAGTTCTTTCGAAGCTTTATCCTCACCATCACCATCCCCCCCTTTTTTTCCTTCTCTGTCTCTGTGTCTGTCTCTGTGTCTGTCTCTGTCTATCTCTGTGTGTGTGTGTCTCTCTATATCTGTCTCTGTCTGTCTGTCTCTCTGTCTGTCTCTCCTTCCCCTCTCTTCCCCTCCCACTTTCTCTCTCCCCCCTCTCTCCCCAACTGTCAATCTCTCTCTCTCTCTCTCTCTCTCTCTCTCTCTCTCTCTCTCTCTCTCTCTCTCTCTCTCTCTCTCTCTCTCTCTCTCTCTCTCTCTCTCTCTCTCTCATTGTCACTCTCTCTCTCTCTCTCTGTCTGTGACTCTCTGTGTGTCTCTCCCTGTGTGTGTCTGTCTCTGTCGTCTGTCTGTCTCTGTGTCTCTGTGTGTCTCCATGTGTTTCTCTGTGTGTGAGAGTGTCTCTCTCTCTGTCTCTCTGTCGCTGTCTCTCTCTGTCTCTTTGTCTGTCTGTCTGTCTGTCTGCCTGTCTGTCTCTATCTATTTCTATCTCTCTCCCCCCTCTCTCTACCCCCCCTTCTCCTTTCTGCTTCCGTTGATAGGAGAGCAGCTAGCTCGGATGATAGCTTCCCACGACTTGTATTGGAAACCGTACCCAAGCACAAAGCAAGGCTTGTAAAGAATACGCACCTTCTCATCCCCCCCCCCCCCCTCCAATCTCCCTTCTCTCTCTGTCTTTGTCTTTCTCTTTCTGTCTCTCTCTGCCTGTATCTCTGTCTGTCTGTCTCTCTCTGTCTCCCTCTCTGTCTCATTCACCCTGTTTGTCTTTATTTTATTTATTTTCTTTTCTTTTACAAAATATACCACTTCAAGTCAAGGCAGAGATTTCTGCGTGAAATTCTGATCTCTCTCCATGGGGAGAGCACGTCGCCACAAGATCAACGCCACCCATCAGTTTTTATTTTTCATTTTTTGCAAATGTATTTGTTTCCCTATCAGAGTGGCTTTTTTCTATAGAGTTTTGTCAGAGACAACTCTCTTGTTGCCGTGAGTTATTTTACGAGCGTTAAATGATTTTGTGAAACACACTGGACCTCGGTTTATCATCTCATCTGAAAGACTAGCACCCAGACCACCACTCATGGTCTAATGGATGGGGGAAAAGTTTAGGGCCCAAACGAGGATCAAACCACCGCGCATTCCCCACCCTGGATTTTTCGCTTTCTAGGCAGGTGCCTTACCTCTAGACCACCGTTTACACTCTCTTTGTCTTTTTTGTCGGTCTGTCTGTCTCTGTATCTTTATGTTTCTGTCTCTGTGTCTGTCTCTCGCTCTCTCTTTCTCTGTCTGTCTGTCTCTGTATCTCTGTCTCTGACTGTCTCTGTCTCTCTGTCTGTCTGTCTGTCTGTCTCTCTATCTGTCTCTCTCTGTCTCTCTGCCTCTGTCTGTCTGTCTGTCTCTGAAACTGTCTCTGTCTGTCTGTCTGTCTGTCTGTCTGTCTGTCTGTCTGTCTGTCTCTCCACCATAATCACATGTCAGCGGGGAAAAATAATCCCCCCCCTGAAAAAAACAAAAGAAAACACACCCCAAAACCCCCACCCCACCCAAACAAACAAAACCCCCACCCCACCCCATAACGCCCCATCAATAATCAGTAAATGGAGGCCACCCACCTTGGGCCTGTGGTTAGAGCGATGGATTCTCAGCTTGGGGGGGTTAATGGTTTGAGTCCCATCTCAAGAGCAAATATTATGTCTGTGTGGTTTTTTTTCTCTTGCCCTCCAGCTGATTCCTTCGAACAGTTCAGTGTGTTTAGAGCCCAATAGGAAGCTTCATTCCACAGAGTTGAATGTCATCTACGTCAGAGATGCAGTTTTCACAGTTGCATTCAAGGTACATTAGCATCACCGCAGGTGTCTGCGTCTCTCGGGCCCGCTTGATGTGAAGATAGGCATCGTGAGATGAAACATGGTGCGGAGTTCAATTATCTTTTCTCAAACGTGGCTGGAAATGTATAGCTAGCAGCATCAGCATTATCATCATTATTATCATCTTCACTCATTATCATGGTCTGAAAGGAAAACTGGTATTGATTTAGTTGCCTTCTGTGTGTATGTGCTTGGTGCGATCACTATCTTTCAGTTTTCGTTTGGAATTTAATGCATGTGGAGAGTTCAAGTAAAAACACTGCTTCCCCCCAACCCCCCCCCAAACTCCCAAACAAAACAAACACCCCCCCCCTCACACAACACAACAACAAAAAATCCCCAACAAAAATGAGAAAAAGAAAACAGAACACTAAAAGCCCCAAGCAAACAAACACAAACAAAACAAAATAACAAACATAAAGAAAAACAAAACGAAAAATTCCAACCCTTTAGACCTTTCAGTTTTCTTTTATGCCTTCATTTTAAGGATAATGGAATAAGCACTCGTGTTGCTTTTTTTATTTATTATTTTTTTTTTTACCTCCAGTCTTCGTATGTATGCGGTTTTGTCAGTTTTGTTCTCCGTTCTCACCAGCACACAATGGCCTACTCTTCCAAAAAACGGAACAGGTTTTAACGTGTGCGCAAGATGTTTTGCGTGCATTCGCACACGGAGCCTCGGTTTGTAGTCTTATCCGAAGGACTTTTGGGGAGAGTTGAGTTGGCACTGTCCTGATGTTAACTCCAGGGGAAAAAAATCCTCTAGAAAGTGGTGTTATGTAATCAGGATGAGCAGCATGGGAGCATCAATCCTGAAAAAAATAGACATATCTTAGAAGAGGGAATACTAACGATAGTGTAAAAAGAATCGATCTTTCTAGTAGCCACTTTCCACATACACAGAAAACAATGACATGAGTCTTTGTCATAGTTACATTATGTTAAGTAAGAAAGCTTTTGATATTCCTCTTCATCGAACACACACACACACACAGCAGCTACTATCATATGAGCAAAAATGCATTGCACTGCCATTAAGAGTTTGACAAGTCAGGCCCAGCACATCTGACATCAGCGTAGGGATAAGGGAGGTGAAAGGAAGGAAAGGAATAAAACTATAGCAAAGAGCGGGATAGAAAAGAGGAAATCGCTAGCACATAATTTTCAGAAAGTTGGGATGCTATTGAATTTAATACAGAATGGCCCATAGCATCCCTACAGGGAAATAAAAAAAATACAGGAAGAGACAGAGATAAAAAACAACAACAACTGCAGACAAGGACAGACAGACAGACCGTCCAATTACCAGCAATATCTACACAGCGACAGACAGAAAATAAATACACTGCCAACTTTCACAAACGTATGCTGACATCTCAGCACAGTTTTTCTCCTCTCATATCTTCTCCCCTCGCCTTCCCCCTCCCCCCTATTCCCTCCCCCTTCCTCCTTCCATCCTCCTACAGATTATAAGAGAGGTGTCTCGGATCATAATGACATACACTAATGAATCCATCCACACCACACGTGTGCATAAACTACGCACTTACCCAACCTCTCTCTGCACTATACATACACACGCAAACAAAACAACAACAACAACAACAACAACAAAACAAACACACAAAAAACCCCAAAACAATTGCAAAAAAAGACAGGCTCACAGAACACACAGTATGATTGTGAGGTGTTCCCGTGTATAAAAGCAAATTATTTGGAGCAAAAGAAAATAAGGTACGTTTTTTTCTTTTCTTTCAACCTTCTGTTTTTCTGCTGTTTTTTTTTTGTCCTAATGTACTTTCCCCAGGTCAAAAGAATCAATCTCACGGAAGACAAGATGACGCTGTAAATAAGGGAACATTTAGATAAATAAACACATTTCCGTTTGTGTTTTTTTTTGTTCCTTGAATACAGCTCCCGGGTTTACCATTGGTGAGATTTTTGTGTATGCCACCGTTTCTGCCCACCATTCCAATTTTGAGGATGATGTCTACACATGGCACCACTGTACATGTAGTTCCTTTTTTTGTTTTTTTTGTTTACAAATTTCTTGTCATCCATTCTTATTGGCATAAAAAGCAGAGCAGGTTTTTATTTTATTTTATTTTTTATTTCAAACCACATTATGTCACAGCAGATTCCTCTGCGTGAAATTCGGGCTGCTCTCCCCCAGAGTAGCGCGTCGCCACAAGTGCAGCGCCTACCCATTATTATTATTTTTCTTTTTTTAACGTGAATGCAAGATGTTCTAGGTGGGTTCACACACAGAACTTCAGTTCATAGTCTTCCCTGAGGAACTCTCGGGTCAGTGAAAACAGGACTGATGTTAACTCCAGGAGAAAAAACAAATCTCATTGAACTTGTATCTCAGAGTTTTGGCTCGAACCCAGGCAGACAAATCATGAGTGCAATGCTTTAACCACCAGGCCACCCTGTCCCCCCTTTACTGACATTCCAAAGGTAACCCATTTATCACACATAAAAATGCACAAATTGGCAGGTGATAAGACAGTTAGTGATGCGGGCAGGAAGAAATGCACAAAAGAGAAGATGAAAGACAGGGGGAGCCAAAAAAGAAAGAAAAGAAGATATGATAGAGAGAAAGAAAACAGACAGATCCGGTAAAAAAAAAAAAGACAGACAAATATTGGCAAGAAGTGAGAAAAACACAGAGGAAAGAAAAAAAAACAAAAACTAAAGAAAAAAGAAGGAAATTTAAAAAAAAAGAGAACGAGAGGAAGATGGAGGGTGAAGGATGATTGTAACACACTCACAGAGACAAAAAACAACAACAAAATCAGCAACAGCAAATAAACCAGCACAGAAAGAGATTTGACAGATAGCCAGACAGATAAAACACAAAATCAACAGAAGAACATCACAATTTACACCATAAAAAATAAAAATCAACAAGGAAACTGTATTTTATCTAGGCAGTATCCTATTCCCATATTATTTGCACACGCCCTTCCCTATACACACACTTACACCCACACATACACATGCACGAAAGCATGCACATACTGCACACACACACACACACACACACACACACACACACACACACACACACACACACACACAGTACACATGTACTCACAGGCACACATGCAAGCAAGCACACACACAGGTGCGCATGCGACACACACACACGCACAGCACACACACTACATACACACACACACACACACGTACACACACAGTCACACACACACACACACACACACACACACACACACACACACACACACACACACTCACACACACACACACACACACACACACACACACACACATGCACCTCCCCCCCACTACACACACACACACACACACACACACACACACACACACACACACACACACTAACACACATACACTACACACAAACACACACTACACCCCCCCCACCCCTCAACCCTATCCCCTCTTCTCCTCCTCCCGACCCCCTCCCAAACCCCCACCCCCACTTCAGTTGATAGCAGAGGCAGCTCAGATGCTAACTGCATGCAGTGCTGAAGCCAGCCACAAAGCACGTTTGTAAAGAGCAGACACTTTCTCACACCTCTGTCTTGCCTGACATCAACACCCATGTGTTAACACAACAAGCACACAGGCCCACACACCCACACTCATTAGCGACCAGTGTGTGGGGCTGATTCATTATTAGAGAGAACAAAAAAAAATCAGTAAAGAGAAAGGGTGGGGGTGGGAGAACAAATGGAGCTGAAATAAGGTGTTTATTGTGTTTGTGGGAATAAGAAATGTAGTCAGTGAAAAAAATCAAAAGAAAATAAACAAAACAAACAAATACCCCCTCCTCCTTTTTTTTTTGAAGTTGGGAAGACAGTAGTCTGATTTTAATTAAACAAGCAAGCAAGTGCTGGCTTTTATATCTCCACAACCACATGATGTTTTTTCTTCTTGTTCTTGTGTCTGTTCTTGTTCTTGTTGTGGTTCTTCTTCTGAAACATTTTTGTTAAAAAGAAAGATAAAAAGATCACACCTTACAGTTGTACTGTGGCATTCACTTGAGTAAATAAACATTTTTTTAAAAATAAAAGAGGAAAACACAACCAAGGATGGAGAGAGGGAGAGAGAGACAGAGACAAAGACAGACAGACAAGCAGACAGACAGAGAGACAGGGACAGAGGCAGCAGCACACAGAAACAGTGACATGGACAGATACAAGAATATACTGAGAAAAACAAAACAGACCCGAAATCAAGACAACAATGATAAAATACTAAACACTACGCTTCAAAAGAAAGAGTTCAACTTTGCAAACTTTGCTTGATATTAAAAAAAAAAATTCTTTGCAAAATGTATTCTTCCCACCACCCTAACCTTCCCCATCCCCCCTGACCACCCTACCCCTCCTGACTTTTTCTACCCACTCTCCATCCTTCATGTTTTTGTTGATAACTGACCTGATCATATTATCTGCACCTGCTGCTTCATCATCCACAAAACACGACTGTATAAAACAGACTTTCTCCATGTCTCAACATGATAAAACATGCCAACAAAACAATCACAGAAGCAAAATCTGACAGGAACGATCAGTATTACCGACACATGCTCACTCCAAAAAATCAAGGTATAAAAAGTGTGTTAGAAAATTGTGTTTTGATTCTTCTCGACCTTTTCTTTAATTTTATTTTTGTTCTTGTAATTGTTCAGTAAATGTTTTTTTTTTTAAAGATGATTAATCATGTCCTGAATAACAAGTGAACAAATAAGAAATGAAATCATCAGTCAAGTAGAAAGAAACCCACATAAACATGCCAACATATAAAGATATAGATAAAAGATCTGTCTTTGTCTCTGTCTGTCTGTCTGTCTGTCTGTCTGTCTGTCTCTCTCTCTCTCTGCACACGCACACACACACACACACACACACACACACATATATATATATATACACACACACATATATATATATACATATATATATATACATATGTATTTTATTTATTTTTTTATTTATTCTTTTATATCGAGGATAACAGAATAAGCAATCATGTGCTTTTTTTCGTCCGGTCCCGTGTGTATGCAGTTTTATAAATATTGTCATCTGTTCCCACCAGCACACGATGGCCTATTCTTACAAAAAGCGGAACAGGATTTAACATGTGCGCAAGATGTTCTGCATGCTTCGCGGGGGCCTCGGTTTAAAGTCTCATCGAAGGACTTTGGGGAGAGTGGAGTCAGCACTGATGTTAACTCCAGGAGAAAAATCTCCTCCACCGGACTCGAACCTGGGGCGTCAAATTGTACATATATGTATGTATGTATGTATGTATGTATGTATGTATGTATGTATGTATGTATGTATTTATGTATGTATGTATGTATGTATGTATGTATGTATGTATGTATGTATGTATGTATGTATGTATGTATATGTATATGTATGTGTGTGTGTGTATGTGTGTGTGTGTGATTGATGGCCACAGACAGAGCAGTTAGCAATGAAAGAACACAGAATGAGACTTGACAGGGAAGTAGGCCCACAAAGAGGGAAACAGGCGGAAGAACAGCAGGGTTTACAGGGTAAGCATCAACATGGAAGGGAAGTTCATGTCTTATCTTCCTCATCAGTTTGTCTTCACCAATCCTTTACTTCCCCTGGGCACACACACACACACACACACACACACACACACACACACACACACACACACACACACAACCACCACACACACACACACACACACACACACACACACACACTAGTCCTGTTCTTCCCCCCTCCCCTCTCCCCCACCCCCACCCAGACTTCAGTTGATAGCAGAGGCAGCTCAGATGCTAACTGCATGCAGAGCTGAAGCCAGCCACAAAGCACGTTTGTCAAGAGCAGACACTTCCTCACACCTCTGTCTGCCTACCATCAACACATGTCATCAGAACAAACACACACCCACACACAACTACACTCATTAGTCATCAGCAATTGGGGCTGACTCAGGTGTAGACACCATAGAGATAAAATAAAGCCTGGATAAAGCTATTTGTTTTAACTTGGCTTTTTTGGAACAGGAAACTTGAGTCAGCCAAATAAAACATTTTTTTTGAAATGTGGAAGAGGGTGGTTATTTAAAAAACAAAACTGACTGATACTTACGTCTTCATTTTCATTGACTTTTTTATCATTATTATAATAATGCTTTTCATCTTTATTATCATTTTCTTTTTTGTTTTTTACCTCTTTTTTCATTCTCTTACTTTCTTCCTTCTTTTTCCACCTCATCCAACCCATCCCCATGAACTTTCCTCCTCCTCCTCATTTTTGTCTTCTTCTTCTTCTTCTTCTTCTTCTTCTTCTTCTTCTTCTTCTTCTTCTTCTCCTCCTCCTCCTCCTCCCTTTCCTTCTCCTTCCCCTCATCCCACTTATCCTCATTTTACTTCATCATCATAATAATTATATATTTTTTTTAAATCCCCAAAAGAATCCAAACAGTAGATCAAGGAAGACAACGACATGTAAAATACCATTTCTTGTTTCAAAGGACTAAGAAGTTGTAAAGTAGACATTATGACAGTAGTACAAAATAGACATCCGAAGCACATTTGCAGTGTACCAATGTTAAACACCTTGGCAGTCTACATTCAAATCATTACAAAATAGGAA
>CM060319.1:18451366-18453866 GCA_030674155.1 Stramonita haemastoma
ATTTTCTTGTGGGAGGCTGGTACAGGATTAAAGGGAAGGGGTGGGGGAGTGGGGAGTGGGAAGGGTAGTGAAGAGAGTGGATTAGGATGAGAGAGTCTGGATGGCGTGCGTACTTTTTCTTTTATTAATGTGTTAGTGGTTTTGGTCAGTGTTTGTGTAGTTTTCTTTGTATCCTGCATGTTAGCGCTTTGAGTTTTCAGAAGAAGGATGAGGAGCACAGATATTATATCCTTTTTTATTTTTATTTAATTTTTTTTACTTACCGCTGTTGTGGCTTGGGTGATGGTGACAATGACGATGACGATGATGACGAGGTTGAAAAGAAAGAAAAAAAAAACGAAAGAAGATGGAGAAAGAGGAGGAGGAGGAGGAAGAGGAAGAGGGGGAAAGAAGAAGAAGAAGACGACGAAGAAGAAGAAGACAGACAGACAGACAGACAGACAAGGATAAAGGTGAATTTCACGCAGGAAAATCTGTTGTTACTACGCATGCTGCAGGCAAAGGAAGGCAAGGCAAGGCAAGACAGGTAAGAAGCTAAGACTACGGCGAGGCAAGACGAAGTGTAACATTAACCCTGATCAGCCTCTCAAGGTCTGATTGGTTGACAATGATCATGTGACAGTCTATTGGCGATACGAATGAGATGTTTGTACACATACGCTCAGTTTTTTCTTCATTGTCAACTCTCTCTCTTTTCATGCGTAGAAATGTGTCTTGCATTTGGATGATGTGATGGATTCCATTTCTTCTTTACTCTTAGGATTAAATGTATTGTTTGTTTGTTATTGCTTTGCTTTGGGAGGGGGAAGTGTTGTTTGCTATTTTTTGTTTGTTTGTAGTTTTTTTTGTATTTGTTTTTTTTTTGGCGGTCTTTTGTCGTTGTATTTTGCCCAGAGGGCTGGTTGTAAAAAGCATGTTTGCTTATGCCATGACCCTCTTTAAATAAAATTCAATCAATTCAATTAAGTTCAGTTCAATTTTTTATCCTACCCCCCTCACTCTGTTTCTTTTTCTGTCTTTAATGTCTGTGTGTCAATCTAAGTATCATTTTGTTCGTTTGCGTCTTTCTCTAACTATGTCTTTCTGTTTCTGTCTCCATCTGTCTGTCTTCATCTGTGTTAGTCTATATGTCTGTTTCTGTCTGTCCTGTCCTGTCTGTCTGTCTGTCTGTCTTTGTCTCTGTCTCTCTTCTCTGTCTCTTCTGTCTGTCTGTCTCCAGTCTCCTCTCCTTCCCCCCCCCCCCCCCTCTCTTAAATCTACAAATCCACTGGGATCCATCCCTTTATGTACCTAAGCATTTTGCAACACCGGCACGGGGCAGGATTAATAGCAAGTCATTGACAATGTCAATATGTTTTCAGGCGCGACGAAAACTCTCCCTTTGTTCAATATTGACAGTGCATAGTAAAAGAACATTACACCGTACAAAAAGAGGGAAGGATAGCCTCGTGGTTAGAGCGTTTAACTCGTTATCTGACTGTAAGTGAGGGTAGGGTTCGATTCTCCTGTGAAGTGTCCGTTTGAGAGGATTTTTCCTCCCTGGAGTTAACGTTGGTACTGACTCCACTCCCTTGAAAGTTTTTCGGATCAGACCGTAAACTTAGGTCCTGTGTGTGAACGCAAGCAGAACGTCCTGAACACAAGTGTGTATGTACACGTGTTATTAAAAGTTAAAACTAAAGACAAAGAACGTAAAAACATATAGGTAAGTTAAGCAACATGATCACAGTTGATATAATTACATCAAGCAGATATCAATAGATATTTGAATGAATGTTCGTAGAAAAGAGAAAAAGACAAGTTGAATGCAACATGTTTTTAGTGGACATCATTTTGGGCAGAAAGATAATTAAAAACTAATGTTTGTTTTGTTATATCAAATAAGTCTACATGACTTAAATGGCAAAAAAATATTTTGAATCTTGAATCTTGAACCTTGAATCACGTTGAAACTTCATCCAGCTTTCGTAGAGGAGTAGGCTTAGCTAAGGCTTGCGGTGAGAGAAACGTGAAAGTGCCCAGCATGCAGCCTGCTATCTGGAAAGGATGGGCTCCGTCATGTTCCACTGACTTTCTACAGCATGACTGTGTATAGTGTCAGTCAGTCATATCGTAGGAAAAAAACACATACAGGATTTATTTTTATGTTATATTATCTTTATATCGAGGATAATGGGATAAGCATCATGTGCTTTTTTACATCAGTCCCGTGTGTATAGCATTTTGTAAATGTCGTTGTTCCCACAGCACACAATGGCCTACTCCTACAAAGTGGAACAGGATTTAACGTTGCGCAAATGTTGCGTGCGTTGTACATAGGGCCTCGGTTTAGTTCATCCGAAGATCAATTGATGTATGGGTTAGCATCGAGCTTTACAACAACAGCAGCAGCAACAACAATAACAACAGCAACAACTACCACCACCACCCTCCCCCTCCCCAAGGAAGAAGCAGCGCGGCAGAGTAGGCGTGGCATATCTATCTATGTAAAAAAAAAAAA
>CM060319.1:18456366-18458866 GCA_030674155.1 Stramonita haemastoma
GTATGTGTATGTGTGTGTGTTTGTGTGTGTGTTTGTGTGTGTGCGTGCGCGCGTACGTGTGTATGTGCGCGTAACTGTGCGTGTATGTACGTGAGTGTCTCTTTCTGTTGTACGTGCGTGTGTGCGTGCATGTGTGTATATACATGTGTATGCGTGATGCGTGCGTGCGCGCGCATGCGTGTATGTGCATGTGCCGTGCTTACCTGTAGGCCTATGTGAAAGAGTGCACATGCATGCTTGAAGCAGTGAGCATTCTGAACAGGTGTACACATGTGCACAATCAGCTAGGGACGATTTATTTGATCCGCAGTAAGCAGCAGCCTTTAAGAAAACGAATGGTATCAGTGAGCAGAGAAGAAAATTTGATATCCTCGCCAATTTTAAGGACACATCTCTGTGATACAGGATTTGTTCAACTGTTATTAGTGGTATCTGATAGACTGCGCCTCTGTTTCCATCTGTCTTCTTCCAATCTCTTAGGGTCTTTTTGTCTGTGTCAGGGTGTATAAGGGCATCTCTCTGTCTCTCTGTCTGTCTTTCTGTCTGTTGTCTGTGTCTATGTTTGTGTGTGTGTGTGCTTGTTTGTGTGCGTGCGTGCATGTGTAAGTGTTTACGCACGCGCGCGCGTGTGTGTGCGTGTGCGCTCTCTCTGTCTTTGTCTCTGTCTGTCTGTCTGTCTGTCTGTCTGTCTCTCTTTGCGCCAAGCACTGTGTGTGTGTGTGTGTGTGTGTGTGTGTGTGTGTGTGTGAGTGTGTGCACGCGCGCGCATGTTTGTGTGAGTGTAAGTGCGTAGGCGTGTGTTTATGTGTGTGTACGCACACATCCATGTTTGCATGCGTGCGTGTGTGGTCGTGTATGGACTTGTGTGTGTGTGTGTGTGTGTGTGTGTGTGTGTGTGTGTGTGTGTGTGTGTATGTGTGTGTGTGTGTGTGTGTGTGTGTTTGTTTGTTTGTGTATGTACTTGTGTGTGTGTGCGTGGTTGCCCACCAGTGTGTTCGTATAATTATCAACCTAAACAATCAAAAAAAAAGATTAGCAGCAAACTCCTAAACACACGCATTGTTCACCTGTATTCACCCATGACAAAACCAGTCGGCCAATCGGTTCCTTCTTTGATACACACAAGGACTAAATTCTTTGGCCATGGGCGGTACTATTGTTGTTCTGTGTTTTGCTAATTATACGTCTCACTGATCGTGTTCAAGGTGTTGGCTTAATTAAAACAAAGCTTATGCACTGATTTCCGAAAAGGCTGGTTATAAATAGACCATTAGATGGTGAGAAATTGTATATCAAGCTTCTTATAGGTTGAAAATGTCAATTAAAGTTTCCCCGGACTGTAATTTTAATTTTCCTTTTCCTTGGCTAAAGTTTCAAAGTTCAGTAATGGTGAGATTTTGACGTATAAAACATTTTTTACCCACAATGAAGGTAGTCGCATTCTAGCTTTGGGAATGTATGCTGGGTATGTTCATGTTTCCGTAACCCACCGAAAGATGATATGAATACTGGATCTTTAAGTGCATATTTGATCTTGATATGTGTATAGACACAAATGGAATTAAGGAACTGGCAGGTCTGTAGTTGACGTAGAGTTGGGAGATCGTAAACCTCCCCACCCTTAATTCACCAGTCGACGCTGAGATTCGAATCCACTACTTCATGAACCCATGGGATTGCATTCGAACGGTCTTAGCTACGACGTAAAGCGTCTGTCTATTTTGATGTAAAATTAATGCAGTGGTGAAGATACAGAGCATATATAGAATAATATATGAAGGAAGAACATCAAAGAAGGACCAGCCTTGACATGGCTGTGTTGCTATGAAAGGCTGAAGACAGACAGACCAGCCTGGAGAAAACTGTCACCCAACACATCCCTCCTGTCCCCTGATGACCAGCTGACTGATGATGATGATGATGAGATGATGATGATTATGTGATTGATGGATGGTAGATGATGTGGTGATATGAGTGATGATGATGATGATATGAGGTGATATTGGTATGATGGTGATGTGGTGGTGGTGATGATGGTGATGATGATGATGGTGAGTGATGATGATGATGATGATGGTGTGACGTATGATGATGACGGTGATAATGATCATGGAGATGATAATGAGTAATGATGAGATGACGGTGATGTATGATGATGATGATGATGATGATGGGATGATGATGATGATGAATGATGATGACGATCATGGCGATGTTCATGTAGTTGAAATCTTAGTCAAAATTCCTGCTTACAATACATGCTGTATGGTTAAAAGTTTCTTCTCATCTTTCTTCGCTGAAATACACAGCGAGAGGATATGCTTACAAAACTTACTGTACCTACAGAAACCTATAATGTTCAAAGTAGATATTTGTAACACTTCTTTTTACTCCACAAGACTCCATCTTAAATCAGAAATGAGAGAGAGACCGATATTCTTCTCCATGTCCATAGTTAAGAAAAACAAACAAACCACCACCACACCACCACCACCACGAA
>CM060319.1:18463866-18466366 GCA_030674155.1 Stramonita haemastoma
TACCATTAAGCGCCTGACAAGCCATGCACAGCGCATCCAAATTTTGGCATGGTAGAGAATTGTTATCTTTTAATAAGCCTTTCTTTGAAAAAAAGGAAAGGTTGGAGACTGGATAAAAAAAAGACAGAAAATAGACAAAAGAAGATGACAGGAAGAAAATGGAGCAAAGAAGAAAGAAGGAGAGGGATAGAAAAGAGGGATTTTTTTTAGCACAGAATTTCCACAAGGTGGGATGCTATCTATTTTGACAACCCCTGGCATCCCCACTGGGGGAATTCCGGCATTCGAGTACCTTCCCCCCCCCCGAAAAAAACCAGCAACAAAAAACCCAAACAGTGCTACAAGATGACTTACTTTCTGGCTTTCCTACCCTCTTCCCCCTTTTCCTCGTTACTCACTCATTTCCCTGACTGACCTGTCATCTGTCAGTGTCTGTTTCATGGTTCATGGTGAGGGTCGTGGCACCCAAGTCACTGACCTCATTCATGGGGATGATAATTACCCCCTGGAAATGAAATTACCAGGCCTTTGCTTTGTTGGGGAGTGATGTAGAAGGCTAGTGGTGAAAGAGTCCCAGTGGTGATGCAACATGACCAAGGGCAAAGGTTCGAGTCTTTGTGGAGGGTCAACGTGTCCCACTGAGCATTTATTTTCTCTTGCAGTTACAATTGCTCTTGACTCCATTCTTTTCAAGTTCTTCCTTCACTCTCGTCTGTCTCGTAGTCCAGTAGGTCGTTTGGGAGCTACTGAAGATTTCGCAACCAGCTTCCTCCACTCCTCATGTTTTTTGTAACAAGTCGTTTTACTCAAAGTCAGTCCAGTCTCTTGATGCTGTGTTCCCATCGTACCTTTGTCTGCCTCTTGTCTTCCTCCCCTTGTACTTTTCTTTTAAGACAGTCTTGGCCAGTCAGATGTTCGTGTCATATGCCGTACAATTTCAGTTTGTGTCTTTTTTTTATACTGAAATCAGAACGGAGCTCTCCATATGGTCCGATGGCATTTTCAATCTGGTTTTCACTTCTTCTTAGTTATGTGATGTCTGTATTAGATACAAAGAAGTTTGCAACATTCCCGCGGGAGCAACTCGTATTTTGCGCAGAGAAATCTGCTGTGACATAAAGTGGTAAATGCAACCAATACAGCGCAATACAGTACAACACCACACAATACATAGGAATATAAATACAATAGAACACAATGCAACACAATACAGCACAAAAGAACACAAAACAGTACAACACAATACAAAACAACACAATTTAATAGGACACAACACAAAATCATACAATAAATACAATACAAAACAACACAATACATACAACACGATACTTAACAATACAATAGGAACAAATCATCATCTTGTGTATGGAAGAGTAGTCTCTGTGGCCATGATATAAAAGACACGAACATACCAGGATGCAGCATGCAAGAATGAGCTCCACCCGGTAAAGAAATAGCCCATGACACTCCCTCTCTGCAAAAAAAAATCAGACATTGGCCCAAAGATTGTCTTGGAAGTTGAGAGAGACAGGAAGTGACGTTTGTGAAGATGCGCATGGTTAAGAAAAGTAACCTTCTCTCGTTCGCTTTAACCAGTCAGATGTGTCTGGAACAAATAATGGCGTGTCCTTTCCAGCTCCTCTCGTGGGCCGCACAGCTTGGTCTGTAGGGTTATCTCCATCAGCCACACCATCTTCCTCTAGTTGCTGTATTACACCGTGCATCGTTGAAGGATATGTTCGCCAGTCTGGTTTTCTTGACCACAGGCACACATAGAGGAGAGAAGAAGGAAGGAGTTTCAGCTTTGTAGACATGACATTAATTGATTGATTGATTGATTGATTGATTGATTGATTCTTTTATGCGAGGATAATGGAATAGCACTCTGTGCTTTTTTTTATATCATCCCCGTGTGTATGCAGTTTTGTAAATGTCATCTGTTCCCACCGCACACGATCGCCTACTCTTACGAAAAGTGAACAGGATTACGTTGCGCAAGATGTTCTGCGTGCGTTCGCACACGGGCCTCGTTTAATGTTCATCCGAAGGACATGTGGTGATTAGTCTGTTTGGTCCATGCGGATGGGAGTCTTAGAATGATGACTTGTTCCCTCCCGTGAGATGGGTTCAGCAATGTCAATGTCAGCAATGTCAATGTCCAGCAATGTCAATGTCAGCAATGTCAATGTCAGCATTGTCAGTGTCAGCAATGTCAGTGTCAGCAATGTCAGTGTCAGCAATGTCAATGTCAGCAATGTAATGTCAGCAATGTCAGTGTCAGCAATGTCAATGTCAGCAATGTCAATGTCAGCAATGTCAGTGTCAGCAATGTCAATGTCAGCAATGTCAATGTCAGCAATGTCAATGACCCCCTCCTGGCATTCCTCCTCTGAAGGCAGAATTCCTCAAGAATCTGGGGTGGCAGGGCTATGCGTGTCTTCTGCTGCCAGAGATATTGTGTGGGGGAATGGGAGTGATGAGTATAATGATGATGGATTTG
>CM060319.1:18471366-18473866 GCA_030674155.1 Stramonita haemastoma
GCTAAAGTGCCTTCAAGGTTAAGGACCAAATTGACGCGTCCTATTAGAAAAAAAAAATCAAAATAAGAAAAGAAGCAACGACTTAAAACCCTTCTCTTTTCCTTGCTTTTCATCTGCTCTGATCAACCCCAAACCCCACAGGTGTGTTTATTTACCTGTCAGGAGAAAACTGGTGGTTTTGTGCCAACTGCTGTAATGGTTATGCCACAGTTTGTCTGTCTGTCACTGAACAAACCATGCGTGACGCTACAGGAGCTGAGAGCGAAGGAGTCTACCTGTGCATGATAAAACACAGTAGCTCTATTTTGGAGCTCTGGTGTATGAATTAAAGAATATCCAGAGTAAACAAAAATTAAGAAAATTTAACAGAAATTAACACACACCCCCAAAAAAGAAGAAAAAACGAAAAAAAACCCCGACACAAAAGCCAAAAAACAAACCCAACCAAACAAACGAAAAGCCTTTTCCTCCAACCAGCCAACCAACCACCCACCCAACCAACCAACCATACAACTAACCAACCAACCAACCAATCAACCAAACACCCACCCACCCACCCACTCAACAAACAAACCCTAACATCCCAGATTAACAAAGACAAACATATCAGTTACAGAACAAAAAAAAAAGAAACCCAGAGCAGACTGTCTACACAGTCGTGTGGTCATTGTCCCCTCCTATCCCCTCCATCTCTGTCTCCTTTCAGCTCACAGCCATTACTGGCCAGCAGGAAAAGCCACAGTGAAATCTTAATTGGGCATCAGAAAAATTCCACACTTTCCAGCACAGTCTTGTGGACATTCCCACCTACTATCACCTCCATCATACAGCGTGTGTAATGAGAGAGAGAGAGAGAGAGAGAGAAGAGAGAGAGAGAGAGAGAGAGAGAGAGAGAGAAGGAGAGAGAGAGGAGAGAGAGAGGGAGAGAGATGGAGAGAGAGAGAGAGAGAGAGAGAGAGAGTGGAGAGAGAGAGAGAGAGAGAGAGAGAGAGAGAGAGAGAGAGAGGAGAGAGAGAGAGAGAGAGAGAGAGAGAGAGAGAGAGAGAGAGAGAGAGAGAGAGAGAAAGAGGAGAGGAGGAGAGAGAGAGAGACAGAGAGACAGAGAGAGACAGAGAGAGACAGAGAGACAGAGAGAGAGAGAGAGAGAGAGAGAGAGAGAGAGAGAGAGAGAGAGAGAGAGAGAGAGAGAGAGAGAGAGGACAGAGAGAGAGAGAGAGAAACAGACAGACAGACGGAGAGACAGACAGGCAGACAGGCAGACAGACAGACAGAGACAGTGCAAGGCAAATCAAACAGTCACTTATTGCTTTTATTGGAGAATTCAGCCAGCTTTGATCAGTGTTATGTCCATGGGTGTGGTCATCTATGTCACCTGACCTTATCTGACCTGAGCTGACCCAGCTTCATCTATTCTTATCCTCTTTGAGGAAGTTGCCACACTGCAAAAAATCAAATAAAAGCCTTTGGCCGATGTTGATGTAAACAAAGTGCCCAGGCCTACATTAAAAAGTTTGTACGCTTTTAAGTGTTATTCTGGAGACGGGATAGCTCTGTGGTTAGAGCACTCGCTTTCCCCCAGCTAATGTTAGGCAGCATTGAGTGTGGTTACCAATTGGATGGGTAACCAATTGCACGCCTTAGCTTCAGGATAGTCCCCTAGTTTACCCAGCTGTAAGTGGGTACCTGCATTTGTAGGGTCAGGGAAGGTAAAGCAGCGAAGGAGAGGAGATGGGCGCTGCCCTCAATATGCTGGCTCCTGGAGAAGCTGAGGTCTCTGATGCCTCATTCCCCTACGACCACATAGGTTATGGGACACCAAAAGTTGTACGCTAAGTATCTTCTAATATGAGCTCTTAGCATACAATCTGCGTTCTTAATGAGAAGAAATCCGCTTAAGTCTGAGCAAGACTATCTATAATCATGGTGAGGTATTTAAAAACAGTCACAAGCACATATTTCTTATCATGGTGGATCGGCAGTCTTAAAGGTAACACACCTGCCTAGAAAGAGAAAAAAAGGTGCAGGTTTGTGCCCCGTTCATGCCCGAAACCTTCCCCCAATCTGGTAAAACGTCAGTGGTGGTCTGGGTGCTAGTCTTTTAAATGAGATGATAAAACGAGATCCTGTATTTAGCGCACTACACCCCCCCCCCCTCCCCCCACAGCAACAAGAGAGTTGTTCCTGACAAAATGCTTTAGAAAAAGGCTATCCCGATTGGGAAATAAATATACATACAGAGAGGGAAAGTATAAACCAATGGGTGGGCGCTGCTCTTGTGGCGACGTGCTCTCTCCCGGGGAGAGCACCCTGAATTTCAGGCAGAGAAATCTGCTGTGAATCAAAATTGGATTCACAATTTAATACAGATACAACTATTTATGGTCTCACGGTGATTCCCAGGTGTGATGAGTGTGACAGAGTGCATATTCTGGGTTATCTCCAGTGCGTTAACCTGAAAAACACCCAACAACAACAACAACAACTACAGCAAAAACAGAAA
>CM060319.1:18476366-18498866 GCA_030674155.1 Stramonita haemastoma
CTGAGATGCCAGTCCCCATCTTGCAAAGTTGGTAGGTAAAAGGAGGAGGAGGAAGAGGAGGATTCTGTTATGCACGTCTTCTTTGCTTATGTGGTCTTTGTAGGAAATGCCAAGGAGTCTACAAAAGCAAACTCGTATCTACCGCCTCGACACCTCTCCAAATCTGCAGTCAAGGTCCACGACTCAAAGGCATACTGGAATATGGACACGACAAGGGAGAGCATTAGTCTCACCTTGGAGTTGAGTGAGATAATAAATTTTTATCTGTCCAGATGGTGTTCATTTTTGACAGTACTGTTATTTCACCTGTTAATTATATCTTCCTAAGCTGCTGGAAACAGGCTATACCTTACCTGCATCAGACGTGTCAGGGCACCAGGTGAATGACCTCCTGTGGTACCAGAGGCTTTAACTGACAATTTCCCACTGTCTGACAGTGTCATTTTAGTTTGTGTTTGTTCCTGCGTTGTCCCAGGAATAGCACTAGTAGGATAAACAGCCGCACGAAGCTTGCGTGTGTACGTTGT
This sequence comes from Stramonita haemastoma, assembly GCA_030674155.1. Lineage (NCBI taxonomy): Eukaryota > Metazoa > Mollusca > Gastropoda > Neogastropoda > Muricidae > Stramonita > Stramonita haemastoma. Next base: position 18,476,894 of record CM060319.1, read on the forward strand.
TGATTAGGGCGGTACATGTTATTGAAAAAACCACAAAGGTGCCGGGAAAATCGTCTGATGACTTCATCAGTCTGTGCATGCATAAAACATGTGAATACAGACTAAAAGGAAAATGAAACAGAATAAACAATGGCACATTGGTTCTACAATCAGACAAAAATGAACTGACAATACCTTGAGACAAGCTTGGTTGTAAAGTAAAAATGACTACAAAATTGCTTGCAAAAGAAAAATGTGCATTGCTGAGTAATCTCAATAGTTGTCTTTTCTCCCTTTTTTTTCCTGTAAAAAAAACCAACGCGTTTTTTCTGTTCGTGTGGAAGGATTGTATACCAATAACTTATTTTCTGCATGCATGCACATCACTAACATACAAGTATCCAATAAAAAAAAAACCCGGCCCACTTACACTAAAAATCAATGTCTTCCACCTTCCTTCTGGGTTTTCTCTTCATCATCATTGCCCCCCCCTCAACCCCCCCCCCCCCCACAACCCCCTTCATCTTCCTCTCCTGTGTTCAGTGGTTGGTTCTCCTACGTGCAGCAAACAAGCTTTGACCTTCACTGCATCACAGAGCACCAGGTGAATGTCCCGCAGTGATGCCAGAGACCTGAGGACAATTCCCCGCTCTCTGAAAACTCCATTCTGCTTTGTTTTCATTCACGGGTTTTCCCTGTAGTCACTCCACCAGGTAGAACCAAACACATGTAGGCTAGCTGCTGTCTGTCGTTTGAGTTGGTTAAGTTCTTTGTGGTCGGTTGCTTGCGTAAGATTAGGGTGGATGCAAGCGCTTTGTTTTGTTTTTACAAGACAGCCTTATATGAATTCCAATATCATTATCCTGAATTCTCATCTTTACTACTACTACTACTACTACTACTACTACTACTACTACTACTACTACTACTACTACTACTACTACTACTACTACTACTACTACTACTACTACTACTACTACTATTCTTTTTCTTCTTCACGTTATTATAATTATCATTATCATTATTCTTATTCTTATCATTCTCCTTCTCTCTCCTCCTCCTCCTCCTCCTCCTCCTCCTCCTCATTATCATCTCTCTCTCTCTCTCTCGATATATATTTATATATATTATTTATATATATATTATATATATATAATATATATATATATATATACATACATACATACATACATACATACATACATACATACATACATACATACATACATACATACATACATACATACATACATACTAATATTTATATTTTTTAAGGTAATAAAGTGTTCATATTCGTATTAGCATTCATGAATTGTAGATTAGAGCCAGCCATGCTAAGGGAAGAGCACAATGTCAATAAGATTAGCTAATGACTGCCACTTTGTGCAAACTTTGCTAGTGTTGGGAAACAACCACCCCCCCCCCCCCCAGTAAAATAAAAACCAAATAGAAAAGAAACGGGACAGGGTGGATTGGTGCTAAAACATGAAGAACATTAACTTACACTTAAGTGTGCACTCAGCTAAATAGGTAGTAAAATAAATCTTTCAAACGGAAAGAAAAACGAACTAAGAGGATTTTTTTGTGTTCCAGGAACAAACTATGCACTTTATTTATATATTTATTCATAGAGTTTCTTTATTTTCCGTGTCGAACCTCCATCGTTTATTCATTCCATGTTTTATCAGTTTTTATTTATTCCCTGAAACTCAAAAGACAGTCTTAATGAGGTCTGTATCTTGATTTTTAGCGCGCGGCCTGCATATCTTAGTTTCCTTTCATATATATCAATGTAAGAAGTGTTGTTATTGTTCTCAGTTTGTGCAATATGCTTTCATTTGTTCTTTTATCTAACTGACCATGAGCGGCCTTTGTAAAACTACACCTTAGCTGCTTTGATTTTCATCATCATCATCATCATCATCATCATCATCATCATCATCATCATCATCATTATTATTATTATTATTATTATTATTATTATTATTATTATTATTATTATTATTATTATTATTATTATTATTATTATTATTATTATTATTATTATTATCATTATCGGATGAGACTCGAAACCGAGGCCCCGTGTGCGAATGCACGCAGAACATCTTGCGCACACGTTAAAACCCCGTTCCACCTTTCGGAAGAGTAGGCCATCGTGTGCCGGTAGGAGCGGATGACAAAATTATAACAAACCAGCATGCACACAGGTGTCGTGTTTAGACACCATTCCTGAGAAAAAATCGGGGAGTTGGAGTCCCAGAGCGGCTCGGGGCTGTAGGTATATGGCAACGTTCTGGTGGCTCCTGCGACGGTACTGGAACCATTCGTATCGGTCAATGCCCTTCCAATGGATCATTCCAGTGCCGTGGAGAGGGGGGGTCTGCTGCATGGGTAACAGCTTGCCCTCCATACATACTTGCCCAGACTTTGCGCTCTAAAGACTAGAGCGCAACTCCATAGTCTTCCGAGACTGATGAGTGCCTATTATTATTATTATTATTATTATTATTATTATTATTATTATTATTATTATTACTGTTTTTTTCTTTACCTCAGGATTCAGTGCCATATGATATAGCCAGGTAAGATGTACAAAAAAAGAAAAAAATCAAAGGCAGAAAAAGGCCATTGCTACAAGAGCGGGTGGGAGGGTGTAACAATGTCAGATAAACTTCATTGCAAGATTCAGCCCTCTAAAAATCTATGTGTTATTATAAAAATTACTGTTCATGTCATACATACCTCACTGATTGGCCAGAGTCGTGCTGTATGTTGTTATAAAGAAAGTGACGAAACCAGCGACACAATTTCTATGTCTGGTCGTCGATTAATTTTGTCTCCTCTGTCTGTTTGTGTGTCTATGTGTTTGAATGTCTGTTTGTGTGTCTATGTGTTTGAATCTCTGTTTGTGTGTCTATGTGTTTGAATCTCTGTTTGTCTGTCTCATTGTCTGTAGCTCTCTTTTTTGTTTATCTCTTTGTTGTCCTCATTGTCTTTCAAACAACTAACGTTGGCTACTCCGCTGTTCTCCTTTTCATTCCACATCCGTGTGTTTCTCTGTCTGTCTGTCTGCCTATCCGTTTTTGATACCTGTTTGCGTGTATCATTGTTGTTGCTCATTTCTTTGTAATTTTTTGGATTGCTTGTTTCTCAAAGAACTAATTATGTGGCCACTCCACTTCTTTTCCTTTTTATATGAAATCTCTGTTCTGATCTTTTTTCGTTGCATTTTTCTATTTTCTCTTTTCTCTTTCTCTTGTCTGCCTGCTTGTCTGTCTGCCTGTCTGTCTACTGGTCAGTTGGATGCTTTGGTTGTTTCTGTCTAACACTGACGTTTGGATCAGTTGTTTCTTTATGTACATATTTTTTCCCCCTGAAATAATCTGCTTCAAACATCTGTAGTATTACCTATGACTTCAATAAACACCTTCCCTCCGTCTTTCATATAATCATCAATGGCCAGTTCTGTCCCCCATCCTCCATTCCCCATCCTCTGTCCTAAAATTTCTATATTATTCCCTACTGCATCGGAAGCACTCTTTACCTTTCTTGCAACATGAGGGTGTCAGAACACTGATTTGACACTTTGCAGTGGTACCGGAAAATGAATGACTATTTCCCGTTTTCTGAATGTGCCATTTTGGCTGTGTTTTCCTAAACAATCTTTTTCTTTCTCCTCCTATAATTGCATCATCAGGACAGATTGCCCCGTACAGTAAGTGAATGTCTAGTCTGTAAGCTGGGGGAATCAGAGCCAGACAAACACCTGGAGAAAAACACACAATGAGGCCAACAATGTTACCTCATGACTTCATCAGTCTGGCTAATCATTGGCAGTGCAGAAGAAGAGCGTGGATATTGAAGTAAAACAAATTGTAATCTAAGAAAATAAAGGAGTGGACCAAGGCTAACATATCGAAAAATATAGTGAAGTCTAAAAGTATACTTAGACAATTAAGTAATAAAGCATTTTTAATGGAATAAAATGACATTATTTCCGCGGCAGGATGCCGGGGCTTTGTCAAACTAAATAGCATTCCCCACCCTCTGGGAGTTCTGTGCTATAAAAATCCCTCTTTTTTTTAAATCCCTCTCTTTGTTTCTGCTTTTTTTTTTCAGTCACGTCCTTCGTGTCCATTTTCCTGTCTTTTTCCAGAAAGATTTTAAAGATAACAATTTTTTCCCACGCTGAATTCGGATGCGCTTAGTTTGACTTGTCAGGAGCTTAACGGCTGCGCAACGCATTTTCGTTCATATGATAGACAGCAATAGTTTTTTGTCTGAGTGTTCGAAGAAGAAAAAAGGAGTATGAATGACGTCTACTTTTCTTTTTCGGTCTGGTCTCTTCATCTGCTGACCCCTTCTGACCTTTTTGCGTCAGGTTAACATTTCTGCCATTTTTCTGAGAATAGTTTTATTGGTTTAGAATGAAGGTAATAACCAAATATAAACTAAACTTCTGAAGATGTATTTAATTCTGGTAAACAATCACACACACACACACCACACACACACACACACACACACAACACACACACACACACCAAAGAGGAGAGAAGAGAGAGAGAGAAGAGAGAGAGAGAGAGAGAGAGAGAGAGAGAGAGAGAGAGAGAGAGAGAGAGAGAGAGAGAGAGAGAGAAGTCGTTTCTAAGCAAACAAATTTATTAGCTTTATCATGGGTAAGTAGGTCAGACTTGCATGACGTCAAGCCAAGCCTACCACACTGAAATAGGAGTATGGAGCTATGAAGTTTTCTCTGAGGTAATAGCCATTTTGATGACGTCATTGTCATTCTCCTTTATGACTGGATAATTCTGCAGTTCTATGCAATGATGCCGGTAGGAGCGGATGACGACAAAATGAAAATGACACTGGTGTCGTGTTTAGACACTATCTCTGCGGAATAAAAATCGGGAAGTTGGATTCCCCAGTGCCGTTCGGGCTGAATATGGCAAAGTTATGGTGGCTCCTGTGACGGCACTGGAACCATGCGTATCGGCGGTTGCCTTTCTAATGGACCATTCCAACGACGTGGAGAGGGAGGGGGGGGGGGGGGGGGGGGGGGTTCTGCTGCATGGGTAACAGCTTGTTCTCCATCTTACTTTCCCAGGCTTTGCGCTCTAGACAAGTCCTAGAGTCTAGAGCGCAACTCCATAGTCTTCCAGACTGACTGATGCCTACTATATGCAATGATGATGGCACTGCAACAATGTTTTCTCTTTGTCTGTTCGTCTGTCTGTGGCTTTCTCTCCATCCTTCTTCATATCCGTCCCTTCATCAATCAATCAACTGATCAATTAATCATTCAGTATTTTTGTCTATGTATCTATGTATCTACCTAACGATCGATGGATCGATGGATCAATTTATGTGTCTGTTGCCCACTTTTCTGTTGTGTATATTTGTCTATTTATCACTCTTCTGGCATGTCAGACCGTCTGTCTCTGTGTCTATCTTTCCAATTATCTGTTCCCGTTGGCCTGTGAATGGGACTGTACATCAGGCTGTCAGTCTTTTCTGAGCAATGGGTATTTCATCACTTATTCTCTTCTACACAATGCCGATTTCCCTTCAATAAACTTCGTGATTAGCATTTGCCACGCTTACTTCAGTCCTCCTGTGTCGTCTGCTATTTGGCCTCCCCCATCCCCCTCATCACAGTGGGGCGAGGTAACTTAGTGGTTAGACTGCTGCGCTTGCAATTTGACAGCCCGGGATCGATCCCAGAATCGTGCCAGACAAAGTTGTTTTTTAAGGAATCTGGTTTTGTTTTTATCTCATTTTATGTGTGATCGATGTGGGTTTTCCTACAACGCAGTGGCCGTCCTGGGCTGACAGACCCTTATGGTTGACCAGGGCGTCGGTTCAAGTAAAGACAGTAAAGTTGGTTTTATACCCCGTTTTAATCTTTATATAGTTGCACAGTTTTAATATGAGTTCTAAAATATGACGAAGTGACAGCCCCGATATGGCCTGTGTAGTCAGTGGGGCTATAAACAACATGACTGGATTGGATTGGACACCAGTTCTAAAGGATTTCTCCCATAGAGAGTGCTGACTCCACTTCCCAGAAAGACCCTTGGATAAAACTATAACCTGACGCCGTGTGTGTGAACGCACGCATAACATCTTGCGCACTCGTTAAAAAAAAGGTTTCACCTTTCAGAAGACTAGGCCATTTGTGCCAGTAAAAATGAACGACAAGAAATGAATCCAAATAAAAAAGCATCCACACAAGTGTCGTGTTTAGACATTAATCCCGAAGTCGAAATTCAGCAACCTTGATAGTGGGCAAAACGAATGCAGTCGATAAAAAGCTCACCATGGCGAATCTCGGAACTCTAGCCAAGGAACAAGTATAAGAAAAAGAAAGGAGCAGAAACACCCCCATTACTATTTTTTCAACATTTCCTGCCCATCCCTCTTGCAACCTAATACCATCAAGTGTTATGAGACTTGAAGTGCATTAAATCAGCTGAAACCATTTTGTTCTCCTAATCTTTTTTTTTTATATCTACAACTCTCCCTCTCTTTTTTTTACGTGTTTCAGAGTATTTGTCCACAGAAAATGGAATTAAAGTAAACTCAAGTTAATTGGAAAGAATGAAATCAATAACAGACAGGAAGATGTTAGTCAGTAGTAATGGCGGTGCCTAAGGACGTCCCACACGCCTTCTAGTTGATTGGCTGTTTGTAGGCTGTTATTTCAGGGTGACAGCAGTCGAAACAGTAACTCCATTTCTCCATCTTTGTACACGCTCTGTTTTGTCTCTGTCTATCTATATCTGTCTTATATTTATTATTTTAAACTGACTGTTGGCATGGCTTCTTACTTTTTTTTTCTCTTCATTTTTTCGTCGTTATCAGTCCTTCTTCATCTTTTATCACTTTACTTCTTGTTTCGACTTGTCTGCTTGTTTGGTTTTTGTAGTTGTTATAATTATTGGGGGAAATGACTGTAGAAAAATGTGTATTGAAGAAAACCCATTTTAAGCCTCTGTAAAAGCTTTCCTTTGACAGGAATACTGCCTGTCACATTTATCTCTTTTTCTCATTATTATCAGTAATCTCTCTCTCTCTCTCTCTCTCTCTCTCTCTCTCTCTCTCTCTCTTCTCTCCTCTCCTCTCTCTCTCTCTCTCTCTCTCCTCTCTGTTGGTCACGAGACGCGAAGCGGACAGGGCGTACATTTTCTGTGAGCTACAGTAAAACTCGTAATTCATACAAAAATGCCAGTTACTGGACTTCCAGCGGCTGTGGAGAGGACCTTAGGCGCCCTGCTGACTGACAATGCAGTCTCCAGCTGGAAAGTGGCAGGAGAAGGGGACAGCGTGGTTTTTGTCTTGCGACTTAAACCAGTGGACACAGCAGTGTCAACCAACATGGCGGATCCAACAGTGAATCGCAGCACACAAGTACAATACTATAGGAAAAAATCCTACTCCCAAACCCGCAGGGATTTGGAACGTGCTCGAAAGCATAAAGAGAAGCAGGCAAGTGTTGTGTGTGAAAGTGACTGTGTCTTCAGTGCCTCGAGTCCACCTGACAAAAGTGTAGAACAGCAGAATGCAGCATGCGCAGATACGCATAGAGTAGACCTACCAACAGCACACACACAGGACATCAACACAAAAACATCAGTTAAGTTGCCTTCATCAGTTGATTTAGAACCTCCGTGTATGTCTGATTGTAGTGACTGTGCTGATATGTGTGTTTTGCAGCCTGAGGTGAACGATGATAATATTGTTGGTGCATTCGACAAAGGAAATGTCAAACAGTATGTGGCTACTCTAACTGATAGATCAGTACAGAAAAGGCTGAGAGACAGACAAAGAAATACACACTTTAGAAAATCTGTCCTACATCATTCAGATGGTGAAGATATTGTGACGTGTGAATCAGATGACATTGTGATCCAGCTCGCATGCCAACCAGACACTGAGCCAGTATGTGTGTACTGGTTTGTCAAACAGCAAGAGAAAAAACATGTTAAAAGAGGAACGTGTCAAACTCGCCAGTTTGCGGAATGGGAAGCGAATCCAGAACACACTACACACGGAGACCCTTTCGTGTGCTTCAAGGGACTTGGCGACACTTAGAGAACTATTACATCGCTGTCTTGGCTAGCGTAGGCGGAGGGCCTGTGACAATGACTGGACGAAAGAAAGGCTCGGAATGCCGTAACATATCCGGACTGTAAAGAGTGTCGTGTCTCGATGTACATTACAAATCAATGCTGTGGTTTCCATGGCATGGAATGGTGTTGTGTGTCAGCTTAAAGTAATTATCGTTATCGTTATTCGGCAACCCCCTTCATGTATGGGCCAGTGGCCTTTTTTCATGAATAAACCTTTCGAGTTCGAGTTCGAGTTCGAGTTCTCTCTCTCTCTCTCTCTCTCTCTCTCTCTCTCTCTCTCTCTCTCTCTCTCTCTCTCTCTCTCTCTCTCTCTCTCTCTCTCTCTCTCTCTCTTCAATAGTGTGCTGTGTTGAGTACACGCCAAGGTATCAATCACAGCAAAACCTTATCAAAGTTAACGAGAAGTTATATTTCATTCTTATTTTGCATCTTTCCATTTTTGCCCCTGAAAGTGTATTGTGGCCTAATAAGGCCGATGTACATTAAACAATTTCAGTGTTGAGTTCAGTGTTCAGTGCTCAGTGTTCTCTCTCTCTCTCTCTCTCTCTCTCTCTCTCTCTCTCTCTCTCTGTCTGTCTGTCTGTCTCTCTCTCTGTCTCTCTCTCTCTCTCTGTCTGTCTCTCTCTCTGTCTCTCTCTGTCTCTGTCTCTGTCTGTCTGTCTGTCTGTCTGTCTGTCTGTCTGTCTGTCTGTCTCTCTCTCTCTCTCTCTCTCTCTCTCTCTCTCTCTCTCTCTCTCTCTCCCCCCCCCCTGTCTCTCTCTCTCTTTTGTTTAAAACACACACTTAACCTTTATATATAACATCAGGTGGTGTAAGAGGCTCAGGTGAATGCCCCCCCAGCAGCACAGCACTGCCAGAGACTTAATACGTTCATTTCCTACTTTCTGACATTTTCACCTGGCTGGGCTTGCTTTCATTAAGGGGGTTTCCCTGTAACCACACCATCAGGACTGACTGCCATGTCTGTGTATCGTAGATTGGAGCCAGCCACAGTAATGGAACAACACGCCGATGTCAGCAAAAATCTGCCTGATGACTTCATCAGTGTGTGCAAACACTGCCGGTGTGGACGACAGTCGTGAACTAGACGAAACAAGAAAAACAAGATTTGAAGGTGAAAATGGGCAGGTAATTTTGGTTCTAAGGTCAATGAAAGCTAATTGGCATCATGTCTGTGTGCTGCTTAGTCAGTAAAGAAATAGGGGTAAAGTTAATAACCTAAAGATCAAGTGGAATAAGGTGAAAGTGTTTTTTTTTTTCCTTCTTTTTTTTCCATATCTTTTTCTCTGTTTTTTGTGTTGGGCCTCTATAAGTTATTCCCCCCCCCTTCTTTAACTTATTTCATTTTTCTTTTATGTAAAAGAAATATGAAAAAAATACATAAAGATACTAGGTAATCACAGGTGGGCAAAAACAGAGAATCAATCTAAAGAACAAACATATCAGATTCATCATATCACCAGTCAAAAGACCCGACAATAGTCCCCCCAAATCACCCCCATAGTACATTCCAATAGACTGATACAGCCCTGCACTTAGTGGGTGGTTAAACCAGTGTGTGATGATGTCACACTTTCGTCCAATTGCACATGGGGTGATTCCATGCTGGTACATGATGGCAAAAAAGGCATCAGAGCAAGAATTGTTTATCTCTGCCTGTATGTTAACTGGATTATTAGAAAGGAAAAGGGAAAAAAAAGAGTGAATACAGAAAAAAGCTATTTTAAAAGAAGTAGGGGTGGGGGGTAGGGTGAGGGGTAGGGGTGGGGGTGAGTGGCTGTAGGAATATCCTGTACATTGATTGGCTGTATATTGATTGGCTACTAGTGTCATTCTGCTGTCTGACGTTGATGGCAATGAAAACAGTGACTACATTTTCCAAGTCTGTCTTTTGTTGTTGTTGTTGATTCGCTATCTATTCTGTCTGTTTGTATTGTCTGTATGGTTGAATGTCTGGCTTTTTGTGTCTCATTACGTGTTGCTGTCTATGTGTTTCTTGTACACCTCTTTCCTCAAACAAGTACATCTCCAACCACTCCCCTTCTCCCCTTTTGATATGACGTCTAAGTCATTGTCAATATGTTATTATTGTTTCCTATTTTTTTCTGTTTCCGCTTGCATGTCTGTCTGTCTGCCTGTTTGTCTGTCTGTCTGTCTGTCTGTGGACCAATTGGGGGCTCTGATAGTCTCTGCGAAATGCTGATGTGTTAGTCATTCATCTCTTTATGTGAACACATATTGATGAAATATCATTCTCCAAGCCTCTCCAGTGACAGTTACTGTTTCCACACACACACAAAATGATCCCAAACCTTCCCTTCATCTTTCCCATAGTCATCACTGGCCAATCCTATTCCAACCCCGGCGCACCCTACCTCTGTCCTACAATTTGTATTTTCTCATGCTGTTGGAAAGATGTTTTACCTTCATTGCATCAGATGGTGTCAGAACACTCGGTGAATGCTTGCCGTCGTTCCAGAATCTTTGTGAACATTTTCCACTTTCTGACGATGTCGTTTTTCTTTTGGTTTAAACAGGTTTTATCCTTCCATATATATGAACAACGATCATCAAAGGCATGGCAGCAACAAGCTTAAAGCTCATATCGTGCTAAAAAGACAGCATTAGTATTGGGACTGGTTTCTTTTCCTTGTACTCGAAGAATACTGTGAGGCCTGCAACATGCTGAAGACTTCATCAGTCTGTCTGTGCTGACACTTCCACAGAATGAGCTTATACTTGGAGAAAAATATGAACTGAAAAAATCGGAGGTCAATCAGTGCTGAAATAGTATGATAAAAAAGGCAAAGGTAAAGGTGTCCCATAACCTATGTGGTCGTAGGGGAGCGAGGCGTCAGAGACCTCAGCTTCTCTAGGGGCCAGCATGTTGAGGGCGGCGCCCATTTCCTCTCCATCGCTGCTCTACCTTCCCTGACCCTATAGAGAGGCAGGTACCCATTTACAGCTGGGTGAACTGGGGGACTGTACTGCAGCTAAGGCGCGCAAACGGTCATCCACCCAATTGGTAATCACACTCTTTGCTGATTAACCTTAGCTTGGGTGAAAGCGAGTCTTCACACCACTGAGCTATCCCGTCCCCCTCTCGCCCCCCTCCCCCCCCCCCCCCCGAAAAAAAAAGTATAATAAAAAAGTGGAATCCATTGTATGTTCAACAAATCGGCATCTGGCAAAAGAAAGAATAAATGCAGTAAGATAAAAACTTTTATGACAGATCTCTATTTTTCTATTTTCCCGTCTTTGTCCTGCTTTCACTTACCCCCCCCCCACCCCCCGGCCTACTCCTATCTTCTCATGTCTACATCTTCCTGTCTTCTCTTTTATGATCTTTTTCTTTTCCAATTAGGGGAATAAACCCCCAAACAAAACCACAATAAAGAAACCATTGACTATTTGTGGTGAACAATGGAAAAGATTATTCTAAAAACATCTCCCAAAGTAACCACACCAAAATAGACAACATTAAAGCCCAAACTAATTTATTAGCTTCATCATTGGTGAATAGGTCAGAATCACGGAAAACCAGCCCGAAGGTATTTCCATGCCACATTCAAGTAGATTGGTTCAGTCTTGAACTTGTTCAGAGGATATAGCCATGTTTAATTAACGACGTCAGCATTGTTCCCTTAATGTGACTGCATGATTCTGTGCTGTATGCGATGATGATGGCAATTATAGGAATGATCTATGTTTGTCTGCACTTCTGTCTATCTATCTACCAATCTTTATATATATATCTGTGTATCTCTGTCTGTGTGTCTGTCGGTTGATTGGTCTGTATATCTTCCTACCTACCTCTCTACTCCCCTTCCATCCGCCTGCCTCCTCGCCTATCCTTTAATTTGTCTATCTGTCTCTCTGTTTACTTTCGTATTGAATTCTTTGTTCGATTGTCAGGTTGTCTGTGTGTATGTCCATAGAATTCATCAGTTCCATATTTGCCAGTTAATTTGCCTTTGCGCTTGGCTGTCAGTCTCTTTTAAGCATGGGTTATTTCATCAATCAGCAGCTCAGTCACACCCAACAATTTCTCTTTATTTGTAATCTTGTCAGTCAGTATTTTCCCGATGTAACTTATTTGGTCTTATCTGTTCCACATTTTGCCGTGTGCCCCTCTTCTGCCTCATTTTTCATTTTCCAATAGTGTCCTTTCTTTTCGCCCTCCTGCGACCTACAGAGTAAAGGGAATTTTACATAATATGCACTATCCCTTACGAATGAAAGCGGCTACTTTAATTTTGCGTATGAAAACCCCTCCATTGGTAAATTTCGGACCTGTAGCTGAAGAACAAAGAAGAACACCAACTCAGCTCAATTCTTATTTGTTTTCTTTATTTCATTTTTATGTCTTTTGTTCTGTCTCTCTTTTTTCATGTTTATGTGCTCAGGAAATAAAATCGAAGGGACCAGACTATCTAGGAAAGAATACTGAAATTGATAACGGTAAAGAAAAAATCCCCAGAGAAAATGGTGAAATTGATAACTGTAAAAAAAAGAAAAACACAGAAAAAATACTGAAATTGATAACAGTAAAAAACAACAACAGAAAAACCTTAGAAAAAATGCTGAAAGTAATAGCAGTAAAGGGAAAGGTCAGTAATCATGACAGCCCCCTAATGACGTCACATAGACCTTGTGGGGGATTGGCTGTTTGCAGGCTGTTATCTCAGAGCCACAGCAGGGGAGACAATTACTCCAATTCTCCGGCCTTTTATTTATTTGATGTCCCTTTTCTCTGATTCTCTTTACCTGTCTCTTAGTGTCTGCTCCTCAACTCAAACACTGACTGTTTGCATGGCCACTTTTTGCTGAAAAGAAAAACCAACAAATAATTATTATCCTCTTTATATTCTTATTGGCCATTCTTCTTCTCGGTTTCTGTCTGCTTTTGTTTGTCTATCTGTGTCTGTCTGTCTGTCTGTCTGTCTGTCTGTCATTCATGTAAGGGGTCTAACTGTCTGTACATATATACATACATACATAAGAAGCACATTTTCCAAACTTCGCCAATTTTTTTTCTTTGTACAAGAGCACTGCCCCTCTCAATATTTCGGTCTCTCACATTTTCATCATTATCTGCACCTTCCCTTCCCCCTCCTCTTTCACTGCTGTCCTATCGTGTCTTTTGCATCTTTCGACACCTGCCGAAGACACACTCAACCTCCACTGCAATAGTTGGTGTAAGCGCACCGGGTGAATGTGCCACAGCATACAGTGCCAGAATCCTAAAGACAATCTCCCACTATGGCCCAGGCCAAGAGCTGTATCAGTTATTGATGTCAGCTAATTGCCAAGGCCTACAATAAAATGTTATGTTGTAAAATGTGTGTTGAGATTGCCTTCAGCCATGACAAGCTCCTTACATAACAACCTGCTCTCTCTCATTTAATGGAGACCAAAAAATCCTCTGAAGTTTAGAGTATGGCTGCCTATATGGCGAGGTACTTTGAAAACAGTCATACACGCGAACTTCTCATTCAGTGTGCAATTTCAATCTCACAGTAATTTCCAGGTGGGATAAGTGAGTGCGCAGTCTGGGTGTTAAGCTGGGGAATGCACAACAGAATAATTTCCCACATTTCTGACAGTTTCATGCTGGTTTGCTTCTGTTAGGGAAATTTCCCTGTAATTAAACCATCAGGACAGAGACACCCAGTTAACACTGCTGGTACGAACGTAGTGTCTGTGGATTGTAGATTGGATCCAAACAAATGATGGGAAGAACACTATGATGCCAGTAAACCCAGGTAATGGCCTTGTTAGTTTGGGGAAGCACTGCAGGTATCGGTGGACAACCATTAGAAATAGACAAAAGGGGAAAAAAGAAAATCAGACACGACAAGGTGATTTGGTGCTAAATTTGATGAAAATTAAGTAAACATGAAGTGTGTGTGTGTGTGTGTGTGTGTGTGTGTGTGTGTGTGTGTGTGTGTGTGTGTGTGTGTGTTTATGTGTGTGTGTGGTGTGTGTGTGTGTGTGTGTGTGTGTGTGTGTGTGTGTGTGTGTGTGGTGCTCTCAGTGATTAAAGTAGTTAAGCAAAATCGATAAAACTAAAAGATAGTGAAATAAGGTGAAAATCACCTCGTGGGGACGCCGGAGGCCTGTCAGTATAAATAGCATCCCCACCCTCTGTGGACTCTTGTGTTAGAAATTCCCTCTTTTCTATCCCTCAATTTGGTTTTGCCTCATTCCTTTTTCTTTTTGTCACCTCCTTCTTGTCTATTTTTTGCCTTCTTGGTCTATTCTCTTTCCTTTTTTTCCAGAAAGACTTAAAAAGAGAACACTTCTCTCCCATGCCGAAGTTGAATGCACTTAGCTTGACTTGTCATGCACTTAACGGCAGCACAACGCATTTTCGCCCATATGACAGACAACAACCGTTGCGGTCTGAGTGTTCGAGGAATAAAAAGAAGACAATTATTGGCATGAGAGATTTCTATCAACTTTTTTTTTTCGATTTTTACCCCATCTTTGCTTCGTTTCTGGTATATGACGTCTGTCGTTATTTTTATGGCACTTTTTCATAATTTCATCTTTCTTTTAGCATAAAGGAAACAAAACAAACACCACCACCCACCCACCCACCCACCCTCATCGGCCAGGAAAGACAAAGGGATAATTGCTACTTCAGGTGGACAAGGGCAGACGGACAGTTGGGAAGAGCAGACAGGTGAGAATCAATACTGATCAAAAGACCGCAATGAGGCTGCCATCAGCTGAAAAAGACCTACATGCCACACTTCAGAAGAACGGTGGTAGTGTCACGTGTTTGTTCTGCGGTAACAGCCGTGTGAGTGATGATGTCACGCTATTTTTCCAGGCAGAGTGGTTGATTGGATGCTGGTGTGTGTGTGTAGTGAGGATGAAAGGTTTCAGGTTTTGTGTGTGTCCCTACTAGAGCTTCCAGGTTCATCAATGGTGAGATTTTTGCGTATGCGACTGTTTTTTACCTAACCGATGAAAGGTATGAGAGCGGTGACTTGAAATCTGTGTAGGTTTTTGCTGTTGTTTTGTCTGTATCTCGTGAATATCTGCCTGGCATATCCACCTCCCTGTCTGTATATCTGTCTGTCCATACTGGCTGTTGATTTTTTTTCCTTTAATATGGCTGTAACACACTGGTTAGTTTACCCTTCACCCTGTGGTGATACTGGGGGCCTGTCAGTATAAACAGCATCCCCAATTTGGGGAAATTCTGTACCAAAAATTCCCTTTTCTATCCCTCTCTTTGTTTATGCCGTGTTCCAAATCTTCTTGTAGCATCCTTTGCGTCTGTTTTCTGCCTTCTTGGTCCATTCTCCTGCCTCTTTCTCTTTTTTTCCCCCCAAAAGACTTAGATGATTACAATTCTCTCCCACGCCGAAATCAGATAATCTGGGACTGATTTGTCGAGCACTTAACAGAAGCACAAAGCATTTTCGCTCATATTACAGACACGACTATTTTTGCTGTCTGAATGTTCAGTGAAAAAGAAGAGGTTTACTACTATCTCTTCCACCTCATCCTCAACTCTGCACCTTAATTGTCTTATCTTTAACATGATATCAAATACCCCCCTTCCCTCCCAAGGTTTACTATTCTTTTAGCTTTTATATTCTCTAGATTTCACCTCTACCCACCCCTTTTCTTGTTTAGTTTTTCAGGCATTCTTCCCCCTTTCCTTTTTCTGACCAATCTGATTACAACAGTTTGATGAAACTTTAAATGCTCTGATTTCATTCATTTTTGGTCTTTTATCCTTTACGTTGACAACTCCCTCTAACTCTAATTTTTATGCTTGTCTCTCTGCTTTTTTCTGTCCACAAAAAATAAAATAAAAGGAAATAATATCGAAGAAGACTGGTTCAATAAAAAAAAAAGCGGGAAATAAGATGACAGGAAGGTGAAGGCCGTCAGCAATGGCGGTAATGAGGTTATCTACTTCTCCTCATTGATTGGTTAATTCCCTGGCGTTATCTGAAGGTGGCAGCAGTGAATGCTGCAGTGGCTTATAATCTCTTTCCGTTTATTTGTTTTATGTCTTGTCCGATTGTCTGCCTGTCTGTCTGGCTGTATGCCTGTCACAGTCTGTCTCTGTCTGTCTGTCTGTCTGTCTGTCTGTCTGCCTGTTCTCTCTCTCTCTCTCTCTCTCTCTCCTCTCTCTCCTCTCGTTCTCTCTCTCTCTCCTCTCTCCTCTCTCTCCCCTCTCCTCTCTCCTCTCTCCTCTCTCTCTCTCTCTCTCCTCTCTTCTCCTCTCTCTCTCTCTCTTTCTCTGTATTTTCGGAACATTTTTTGCTTGAGCCTTTTCTTTCTTTGTTGTTTATGTTTGAATCCATGTCTTTGTTTCTTTCTTTTTATTTGATTTTCATCTTTTCCTGTTTTTTTTGTTCTATTTCTGTGTGTTAGTCAGCTACTTCGTCGGCGTCTCTCTCTGTCTCTGTCTGTCTCTCTCTAGCTCTCTTTCTGTATCTCTGTCTCTCTCTCTGTCTCTGTCTGTCTGTCTCATTGTCTCTAGCTCTCTCTCTAGCTCTCTCTCTAGCTCTCTGTCTCTATCTTTGTATCTGTCTCTCTCTCTCTTTCTGTCTCTCTGTATCTCTCTCTCTCTGTATCTCTGTCTCTCTCTCTCTCTAGCTCTCTCCCCCACTCTCTCTCTCTCTGTCTCTCTCTAGCTCTCTTTCTCTCTCTCTGTCTCTCTGTCTCTCTCACTGTCTCTAGCTCTCCCCCCTCTCTCCTCTCTCTCTCGCTCGCTCTCTCTCTCGCTCGCTCTCTCTCTCTCTCTCAATCTCTGTTTGTCTGTCTGTCTGCCTGTCTCTTTCTCCGTCTCTCCCTCTGTCTGTCTGCCTGTCTGTCTTTTTCTCTCTGTCTGTCTCTGTCTGTCTGTCTCCCTATCTCTCTCCCTCCCTTCTTCCCCCTCCCCCCCCCCTAACTCGTTCTGTTTGTCAACAGTCTGGCACATTTATTGCCTGGTTAAAATCTTCAGATAATTCTTCATTACATGGACGGAGTGACACATATTTGAAATACTTTTCACTGCAGAGAGGGGCCATTTAAAGTTTGAGATTTTCTGTTTACTCTGTGTGTGTGTGTATGTGTGTGTGTGTGTGTGTGTGTGTGTGTGTGTGTGTGTGTGTGTTGTGTGTGTGTGTGTGTGTGTGGTGCGCGCGTGCGCGCGCGCGCCCCAGTGTGTTTACATGTTGTGTTGTTGTGTTGTGTGTTGTGTTGTGTGTGTGTGTGTGTGTGTGTGTGTGTGTGCGTGCGTACGTGTGTGTGTGTTATGTTGTTTGTGTCTCTGTGTGTGTTATGTTGTTTGTTTGTTTGTTTGTGTGTGTATGTGTGTATGTGTGTGTATGTGTGTGTTTTGAGATGTGTTTGTGTTGTGTTTTGTTGTGTTGTGTTGTTTTGTTGTTGCAGTGTGTGTGTGTGTGTGTGTGTGTGTGCACGCGCGTGCGTGCGTGTGCATGCGTGTGTGTATGTGTGTTTTGTGTTTTGTGTGTGATGTTGTGTTGTGTTATGTGTTTGTAGTGTGCGTGTTGTGTTGTGTTTGTGTGTATGTGTGTGTGTGATGTTGTGTTGTGTTATGTGTTTGTATGTGTGTGTGTTGTGTTGTGCTGTGTGTATGTGTGTGTGTGTGTTTGTGTGTGTGTTTGTGTGTGTGCGTGCGTGTGCGCGTGTGTGTCTATGTATGTGTGTGTGTGTGTCTAAGAAAGGTTCATTTTCTCTCGTCCTCATTATTTTCTGAAGCTAATATTAGGAGTTTCCTAGCTTAACACCCTGTGGATCACACATGATATGCACTCTATCTCTCTCTCTTCACTACTGGGAATGGCTGCGAAACCATTAAGTACACTTTGCATGAGAGATTTCTGTGTTTGACTGTGTTTTTTTTTTCGAAGTTCGTTGCCATATAAGCATCCACACTCCGAATTCGGATGACGAACTTTCATGTCAAGTAACAAAGAAAACTTAGTCCTAATGAAGGGTCATGTGAACATCGGACATTGATATGGTGCAGGCCCGGTGCACAGGTTCGAATCCTTTCCAAGCAGTCAAATAAATGACATTCCCCCTCTGGAATAATCGTTAACTTCAGTACACATCCCTCACACAGACAGGCAGACAGACAGACAGACAAACAGACTTACAGACAGACAGACAGAGGGAGACAGAGAGGCACAGATACAGACAAAAAACACACACACACAACGCACACACACACACACACACACTACACACACACACAGACACAGACACAAACACACTCATACAACACACACACACACACACACACACACACACACACACACACACACACACACACACACACACACACACAAACAAACAAACACACACACACTCACACACACAGCTACTCACACACACCCAGTTACACATACACACAAACAAACACTACACCACACACACACACACACCACCACACACACACACACACACACAAAACACACAACAAACAAACAAACAAACAAACACACACACACACACACACACACACACACACACACACACACACACACACACACACACACACACACACACACACCCCACCCCACCAAACATCCATTCAATAAATCTGTCGACCGAGATCCTATGTGAGAGAGCAGACGATTAACATCTGGCTCACGCGTCAAAAACCGATCCATCTTTGGCAGGGGTAGCAGACGACTTGTGGTGGCAGGCATTTATGACGTAAACATACCCAGCATGCGTCCTGAGACCCGGGGTGGAATGAGCTGACCTGCTTCACCTTGACAGACACGCTCCTTGTGTCACAAACGGGGACGGGATAGCCTAGTGGGCAGAACATTGCGCTCGCATTTTGACGACCCGGGTTCGATTCCCGTTCGAGGGGATTTTTCTCCTTGAGTTAACATCAGTTCTGACTCCACTCTCCCCACAAGTCTTTTGGATGAGACTGTAAACCGAGGCCCCGTGTGCGAGCGCACGCAGAACATCTTGCGCACACGTTAAATCCTGTTCCGCTTTTCGTAAGAGTAGGCCATTGTGTGCCGGTAGGAAAAGATGACTATATTTACAAAAACTGCATACACATGGGGACTCGATGAAAAAAAAGCACATGAGTGCTTATTCCATTATCCTCGATATAAAAGAATAAAGAAAAAGAAAAGAAAAGCAAAGTGGTGCTCGAGGTAAAGTGGGTACTGTCGTAACGTGGCTTTTGTCCTGAAGTGTTCAAGCCCAACAGAGATAAGAGGTTCTCCTTGAACCTGAACATTTCCTGTTGAAACTTCCCACGAACATCTGGACTTACCAAGACTGTCCTACAGAGAACAGTACAAGGAGGGAGACAAAGAGGCAGACAGAGGAAACGATGGGAAGACAACATTAGAGAGTGGACTGGCCACGAGTGGAATAGAACGACTTACTTGCTACGGAAAGCTGAAAATCAAAGCCCTTAAAACTTCGCAAGAAGTAGACAGAGAAGTCAAAACACTCTCTGACACACACACACACACACACATCACACACACACACACACACACACACACACACACACACACACACACACACCACACACCACCACACACACACACACACACACACACACACACACACACACACACACCACACACACACACAACACGCACACGCGCGCACACACACAACACACACACACGCACGCACGCACACAAACACACAACACACACACCTCTCCCTACCCCCCTCCCCCCCACTTTCCCTACTTCAGGACACACACGACACACATTCCTTCTCTGCACACATTGTCCGGCAGTCAGCTAGCTGTACGTGAGCCTGTCTGTCTGTCTGCCTGTCTACATATCTGCATGTCTACCTGGCTGCTGGCTTATCTATCTAACCATCCCTCTACCACAGTCCGCTGCAAAATTCTTATTTGACAAAACCGCACACAAGTCTGAATAAACTGCCTTGGCTCCAGAGGACTTAGCAGATAATTATCAATATGTACACCGCGTCCACCTTTTGTTTTATACCCACCTGCATTACCTTTCAACTGTGCTCACTGTCCGCTCCAAAAAGTGGTAAATTGACCAAAGTGAAAAGTGAGGTAAGGTGAGGTGTAAGGCCTCCCTCCACCTTTACCTTCACCTTTACCTGTCCCATAGTCTTGTAGATCGTGGGGGTACCAATGAAGATTTCGTAACCAGCTTCCTCCAATCCCCGTGGTCCTCTGCTGTCTGCCTCTTTGTCTGCCTGTCTACCTTCCAGCTCCGGCTCAATACCTGTCTGCCTCTGTGCCTACTTGTCTACCTCTTTGTTCACCTGTCAACTTCTTTGTCTACCTGTCTGCCTCTTTGTCTACCTGTCTACCTCTTTGTCTATCTGTCTACCTCTTTGTCTATCTGTCTCCCTCTTTGTTCACCTGTATACCTCTTTGTCTACCTATCTACCTCTTTGTTTACCGCTTTGTCTACTAGTCTGCTTTCCTGCTCTGGTTCAATACCTATCTGCCTCTTTGTTTACCTGTCTACCTTTTTGTCTACCTATCTGTCCCTTTGTCTACCTGTCTACCACTTTATCTACCTATCTGTCTGCCTACCTGTCTACTTCTTTGTCTACCTGTCTACCTATTTGTCTACCTGTCTACCTTCCTGCTCTGGCTCAATGCATATTTACCAAATTGCGAACGTCGAACCTGAGTTAGCACGTCTGAATCAATGGACTGAGCTTTCCCAAGGCCGATTTGTAGTTGTCAATATTATTTGCACATAGTCCATAAATTCTGATTTGTGCCAATGATTTTTTGTTTGTTGATTGTGTTTACTCTGTGTGATGAAACGCCATGACTTTACCACTACGCCCACGAAATGAAAACCGTTTTCGGTCCAAACAGAAAACGTATTGTATGTTTGTATGTGAATGGGAAATTTATAGAGCATAATCATTGTGTAAGGGAAAAGCTATATCAATAGAGGAACAGAGACAGAGGCAGAAGAAAGCAAAGACAGACGTGGGAGTGAGAAAAATCTTATTATTTGAAAAGGCATAAAAGAGGAAAACATGCTTGTTTCCCTCTCATCATCATTCTAAAGAGGGATAAAAGAAGAGATCTGAGCAATTAGTGTATCCTTATAACAGGTCATTATGAACTAATAGTCTTAAGTGTCTGTCCACTCTATTTCATTAAAATTCTATCTAAATTAGGCAATTAAACATTGGGTCTCACCCCTCTCTGTCTCTTAAATGGACACTTTTATGCATATACATACCCACATGCATGCACATATTTACACGAGCACACACACATACAAACACCCACCCACACCACACACACACACACACACACACACACACACACACACACACACACACACACACACACACACACAAAACAACACACACACACAAACACACCACACACAACACACCACACACAATACAACCCCCCCCACACACACAACACCCACACCACCCACACACACACCACACACACACACACACACACACACACACACACACCATCCACAACACACCACAGACACACACACAACACATCAATCATCATCAACACACCATTCCTCCAACTAACTACTCCTGCAGTGTGAGGGCCTAGGCTGCTATGAGAGAATCCTCATCATCATCTCATCATCATCACCGTCATCATCATCATCATCATCATCATCATCATCATCATCATCATCATCATCATCTCATCATCATCATCACGTCATCATCATCACGCATCATCACTCATCATCATCATCACATCATCATCATCATCATCATCATCAATCATCATCGTCATCATCATCATCATCAGTCATCATCATACATCACGTCATCATCATCACACCTCCTCCTTTTCTGCCTGAGGGCTGGCCAGTGTGGTAGGAGGGCGGTGCTCA